>QPKB01000009.1:36450989-37050989 GCA_003546025.1 Camphora micrantha
TGTTGTTGTTGTTGTTGTTGTTCAAATGGACCCCTTAAACTCTAGATTGGGTTGGGCTTGATGGTACCTTTATAAAATGGGGTAGGTTTGCATTGAGCCCAAACATGATGATTCCATGCTAAACACGGTCAGAACTTGGTCCCTTGCCAATCGTTTAACTCATTCCATTACAAACCAGAATGTAGGACATTTAAATTTGATTTGATCAACTTAAGTATTGAATCTGCACTAAACAAAATGAGTCATTGATCCAACTTGTTCTAGCCAATTTTTTGTCCGTCCTGTTGAGGGAGAAGGGAGGAGGGGAAAGAGGGAACACACAAGAAAAATAAATCGCTCATTTTATATGTAATTATATGTGTTCTATTAAACTAATATTACACCAACCATTACATAGAAAACTAAAGCAAATTTGCTAACATAAGCTAGAGTCCCAACCAAAATAAGAAATACAATTAGTAACCAAACAAATAAGGGATTTGATCTAGTGAGAACTGTTCTCATGGAGTCACAATGAGAATTTTTTTGTGAGGCACATTGGGGTCCTGTTTTGGGATGGAATCAATGTGGATTGAAAGATCTATATGGAACCACCCTGAATATCAAGTTTGGCCCCAATCTCATGCTCATAACCCATTCATCAATGGTCGACAAGCCCAGTCCATTCGTATGGGCATATAGTCAATCCAAGGGTCTTGTTCTTTCGCATTTGTGCTAAACCTTGGGGCGTGTGACTAACAAGGAGTTCATGACCGTTGCAAGGTTTGGATTGGGTGATAGGTGGGCCCCACTCATATTTCTCACGGTTTGAGCCGTGACAACAGATTTCACCTAATTATTTTTATTAAATAATAAAAGAATATTCTTTTAACCTATACAGTGTCGCCAGCCCAACTCTTCCAAAGCGTATGCCAAGTTAGCTGAGATTTCAACACTTTTGAGATGAATGTGGTCATCATCAAATCAACACTTATTTGAGCCCTAAGTGATCCATAGAATGCTTTTTCCATTCAGTCATTTACAGCCACGTGAAAATATGCATGACCTGTTTTATGCCTTCTTTTATGATTTTTTTTATCAATGATTAGTTTCATATCTAAACGTACATGAAACATATGTTTCAAGTTCGACAAGTAGGAAAAATACTTTTCTCTATTAAGAAATATCTTTTCTCCTATTAAAATGCCTTTACAGGAAAAACCTCTCTCTTCTAATGTCCTTTTATAATAAATAAAAAAAGATGAATGAGTCATTTTTTAAAGGGATGGAAAAAAAAAAAAAAAAACACCAATCTCTTTAGTGAAATTAAAATTGGTATAGATTAAAGTCTATATTAAATAATTTAAAATCACGTTTTTTATTTAAAGAAAGATTCAAAAATGACTTTCTCATGCATAGCTTTATCTAGTAATCCTTAAGCACAGGATAGATTCATGGCCACTAACCAGTGAGAATTTGGGATTATCCACCCATCATCACCACATTTTTGAAATTTGCTTGCATAGTTGCATGGCTAACTTAGGGCCTATGAGGAATTTCCTCCGAATTCCTTAAACAGTAATTTCAGTTGCTAGTTGTTGTCCATAGATCACTTGCTATGTCCTATTTTATTATCGAAACTCCAAAAGTCTGACTTTCTAAAAGATCATTTTTGGCTTCTAAACTTGTCCAAATCCCATCTTCTGAATCTAAATCCCAGGTTTGTATCTGGGCATCTGGAATCCTCTTCTAACTTTTTTTTTTTTGTTGATTAGATAGGTATTCTTGTACACTTGGTGACCCAGTGCCCCCCACTTACAATGCCTAAATTAAGAAGACTGTGGAGAGGTTCTCACTCCTCACTCCTCACTTGGTTCGCTCTGCAACATTTATTGGATGTCTGATGCAGAAACCTCCAACAGTTCACTGCCACAAGGAATCTTCACATGGGCACTTGAGTTGCGTTTGAGCCATAGAAACTAGAAACTAGAAACTAGAAAGCAACATGCATAAAAGTTTGTTTTGAAAGGGATGCGTTGTAGCGACTATCGCAAACTCGCTATCACAAGGGTGATGATATATAACTCATTCTCATTTCCAGTATGCGTACTGCATTGGGACCATTGTAATGTATAGCAAATTTGTATATCACAGCTCTTCATTAGTTGTCGTGAAAACTACACTTGATTCCAATTCCAACTTAAAGAAACTGCAAAATAGTACAATAAAAGCTATAGCGGTTGATGAGTTGATATTTATCGTACACAAAATGAGTGCACATAGAAATGAGAATGTTGTGGTAAATGTATGGTAAAGCTAAAATTGATAGAATTAGAAATAAGTGTTTTTGAGAGTATTGAAGTGTAACATTAATACTTATAATTAGAAAAAGGTGTAGCATCAATAGGTGATAAAAACAATGAAACTCGTTTGAGAAGTTTTGGACACGTCTAACACAAACCAGCAATAACATAAGTGAATAAAAGATTTTCTATGCAAGGTGTGTTAAGTTTCCTCTGCTAATCATTCATATCAAAACCATAAGGCGTAAATAGAGATAGCGGAAATACGTTTCAATACTTCCCTTTGGATGGAACCCACTTTTAACACTCTCCCTTGGGTGGAATTCTATTGGCACACATTTCGTGATACATACATTTTAGAGCCAATTTGTTCCTCCTGAGATTTGAACTCTCGATCAATTGACTCTAATACCATATTAAGTTTCATCCACTAATCATTCCTAAAAAAAACTCAGAGCATTAGTAGAGGCAACAAAAATATCTTTCAATAGGTTGACAACCTACCAAGAAAAAGGGGTAGGCCGAAGAAGACATTGATGGAAGTAATAAAAAATGATCTAAAGAAATACAACCTACCCAAGAATTTGACCAAAGATAGACCGGGATGGAGAAATAAAATTCATGTCGCCGACCCCAACATAGTTGGGATAAGGCTTTGATGATGATAATGGATGAGCTTGATATTCATTGTGTAGAGCATTGCAATGAAGGAATACATTTTGAGTCATTGCTCTACTAAAGGCAAGACTTTATTGAGGAGTTTCCCTAGGTCGGTAAATCTCCTATGAGGTCCATCTGCCCATCTTCACCAATAGATTTTTTGGAGTGCTTGGATTGAAAGCCGATGCTTTGGTTAGAGTTGCTGATTGAACATTGTTGGGTTGATGTTTTGTATTTTGAATTAATTGGACTCATCTATTGGGATGAAAATAAATGGGCTTCTTTTTGTCTTTGAATGTAGGCATACCATCAAACTATGTAAATCTCTCACGTGATTTTTCCTTGTTGTGTTTGCTTGATGTTGTTAAATTGTCAATTAATATCAATGATTTTACCTCTGCACGCACAACAAATATCAAGGTGGATAGTTGGCCACACCTTTGAGTAGGCTGAGATTGATTGTATACGGAGTTTCTGGTTGAAAACAAGTCAATACAAGACCCACTTTCTTTAATTGCAAATAGCTATTATAATATATTATAGATTTATAGTTAAGGCTTTTGGATTTAACTTTGACTGGTAGTTCTAATTTTGATCGATAGTTATATATATTTTTTTTCAAATGTTTCATATTCTTCTCTCCACTACAAATGCAACTAGCCACTCATTTTTTTCATCAAACAACTCATGTTTCAGTTGTTTCTTTATGTGACTATTCTCTTTCTGTTTCAATTTCTCAATTTCTATTTTATACAACTTGTCCTATGGAAAGAGGTAACTTTTTTTAACATGTAATTATTTATTTTGCAGTGTACAGGGAGACACTGTGCTGAGCACGAGTTATTGGGCTAGCCAATAATTAAAACGGGATCAAGATCTTTTAATTTTTTTTTTTTTTGTATGGGAGTTGATCTAAGAGAATGCATAGGACCAAAATGATCGAGCAACAACACATGCTGGATTCCACTTAGATTACATTCCTCTTTCACTTGGGATCCCGTTGTCAATTCGAACCTGGCTCAAAATGACACTGATAGAGGCAGTATACATCAGTGCATTGTGCGTTTTTTTGTTAATTTAGTCGAGGGGCTGCGACTCAAGAGAAAGTCCACACGTACACAGAAAAGACAGCCTGCACAAGCGGGAAAAAAGGCCCACATAAATAAAAAAAGGTGACGTATCCCGGGATCTAAACAGCTAGGTGAGCACTGCCACCATTTACCAGTTGGATTGTATGTTAAAGACTTTTTATCGTATATGTGCCTATCATCTTGAAATCTTGATATCTTTCAATGTTTCAAATCCAATTCTGATGACGCTTGGTCAACTTGTCAATACATGCGAAATTTTCTGTCACTGGACATTTGCATGCAAACGTTTCGATCCGAACGTTAAAGAGGTGAGGGCTTCCATCAAACAGTGGGACCCACTTGAATTTCATGGCACCGACTGTGATAAAGTCAGGTTGGATGAGTCCAGATTTGGTTTTGGGTCGAATAGCTCCGATGAGTAACTGAACCATTTATCAACCGGCTCAACCACCTCAACCCAAACCCAACCCAGAAGAAAACTATGGTCAATGACTATCCACAATCACTGGGTCAGGTTTGGGATATTGATGGGTTGGGTCAGGAACTGTCACCCTTTCCATGAGCCGAATGATCACATGTTGATCCATCTTACATAGCGAGCTAACCCTGCTGCCTAGTCCAGTGCAGCCAACGAATGTCTTTGATTCATGGCCCGTTTTCTGCAATCCATTTAAATCTGCCAATCCCCTCTAGCTCTTCGAGTCACAACTCTTATCGTGCAGTTACATGAAGAAACCGCGCTAAAAATTCTGGGTATGGTCTATTTTTTGGACATGACTGATATTCGGGTCTGGGTCTGGATTTGCGTCTGGGTCCATATTTTGTGATGGTTTGATAATCGGGCTCACGTACAGGTCTAGTCAGGATCCAGACCTGAGAAGTTCAAACTCTTAATGTAATTAATGCATGAGAATATATTAAATAAAGTAATTTAAAATTATTATTATTACATTATTATATATGAAATATACATACCTATACTACCAATATAATACATAAATTATCATATATATATATATATATATAACATACTTTGAATTTTGGATCCAGGTCTGGGTCCAGGTACACAAAATACTGATCAGGCCTGAGTCCACCATGGACAACAAAGACTAGCCAACTCACAGGCATTCTTTGTGTGAAGGAGATTCACTTGGCTACCCACAACTTGCCGCAGGCATTTTGCCTGAAAAAATACTCTCTTCTTGTGCACCAAGATTCATGGCAATGATGGTAGTAGATATGGGGATGGATAGGTTAACCTGTGATTTGGAGACTAGTGCGTGGGCCCCA
Source organism: Camphora micrantha (assembly GCA_003546025.1). Classification (NCBI taxonomy): domain Eukaryota; kingdom Viridiplantae; phylum Streptophyta; class Magnoliopsida; order Laurales; family Lauraceae; genus Camphora; species Camphora micrantha. The sequence continues at coordinate 36,456,313 of QPKB01000009.1, forward strand.
TATGTGTATATTAAAAAAAAAAAAAAAAAAAAAAAAACTAGTAAAAGTGGCAGTAGTGATACTTTAACTTGAGTTAATTTGAGTGTCGAAATATCAATCCCTAGATATATATGTGAAACTAAAATATCAAACACTACTTAACCATGAGTATGTTGCATTCTTTATATGACAGTCAACAGAGTCAAACAACCTGCAAGCAAAGGGTTTTCATTCCTTCAGTTTTGCTTGCATTCTACTCATTTCATTATACCTATACAGAGGCTTGCAATAGCTTTCATGACTCCTCTCTTTGGGTTTTATTGGAAAATGCATCTAGTGGTGTGAAAAAACTGTTACGTTTTTCAATCAACATGGCTAATTGTTAGGACTTTATCTACTTCTGGTACTTCAAGATCATCAATAAGTTTCTACCCAAAAAAAAAAAAAAAAAAAAAAAACATCAATAACATATATTCCTTCTGGTTGAGCTTCAGGTCACTAGCAAGGGCAGTTGTCTTTTACTTCACAGAAGAAAATACGTCTGTTGTTTTATTGTAGTATTATTGGATCGTCCCATTGTTGATTACAACTTTGTTTATTTTCATCTTGTGCATGTTTGGATGGTTTTCTAGTGATTGCTATTTGAATATTGAATAGTCAATTTTAATTTAGCAAAGACACTAAACCACTGATCAAAAGTTTCCACTTTTGGATTTGACAAGTTCAACCCTCATACAAGTCATTTTGGTTAGAAGGTTCTGATATTTTGTTTCGTTTTTCTTCTTTCTTTCTTTCTTGTTTTTTTCCCTGCAAGATTGGTGCTTTGGTCAGTGGTAGGATATCAACCTCGGAACAGTTCCTGGGCAAATATGTGAAACTAGGGAGCTAACCGCGTTGGCAAAGTTTTGATCAATTGACCAATGTCTATCGACATTGAAGGCTCCTGTTTATTGGATTGGACTGTGGACGTCAGTTTGTGGTTCTACTATGGGTGGTCAATATTTTTCAAAATCAAGGAAAAAAAGAAAATTCCTCTAATATATGTGAAGAATGTATAACAAAAAACTGCATTTTTTCAATATTTGGCCTACAACCCCTCTTGGTCCAATGATTGATGCTTCAAAGCGAATAGGACGGAGCTACATAGGGTTGAGAGAGGGAGTAAAATCTTACCCCCTCTCAACTTGTTCCTTCCCTTTAAATCAATAAAAATATATGGATAGATATATATTTTTTGATTCTATCCTTTTGCCCATTCTAAACTTTTCTTTTTTACATGTTTGCCCCTCAACAATCTTTCTTTCCCTCTTAGTAAAGAATGAAACTTTTAAAATACATAAGGGGATTTTGGTCTTTAATTAAAAAAAAATATAACTCATCAAATCACCAATAATGTATGCATTTTGATGTGGTTCTTCTTCCTTTCACCTTTCTTTTTCTTGCCCATTATTGAGCCCAGAATCATAATCCTCTCAAAGTCTGAAATTCATAATCACCACAACTTATTTATTTTATATCAAATTTTGAGTTTTTAACATTTTACTTTGACATTTAAATTAGATTAAATCTAAATTAATTCCTAAGTAAGAGATTTTAGGTTGCTATAAATAGAGGTGCCTAAAAGTCTTTTTTTTTGTTTATACTAATCACACGTCAAAGGTTCCATCAAGGTTAGTAGTTCTATTAAAATGTTAGAAAGGATTTGAGCTCTAAACATTGGGCCAATGATCAAGACTTATCATAAACATCAACCCCATATTATGATGTAGAAAACTATTTAATTTAATTCCAATTAAAATCTTGTGCTCAGGAGTAAAAAATATCAATTTACAACTCTTGTCTAGTCATTCGTACCCATTTTTATCATTGTTGGATATAATTGGCAATCCAAGTTTATCTTTTTTCAGTGGTATAGAGTAATAAGAATTTTAGTTATTTTTCAAATTTCAAGAAACTTTTGACCCAAAAAAGAATTTTTCTGCTATCTCATGACTTGGATTAAAGAGCAGGTGCTAAAAGTCTCTGTGACTTGATATTTTGGATCACTAATTTTCAATCCTTTTCTATCCAGCAGGGCCAGTGGGCCCCATCAAAAGCAGGCATCTTCCTGCTGCCATCCCATAGAGGAGAAAAATCAGATTCCAGAAAAAATATCTGGCTCCGCCAGGCCGTAGATATTATAGTCTCATCTGACGTGGCATCTGCTGACTCCATCAACACGTGTAAAAGCGGTGCCACGCGGAGACCCCTTTCGCTTCCATCCTTCTCTCTCTCTCTCTCTCTTTCATTTCTCATTCGAAGAGAAACCGAGATTTTCCAAAAATTTCCATCGAGAGAGAGCGTTAGGCGATTCGCGTGAATCAGAAGAAATGGATGGAAATCTGCGATCTGGGAATCAGGAAATAGAGGGAGATCAAGGGAGCGATGAGGCGATTCAGGTCGGGGCGAGCTCTGAGAAGTCTCAAGTCACAGGATTCGACGACAATTCATGGGGCTCTGCAGAGCCAGGAGAGGATGAAACAGCGGTAATTCTTCGGTTTTCTTGGATTTCCTTTTCTGGGGTTTTCAGATTCTGACTTTTTATGAAATGGGTCGACGAGATTTTCTCGATTTGAAGAGTTTAGTAGATTGTAGATTGGTGGTGATTTAGGGGAAGTAGAAGATCTTTGAGTCTGTTTGTTTGTACATGGATTTTTTTTGTGTGGAAAATGATTTGTTCGAATTCATGTACATGGTCGAGAAACAAGTACAGAAAAAAAAAAAAAAGATTTTTTGTTGTTGTTGTTGTTGTTGTTGTCTAGCAGTTCAAATCTAGGTTACTTTTAAGGCGTTTTCGATACGCGGTATTGGGTCAGTTTTAAATCGTCTTAGGCACATGGGTTCTTCTCAGTTTCGTGGTACCTATCATATATTGCTCTGTGGATTTGTAATTTGTTCTGTGCATGTTTTTGCATTCTGGTTTTTTGCCCTTTTTGTGGTTTTATGGAGAATGGGTTGAAATTGTTGTAATTGTAACATGGGAGATTGTGGGTTTGATTGATTTTGAAGAATTCGTCACGGAATAGACTTTTCCTCTCATGGATCTGGCATCTAAAATCTGGTGTGAAGTGGAACCATTTTGGGGAATCTTCAGGTTTGGTCGATCCATTCAAAATCAATAAATGTATACAGCTCATAGATGCTGCGTAAGCCAATGTGTTAATTGCTGAAAACCAGATCTTAGAGAAAGCTTAGATTCCAAACTTTCCTAGTAAGACACAAGACAGAAAGATTAAATTTTTTAATTCAAGTGCTTGACTGAATTATCTAACACAGCATAGGAGATTTTTAACTTAGAAAATATGAACTGAAACATCTGAAGATTTATCAGTCCACTAATAAAATTGCATGTCTATTATGATTCATAATCATAAAGTTTAGGTTCATTTAATGATGATTAAAAAAAAAGAGGCTTTGATAGATTAAGGGAGATCTTGAATCATTTGTGTAACTGTACATGGTCAAATCGTGACCAAATACTGTACCAATGTGCATTGACCTTGGACTCAACAGGGTATGGTTGTCTTGTTTTCACCAAGGCATTACCTCTTTGCATCATGACCTTTGAAAACTTACCAAGGTTCAAACCCCACAATAATGCAAAAAACATAAGAAAGTCACTTCATCTCATTGTGTAAAAAGGCCCTGTATAGAGATTTACAATTCCCACTTCCCGATTCTGTATTAAATAAGTCTATGGCAACACAATTTTCTTTGAACAGGATCATTTTAGAGTGGAAAACCTTTTTTGTGTGGATCGTGTTTGGATGTGCTCAGGAAATTTTCCAATGAAAAAAAAAGTGGCAACTAGTTTAAAAAACACATGCTGTGAAGAGATGCCTCCTATAAAGGTTATGATTATGACCCTAAAATTGAAACAAATAAATTTGATCAGACATCTTCTTTCCTGACTTTAGGCTTAAACTGGAGGTTGGGTTATTTAACACATAGGGGCACACAGCAGTAACAAGCTGACTGTCTTAGCAGCCATTTTTCTCACACACGAAGGCTTTCTTCTACCTAACCCAAATACAACCTTTGGTCACAATGCTTGGAATTATTGCAAATATCAAATTAGCCATTAGTCACAAAAAAAAGGAAAGAAGAGATTAATTTTAAGGAATGTCGTTGTTGTGAAATCTTACAGAAGTGGTGATATTTGGAGAGGTTGCAACAGTTAACCCACATGAGATGCAACTCACACCAGGGATGTCCAAAGATGCTCGCACACACACACCATTACCGTAGCCAAGGTTTTAAGTTTCACGTTATGCTAAGAAGCACAGATATGAGACACTGGACACGGACACGACACGACACAACACGGACATGCGAACACGACATTTCTCAAAAGGGTAGGACATGGACACGTCGGGGACATGTTAATATTTAAGGCATTTATGAAAAAAGTAGGACACGGACACGTCAGGGACACGTTAATATTTAATAATAATAATAATAATAATAATAATAATAATAATATATCTAATCATATACTAGAAGATAATATCATTTTAACTTTGTAATCAATTTGGCAATCAAATAAATAAAAACTCAAGTACCAGTGTACCACTGTACCAATTAACTAACATATCAAATTATCAAATAGCAATACAAAACTGAAACGTAATTCATAATCATTAAACATGAAATATCCATAGTTCCATAAAATCCATACAAAGAAAAGGGAGGATCATCAATTTCCCAATATTTTTTTACAAACGCCCCCCTTCTCTTTTCTTTATTATAATTTTAATACTCTTCTCTAACTTAAACAGCCAGCATGTCCCCAGCGTGTCCGGGAAATAAAATACAAAAGCCCCCGAAGAGCTGTCCATGCTTCCTAGACGTTATGGTTGCTATGAGAAAGGGTCAATCCTTCAATCATTCAAATCCACAAAACTTTGATGATATCTATTTCTTTCCCTGTCAATAGTTTATTGTATATAATCTGTAAAACAAAATTCATTTATTCGTTAACTTGCTAGAAGTAATAAAGCCATATTCAGATAAACTTCATCCACCTACATGCTGTGTCCATAACAATTGATCGTCTGTTTAAAATCTGTAGCACAGTTAGAAAGTGTTCATTGTCGCAGCATGTTTGAGTCATTTTACTTCCCCTTTTGAACCTAGGTAAAATAGAAAGATTTAAGAAAGAAACAAGTATACATGTGCATTGTCACAGCTCAATAGGGCGGTTAATGGGGAGAATTGTGTTTGTGGTCATCAGTCATATAAGCTATATGCTGACCATCTTATGGGGACAACTTGGCCCTCTTATAATCAGTCCAAGACCCTCATGTTCACTGCTCCTTACTCTTTTCTCATGAATTCGCACTCACCCCAAATTGACAATCATTCAATTTTGAGATGTTAGAGTGAAAGTGTGAAACACCCTTTCACATGTTTTCACCGTTAATATTTTGAACATTATAAATCTAAATGACTAAATCTATTGTCCGAGTTAAATGATCGGGGGCAGCCTTTGTCCATACATAGACATTTCTATACAACCTTCCATATGTAGACCTTTCTATACAACCTATCTCTGTGATTTTCATACTTCCAGATGGGGCCCATTAGCTGGTCTCCAGATAGCTATTTCTAGAACATTTTCTTATGCGTTATGCCTTGCTAAAGTTGTTTGCCCATCAGCAAGCACTAATGAAATTACCAAGTCAGCTAAGACGGAATGGAGGGGAGATGCATGGCGGGCAAGGATAGAGATGGAGAGATGGGGGGGAATTCAGGGATTGCCTAAAAATTGGGCTCATGCCAAACTCCAATTCAGGAGGCAAAGAGATCTCAGAGAGAAAACCCGAAGAAAACTTGGGGAAGATCTCAAAGCACTCATATTTTCATTAATCCCCCAAAAACATTAGAAACTAAAGAGGCTTTTTACATAACTTAAATATGAAAAGAAATTACCCTAGGACTAATATGGACCATCCAAACACATTGATGGCCAGGATTAAAACACCCAACTAAAAATAACTTAAAACACAAATAAAGCTTTACATAATAGAAAATTAACATAAAATAAATGGGCCGCCAGCTGGGCCCATTGCCTGGTTTACCAATGGGGACCATGGGTATGTCCTGCATCAATAGCCCATTTAGGTCAGTGGTTACTAAAACTACACAGTCGATGCCTGTGGATACTAGAAAGCTCCCCATAGCTGGCAGGCAGACCCATGAGCTTGCAGGTATACCCATTGTTGTCAGAATCTGTATAACCCCCTTATACAACCTTACATTAACAAAAACCCAAAATTTGTCACCCACTTACTGAACGTGCAACACTTCCTTTGGACATGTATAGGTTACTCGATTGAGGATTGGATAGCTTTTAGAAAGTGATCAAACTTCGCTTTAAACAGTGAAAGAAACTCCACTGCCTTTGAATTCTCTGCATACATGACAGTTCCCTTTTCCATGGAATCGGTGTGCCACAAATGTGCCACGAGTGTTTTAGTTAGGTTTCTCCGAGACTAGAAATAAGTGAATGGATGTGATTAGAACCACTTGAATCTATGACTAAATTCCTATTAGTTAATGTTTACTTTGAATTCACATTAAATATACATGTAAAGGCAGTTGGCCAGAATAATTTGGAGTGTTCATTTGGAATTTAAGAATATATAATATAGTTTTCTTTGTGAAGATTTCATCCTGACATTTCACTGAGTGTGAAATTGTCTCTTCACCTTGGATCCCAAGAAAGGTTAGCATGAGGCCTTCTTTCCTTCTCTGTCTTCTTTGCATCATCTTTCTAACTCCCATTATGGTGTGTAAATGCTTGGATGTCCTTGGCTTCAATAGGATCTGCAGTTCCCATTCACACTGTGGAAGGTGAATGATGTGGTGTATTCTTTCTTGTCAATAGACAGCAAGCAGTTTAAACTTTAAAGTCTATCTGTCCTTTCAGTGATCCAACTATACTACATCCATTTGGGTTGATCAACCTAGTTGAATTGGCATTAATTGATGAATGATTCAGTCAGATGATACGTGTTACAGCGGTCCCTTCAGATTGGATTTTGTTTCAATCATTTTAGAGTTCTGGCCTGGGTCCATATTCTGGGACACTTGTAGTGCCAGCAAAGGGGCTGCCTGTTCTGTTCAATTAAATCTGTGCTACTGCATCTATCATCCAAACAGTTTCCCTAGTGATTAGAGTCCATTGTTCATATGGTTAAATTGTGCTCGGCCTGTTCACATAGAATTGAAGTCAATTCTGATCTTACAAATCAGACCCGTCCTTAATTCTGGACTACATGATTTCCAAATTTCTCTTTAGTGTAAGAAAAGCGTGGGAGTTTTGCTACCTTATCAATACAAAATTTACTGATGAATTATGCATTGAGGTTGAGGGTGTTATTTGGTTCTCAATTTCTATATGAGAATGGAGGATAATTTTTTCATCAATTTTCTTTAACATAGAAACATACAGTCAAGAATGCGTAAGACTTTAAAAACATGCAGCTTCTTGTTGGGACATACAACTTAAGTTTATCTATTAATTGAGCTTCTAGGCAAAAAATTGAGTTTTTCTAGACCATTTTAGATGCTATTAGTTTTCTTATCTTTAATATTCTGGAGGAACTTGAGTCTTGGGCATCACAATATTACTATATTTTTGGGTGCAGTTCTTTCAAATAAAGCACACAAACACATATAATGTTCTTCATTTCATGTATCTGTTTCATTTTTGATAAATAAAATTAAGCATTGCTTCCTGTACTTTTGGATAACTTAACATGAATACATTCCATGACAATTTCAGATTTTTACTTAACATAAGGTGATTAAGTATAACCCTAAAGGGATGAGGCAAAAACTAGAACCATTTTTTTGAAAATCACAAATTATTCAAGGGATTGAATCAAATTGTGAACTGTTGAATTTTTTTCCTGTGAAAATTAAAAAAAACATCAAAACATTTAAAAAAGTTAGAAACATAGTCGCTATTCATAATCCATCTATTTTCCATCATAGCATCATAAAAAAATGACAAGTAAAACTATCACACAATCAATGATATGAATGATTGATATATATCAATGCATCACATATAATATATGTGTGAATAGGTGATTATTATAAGACATCAGTGTTACTAGGAAAAATAAATAAGTTACAATGTTATTTGTTCTTTTTCACTCTTAAAAAAAATTCCAAATCATTTTACATGGTTAGCATGTGTTGTTGAAGTTAAAGGAGTGATTCATGACTAAGACAAAATAGAATGTAGGGAAAAATCCAAAATCTATAGTCAAATGCTCCATCTGCACAAGTATTTTCTCTCTAAAACCTCCCTGAAATTCCACAGTCTTATATTAACAAGTTTTCTTAATCGCTAGATAACTTTTCCAGTAGAGAGACAGAAGAAACAAGGAAAAAAAAAAAAAAAAAAGGGTAAAAAATGACAAAAGATAGATATTACACTGTTGTTATTCACACACAACAAATCACCTACTGTCGAATCACGTGACTCACAATCTGAATCAGAAAACTTCCTTGTTACGCTGTGAATCTTTTTTGACTAGGTATTTACACGAATCATAGGACTCGGTTCCCCAATTTTAGGATTTAACAACAATGACTAGAACTCATAGTGCTGAATTAGATTGGTTGGATAAGACTTTAATGATGACAATGATGGTGTGGCAAGTGATATCTCAATTGCAAAAGCATAATATTCCTAGCTTAAATGATTCCAGGAGTGATGACTCAACAACATCTTCTCAACTTTTTATGTCGTTGGTGTCATAATTCTTTACTTGATTTGCAGTGCTATAGGGATATCCACTTTTGGTGATTGAATTATTTGGAGGATCAGATTATTTAATAAGACTTGATTAAATGGTTTCATCTTTTCCTTTCCAGTTATTCTATTGAGCTTATTTTTTATTAAAAGAGTCCTCACTTTTTTTTTTCTTCCTGTAAATGAACCTCTGACTCTGAGGCTTTAAACTCTTTTTTTTTTTTGGTTAAAAAAGCCTCTAACCTGATGTTCTTCGAGTGGAACCACTAAAAATTGTTTGATAAGAAAAAAATTATCCTTCTCCATTATGAATAACATCCAACTCTAAATCCCCAATTTGGTAAATGCTCATCTCTAGATCAGAATTTGGTGTGTTGGAGTTTTGCAATGTAAAGCCCTTTTTTTTATGAGATGTGAAGATTTGCAGTAGAAATTGATAATAACATTACAGGTTTTGTTCTATTCCCAAACCAAAGTTAAAAAGAACAAATATGGTAAATATGGTGTATATGTCTAACATTGTAACATTTGATTGCCTTGAGATTTGGATTTTATGATATTTTATCTATTAAAGTTTGTTTTTATTTTAATGGAGTTTTAATGTCTTTAGAATGGATGTTAAAAAATGACATTTAGAAATAAGGAGAGAGATGAATGAGATAGAAATTGAGAAGTCCTTTATTAATCACAAATCACTGTTTTTTCTTTTTGGTATGTGCGCACGTGCGGCCATTGCATCATCAGTTCAGGCAAGACGCAAAACCAGTACAGAGTCCTCAAAAATCGATCCAGTACCTGCCTGAGAGAGAGAGAGAGAGAGAGAGAGAGAAGAGAGAGAGAGAGAGAGTAAATGGTCTTTCGAAGTGTCAAATGGTTCATTGATTGCATGTCAGATCTAGTGAATTTCTTGAAGGACATTAAAACTGCATTGTTTCTCTAAAATGTTGAGACATCGGGTTTTATTTGAAATAACCAAAGGGTTTCCTTATTTTTTAGGTTAAAAAACTTTCATTTATTTAGTGCAGTAAACTTGTTTCCTTATTTTCGCATTGACCTGCATGCATTGTATACAAAGTTTTGATGGCTTCCATGGCGTAATTTGTTTATCAGAGCCTTCAAACGTCGGAATGGACAGATGAGAAGCACAGCTTGTATCTCAATTCTATAGAAGCATCGTTTGTGAAACAGATGCACAACCATGAGCATCATATGATGGATTTGCGCCGCTGGCTTCTAAGAAAACAAAATGTGCTACAATCTTACTCAAAATCATCGAATGGCAATGACCAACCTTCTGGCCAGGTCTGAAACCAAACCCAATATGTTCTGTTTATTCTACAGCTTTGTTGTCAAAGCTGTCCATGTTTTGACTAAATAGATTGTTGTCTTCATGCAGTTTAAGGTTCTGAAAAGGGGAAGCTGGGAGAAAATTCATTTTAGAAAGTCTCAAACTCATCCAGACACAAGAAATGAATCTAATCTTTTATCAAGTCCTTGGATCCAGCATTTTAGGCCATCTTCCACTAGCAAAGGGGTCCTAGATGCACATTTATCCCATCTGCCAGAAGATGGTGTACTCGCTTGTGAAGCAAACCACTTACACCGGCGAAAGTACAGTACACTGAACTACGGATTAGCAACAAGTTCAGGTCATTATCTACCTTATTATTCTGACAAATGACTGAGATTCTGATGGTAGTAGCTATCATGCAGCTTTCAACTATATCTTAGTGAGTTTGGTGATGAAATACCATCTTCCTTGGCTATGTCTTCAATTGGATTTAAGTTTACAATATCAAACTCTGCTTTTGTTTCATATTAAAATTTACTGTTACATCTGTTTTTGTCTATATACGCTGCAAATGATATGGGAAGAGATTCTGCAACAGCTTCTAACCATCTCAAACAAATAGTAGTCACATTTTTGTTCTACTTGCTTCTAAAGGAAAGGTATATTTTAGGATAATATTTATAATCTTTTTCATAATATGATGGAAAAATGAAACTCTGATTTTATTTTTTTTCATATTAAATTTACATTCACATCTTTTTCATTCTGGATATGGTGCAAATGATACAACAAGCTATTTGTAAGAGCTGGTGATTTTGCAACAACGACTACACCTTGTCAAACAAATAATAGTCACATCTTTGTTCTAGTTACTTATAAAGGAATGCTAGATATATTTTAGGTTAATATGATGGAAATAAATCTAAAATACTTTAACTTGTTTATGGATTACGAATGCTTTTTAAAAGGGTATATTATGAATAGTTGTAAATATATAATCTTATTGTGCTGAATTGAAAGGTAAAAAGGAAGAAGAATTATCACGTCAAGTGCACTGAATAGAGGATGAATAAGAAAATATATGTTTTCATTGTCCTCATTGATATTTTAGTTTTAGACAAACCACTCCTACAAGGATTATGAATATGTAATCATACTGTACTGCGTTAAAAGGAAAGTATCGTTTTGAGCAAGTAAAGTGAATAGGAGAAAAAATGTGTCGTAATTTTCCACATTTATATTTATATTTCCAGACAAAGCATTATAATTTAAGTATGCTCTATTGACATGGGGTTCCAGTGCATACAAAGTTGATGAGAGGCATTTTTCTGATGTGATAGAAACCTGTTGTTTATACTAGCTATAATTGAAAAGGGTTTTTTCGTAATTCTGGGAAGTGAGATAATTTCATTTCTCGTCTTCAATCTGCCTCTATATTAATGCTACACTAATTTCATTAAAATTGTCTAAGTAGCAACTATAGTCAGCAGCACATTTGGGCAATTAATTGAATCAAATAGATGATTGAATAAAAAGAAAAAAATCAAAAGAAAAGGCAAAATGGGGTTCCAAACTTCTGAGTAGAGTTGCATGTATCATATTAAAACTGTGAATGAGAATGATCCAAGATGCAGGAAATAATTGAATATTTGTTGGTTGAGAATCTTCTAGGCAGAAAGTGGCTTTGGTCAAAGGAGTAATACAGTCCTGCACCACTGAAAATGTATCATTTGACAGGCCACGGCTCAGCAATCCACACTGTTGATGTGTTGGGTTCTGAAGTGGAGGATTTCTGATAATCATTTATAAATTATGATCCTAAGTCTTCGTGATGAGACAGTCCTGCCTTCTTCGGTCTTTCTTCTATTGATTGTGGATGATGATAGTTGGTTGTCCTTAACCTTCCATGTGCGGATCAGCCTTGGAATGGTCGGGCTTGTTCATATGGGTTTCTTTGCACTACTGCACATGGTGGGCCCCTTTGACAATGCTCTGGATCACTGAACCATGGGGCAACTATGATGAATTGCACAATGGTTATTAGAATTCTCTAGTAGTCAACCAAACAACTCCCCTCTAATGACAATGATTATCACATAATTTGATAATCAAAGATGTTCTGTGCTGGCTATCAATCATGTTAATTTTCGTCAGTTTTTGCTCAAGTCTAAAATATTTTTAATGTTTTCAGAAGTCTCAGATCAGAATTTTGTGGATGAAGACCGTCAAAAGGAGGAACATTTAAGTAGTTCATGCAAGAAGAAACGGGGGATCGTTTCAGGGGCTGATCGTTCAATCAACGATCAAGTAATGTGTACTCTGTACATCTAACCATGTCATGTTCTTGTATAAAACATTGCAAGCAAATGCGTTAATGTTAGCTCTTGTGGGGATAGGAACTGAGAACTGACTCCCTCTGTCAATTGTTTTCGCAGGTGGTTCCATTTGACAAATCTGCCATTACAGCTAGTTCTAGTGCAGATGGCACTTCTCAGGGAAAGAGAGGTGGAGATTATAGAAGCAGCCGATCAGGGAAAACAGTTGACTGTATGCCCACAATCCGGGCCTCAAATTTCGAGTGACCAGTAGATATAATCAGTGTACCCGCAACAATTTACAGAAATTGATAGGGGATGAAGAACAAATCAAACTTCTGCTTTGTTTGTTTGAAGTTTAACATCCTCAGAAGTTTATGGATCGAGACAGAGAGAGATGAAACTATGGGGGAAAGTTTGGAAGCAGGGGTGTTGCAATAAATAGTTTCCCAGCTAAGTGCTACAGAGAGGAGGAAGACTATCATGTCAACAGTCTCAGAGGTGGAGATGCTATTATAGGTAGCCTCTTTCAAGTATCTGAAGTAATTATATATATATATATATATATATATATATATAGGGTTACTCGAGATATAGGTATAGTTTCTTCTCTTTTTTTTTTTTTTTTTTTTTTTTTTCTGATGTAATATTTCATGTTACTCTTTTGACATGTTAAGAACTGAGATGTGAAGATCCTTATTCTCACTTCCCACTCTCATAGGCATTGATCATTCCAGCATGGACTTTTAACATGGGTAACATGAGTTGGCACATAAACTGGATTGAACATGTAAGGATATGATTCTAACTTGACCACATATTTAATGACAGGGCATCAGCCAGTTCCATATCCATCCAAGATTCTATAAAAATGAAGGACCTCACCTTTCTCTTGCATAGGAGGAACCTCTCAAGCACCTCTATTCTATAATTTTGCTTCTTTAGCATCCCTCTCTTGAGAAATTAATGACAAAATTAATTTGAAAAGAGTGTAAGAATAATTTTAAAAATGAGGCAATGTATGGAAAGTGAAATTAGTTGAGAAAAAATTCACATTCCTTTGATTAAGGCCATTAAAATCCCTATATGCGTCGGATGGTCCAAAGACTCAATAGTTTCGACCTATGCTATCAAGCTGCCTAATTGTCTCTGATTGTGCTGTCATGTGGCTGAAATTGGAATTCAGCCCACAAACCCTTTTTCTTAGTATGGGGACCTTTGTTTTTACTGGATGATTATGCATCTTATTCGATATTAAAAAAGGAAAAAAGAATCATGCTTATCAGGCCAAGTAATTAACCATTTCATCTGTCAAATTTGTCTAATTCATATTCATCTGAGAGTGAATTTAGTGGCTACTCAATTCCAGATTTAGTTGTGCCCACCGCCCAGTGTCAAAGCAACATTGCAACAATCCCAGGCTTATTTATGCAGTGCACAACTTCCATGCACACCTCACTGTGGAGCCCACTTGAGGCCCCACTTGGGGATGGAACCGGGGGATCTCTTCATCTAGTTGGGGCCCACCATTGTACAAAATATGTGCCCCATCTAATCATACTAACCCCTTCATCAGTGGCAAAAAAACTCACCTCTTAAAAATTTGACCCATCGTACCAATGATGCAGTCCATTCAGATGGGTGTAAGACAAAGGGACCAGTGTAATTCGATCGCAGATTTACTATTAGAGATAACCTTTCCTAGTTCACTCCTCAGCAGATCCAAGGATTGGGATGGACACCTTGGTTGTAGCACCAGAAGAAGAAGAATGGTTTGGATGGAACTAATAGTCAATTTTCATGGTTTTCAATCATTTTCCCTCTCTTATCTCACAATCATCTCTTCTACAAACACAGCCAATCAAAGGGGTTTTGAGGGGATTTCTCCAAAGAACGGATGATTCCCTTTTATAACTCTTTCTTTGATATTTTTTTTCTCTTTTGAGAGAAATCTGCTTCCTAGAAAGAGAATCTAAATGTACCTAGAAACAAAAATTTCACCTGGAACATTCACATGTGGACATCCTATCTCAGTGTGAATGAGGTTTTCTCCTCTTTTTTTTTTTTTTTTGGCTATCGAAGGGTTCCCAATCCTTTGAGCTGGACTAATTCCTTCGGGCCCAAAGGAATTAGTCCATCAGGCCCAAAGGAAAGCCTAATAAACTCTAATGTAGCTCCAGTTTGATAGTGCAGTTTCTAACTTAAAACCTTCATGTGCAAAGCGTAGTCCTATGCTAACTGAGCTATCCCTTCGATTATTGTCAATGAGTGGGATCTGATGACCCTTTTATCTTGTGGAAAAATTCCCCTACCTATAATCAAATCATTCTAGATGATCCCAGGCGGGCTGTATGTTCGTATGCCTACAATTTCCACCAATACGTCATTGTGCCCCTTCTTCTACGCCGGAGACCAAGTAGCTTCGTATTTATTTTTTTTTGGTAGAAGACCAAGTAGCTTCGTTGGAATTGTTCACTTCTACTGATCGAGGATATGAAACACAACATCACAAGTTGAAACGGCACCTTCTTTTCAAATCAAAAGATATTTGTACTTACCTTCATTTTCTCAAGAGGACAAAACTTCAAATTCCAATTCTAACTGGGGTTTTTTTTCTTTCCCTTCTTTCTACGTGACCTTTGGACCCTTAACATGTTGAAGTCATTTTTTCACAATATCTTGGATTAGTGTATTCTTAATTTATATTAAGTTAATATGGTACTAAGTATTTGGTGAAACTAGAACGGGTTTGGAACTGCTTTTGCTTTCGTTTGGCAGCATAAATACTCCCTCAGGTTGGACGCTGTTGGCTCTAATATCATGTTAAATATCATTAGCTAACCATTTCTATCAAAACCTTAGGCAGTGGCGCCCCTTGGGTGGAGCCCACTCCTCAACATTGTTTTGCATTCTCTTGCTTATAGAATTGGAATAAGGTCTGGAAGCTTGGGAGTGCTTCTCTGTAAGTCTTTGTTGGTGCCATGTAGGCCTGTCTGGGGTGACTCGGTCTTCTGTAACTTTGGTCGCAAATGGTTGCAACTGTTGCGTGAGTGAGTGATTTGGACTAACCTACCTCCTCATAGGCATGATTGGTTGATTTGTTATTTACTAGGTACTTGCTTAGAAGGCGTTTGTTTGCAAGAATTCTTGACTTAAATTCATGTTGATGGGGATTTCCGATGGCATTTCAGTTGATTGTCTCTCAACATGCTATATATGTTTGATTTGGTCAAAGGCAGAAGGAGAATAAAAATGGTTTTTAGTACTGTTTTTGGGTTGGGTCTTTTCCACTTGGGCTTCCATCTTTTCTAATTGAGCCCTGCTATATGGACCGAATTTTGGGACCGGTCCAAGGATCGGTCCCAAAATTCAGTCCAAGTAGACTTTTTCTTTCTGATTTAATTTCACTCTTCCAGCAATCACCTCCTCAGATTATATCAACAATAAACAGTCCTGTTACACATCCTTAATGTTTCAAATTTTGACAAAGGCACTGTTTCTTCACATGGATTAGGTACAAACTTAGCACCCAAAGACAGAACTTTTATATATATATAAAACCATATAAATGTCATAAGCCTTACAGAGCATTGCTTTGTCTATGATATGGATGTTTTAACTTAACCTCTCGAAATGGCTCTTTGCTGGCTTTTGTATGTATTATCATAATGCCAATTGATTAACCTCTCTTTTAGAGGGCAAGTAGAAGATAATATTATCAAATGGTATTAGTCAAGTAATACCGTATAACCCCAAGGGGTAACTGCGTTGGCTTAGGACCGCGGTTTGCAGTCAGAAGTTATAGGTTTGAAATTGCATTATTACACTGGGGCTATAAGGGAGTTTATCGGACTTCCCTCTGGACCCGGAGGAATTAGTCCAACTCAAATGGTTGGCAACCCTCCGATAGCGAAAAAAAAAAAAAGAAAAAAGTAGCCCAAAGGGTTGGAAACCCTCCGATAGCGGAAAAAAAAAGAAAAAAGTCAAGTAATGACCGTAGGACTCGTCTTTTTTATTTAGACCTAGAAGCCATTCTAAGGACTGCATTGTTCACTTCTTCTAAGCAACCGTCATTAATTACTTAACTTAAATGTTTTGAGTCTTAACCCACGTGGAGCACGTATTTGACTAAGCAGCCGTCAACAGATACATGTTCTATGAAGGAGGTTTGGCCGGAAAGAAGAAGATGGAGGATGACACATTAATAACTTAATTAGAACCTACCATCCTTTGATTGGCTGTTCTTTTTATCTTTCTTCTCCACACATGGTGCATTATAATTTTTTTTCTAACTAGAGAACAAAAGTGCATTTTATTAAACTAAAAAATGGGTCCTACTTTTTGAAATTCCAAACTGTTTAAAAAATTAGAAACACCCTTATAATGATGTCACATTAAGTTATTTCTCTAAAGTCAGTGTCAGGACCACCATTTGGGTTGATTACATGTACAATGCTTGATTAAATTAATTCAGTTTTCTACTTTTTTAACTTTTCTTTAAAGACATGTTTGTTTTTATCGAATTGAATTCCTAAAAATCTTAAGAAATGTACTCTGAAGGTTGTTGGAATTGGAGAGAAAAATGTGAAAAGAATAGCAAATAATCTCCCTTTTAATGGAAAATAACCAAAGGGGAGATGGAAATTGAACAACCAGCCATAACCCTACTAATTTAAATCTTAGGAAAGTTAAAATCTTATTTATTTATGCACATTTTATATTCTTCGCCCTTTACCTCTTTGATAATCCTTTATTGAAAATCATTTTTCCATGAGTTTGTATTTATTTAATTTCCTGCATACAAAATTGACATTGGGATGTGGAATAGAATTTGTCACGCGTAAAAGTGCATGATCAATTCAACAGTACACCACTTTGCAATTGATTTAAGTGTTGGCTGAAGTATATGAAGGTTTCCTATTATTGGCAGATGGATCACTTGTGAGTTCAATACTTTAATTATTAATAATGTCTTAATGAATTTAGTAGGAATTCTGCATTGTAATATGCACTTTTTTTTCTTTTTTTTTGACGTAGTAGGCAGGTGTGTTGGCACCTTGTTATCATGCATATGTCGGGAGATTGATCTATTTCCTTCAAATTGAAAATATCACTCCAAACCATTAGTCCTGGATCTAGTCTCAAGTTATTGGGTTGGGGCCTTCAAACAATCGTGACCTCCCACCCTGAGTTTCAGGGCACAGATCGTGACAATTGAGGAAATCCCACTGTTGTATGTTTGGCCCATTCTCTACGATGGGGTGATATTGTGGATTGTCACATCATGGTTGGGTGACTTGGGTCCCACGTCTACGCAACTTGGAGACTAAGAATTATATACTATACATTTGTTGGGCTGCAATACTTTCTTTTGAACCAAATTAGCCAATAGTGAAGTAGAAGAGTTCAAAAGAAGGAGAACCAAAAGCTGAAGAAAGAGGTTGACAAATTACAATGTGGAAATTGAAAAGAGGAAGGGAAACTAAAAGAAAGGTGAGTGGTTTCAATCTCTCTCTCTCTCTCTCTCTCTCTCTCTCTCTCTCTCAGATGTTGAAAGGGACATAAAACTTAAAATGGACTTTGAATAATCTTGTCTTTGTAATGAAATAAAAATGGACTTTGAAAATAACAGCTTATTTGCATCTTGACCACTTTACAAATATTTGTGAGTGTTTTTTCCTCTTTCCTCTCTACCACTTTCTGTAGAAGATGGGACCCAGTAAGAACTTTGATAAAGAAAAAAGATCTCAAGTCATGGAAGAATGCCTTAAAGAGATTCTTAGGAAGCGTTTTTCTTTTCCTTCACCCACCCAAAGCCAAGGGGCTTGGATCCACAAGAAAATACGGCTGCAGGGAAAGAAGCTTGCTCCCATAAGAAGAAAAGCCCTAGCTTTAAGAAAAGAAATATGCTTTCATAAAAATAGGAGCGCAGGAATCAAAACTTGGTTTTTTTTTTTTTTTTTTTTTTTTAATATCTGTAATAAAAACATTCATTCATTAAATAAGGAGATTACAATGAGGGAAGAAAAGGCTATGAGAGTTTTGTACCCTCACCCACCAAATGCATACAAAAGAAACAACCCATAACTTACGTAATCATACCCTCCTAAGAAGAAGACCTCTTGAATCAAATCTTGGATAGGTTGATGAGAAATAGGGTACTAAACCAACCTGCAGGCAACCGCTCATATCTTGAATCCTGAGGGATGCTAGGCAAGACTTGATTTGTTTTTAATCTAACTGCTTAAGTAACTTTCTTCTTTCATTTTAGCATTGTTCAAAATCTCATCTCCAATAAGAGTAGGAGCCATTGTCACATTAATAACGTTTTTTCTTTATTCTTAAGTGGTTAAAATATACTAGCCCAATAAGGTGAACCACTTGGATTAATGAATCTAGGGAGCTAGAACAAGTCCAACAAGAGAATAGTCATTCTGTGCAGTGATAAATTAAGGAGAGTATTCTTAACAAGTTGGGTTAATATATGGAAGGTAGGCGCAGTTTTTGGTGTGTTCTTGAATGCCTTCAAAGAAGGCGAGTCCACACTCCAGCTACTCCCATGTGTGATGTGTCCTTCTCAAAGCATTTGGATTTGGAAAAAGTCCTTAGTATTGAGTGTCTACGTCCACTTGATAGCTGTGTAAGGGTTTATAGTGGATGCTCTGGCCCCACTTTTGGCTAGATGGTGGAGAATGGTTTCTCATCTTGTTTCACTATTAAGATAATTGGTCTACGTTTCATTTTTAGTGAACTTACCTACCGTAGAAGCTTCTGTCTGTCGACAATCATGCTGGCATGATCCCATCAGCTCTAGAGCCCATGCCAGAAATAATGAGCTTGAATCCTATGGTACCCACCTAATTGAAACTGAAGGTTGAATCCGCTCCAAATGAATGCCCTTTCAGTTTATGACATACCCTCAAATTTTACTCCGCTAAAAATTGGTCCACCAATAAAATAAAAGTAGAGAGAGACGGTCCACCACAAGATTGACTATATGATTAAAACCATGATTAACACACTCTTGTAGATATTCATTAAACTAAGTTTTTATTTAGATGGTCAATCTTATTGCAGGAAAGACTCTTACTTGGGTAAAATTTGGTAAGATCCTATATGTTGAGAGGGTGTTTATTTTGATTTTTTTAGCTGCTCAAATTTTTAATTGATGAGCTTTGCTGTAGAGTTCCACTCCTAAGTTGCGATTTCTCTAAATCAAATCCTCTGATGCTCCAAACTTTTCTGATTTTCAATTTAAGACTATGAAACCGAGTAAATAATAATAAAGGTAGAGTTTTTATTTTGATTGACTATTTTATAGATTAGATAATTTTCAATAGACCCCTATGGTTTTAGTATCTGTATATACCCCTCTGTTTTTCTCTTTCTTTTTTTTTTAATACCTTTCATGTTTCAAAAGCAATAGCCCTTTTGGTTTTTTTTATAAGACTAACTTCATTCATAAAAGGAAACAAAAACAAGAAGGACAAAAAGTGGAGATATGAAAATTAATATAAGGGCAATGCTATCACTTTTATAAAAATCCAACACAAACCTTTTGGTGATTGCCCATTCTTGTTAGGACTATTGATTTTATAAAATCTTTTCTTTTTTTCTTTTTTTTTTTTTTCATTCTAAGGAGTGTGCATTAGTTGATATGAGATTTTATATATTTGGCATGATTTGATAGGCTGAAACAGTATCTTCCTGTTTCAGCGAAAAATGAGATCCAGACTCGGTATTAAAACAGTTGGGGATATGAAAGGTATTAAAATAAAAAAGCATGGGGTATTTATATAAATATTGAAACATCAGGGGGCCTATTTATAAATTCTATAAAACTTAGGGGGTATGTATAAAAAGAACTCTTCTTTTTTTTCAAATGGCACATTTGATGCCAATGTGGAACACAATTATACAAAGGAACGGTAGGCTAGACATTATAAATGGAGACAGGAAGTCTCCAAACTACATGTAAGAGGAGGTGCAACTGTGATGAGCCATTCCAAAAAAACATAGCACAACAGCCAGGCCCACATGAAAATGCAATTGGGGTTGTCCTTTTTCAGGTCCAGGCCTGAAAGCCACAATGGGTCGAGTAGGGCGAACCCCATCATAGTACAGTGGGACTAGTTCTTTGACTTATTTCTTCATAGGTTTACTATAATATAGACAACTTCATCCTCCCAAGGCCAGGACAGAACCCCACCATATATAGTACAGTGGGACTAGTTCTTTCTTCATAGGTATACTATAATAAATGTAGACAACTTCATCCTCCCAAGGCCAGGACAAATGAATGTTTTACATGTGGACCCCGATAAAAAAATTTTTTGTGTGTGTGTGTGTGTGTCTGGGTCACTTTAATTTGGAATATGCCTCCTCGATACCCTCCTAATTGCAGATGATCTTTCTAAAAGAACACTTCAAAACTACATGATATAATTTTAATCAGGTCCATGGAATATGCCCATTTTTGTACATCGTCCCCGGTTCCGGTCAGGTCCATGGTTTACCTTGACCAGACCCGATCCAATTTTAATCATCAGTAGTAGTAACAATAATAATAATAATAAACTCAAACCTGGTTTTTTGGGTCAAGCCTGATTTTCCTGGTCTACTAATTAATGCTAGAACTGTAGGCTCATTAGAAATAATCAATCTCAACCTTATAAAAGAAATATGCAATCTTCTTTTTGAAAGATTTAACTCAATATGACCTGGGCCCAGCGTCAAAGTAATTTATATAAAATGTCTGAATTGCTTATAATATTTATTAAAGTGTTCTAAAAGTTATCAATGTAAAGATGGGTCATCAGAGTAAAATCTTATAGGAACTACATACTATAATATGGGAGGGTCATTTTTTCAATGATTTAGAATTTTTATGTGTGGGCCCACTTGTAAAACTCTTCTATAATTCATTGTTTTCTCTTACCATTCAAAAATTTAAAAAAAAAATCAATGTTTTCTGTTCTGTTTTTTCTATCTCTATTATGTTGATAACATTGGAGGCCTTGAGATCATTAGTACACCACAAAAGAATTTCCCCCTTTTCAATGAAAAATCTTACTTAAATATAATGTAGGCCTAATGTCAGATTAAGCTCTACTAATATTTACATTTTTATAATATTTATCCAACTTTTCTAGAAGTTACTATGGAACATTTAAGTGAAATTTATAAATACTAAAAAAAAAAATGAAACCATTTTTTAAAGAGAAATTCTCAAAAACTCCCTTATCTCAAAAGGAGAGTTTTTGTCTCTATCTAAAACCCAATGATTTATAAGTACTTTAAAGAAATTTATAATATATCTATTTATGTCGGAGAATTTATATGAAAGTGACTAGAATATGTGTATCATTGATGATACGCGTTTTATTTTTATTTTAGCTAAAAAATAATATATATTTTTTATGAAAATTCCCGGAGAGCTGCGGAGATTACCTCTTTTTTAAATGGTTTAGATTTAGATTACTGGCCGGTCATCTGCCCACTCTTGTCACCAACCAATGTAAGGTCCATTTTGGAATAGGTCTACTAGTCATGCATCATGTTTGCGACTAGTGAACCCCATGCAAGTAGATAGGGTTTTTTCTTTTCAACAACAAATGGGATAAGAAAGCAGAAAGCAAACAAAAAGAAAAAAAGAGGTGGAAGTATGGAGCCGGGCGTTCGGGGCCATTGAATAGAGTCATTTGACTTGAGACTCTTGACGTGTACGAGCCAACAATCCGTAAGAAGAAGCTTCTTGTGAAACAACCCAGATGATTCCAGGCTTCTCAAAAGCAGCACTCTCTCCTCTATCTGCCCTACAAAACTATACTTTCTCTGCCTTACAAAACCCAGGAAAAGCGCGTCCATCTCTCCCTCTCTCCCCACTTCTTTTTAGTCTCCTCGAAATATCTGGAACCCAACCCAAACCAAACCAAACCAAACCAATCTTCTTATTTATCTTCCTTCCTCTTCCCTTCTTTCATTTCTCTCCACTACAGTGCGCCTTCAATCATGTGCCTGTGTTGGGATCTTGTCTCTGTGAGCATATCATAATGGAGACAGTAAAAGGAAAGGAGAGACAAAGTCTGCTTTACTCTTGCTCCCATGGGATCCTCACCAGCTGTTGGATTGTCTTTGGATTCTATTGCTGGGACTGGGAGTTCCTAACAGCCCTCTTGCTCTTCCGCCCAAAATCTCAATAAGTCCCAATAGATAGCAAATTTAGAAAGTTTAGAAATAGAATCTTCATCTTTGTTCAAGAGAGCGTTATAGTAAAGAGCATAAATAAAGGGGTAGATGGGTTCGCACAGTAGGAGTTCCCCAGCACCGTTTCTAACGAAGACGTATGAGATGGTGGAGGATCCAAGCAGCGATGTTGTCATATCGTGGAACGAGAGCGGGAGCACGTTCGTCGTATGGAGTCCCGCGGACTTCTCAAAGGATTTGCTGCCTAGATACTTCAAGCACAACAACTTTTCCAGTTTCGTGCGCCAGCTCAATACCTATGTAAGTTCGTCACCTCTTCTCTTTTATTCTCTTTCTTTAAATTTGCTTCCTTTACTGGTCTTGCTTTTTCTCAAAAGGATTCTTTCTGATGGTATATTAGTTGAGATGATTCGGTTCTCTTCCTGTTATGGCTTTCTTTGTGTTGTTTGTATTTGTATGGTGGAAACAATGTGGGGGAATCAATTTTTTTTTTTTTTATAGATATAAATAATAGGAAGAGTTTCCTCCTGCTTATATCTTTTAAAATTTTGTTAGGTTTTAGAAATGTCTAAAATGTATTTTATTGTATTTCATAATGAGTTTTCTACTTTCCTACGTAGCATGTATTCAATTCTTATGTATTTCATGCAAACAACAACAACAACAAAAAAGAAAAAAAAAAGAAGAAAAGAAAAAAAAAAAAAAAAAACCAGCATTCATCAGATGTCTACGAAAAAGGGCAAAAAAAGTTAGCATTTATCAGATGGGAACGTGCTAGCTTTGACTTCCAAGATGGTGGCCGAATAAATGGACCCACTTTTAGGGGGGCAAGTAATGATGATTAGATTATATGACCAAGCATTTTGGACGGTGATATATATATATATATATATATATATGCAGGCCCTACACCAAAATAAGTGAAAAAAAACATACATCCGTTCTCTCTCAATCTCATTCACTTCCAGCATTTTCATAAAGATGGAGAATATTTGAAAGATATTGTGATGATAGCAGGGTATTTAATTAAAATGAATTTTGACAGATGATATTTATAAATCTGGGCTATGGCTCTTATCGATCGAAAATATTGCAAGAAAAATCATGATAATAACAAAATAGATATTGAAAAAAATAAGAAATGTTTTTTTTTTAGTTTTTATTTATTCATTAATTTTAATTATTTTATAAATAGTTTTTAATGATATTCTTCTAATATCATATTGGTATAAGGTATATACGCATAATATGTGGTCAAGTAATGTCGAATCAAATTCTTACATGTTTGTATACTCTGTGAACTTCCAAACCCATATACAAGACGTGTGTCAACCCATATTTACTAGTTTAAGCCTACATTTCGCTTTTACGTAGACTTAATATATAGCAAAATCATTCCTTTTTTTTTTTATAACATTTAAAGAATTTATTAAAAGAAAATGGTTAGTAACCAAACTTATCTTTACTAATTGCTTTTAAGAAAAAGAATATAATATGCTGTTCATAAAAACCATATGCACATATTGCCACAATCATTCAATATGATAATTGTAAGGGCAGTAAGTGCTACGTGAGCGACCTTACAGTACCCCCACAGGGTATAGACCCTGACCCCAGCGGGCGCGGAGCTGCACTGGGGCCTACTAGGGCCTATTGTTTATTTGTCCGGGATAAGCCCAGTGGTACCAGGACTCTCCCCGATTTTCTCTTAAAGCGAGAGGTAGCGGGTTCGATTCCTGGGGAGGCCCCGGGGGAAGGCACATTGCTGATTATCCCGGACAAATAAACAATAGGCCCTAGTAGGCCCCAGTGCAGCTCGAGCGACCTTACAATAATAAAAAAGATTGTACAAAGAGAAATATAAGATTTTTTCTTTAAAATAAAAACTTGATCAAGACCAACATTTTTGTAGTCCACTTTATGTTAAAAAAAATAAAATACATATTATAACTTAAGCACTTGCTTAAGAACAACTCTTTATCTGAGGAGCGTTAGTTTTTATCTGGCTGTTTGGGGGTTCGAATCTCGAATACGTCACCTCTTTCTGTTTGTACGGACTTTTTTTCCACTTATGTGAACGTTCTTCTCACTTGTGTGGGCTTTCTTTTGGGTCTCCCCACCTTTTGACTAAAAAAAAAAGAAAAAGCAAAAAAGCACTTTGCTTTTTCGTTTTTTTTTTTTTTTTTTGGGTGACCGGCTGTTGCTTGACTTACCAATTGTATCAAACAATGCCTGAGATAGTATTTTTGTCTAAATTCGAGTGAATATCGACTCCACACTCACAAAACAGCCCTTCCCTCTTGTCATCTCATTCTCATCTCACTTTTGTATATTTATTTAGTCAGACTTCTCTTTTTATTTCTTTTTCCTTTCTTATCACCCTGTTTGTTTGTACCTCCTCTCTCTTGGAAACTGCAAGGGAAAGTATCAAAAAGTAGCGGGCTGAATAAATCATTTATATTTAATTAATGAAATCAACTATAATGGTCAATACTGCTGTAAAATATAGCCATCCTTCCTTGACTAATTGGCTTGCACGATCTATTCCTACACCTCACGTGTTCCACAGTCCGCAGACGGTTTCACCAGTCCGGATCAAATCTTGGACTTAGAAAAACCTTGAGTTGAAGCTGTGGAATTCTACGCTGGGCTGATCACCTATTTTATAATCCCAACTGATCAAGCTGAACAACTTCGGTGTGTGTGGGATGTCTCCAAATTCAATGCCAATAGGATAACTCCCAGTACTCCCCTTGGTTGGAGCGCATTTTTCAACACTCCTCCTTGGGGTGAAATTCAATACAAATTTTCCGCAACTCACACAATTTCACGATAAGGAGTTCCTCTTGGGATTTAAACCTCGACCAGTTCACTTTGATATATTATATAAAATTTTCTAAACTATCGAATCCTACCAAAACCTTAAGATATTAGTAGAAACCATATAAATATTTTTCAATACTACCCTTGGATGGAGCCCACTTCTCAACAATTCCGTTGCATGTGATTACTACAATGGTACTAGGGCTAATAAGCGGTTTGGATTTGGATTTTTCAAAAGTGGGCCGCAACTATATTTTTAACATGGGTGCTACACCGTACTACCATATTTTATCTTGCAGCAACTTTGCACCATAGATACGCCCTTCAGTGAATAAGCCTTATCGCAGAGTTGTGTATTTTCAACTATGAAATTTCTGAGTAGGAGAGGATCCAGCTTGCAGACTGGTATATATTTCACCCACTCCTTTGTCAAACTTGTCCGTCGACTAATCGGTCTATAATATATATCAACACTCCTCCTGGCCAGCTGGAACTGACTGTACCAGGAACTGGTCTTGTAAACTATCATCTGAGAATCCTTTGCATACTGACGGCAGCTAAGATCGACGACCATTCTGAGCGACAGAGGATCCACCAGTTCTAAAATATAATATAAAGGAACATAGATGATTTCAGTCACAACTAATGTTCAATGTTCCAAACAGATTTAGATGTTAAAAACTTCAACAGACACCATCCAAGTATATGTCAAATGGAAGGATGGGATTGGGATCTCAGGATATATTCATTCAACTTGGGAGGGGGAGGGGCTGCGCTCTATGTAAAAAAAATACCGTGAGAAGGGGCAAATGAGAAAAAAAAAAAAAAAAAAAAAAAGCAAAGAGAACATATTAATTTTCCGAATTTGTATGGCGTTCTTAATAAATTTTGAGCTTCTATCAAACATGGGTGGAGGCTTCAAACCCTTGTACCTGGGCCCGCCCCTGAGGGTGGGCACCTGGGGCCTTTGTTCCTGGTGTCACCTAAAACTACAAGTCAAGGAGAGAGAATATCTTGTATAGAATTATGTTAATCTAGTATATTGTTTAACTATATTATGTAAGGGAGTGATTAATTTTTTCTTTTTAAAGTTGAGCCATAAAATGGTCAGATTTCTTCAAACTAATTCATATATGTACAGCCATTTTATAAAAGATCCATATTATGACTCACATTTACCTAAGTAAGTTCATAATTTACTGCAGTAATCAACAAAAACATGGTCAAATTACATATTAATCACATTTTTAATCAAACCAAGATTTTCACACAATGGGGCACTCATGACATGGATTGAAATCGTCAAGTCAAACATCCCCCTCCCGAATTTCAAGTCAATCATTGCAATATTCTCCATTAGATTGGGGCTTGGGCACATGTGAAAAAAGCATGTTAATTACATTGCAGTTTTTTTCCAATTATATATAATGAAGCGACATGAATCTAATTTCCAATTTCAATTTTGATTTTGACCATCTATAATTTATTACGACAGACTCTCTCCTTTCATATCTCTACAACTCTACATCTTCAATGGGAAATTAATTTTTAGCTTTCTATTTCTTTTTGTAACTTCTCCCACGTTCTTCTTAGCAAATGACTCTTTCTTAACTGCTTCACCTTCTCAGTGGCACTCAAAAGTCACTCTCCGATACCTTTCAAGGGAAAGTAAAACCCTAAAAAGCATGTATTTCTTCCTCTACATCTCTTTTCTTCCAGAGGAATTGCTTCCACACCTTTTGTTCAATGTAGTTTTGCACAGAAATATGTATCATTTATTCATCTCCTTCTCCACAAATCTCTCTCCCTCTCTTAAAACAAGATAAAGTGCTTCAAATCATTTGATCTTAAAATTTACATAGAAAATATCATATTTTGAATTTCTTATAGATTATGAAAATTTTGTGTCTTTAATATTAAAAATTATATTGCCCATGCTGAGCGCGGGCATGTTTTGCTTAGTTCAATGGTGAATCTAACTATGATTCGGATTAATAGTTACAATGAAGGAAACCCTGCATTGAATGGGCTATAACTAGAATATGGGCCCCATTTTGTGTAATAAAATCCATTGACTCAATTGGGCCTCAAAATGGCCCATAGTCAGATTTCTGAGTCAGCTCTGCAATCTGCAAAGTGTAAACTTGATAGCACCTTCCACTTCCATTTCCACCATGACTAACTCCCAAAACTTGATCTCTCGTAATGCAGGGCTTCCGTAAGATCGCATCAGACCGATGGGAGTTCGGGAACGACTTCTTCCGCCGAGGAGCCAAAGACCTCCTCTGCGACATCCGCCGTCGAAGAAGCACCCCATCATCCCAAGCAACAGCCCACAAACAAAACCACGGCCCACCTTCTCCTGATCAGTCCAATTCATTCGAAGACCAGCGCTCCTCCTTCACCTCCTCTCCAAAATCCTCCCTGAAAAACCACTCCTCTCATGAAACAACAGCAACCCAGTTCTCCAATATATCGGACGAGAACGAGAAGCTCCGAAAAGATAACCACTTCCTCATTTCCGAGCTAGCAGATGCCAAAAGGCAGTGCGAGGGTCTACTAGTGTTTCTGTGCAATTATCTCAACGTGGACAGAGAGAAGATAAACAGTATAATGTTGCAGGGAGGAGGAGACCTGAAAGCGGAGCTATATAAAGAGGAAGTAGTTGGAGAAGAGGAGGACTGCATGAAGCTGTTTGGAGTTTGGTTGAAGAATAAGAAGAAGAGGGGGTGTAGGGATGGTGAGGAGGGTTTGGTGATGGGGCCTTTGAAGGAGAGAAAAATGGGGTTTGATGCGCCGTGGATGAAAACATGTCCTTCCCCAGGAGGAGAAAGCAGTAAGGTTTGTAACTAAGTAGTAAGCATTTATTTTAAGAAGAGCAGCAAGGCTAAAGAGAAAAAGGACTCTTTTTTTTAGCTCAACTATTGAAGTGTAAATGGTGTTTTGTTATATTTTGATAGGGTTGGAAAACCCAAGTTAGAAACCAAACAGAGTTTCTTGTAGGAGAATATGCAAGTGTTTGATTACTGTGTGCGGACTTCATACGTGTATTAATCTAATGTGGCTGATATGTAAGTTCTTGACTGATATTTCAGTTTATTTTGGCTCTTTCTTCTCTAGAAGGAACAGTTTTAGAAATATATATATATATATATTGATATATATTGAAAATAAAGATTTTGTTGGTGTTCATTTATGTTTAAGAGTGTTTAATTTTAATTGTAAATAAAATTTAAAAAAGTTAAATAGTTGTAACATATATAAATTTGATTCTTAATTGGAAATTAGGCATTTTTGTTTTCGCTTCTTACCTAATTGCTCGAGGTTCAACCATAGGTATGGAGTAGGCTTGTCTCTTCTTTTGGATATTCAAAAAGAAGAAAAGTAACATAGGAGGAGATACTATCAACTTTGATCTCAGTTTTAAAAGCCATGACACAAAATAAAAGTTATGACCCAGCAAATTAAGTCTGTCCTTGAAAGGATTGATCCGCTTGAGCAGGAGAAAGTACAAAAGCTCTCTATTAGCTTTTATGGGCCCTTTGTTTGTAGGAAGGGCAAAATAAGATTAAATTAGGGTCACATCAAAAGAAAGGGAAAGAAGAGAGAGTTGAGAATAAGTATTGGAAGAGGAAAGTTCTCTCCGCTCATTTTTGTCATTAGTGCCTTTTAAGAATATCTTTTCTGTTATTTAGTGTCATGATAAGGTAGATTTTGGCCATTTTGTGTCGTTACTTTTAACCCCTTCGTCTTTCTTTTTTTCTTAATTTGACAACTTAATTTTATTTCATTTCACCCCACATACAAATAAGAAATGACATTCAGCAAAATTTGTGAACCCACTAGTTGTATAAAATATAAGGGGTCCTTAGATTAGCCATTTAGAAAAACAGAATTGGAGTTGGCAAATATCCTACATGAGGCCCCCAAATGTGAAGTCAAAATGCAACCTTACTGACTAGCTACTTCTTTCATGGCTTTAGTAAGACGAACTAAAATGTGTAAGGGACCTAATTTTTCTCAAGTGGCTATCTAACAACTCTTTATATCTGGTAGGGTCAGTTAGGCCCACAAACTCCACTGCATGTCTAATTCAAAAATGGATCTGAACATTACTGGCAGGATACTGCATTGATTTTCTATTAAACAAAAGGACACAGGGTATTTGGCCAGAAAAAATGGGCCTGCACCTAATACACGGGCCTAAAAATGGAACCAAGATAAAGCCAAAGACGATTCAAGCTAAGGCGCATGGCCAGCTTTATTTTCATTGTCGCCATTAAACCTAAAAGCCCAGAAGATCAAATGACCTTCATCGCCAAGCGCTAATTGAATGCAGTTTGAAGATCATTAGCTCTTGCTGTTGTCTTTGTCTAATTGCCACTGAATATCATATCAAATTAACATTTTTCTTGGAAATACAGGGAAGGCCAACAACTGATTCATATAAACGGGCACTCACAATTGGCTTATAAGATTTTTGTGACAACTCTCTTTTGTACCCACTTTCATAAATTTTTTCTTCCAACTCATAAGAAACTAGGACATGCATGCAGTAGAATTTCCTAAACGTGTGCTTAATTAAAGGGATTAGCTTTGACCTTATATTTAAGGCTCATTAGCCCCACACAGTCCAATAAGATGAAGAGCTTCCCACATAGGGTGTTCATGGCCCGGGCCTAGCCCGCTTTGGGCCGGGCTTGGATTATGTGATAGAAAGCCCAAAGCACAGCCCGTATAAGAAAAAAATGTAATTTAGTTTAATTAGTGCTCAAATACCCACAAAGTGATAAAAAGCCCGATTCAGTCCCACCCGATTGATTAAATGGCATGTGTCTAGCTTGGGCCAGTGTTTCTAAAGCCGGGGCGGGCCTGGATATGCTTTAGCCCGGCCATGAACACCCCTACCCACAACACTTCACCACCAATGGACAAAACATGCAGTGGCCCTGATTATCCATCCTAACCTTCTAATTTCAATCACAAGGAGGGAGGGAGAGAGAGAGAGAGAGAGAGAGAGTAGCACCCCGCACTCGTTCGTTAGCAATTTAGACTTATGTATTGTCCGCTTAACAAGAGCACTGAAAGTACATGGACACTTAGGACTTGCTTCACTCCATAATTAACAACATGGACATGAAGATTAGTACATAAACAAGAAGGCTGAAAATACTTGGACACTCAAATGGCTTCTGTTCCCCGCATCGGGACTTATTTAAGTGCAGAGTTCGAACATGACGAGGAGCTCCTCTTCTACCAGTGCACCCTACAAAATTATTGAAACCAATGAATGAGGTCACATAGTTATAATTTGTTAAAGATATTAGGGATGTTATTATTAGTTTGATAACTAAATCATTCTCTTGTAATTCCTTTTTTCTTGTATAAATTGAGAAATTTGGGTTAATAAAAGGATATTGTAATTTTATCCCAATTTCTTTATGGCATGAGCTAAAGCTTGAAAATGATTTTGCAGTAAGGCCGGCTATGGTCCTATCTCTTACACTTGTGCAATAATCAGTGAGACCATCCTTTTTCTCATAAATAAAATCAAGCAGCCCCCTCGTCCATGCAATATAAAATTATCCAACCTCATGATCTCATCATTTTCATCGAGCAAAAGAGCGGGTTGAATCAATGATGGACTTTACAGAACAGACAACGATCAACAATCATATATGACAATCTTGCAATATATCAAGAGATGCATGATCGTTTCTAAAAAAAACGATGCAATTGAGGGAGTTAGATATTAGGATTATTTTGTTAGAGATTAAAACGTGAAATTATTAGTTTCCTCCTCTCTTTTAAATTGGGAATTTTGTGTTCATTTGATTAATAAAATGAACTTGGCTACTGATGAGAGATATTGCTAAGGGTCCCCTGCCGGCGATAATCACGCAGGATGTGCGTCGCGAACATGAGCTCGGTTTAAATGTTTTGGACCAGCACCCCGGGTCAAGCCGGACTCACGTGTGCACATAGGGCTCATAGTAAAAGGATCAAAAGTTCTAAAAGTATATAGAAATGGAAATGTATATGAAGCCTTCTAAAGAGTTAGACTTAACCCATGTGGGATCCCATGTATTTTATAAACCTACACTACCCACTTATAAAATAAAGTAAGGAAAAGACAAAACATCTTTTTAAAGAGGGGTTTTAACGGGAAAAACCCTCGTGCATGGGCATTTCATAAATTTAGACCCAATAAATCCTGGCAGACAGAAGTCGTCCCATGGGCCATTTCAAGTCAAATGAATACGAGTGTATTATGGAAGTTGATGTACTTGTCAAAATACACATGATGGTATCAAATTCCACTGTATTCGACAAAATACACGAAAATCTGTATTTACGGAAAAGTCCTCCATTTCATTAAATGGGGTCTAAATTCAACTCAATTAAACTTAATCTCTTCCAAACCCTTCATTGAGTCCAAATTAATCATTCGAGACTAATTTCACTCAACTTGATCGCTAACCTTAATTAAATTGATTAATCATGCTTAATTTGCATAAATCTCGATTAACTAGAGTTAATCTTGATTAACTCGGGATGGGGGCGTAACACTTTAAGACTGGCTTTCACTTGCCCACGTGGCATTGCTTCAGTTACTATTCCTATCATCATTATCTGGACCATTGGCACTACCAATGCAATGAATGTGAACATGCGAATAACTCTGCTGGCCATGATCGATCACCTGTTGCTTGCTTGCTTGCTTGCTAGTGCAATTTGTAACACACACCTTGCAACTTCAGCAGTCATGGACGGGCAACTATTTATAGCTAGGGAGAAGATTATATGACCGTACATGGTATGGGGTCACAAGGTGGGGCGTGCCGAAGTATGCAAGGAAAGGTTGGATTTTTTTCTCTTTAGGTCAATTGCCATGCTACTGATGCAAAAGTGAGTTCGCGTTTAGAAGCTGCATTTACTAGGTACATTGCCATGCCACTATATATTTATTAGGACATGTAAAATAGTGCCAACATATATAGATACACTAGGACAAGAACATGTGCTAAGCACACGAGAATGTTCACCGATAACTGGAAAAATATATTTACTGATTTATTAAAAAAAATTTAGATTGCTCAAAATCAATCATCAAATATTCATGAGAATGATTTAGTGATTATGATAGAGATAGAAATGAAGTTCTTGCACAAAAGTGAAAAGTGTTGGAAGTGGAGAGTGGTTACATATTAAAAGTGGGGAGTTATAAGTCCCATTTAAAATTATAATTCGTAGTTAAAATCACATAAAAAAACCCTTTAGCTTAATGTAGTATAATGTTATGAAATTTCTATTTTAATTATCAATTTTATGACTTTAATTGTATAGTTGACAACACCTAATAGACATAATTATTAACCAGTCCCTATATTTAAATGCTCTCTTGTATTTAGTATCCGATTGTTCTTTACAAAATCCAAATGTACTGGATTACCCTTATCTAAAAGGTGACCTTTACATCTACACTCTCTCCCATTGATAGGCATGTTTTGAGTGGGCTCAAGCTGGATTACACATGAATAATATGCAATCTACTCATAGGCTCTCATAGGCGAAATCTCTCTTATGTAACAAGGACTTTATTCCATGCGTAACAATTTAAAGAGCATGAGTAATGCCACAATCGAAAAGCATAAATCAATAAACTCTAGTCTATCAAGAGGGTTTGCGGGCTTGTTTGTTTACATGAGGAGAGTAAAAGATAAATAAGGGTTTCATTATAAATAAAGTTAATAAGGAGTGGGTTAAAATAAATGTGTAAATAAGTATGCAATTGGATGGTTGATGTAAAATATATAAATAAATAAATAAATAAAATTATATGAAAAAGGTAGAGTAAAATGCACTTTATTATATATTGTGGGAGTAACTTTGGGGAAGAATGAAAATGAGTAAAAGAGGAATCCAAATCAACAAACTTGTTTACTCCTTTTATCTTCTCGGGGTCATCCAAAGACATTAAAAAAATAAAATTTTCTACTATTCGGGCCAATGCCACTCCTCTTTCACTTCACACAATTGCAAACAAATAAAGCTACGCTGAAAATAATCATCTAATGGCATCTTCAAAGGGAGAATCTCGTCATATCTGACAATGGAGCCCAAAGAGAATAGCAGTTCTTGTAGTCTAGATGTCTGGTTGGTTGTGTTGAGTTTTGGTTTTTTCAATGGATTTCTTTGTTGTCTTGTTCTTATTTGTTTGCTACTTGAATTACCTTCTTTAGCCGAAAAAAAAAAAAAAAAAGGCCACGCTGAAGAGACTATTTTAACTCTTATTGAAAATATTGCTTAAGGAGATGAAAGAGATTTTGCGAATCATTTAATACTTACTTTTGGTGGTCGTGTGAATTAAGTACATCTTCAAATGGTTCTGGCTTCACGTGAAACAACTTTTTTTTTTTTTTTGGCCTGTGTTGGGGATTATTGCCACAAAACCAACTACTCGAGTTATTTATTTTGGCATGTCATGAAGAGCTTTGATTGGGCAATTTCTGCCTTCTGTTCTCTTTCGGTGTGATTTGCTTCTTTTCTATTTTGGTGCCATCATCTTTAATTTGAATCAAAGGCCATCATCCTTACACAATCATGCACATGCAACTAAGATAAAAGAAAAGAAAGAATAAATGTTACTCTATTTTGGAAGCTACAAAACTTTCATATAAATATACCGTCATATCAAATAATGATAATAAAGCAAGGATACTTGGATGCATGCCCATTTCATACTGTAGTATTTTTTTTTTCTCTTCTTCTTGTTTCATTTCTCTCCTAAACTTAGAAGAAAATAATGCAGAACAATGTTTCTAACTTTTAGGATATGTATTCACATAAGGCCTGTTCGTTTTTGTAGATTTGAATTTCTAAGAATTCTAAGAAATCTAATATCATGCCTTGCTCCAGATGACAAAGGATTATCATTAGTCACAAAACAAGAAAGATAAGAAGGATTATCTCTTTTTCTAAATTTGGATTATCATTAGTCACAAAACAAGAAAGATAAGAAGGATTATCTCTTTTTCTAAATTTATTTCCACTGAGAGTAGAGATGTAAAAGATATTGTTATTTTCTTTTTCATTTATCTTGTGTGAAGTGGCAAAAAGAAGAAAGAACATTTATGGAACATGGCAAATGATCGTCTCCATTTGTCACGACCTGGGCTCGAGATCTGGTAACCCCGAGCCGTGAGTCCATACTTATTCCCGTAAACTCCGAATTAACCGAAGCTAAAATGAAATCCACAAGGGATGACATTCTCAATATACCTGTCAAATACAAAATCTTGCAGAAACATTCATATTTGACAATATCAATTTACAATTTACATGTATACAAAATAAAGTCCTTATACATATATCATTTCTAACATTTGTTCGCCAAACACTGCATATCCAAAAATACTATACAGATGACAAATAGTTACATTTCAAAACGAATCTATAAACATTTTCTCAAAATATTCCAATTCCATTTCGCACTCGGATACCCATTTCAGATGGTATCCCGTCTATTCCATTCAATCAGTCCTCCTGGAGGAACTGGAGTAGTCTCCTTCGCTGCCGCCGGGGGCGCTGCTGGACCGGCAGGGGCAATCGAGCCTGTAATGCCATCAATAACACTAATGAATACGACGGTTCAACAATGTATAAACAAATCTTGCAATAGCATATTAACACATTCATATTGAGTTCATTTGATCTGTTTAATAACAATTCCTATTTTAGAGAAGTCTAGACAATTTCTACAATGACAATGGGAGACACAATGCTAATTAATAAACATGTACAAAATGGCAACTACCATAGCATTCATTTCATTGTATTTCATTTCATTTACCATCTTCCCTCAAAGGAAGGATTCATTTTATTTACCATCTCCCCTCAAAGGGGGGATTCATCTTCCAATGGAAGACATCAATCAATATCCAAAGATACGATCGGAATTGGTGGGACTTACTAGTGTCCGGGTCAGGGACAACTAGCATCACCACGGAGCTCCGGAACACCCTAAAATCCATCTGCTGTAGCAGAATTAGTCATTTATTTCATTATTAATTCATTGAACTCATTTAGAGTTCTAATACAATTGCTAGGTAGTGCCAGACTTAAGGGTCAATACTCTTCAGTAAGAAATCCTTTTATAAATTCAATTCAATTCTATTCAATGATTCCTTTCATGACAAAGGAATGGGATAACAATAATACCAATCTCATTAGGTTGGATTACAATAACACAATGAGAGAACCATTAACCACCTACGGTTCTACTCAATCCTAAACAACCATTTGGGTGTAACCATTAGTTTCCAAATGCACGTGTTATTTTCGATGGATATCATATTTATATATTTAATATGTGCATTATTAGTCCCCGTAATTAACACCTATGGAGCTTAGGCAATTATCGATCAATATGGTTCGTTCAAGGAACCCTTCTTAAAACATCACTAATTCTCAATAATTCAAGTCAATCCATGATTAGTCTTAAAACTGATTGGGAAAGCTTTTATACTCACAAGAAATACTCCAAATTCTCGTAAAAATCCAAAATCCATCGAACCGTTAGGTCCGATCGATTGGCCCAAATTTTCACTAACTATCATCGTTGAGCCAGTATCAGGTTCGCTCGAACGAATTACTGTTCGCTCGAGCGGACTAAGACAGAACGTTGTTCGCTCGAGCGAAATCACTGTTCGCTCGAGCGAACCAATACAGAACTATGTTCGCTCGAGCGCACTCACTGTTCGCTCAAGCAAACTCTTCAGAATTTCTGTCAGTCCAAACAGAACTTTGTTCGTTTGAGCGGACATACCGTTCGCTCGAGCGGATCCTTCAGAATTTCATTCCGAAAATCTAATACTCTCTCCCTTCTCCTACTCTCTTTCTCCATTACACTTCCATAACCTGCAAGGAAAATGGGAACCCCCTGTTCCCCCTCATACATCATCCATTCACATTCATTCACAATAACACTTCTAATCATTCCTTAATCACTTCATTAAGCATCCATAATGAATCCAACACTCAATGTAAAATGTATAAAATCCATGGAAATATTATGAACAACTACAATGATTAACATTTATCACAAGAGATGTTTATACTTACCTCTCTTGAAGTCGATGAACTCCTCTTGAAGTCAATGAACTCAAAGCCCTCTTTTACTTAGCTTGGCTTAAGATTAAAATCCCCAATTTCAAACCCTAATCCATAAAACAAGCAAATGAACTCATATGAGCCATTTATGCTAAAAATCACTACAAAACCACTAATAGGACTTGGAAATCCTAAAGGAAGACTCATTACTTACTTGTGGTTCCAAGCAAAGAGATTTAGAATTCTCTTCCAAGCTCTATCACTTCAAAATGGATGAATGGTTTAAGGAAGAAGATGAAGATGAAGATGCTCTCCTCAAAGATCGCTTGAATCACTCATAGCTTCACACTTGATGAAGAAAATGGAAGAGAAAAGAGGAATGGAGAACTTGCCTAGGGTTTCTTAAGGTGGAGATGAAAGAATGATTCATTTCATTTTAATATAAGAGGCCCTAACTCCAAAACCCCCTCTTATTAAGCTTATTTACATTTAGAGTCAAATGAAGCATCACTTGGTCCATTTGAGGTCAAATGGAATCGTGTTCGTTATGAAAGTTAACGTACTCTTCGAGATACACACGTTGGTATCAAGAGTTTTCGTATTTGACGAAATACGTGAAAACCCGTATTTACGGAAAAGTCCTTAGCCGACCTTATTTGAGTCTAAACTCACTTTAATCAACTCAATTCCATTCAAATCCATTTCATTATGCTTAATGCATCATTTGAGACTAGTTTGTCCATCTTTGGTCATTAATCTTGATTAACCCAATTATCCATGCTTAAT
Organism: Camphora micrantha; assembly: GCA_003546025.1. NCBI lineage: Eukaryota > Viridiplantae > Streptophyta > Magnoliopsida > Laurales > Lauraceae > Camphora > Camphora micrantha. The sequence goes on from QPKB01000009.1 coordinate 36,493,634, forward strand.
TAGCATTAATCTCAATTAATTCACCTTAATCATGATTAGTTCGGGTCAGGGTGTAACACCATTGGGCTTGGTGTGATTGGTGCAATGAAGATGTGAGGTGACCCACCTATAATCAAGTTATCTGGTTACATACACTATCTCCCATGAATTTATACAAGTTTAAATCTGACACATCCAACCACACATACGCACTTAAAAAAAAAAAAAAAACCTTGAAGGCCATCGATCAATGAGTTATGATGATATAATGAGTTCGCTATTTTGCACATTGATTGTCATGATCGTTATACATTGAAGAGATCTTTCCATTTCCCACCTCTCCCATGATTGTCATGGCCTTATGTTGTGGGAGAGAGTGGAGTAAAGATCTCAATGACAACTACAAATGTTCAAAATATCAAACTCATTAGTTCATAATCCCTTCATCTAATGACCCTTAATTCCTTAAGTGTAATGTTTATAAAAAGACAATATCAATTTTTTTTTTTTATTTCAATCCAATGGTAAGTAAGAATCAAATAAGTCTCAAATTGATGCTTGTGACAATTCAAATAGGATAGTGTGTATTGAGGTGCCTCAATCATAGGTGGACTAGGTGGCCAAGAAATAGGGTAGATCACATAATTTTTATATAAATATTTGTGCGAGCACACTTGTACTAGCATCGCTTCTTCTGAGTTTTATTATTATTATTATTATTATTATTATTATTTTGATAATGGAGGATGTCCCGACCCTTTGAGCCGGACTAATCCCTACGGGCTTTGAGAGAGCCAGATAAATGTCCAGCGTCTCCAGTATATTAGTGCAATTTTGAACCCTCAGCCTTCAGTAGTAAATTGTGGTCCAAGGCCAACTGAACTACCCCTCCGATTTTACTTAAGTCGTATTGGGTACTGATCATGCACTCATTTGAGCCACAAATCATGCACTCATTTTGCACATAGTAATAGGCTTTAACCCCGTGTAGTTGCATATGATTAAAACATTTCGAGTGTACATCAAGCAGCAAGTCTAATGACAACTTCCAAACCCTCATTTATTAAAAATCCCTTGATGAAAAATGAAGGTTTGCACAGACGAGCGGTTAGGATTTATTTAGGTGGGCCCGACTGATGGATTTACACATTTCTACTACCTGGGAGCGCAAGCTTGGAAAATGGAACCTGAGCAAAAGCAGAGCCGCCGAATCTGATGATCCGATTGTCAAAATCCAAAAACTCAATCATGGGTCGTTTTGTTTTCTGCGTTTTCATATCCTTCGATGTTTCGTCCTCTCTATCATCTGATGTGACGATGTTTACAGAAAAGTAGAGATAGAAGGAAGAGAGAAATCGCCATGAGGGGACACAGAGGAACCCAACCAACATCGACCCAAGAAGGCTCGGGTGCTTCTGCTTCTGCTCCGAAGAGAAGATGGTCAAATCTGATGCCCCTTTTCGTCGCGCTCGTTGTCGTCGCAGAGATTGCGTTTCTGGGTCACCTCGACATGGCCAAGAACGTCGCCCTTATGAACTCTTGGACTCACACCTTCTACAATCCATCAGCAGTTTCTTCGCATTCTTCGTCTTCGTCTTCGTCTTCGTCTTCCAAGGTATTGGATACGGAAGAAGAGGGATTCGATGTTTCGGTTTTAGACGACGAAATGGCCGAAGGTGGCGGCGATGGGAATTGTGAAGATTTGTTGGAGAAAGAAGACACTGTGTTGTATTCTAGAGATTTCAAGAAAGACCCAATTTGGGTTTTGGCCCCAGAGGAGGTTGGTTTTTTATTTGTTATTTTTTCTCAAATGGTTTGGTTGTTTTCCTTTTTGGGTTTTTGTGATTGAGTGATGACATATTGGATTCTGGTAAAAAAATCTCATCTTTTGAGCTGAATTGAAGAGAATGGTGTTGCTTTGTTTATTTCTCACTGAAAAGAATCCTGTTTTATGTTCTTTTTTGCTTAAAGTACACTGAAGTATTTGCGTTAATGTCTTATTTGGTCTATTGGGAGTGTGAAATTACTATCTGTGGCATAAGGGGTTTTTAGGTATGCTCTATCTTTTAAATGGTTTTAATTGTATGCTATTATGGTTAGTTATTGTTTCATTTATGTACTTGGGGGCAACATGGAAGTGAGAAATCAGACTGGATTGAAACTACTTAAAAAATTAAGAAAAAAGGGTGAAGGAAAGAAAAAAGAATCAGATGAGACTGAATGCTATTTCTCCCCTTTTTTCCCTTTTCTTTTTACTTGACTTGAACTCCCTACCTCATGGTTGTGATAATGAGCACTTCCAACTGTGCTGGGGGCTCTTTTCTTCTCAGCCAATTTTTCCCACCCCCATGTTGTTATAAACTGGAAGAAACAATTGGTGGGGTACTCTTTTTCCACCCTTTTCACCTTAAATCTATATTGTTTTGCGGATAAACAGAACCCATCTGAATGTGTTTACCAATTTTGAACAGAGGAGTGGACAACCATTAATTGCTTAATATTCAAGATTTTTGCTACTTTGGGTGCTTTTGAATTTCACAAAATATTATAGCTATAGATAATGGCTTCCATGAACAAGGATGTAACAATCCATCATGTACATGATCAGTGGCAGAACCAGAAAATATACCTTGGAGGGGCCAATAGAGAAACAATAATTTCTTGGAGGGGCCAATGTAAAAAATTCTAATATTTTCTATAAGATTTAGGGGCTTTTTGCAATTTAAGAGGGAGGGGGGGCATGGCCACTGCCAGCCCCTCCCTGGTTCCGCCCCTGTACATGATGTAAGTAAAGTTCTCAAGTGTTGGCTTACTATCTCCTGAGTCACTATTGTCCCACAATTCTAGGGTCTACAGAAATTGTTAGGAGAATTTAGCAAGTTTAGCCTCTTAGCCGACAGCTTTCATTGATGTTGTTTATCTCTTTGATATTTGTTTCCTTTCAAGTAAAATGACACATTATTCTATTCCGAAAAGCATTTGTAGACCTAAAAATGTTTGAAATGGTCCATCAACTTCTAGTGTTGTGCATATGATCTCTATTGGAATGATTCATAAGCTATTGCATTGTTTTGCTAAGAGTGTCCCCTTGCCTTTAGCTTTGCACAGAGTAAAAAAATCTCTTCACATGCAAATGTTTTAGTTTTCTCTTGGTGGAATTTCTATGAGCCTTGAAAAATTGGCCTCTGCTGCCCATTTGTAGTCTAGTTCTTATTTTTTTATCCTGTTTTAATGTGCTGCTATCCAGGAGTGGCGTTCATGTTCAGTTGGGTGTAACTTTGGATTTGGTGCTGCATCAGATAGGAAACCTGATGCTGTATTTGGAATATCTCATAATGCAGAAACAGATGGTGTTCTTCGATCCATGGAATCCTCACAGTATTACACAGAAAATGACATTCGTCTGGCACGACGGTGGGTAAGCACAAGTTGGATCGTTTTTCTCCACATACTTGAAGCATCAATATTTAGAATTTGCAAGTTGTGTTTTCTAATCCCAAGATTTTAAAGATCAGAAGTAACAACATCAACATCCTGAAAGAGTTACCGCAGTTTGTTTTTGTTATAATGGTTAACAGCCACTTCCCATTTTTCCCCTCCAGTGTTGTCACTATGGATGGCCTTGAAAAGATCATGACGATGACATGCTTTTATTTGTGGGAAGAATATTTTAAATTTGCTTTTTTTTTTTAAACATCCCTTTCAAGTTTCAGAGGATTTGTGATTTTGTGTTGCCTAATGAATTGGTATGCTTGTGTAACTGGTATCAACCAGCATTTAAAATGGCATTTTGAATTAACCTATGGTTATTGGGCCCTTCCTCCTCTGGATAGGCCTGCATGCCATCATTTGGAGTTAGCATTTGAATATCATCATTTATCACGTATGAAGGAGGTTTATACTTTATTATACACGTTGGATGTAAAGTAACTTGAAAATCTTATATAGTATCTTTAGATAGAGAAATATCTCAAAGACATCTTAGATAAGAAGATAGTGCATGCCCAGTGCCATAAGAAGAGAGTTCTCTCTTCAATGTGGACGCTGAAATCCACCAAAGATCATCCTGATCTCCTAGCTTCTGTCATATAATGCTGTTCACATGGTATTTGAGCCCTGATGTCATTTAAATTCTTTCATCCAAACAGTCCCTCGAGGTCTTCATGAAAACTGCTGGAGCTTAAGAAAGGTTGTTGGATCATGACTGTTAGCCATTGATCCTCGAGTCAGTTTAAAGATCTGTTGACTGGGAGTTGTCGGCCAAGTTGAGGTTGTTCAGAGATTCCTTGTTGGGCCCACCTACAGATTCGTTTGCTGTGAATTCTCTACTGGCTACTGAAATGATTGAGTGTTAGTTGGAGAATTTTTTTTAAATTCTTTGAGGATTTTTCGAGTATTGAAGGTCAATCGTCTATTGCATTCCTCTTTTCTGATGAATCTGCCCTGTTTTTCGTCTCCACCATTAAATCCTTGAGGATTTTTATTTATTTATTTATTTATTATTATTATTATTATTATTTTACTGGAACAACCTTTACTATAATTTTTTTAGAGGATTCATCAATTGGATGCTAATCAGAGAAACTACGCTTTCAGTGGGCAAAAAAGAAGATATTATTAAGCATATTCTGGACTTGTTCTCCTCACTCTACTCTAAAGAGGACATGGTTTGTCCATTATTGAATAATCTGGAGTTTGCCACTATTGGAGAATGCTACTGTTTTTGCCCTTGGGACTTGGGAGAGATAAAGCCCCGGGCCCTGATTGCTTTCCTCTGGTCTTCTTCCAGATTTTTTGGAACGAGTTCAAAGATGATATTATGGCTTTCCTAAATGAGTTCCATTCTAGAGGAAAGCTCTCGAAGAATTTAGGGGCCTCCTTCAGTGCCCTTTTCCTAAGAAGCCCAGTGCTGATATCATTTCTGATTTTAGACCCATTAGTTTGATAGGTAGTGCCTATAAAATCTTGGCTAAAGTGTTGGCAGGTAGAATCCTAAAATTCCTCCCCTCTATCATTTCCCCTTCTCAAGGCTCTTTTGTTCGTGAAAGACAGATCCTAGATGGTGTTCTTATTGCAAATGAGTGTGTGCACAATAGACTCAAAGAAGGAAAGCTGGGTTTGCTTTGTAAGTTGGACCTTGAGAAAGCTTATGATAGGGTAGACTTGGGTTTCCTTCTATATGTGCTTCATAGAATGGGGTTTGGATAGAGATGGAGAAGTTGAATTATGGTGCGTATTTCCTCTTCTTGGTTCTCCATTGTTATTAATGGGTCTCGTAAAGGGTTCTTTCCTTCTCAGAGAGGCTTGAGACAGGGATTCGCTATCTCCATTCCTACTCGTTATTGTGGGGGAAGCCTTCAGTCGTTTGCTTGCAGCGGCAGAAGTAGGGAGTCTTATTCATGGCTTTACTCCTGCTCCTAACTCTCTAGTGATCTCCCATCTACAATTTGCAGATAACACCCTCATTTTTTGTGATGCTAATGAAGACCAAGTGGAATGTTAAGGCTATTCTCTTGTGTTATGAAGTTGTCTCAGTTAAAAGGTGAATTTTTATAAAAGCAAATTACTGGGATTGAGGGTGGATGACTCCACCATTTCTTGTTTAACAAATATCTTGGGATGCAAATCTTTTTGGGATATGCTGCTAGAGAGGATTGAAAAAATCCATCCAGTTGGAAAGCTAACTACTCGTACTTGGGAGGTAGAGTGACTCTAATCTTGTCTCCCCTCTCTAATCTACTGATCTATTTCCTCTCCCATGCATCAGTGGTGGACCGTATTGAGAGACTGCACCGAGATTTTCTGTGGCATGGTAAGGAAAAGTCGAAGAAATATCATCTAGTAAAGTGGGATTTTGTATGTAGGCCAAAGAAGGAAGGGGGGTTAGGCTTCAGATCTATCCCAGGGAAGTGGCTATGAAGGATCAAGGAAAACGAGGAGACTTTGTGGAAGTGGGTCGTGGTACCGAAGAATGAGGTTTTGAGAGATAGTTGGGATATCCTAGAGCCAAACTTTTGTGCTTCTAGGCTTTAGAGAGGGATTGTTTCGTCTAGAGAGGCTTTTGGCCTTTTGCTGCTAACATTAAATTTAGAGTGGGTTCAAGGGATAGAGTGTTCTTTAGGCTAGATCACTGGGTTGGTGAAAAACCCTTGGCTGAAGCTTTCCTTGGCCTATTCACTTCTGCTAGAGATCGCAAAGAGATAATTTCTTCCTATATGATTAGGAATGGTTATCAGGTGCATTAGGGGCCCTATATTTAGAAGGAATCTCACGGAGTCCGAGGAAAATCATTTTCTCCCTCCTCAACCTTCTTAGCCAGGTCTTTGTTAATCTAGATGTAGAGAACTGTAGGATTTGGACAACTCAAAAGAAAGGATCTTCTCGATATCGTCTTTCTTCATGGCTATGTCAGGGGGTCGCTCTCTAATGAACCCTTTGTATAGGCTTTGGAAATTGAAGATTCCGCAGAGGGAAATGATGTTTGGATGGTTGGCATTGCAGGGTGGGATTTTGACTATTGATAATTTGTGCCGGCATAAGAAAACCCTTGGTAGCGCTTGCCCAATGTGCTTGGCGGACGTGGAATCAGTCGACCATCTCTTTTTGAAATGTAAAATAGCCCAAGGACTTTGGTTTGAAGTCCTCAGCTGGTTTGATTATAGCTGGGCTCATCTGACTTCTATCTGTAGTTTGTTTGAAGCGTGGCTTTTGGAGGTTGGATCAGATGAAGGTAGGACATTGTGGAGGACTGCCTTCCTGGCAGCTTATGGATCCTTTGGAAGGAGAGGAATTCACGATGTTTTGAGGATTTCAATACCTCTGTTGAAAATCTTGCTCACAAGCATAGTTTTTAAAATCGGAATCGTATCGTAAATTGTTCATACCCATGACTCGAATCGAATCGTATCATGAATCGTAGGATTTTTTAATTTTCTAATAAAAATGAAAAATAATAAAAAATTAAAAGAATAAGAAAAAAATAATTATTTATAACCACCCTTTTTCCATTTATAGTAGTATAAATATTATAACAAATAAGTCTATCATACAATCATATCAAGAACATCATGACATATATATATATATATAGATATATATATATATGAAATAAATGATGTGTAAATAATTAAATAAGTTTAAAGTATCAATTTTTTTTAATCTTTAAATCAAAATCTAAAAATAAAATAAAATCCAAACCGTCAATCTTACACAGTAAGATATCTCTTAAAGTTAAGAAAGTGTTCATGAAGAAAAAAAACCAAAATAGATTGAAAAAAGAAGAAGATATAAACAAGCACCATACGTACAGTCGAATGCTTTAGTTAAATGCATGTTCTTTATTCATCTTTAAAACCTTATCAAAGCCGTAAAAAATTCTTACGAGGTTTCATTAACTACTAAATAACCTTTAAAAAATACAAGCGATAAAAGAAAGAGAGAATAAAGAAAGTGAAAAGGTAAAAGATTTTAAATATTAGCTTATTGGCTATAACTATTCTCGCTTAGTCGAATCGTTTGAATCGTAAGATTCAATGATACGAGTATCGAATCGTAGGATTCACACCTGAATCCTAAGATTCATTTGGGATTCATTACATAGATACGAATCGTTTTCCTTAAGATTCGGAATATGAATCGGGATTCGAGATACGAATCGTAGGATTCTGATAACTATGCCCACAATCAAATTCACCATTGCTTCGTGAGTGTCATTCCTTCCTCACTTTCATGGGATTTCTATTGACCTTATTTTAAGGAATTGGAGGGAGGTGGCCTGCCTCTATAGTTCTATGGTTGTTGGGGGTTGCTTTAGGTCCTCTCTCTTTCATGTTTTCTTCTTTGGGGTGGTTGTGGTTGTGGTTAATGTTTTGGTGGTTTTTTTTTTTTTTCCCAGTGTAGTCCTCTTGTACTGTTTAGAGGGAAAAGGAGATACCTAAGGTATATTTTATACATTTTCTCACTGTTCCTCCATCGGGCCACAAGTCAGTTGTCTGCTTTGTGAGACTTGGTTTGTCTCTAATTTGTGGAACTTAGTCTTTCGTTAGCCTTGGTTGTCTCCAAATACAAACATCTGGGGTAATTTGGGTTGCTTATTGTTTAGAAATTTACAAAACGTTGGAGCGTGCTTCCTTTTCTTGAGTGACCCAAATGACATTGTTTTCCTAGAACATTATTTATTTATTTATTTAGTTTTTACAGCACTTCCTTTTGCATCCCTTGAAATAACCCCATAGATAGTCAGTTGTGGAGCATCAGCAAAATTGCATGTCATTCTCAGGGTGCAATAGAGAGACTATGGGGGGGCTCATACCTTTTGTTTTGAGCTTACCTTGAATAGCTTTCCTAGCAACACTCTTGCTTCACCCTAAAGGTTTACAATTCCCAAGTAGAAGCTACGAATCTGCCTGATTAGAGCAGCATCACTCCAAGTTATGACTACGGAGACAGTGACTGCATCATGAATGGTCATAAATTACGTGAAAAAAAAAAAAAAAATATTGGATATTGAATAATTATTTGTTTCTAGTATCATTAGTTTTATTTTCTTCCTGTTTTGTAGTTGTGTTCTATTAACTAGTTCAAATCTTACTGCCATCTGTAAAATGCCCACATCATGTAACCATCTTTTTCTTCAAATTAGAGATTTTGTTAAAAAACAACGTGCCATTATTGCTTGTCATAGGAAAGGATACAATGTTGTTATGACAACTAGTCTCTCCTCTGATGTTCCTGTTGGCTATTTCTCATGGGCTGAGTATGACATCATGGCACCAGTGCATCCGAAGACTGAGAAAGCCCTTGCAGCGGCCTTCATTTCCAACTGTGGGGCCCGTAACTTTCGCTTGCAGGCCCTTGAGATGCTAGAGAAGTCAAATGTCGAAATAGATTCCTATGGCTCCTGCCATCGGAACCATGATGGGAATGGTATGTATAAGAATTTGTTTTATATTTTAGTTCTTTTCAGCTTTCACTTTGCAATTACTTGTACATAATGACGATGAATCAACTTATGGATTTATGACTTTATGACACATGAAATTCTTTCTTTCTGCCTTTTTATAATTCCTTTTTAATTGTGCAATGAGTAAAGTCCAAACAACAATCAACAAAAGAAAAATGGACTACAAACAACTGTGTTATGGAAAACGTAATGCAATTTATTCCCTAAATGTAACAATAGAACATGGTCCAATAAAAGACCAAGAAAGCTGGTACAAGTCAGATCCTCTAATTCTGAACTGATAAATCCATTGGTGGGCCTCACTAGTAAAATCCAACCCACTAAAAATGAGTGTCCCCGCATTTATGTGCTCTATGCATAATTTCACTATGGTCAAAACTGGTTGCATCCACAGATTGATCAAATATAGAATGTCTGATGAAAATGTACAGAAAATAAGGGAGTGAAATGACGGGTTTAAGTTGGATTCATTTGACATGGGGACCAGCTCCAATTTGATTGAAATTGGACCCAATGTAGATTCATGGGGAGACATTAACTTTGAGCGATTTGAATTTTTATAAGTGGGTCCCCCTGATGGATTTATAGGCTTGCATTTATAGGATTCAGATTTATCTCTATCTATTTCTTTTGATCAAAGTTCCAATTTTGTAAGGGCCTGCTACAATGATCCATATCTTTGAAATGATGGGACCCACTATAAGAAGACCTCATACGAATCCAGTTATTTGCTGTTGGACCATCATGATTATCTAAAGGATGAACTAATGATCCTAGTGGGCTATCATTTCTCATCTCTTGGTTGGACAATCATGATCATCCAAACAATGACTAATGGAAGGTGGAGCAATGTGAAGTCTTCACACACATCTTGGAGTGATGCCAATGGAGTCTTCACACATTGGAGATGCCAAGGAATCTTCACACAAGGCTAAAAAAGGGTTTTTCACCAACTCCTGATAGGATTAAAGAAAGATGTTCATTTATTTAATGACGAGCCTTTACAACCTTTATATAGTAGTAGCCGTCCATTTATGCTATCTTAATTAAAGATTTTATCTTCAAATTATGATAGTCAACAATCCTTGACTCTTAACTAGATATTATAATCTCTAATCAAGGATCATAAAAACATTGACTGATACATCTTTCTAAATTCAAGCAAATATAAAATTGATCCTCTCAAGATAGAATTCCTAAAATATGAGATTTGGCATATGACATGACTACAATGCCATTGTTTAACGTGACTAATTAATCACTTTAGTTATGAGCCTTCTTAGTGGATTGGGCCTATGTCGGTCTTGCATCTTGAATTGAAGATCCTAGTGGGTCATCCTTTCTCACTCCTTAATTAGAATGTTGAGGCAATGTCTACTCATGATTGGACCGAAAATGTCGGTGATTGAAGATCCTACCGGGCCATGGGCCATCCTTCTCATGTTTACATCATGGTTGACCTCAAAAAGTGATATGTAATAATTTGTGTCTGTTGCTGCCTGTCATGGCGTGATTTTTTCCAACCCTAAAAAAAAAAAAAAAAAAATCCAAAAAGCCCATAATATTGGAATATTCTTGAATCTAATTTTTTTTCTTATTAGTGCACACTATAAATTAAAATATCGGTCACCCTAATTCATTAACACTCATTACCAGTTGTGTATTTTTTGCTTGTTTACTATTAAGTTTTTAGCATTGAATCTCTAGGCCCACCCTTATAATTTTTAAATCCATCATTATAATCCATATCTAGGATCCAAACCACTCTATAAATATCACCCTTTATATTAGCTTTGTGAAAGTTTTCACTCCAATCGGAGTTGGGCCTACTGACAAATTGACCATGCCAAATGATTAGAATCATTAGCCTACCAAATATAGGACTTAAAGACCTAGATATCTACAAGAATTTTGGTTCATTAACTGTTGCTAGCTATCTAGTCAATGATCATTAATTGGATAGTTGTAAGATAGAAACTTTGCTTACTATCTTTAAATTACTTTAGATAGACTTTTGGCATGACCAAATTCACCCTTTTTTTTTTTTTTTTTTTTGTAGATGCACATATCTCAAAGTTATCTTTTTATATGGTGGGACCAGTATGTCACAAAATCTTTGCCACATGTTTTATTACCTCGGGGTTTGGATCATCTTATGCTTAAATCAATAGATATTCGTGAGGCTCGTTAGTTTGGCCTATATGGCAAATCTAAATTACTCAAAATAAATGCCATAGTTTTGTATGGGTCTTCGCCGTAGTTATCAAGTTCGTATTGTTTTGGCCATCAGGCCGAAATGAAGTACGCTCTAATTTTTTGTTTTAAATTTGTCCTATTTTGGCCGAAATTGGTGAATTTCATCCAAAACAGCCAAAATGCTCACTTCATCCCTACCCTAGATCTAATTTGGAAATAAGAAGAAGAATAAGAGGAGGTGCCAGTTATGGTCTGGTTTCCTGTTACAGTGCAAAAAAAAAAAAAAAAAAAGAACGAAAAGAGGGAAAAGTACCTGACCCCTGACCTCTAGCCAGCGTTGCTGCTTCTTCCAGCTGCTCTCCAAGCAGTCCTCCCTCCCTCTCTCTCTATCCATCTATCTATCTATCTCTTGATTGATTGATTGATTGATCATGTGGTGCTCTGTGTGGAGGGTTGTTGGGAGGGGAGGGGGGCGGGGGCGGGGGCAGGGGCGGTTTCGACAAAGGAGCAATCCTGATGTGTGTCTTATGCTGGACCGCAACACATTCTATAATACTTGTGAAAGTTCTGTTATCTCCAAAAGGTAATGCATGATTGCTTTATGTTGCCTAGATCCATGTTATTTGAGCGCCTGTTCTTCATCTCATTTAATTAAGTCGCAAGATCATTAATAGATTAAATTTTATATTTGAATGGTACGATTAGTAAATAAATTAATGTGTATTTGACTTTAGTTATATAAATTCATTCAACAGAGTAGGCGAAGGGTTGAACCTCAACATATTCAACAGTCATTACAGCCACATGACCTACACTTAGTAGTCTGAAAAATACTTACATGTGCACACACTATATGAGAATGCGAATAAAAATCAAAATCCAACATTCTCTAGTATTTTGAACTTTGTGAATAATTTTAGAATTTTTGGGAGTTCAAAAGATTGACTTTGGTAACTGAAATGTATCGGCTATACGTATTGCCAATAACACAAATGTATTGTTTCTGCCTTTGCTGCTATGCCTTATGATTCCCACTATTTTGAACATTTGTCACTGTTTTGAACCTTTATTGGGAGGACCAGATTACAAATTTTTTTTTTTTCTGTTCTAATACTGAAAAACTCCTAGTTAAAAATAGAACCTAATGCAACTTCTATACATTGTTTTCATCTTGCTAAAATTGTAGGGGATACAAATTGAATGGATCCAAAAAGCCTATGTGGAAAACTGTACACTTCTTTCTAGGATGATCTCTCTAGATTGGCAAATGGGAGAAAATGTTGCATTTCATGCCATTGAAAAATGCTTGAAATTGTCTTCCAAAGTCCCAACATGCTTTGCATTTTAGCTAAAAAGGCAGCAGGTTCTGGGCCCCTTCACGCAGTGGTAATTTTTCGGTATCTTCCTTCTCCTCATTGATTGCCCCTGCTCCTTCTGGAAGCTGGTCATCTCTATGGAAGATCAAGGCCCCTCCCAGAGTCCTAGCTTTTGCCTGGCTCTCTCTTCGGAACAAAATTCTTACAATGGATAATCTTCGATGCCGAAACATGCTCGTCTGAGTTGTTCCAACAGTGGGTTTGCCCGATTACTACCTCCAAAGGGAAGGATGGATAGATGGATGGATAATGATGGACAAGAAGTCACTTGTGATATTCCCAGGAAAAATAGAATTGAGTTAACAAGATTGGAGGGTCGCTTCATGGTTGTTGCTTTGTGGAGTTTGTTACTCCTTTTTGCTTTTGCATGAATTATTTCTCTTGCATTCTTTTAAGGTTAAGAAAAGCTTTTCCAAGTGAAACAGACTTATCTTCCTCAAATTGTTTGGAAACTCCTGAAGCCGTTCAACTTATAAAAAAAAATTCCAAATCAACTCAAATGTCCATGGGAGTCTAATACATAATGTTTTGAACCAATCTGATTTCATTGCCAATGCATGTGTAGCTTGGGGCATTATGAAATCTTTATTTAATACAGTTTTGGGATTTTTGTTTTTGCTAAGTGCCTCTATTTCTTTCATCCATTAGATGATTATGATAATATTGTATTTTAAGTGTTAGTTGGTTCCTAACCAACAAAGGCATAGAATAATTTATTTCGTATTTGTTAACAGTGGATAAATTGGAAACTTTGAAGCGCTATAAATTCAGCTTGGCTTTTGAAAACTCTAATGAAGAGGACTATGTAACAGAGAAGTTCTTCCAGTCTCTTGTTGCTGGTATGCCAAAAACTGCTAGAATTCCATGATCGCATTTCTGTTTCATTTTGGTTTATGAGATGTTCTTAAATAATTGGCATTTCCAAAAAATTTAGTGCTTTTGTGGCATTTGTTTTAAGATTAAATCTTCCTTGGGGGTATTCAGTTTTTGCATTATTTGACAGTATTTTAATGATATTAACATATTGTCATATTTTGGTGATTGCCCAAATACAAAGGCATCAAAATATTGCAAGATTTTCAATGAATATTATCCAAATATTGCAAGATAAAAATTCTCGGTTTCAAAAGCTGAATCAATATTGCAATACTAAAGGAAGGTGAAACCTTGTCACATTGAGGCGTTCTTTGTGCAATGAAAAGTGAAATGCCATATCCCTTTCAGGAAAAAGAAAATGTTGAAAGCTACACACTGATTTTCATATTGTTTCTAAGAAAACTGGAAAAATCTGCAGGTGCTATCCCTGTGGTTGTTGGTGCTCCAAATATCCAAGATTTTGCCCCTTCTCCGCATTCAGTTCTACATATCAAAGAAGTTACTGATGTTCCTTCAATTGCAAAGACAATGAAATACCTTGCAGCAAACCCTGATGCTTATAATCAATCACTAAGGTAGATGCTCTTCATCTCTCCTGGTGAAAATGATCAGTATTTTTCTTTCTTCTCAATAAAGAACTGCAGACTCCTGGTCACTTTTACCAAGTAGTGGAAAAACTGCAACCTTCAAAGATGACTTTTCATTCATGAGGCATTATCGTCTCCTGCACCACATTTTTCTGCATTTTCCACACCTCTTGCTTGATCTTTCTAATATTTAAATACCAGATTGATCATAGAGTTTCTGGTTCCATTCTATTAAGAGAGGTTGCAGAAAGGGCAATAAAGAGCCAACTCAGGAATTGAATACTCAGTGATCAGAAAAAAATTAGAGTGAGAGCGAGCCGTGCACATCACGTAAATATTCAAACTATGCCACGATTTGGGTACATCTGGATTCTGGACACTCCTAAACCATGCTGCATGGAATTTTAAATAAGCAAGGCAACACAGTGTCAGATTCTTCAAGTATTCTTCTACTGCAAGTTTAATTTTTTTTTTATCGGTAACTGGTAATCTGTATTAAAAAAAGATCGAACAAAGAGGGGAAAAGGTCGAAGGTATAGAGCATACCCAGTCCATACAACAAAGGGCAAACAGCACAGAAAAATAAAACTCTGACAAGGAAGCCGAAACAGAAGCTCCTTTGTCCACCCCACTGTTGGCTAATGAATCTGCCTCTTAATTCGTTGATCGCCCCATGCTTGGCTAACGAATCTGTCCACCATGCACCCATTTGAAACCCAATGAATGCAATTTGTGAAGTCACTTTCCTCGATCAACAGACCATGAAAGGAATATGCAACAATCCTTAAAGCTTCTAGAATAGCTAGAATCTTAGCTTCATTAGTCTTTAACTCCCACAGATTCAGTGAAAGATTGCAAATTCTGAACCCAAATCATTGTGAAGAGTACCAACTACACCAGCTAGACCTTACCTGTAGGCTGTAGCTCCATCTAAGTTAGATCTGAGGAAACCATGAGGCTGGAGGGGACCATCTGGCCAACTTACACACCTTTGAGCACCACACCCAAGGCATGCCTCCCAATTTTTCGAGAATATAGAATAGGATATAACGAGTTCCTTTATGGCTCGCTTATTTACCTAACCTGTTAGTTGCTGTAAGTATATTGCCCTCCCTTTATGAAAGCCAAAATTTTAATGATTCCATCATTCCTAACCTTCCAAATAAAGACCAAAGGATAGCGAAAGGGGTGATCTTCCAAAGCAATAAACCACATTCAAGAAAGAGACTGGTCCTCCAAGTGAGCTATTAAAGTCTGCCAAGGAACCAAGACTACACTAAGCTACAGCTCCAAGTAATGCAGGAACAAAGGATCAATGGACTTTCCTTCCTTCTCACACAAAGAAGATTTCAGGAATATCGATCGAAGAGATGCCCCTTGTTTATGGTCCTCCATAGATAACATCTTCCAAGTCACCACTAACCAACAAAAAGCCCCATCCAAATGTAGAAAGACCAAGGATGAACTTGTGAAAGAAGGATCCAAAGTCATGTAGACGGACCTAACGGAGAAGAAGGGCACAATTTTCAAATAAGAACATCCGTTGCTTCCCTGCAAATAAAAATGTTAGTAAATGTCAGTAAGAAAATTCAACAGACTCGTTCTCAGACTCATTAGACGAATGAAGGACTCTTTGGACTGACACTTCCCAAGAAACATTCACACCCAAACTGCTGTAAGAATACTTGAATTCTTTATTCAACGCCACATGAAGCAACCTCGGGAACAAAATATACAAATGATCCATGCCCATCAGATCATTAAAGCAAAAACAGACTCTGTTCCCCATCTTGACTTTGATCCTATTACTAAATACTTCCCATTTTACATTGTCATCATCCTCAAAACAAGAAATTATTCTTCAACAACTCGATCTTCTCTGCCTATGGATTTTTTGAGGAATCCAATCTCACTTTATCTCACCATATTTGGAAACATTGATTCTCCTCCTCAAAGCCTCCCTCTCCTTTGTCCACCATAATTTTTGCGTCGTAGTTTTTATGCACTAGACTTCCTGAACCTAATCCTTCATAAGACTTGGACTTCACTGCTTCACTCCACCTCATTAGATGCAATAGCCTTTTCTCTACCCTTCGTAGAGGAAATTCTTGCGATTGTGATCTAACCTATTCTCCATCTGCATTTTGAACGTGGACATGTAATACCCTAGCAAGCTGGTGCGTGTTGCTTTCATTAGAGTAATCCAACCTCCAAGAGGTAGGTATTAGTGCCTTCTACACGTGGATACCATTCTTTCAAAAACTTCTCTGACAGTATCCCACAAAGGTTTTGACCTCCAAACACTGAATTGGATGCTAAATAGATCTGCAATGGAACAGATTGGCCAAAGGCTGAATGGGTTAACTGCTCCGAGCATCCCACCCCCACCAAAATGCTTTTAGAAATCAACAGAAAAACATCTTATTAATCTCTCAAGGTAGCAATTCTCAAAGTTGCTAGCCAATAATCCCAAAACCAATTGGTGATAGGAAACTGCACAACCAACTACTTAACACCCCCTCTCAGGTAGGACTCCGCCCCGACCTGAACCAAACGCCCACACAAAACTACAATGGGGCATGGGACCTTCTTGCCCGGCACACTTATGCCTGCACAAACACACAACGCAACATGGAGCATTTTTGCCCTGCGTGGTTTGGAACCAGGGACTTGTTAGCTTTGATACCATATCAAAGTTACTAGTCAATAATCCCAAAACCAATTGGTGATAGAAAACTGCACAAACAACTACTTAACAGCAATTGCCTCCTATTTTACCGAACTAAACAAAATTGTGTCTACAAATTGAGAAAGAGTGACTGTTGTAAGCCCTTTGAAATGAAGGGTTGATCGATGGATTGAAGTTCCAAAGCACGAAATAGGGATGCTGGAGCATGAAAATAGGTTTCCTAAAGATTCTCACAAACAAACCTTAAACTTAGAAAAAAAAAATCTATTAATCTTTAACTCTACCACATACATATCTGATTCAAGGCATGTGGGCCAATGCAGCCAGGGTGTTGTCCCACATCCACATGTATGACCCAAAGAGGTCTAGAATTTTTTTTCCCTTGTTTATTTCTCTAATAAGTTTTCTGTTGGATTAGTTTCCTAGTTTCATTATGAGTTTTTGAATAGTTTCCTAGTTTCATTAGGATTCGTTGATTGTAGGGTTTGTTTTCCTATATATATTGGCATTGTAGAACATTAGAATCAATTTTCTTTTGTTGATTGATTCTAATGTTCTACAAGGGGAGATAAAGGACCACCCTGACGAAAACCACACAATGCTTTGGATAGAGAAGTTGGAGACCCATTGACCAAAACTGCAGTGGAAGTGGATGAAATGCTTTTACCATATCCATCATCTCCACTTGATCCCAAAACCCATCTTGCCTAACATGTAACTGGAAAATTCCCATTCAACATGATCATAACCCTTCTCCAAGTCAACTTTAAAAGGAATACCCTCCTTGCCCAACCAGTTTCTTGAATTAATCAACTAATTAGCTATAATCAAAATTTGTCTGTTTCTAACAATTTGCAAAAGCTCCTTGAAAAGGGCTAATAATATTATGAAGAACTTATCTCATTTAATTGGCAATAATCTTTCCTGGCAATTTATATACGAATTCTACCTAGCTAATAGACCTATAATCTCTTATATTTGTCGGATCTGTGATATTAGGAATAAGGGTCAGTAACGTGGAGTTAGTGCAAATTTAATCATCAGATTGTAGTTGATAAGACGCCAGTTCTTTATGAAATCTAATAAAAACAGTGCTTTCTTTTAAATGTAAACTATTGGAACTGTACTTGATTTTTTTATGACGATAAATTTTTTTTATAACTTTATGACAATAAATTTTATTACTCAAAAACCAAAAAAACCAAGAAGGACTAGGCGGAAGCACTGCCTAGACTAACCATAACAACATTGGAAACACCTAGCAACAAAATAACTAAAAGAACTAAACATCAAAAGAAATAGAGGAGTGAAAAACTCCAATACCAAGACCATCTGTCAAACTGTCAAAGCATTGGCCTCTCATAAAATATGATGAAACATAGTTATCAACTGTCTAGAAATATCATGTACCACCTCCACCCAATCTGCCAACCTCCAAGCATGAGCAGATTTTTCCGAACCCCACTGAATGGCTGAAAAAAAAAATGCCTTGAAATTTTTTTTATAGCCACCCAATCGAAGCAACTCACGACAAAGAGCAAACAACCTGGCTTCACTACCATGTGAGGAATCTAAAGGCCCAAGGAAACTCCTTATAATACTGTCATTCCAATCCCTTGGTACACCTCCTATCCCTCCTCTGTGAATTGATCATAAACAGATGCCATCAACATTCAGCATTGGAACTCCATATGGGGGATTCATCCAAGTGACTATATACCTGGAATTTGCACACCAGCCACCCTTAAAGAATGTTGACCAAGATCTGTTGAGATCTTCCAAAGAGACCCCATGAAACTCCTTTCGCTTGCTCGCCCATTCCAACACCGTCCATTCTATTGACTCAATAATCTCCGCTACTAATTTACTTTTACTCCTGAAAACTTTGTCATTTCTTTCCAACCAAAGCTTCCAAAAGGTAGCACACAAACTAACTTCTATTAAATCTTGCCACGAACAAACTTGCATCTCAATAACCATTGAAGAAAAAGATCTTCAACTGTCCTTGGCTTAACCCACTCCATATCATACATTTTCAGAACTGTGATCCATTCTTCGAGCAAAATGACAATGGATCATCAAATTATGCAGCGTTTGCTCATCTTCTAAACACATAGGACACCCAGTAGTTATTATGATTTAATCTTGTCAAATTGTTTATTGTCAGAATTTTATGCAACGTCACTATCCAACAAAATATCAATACCTAGATGGAGCGGAAGGATCCAAAACTATGCCAATCTTCACCCTTTTAATGTACCAGCCAAATGATTGTAAAAAGACTTCATTGAAAACTGATCTTTAACATCATGTTTCCATATGTTGACATCAGATTTACCAACTGACAAATAAACATTGCCCAGCATATCAAGCATTCTAGCGAAGTCAGAAACTTCCATATCCATTAGGTTCCTCCTGAATGAAAATTCCCAAGCATCTCCTCCTGAAGAGGAAAAGTTATCAGCAAATAAAGATTGTTGTCTCTGATCCCGCGAATACAGATTAGAAATTGAAGTTTCAACACCATCTATTCACATCATTCATCATGCCAAAATCTAATCCACATCTCATTATGAGCTCTGAAATGAATCAATGGAGCAAAATCATCCTTTATAGAAAGAACTTACTTCCACATACTTGAAGCCTTGTAGCATGACCCATCACCCACCAACCATCATTAACCAATTTGTATTTATGACTTAAATGCTGCCTCCACAACCCTTGATCTGTTTCCCCTACCCTCCACAACCACCTTTCCCAATAGAGCTTTATTTACCTTTTTAATGGAAGGAATATCCAATCTACCTTTATCTCAAGGTTTACAGACCGCCTCCCATCTTACCATATGATATTTCCTTTTCTCAATGGAATTGTTCCAAAGGAAATTGTCCTGGAATTTTTCAATCCTTCACAGAGCACTCTTAAAGACATCTGGAGCAAGATAGGTAATAAATTTGAATGGTTGACAGAATTGACTTGATACCTTTTCTTCCAAGAACTCAATTTTTTTTTATCAATCTGTTCCAATACCAAATCCAAAGGGATTTATTTCGTAAGCCCAAACATAAAGGAAGCCACAAATATTTAGAATGGAGTTTTCCAGCTTTTCACCCAAAATAATTTTCGGTGTATCAACCTGATTCTGAGAAGCATCACAAGAAGTAATAGTATCTATCATCTGTAAATTGTGCTTGATTTTTTAGAGTAATATCTGCACATTATATTTTTAACTTGTTTTTTAATTTCTAAATAAATATTGATTGCCAATCCACTGATAACTCAGTGGTTAGGCACCACAGAGATAACCAAGGATCAGTGTGTTGGTGGGACTTAGGTAGTGCGCGCACGTGAGTATTTACCAGAGCACTAAAATAAATGACTAAATATTTTATTACCATTCAAAAAAAGAAATATATATATATTAGTAAACTGTATGTTGAATTTAATATTGTTATATATAAATCGGATTCCAACTCATACCTGTGCTCATGCAAGTCACCTCTCTAATTTTATGAACCATTTACTTGGGAGGAATGTTATTTTTTCTTTTATTGACCACGAACCATACATTAAGATTGATTTTTGCCCCCCCTTGAATTGTGAAAGGTGATATTTGTTGTTTTTTAATTTGTTGCTAGTCATTTTCCCCGTTTTGCCCTTGCAACTCACAGTTCTTTGCAGGTGGAAGTTTGAGGGTCCATCTGATTCTTTCAAGGCTCTTGTGGACATGTCAGCAGTCCACTCATCCTGCCGTCTCTGCATACATATTGCAACACAGATCCAAAAGCGAGAAGAAAGGAGCCCGAGTTTTCAGAAACGGCCTTGTAATTGCACCTCTGGTGTAGGAACTGTGCATCACCTTTTTGTCAGGGAAAGAGGGAGGTTCGAGATGGAGTCCATTTTCCTGAGGTAATTTTGTTGCTCTGTATCTCATTCTGTAGAATAAAGGTACATCTCACGTCTCTGGTCCTGACATTGGGCATAATATTTTTGGAACTTAATAAATGATAAATATATCAATCTCTCTACTTCGCTAAATTCGAGTGTACATTTGGACATGCCTCTAGTCAAAACCTTGAGCATGTCATTCGATTCCATTGAAGGAACTAACCTTTTTCCTTGTGACCTATCCAGACATACCTCAACACTAGTTTTTCTTCCTTCCCAGATCCCTTGTCTCAGAACATTGAGCGCGTCAAGAGATGGCATAAGGCACTAACCTTGTGACCCACACGCACACCCCTCAATCCTAGTTTTTCCTTCTCCCCATAGCCCTTTCCTCAAAACCTTGAGCATGTCAATTAGATGCCATCGTACCCACCATTGCTTCTTTTTTTTTTTTTTTTTTTTTTTATTGAACATGTGCATGATTCAATTGCTGAGCATCAAAGTCTAGACTTTTATTTGTTTATTTATTTATTTATTTTGTGATGACTGAAGAACTGCCCATCTCTTAAGTAAGCGATCGACTTGTGTGCTCACATCTCTAGCATTGTTGGACAGGTCTGATGCCTTGACCATAAAAGCAATGGAGTCTGCCGTGCTTAGGAAGTTTAGTTCGCTGAATCACATACCCATCTGGAAGCAGGAAAGACCAGAATGTATAAGAGGAAGGGAAGAATTGAAAGTTTATAAAATATATCCTGTTGGCCTCACCCAAAGACAAGCTTTGTACGCATTCAGATTCAATGGCGACACTGACTTTAGGAGATATGTGGAGATTAACCCCTGTGCAAAGTTCGAAGTTATTTTTGTTTAGGATTCAGCCCCTTACATGCCCCTGTTTTGAGACATTTTCTGGGTTTCCAGGTGAGTTCAGGTTGTTTTCTTCCTTTGTTCTCACCCACGTAAAAAAAAAAAAATTTTTTTAGATGATTAAGATGTCAGAAGAGAAATTGAGATAACTAATTTCCAAGCATATATTTGGTTAGAGGTGATGTATGGAATTAACAGTACAGTGGGCACTACAGCTTCTGCCTATGATTGTAGGGTTTTTTTTTTTTTTTTCTCCTTAAGAGGGATGTGTGTGTGTTTCATGACGTTTTTTGAGAGACAAAATTCTAAGGCCCTTTGACTCACTTTCATCTCAATCAAATTATCACAACCATTGGTTTAAGGGGCTTTTTTTTTATTTATGAAATTCAATTCAATTGTGGGTATAATTCAGATTTATGTCAAATTATCAATTCATCAGGATTAGTGAGAGGGGGTTGGATTGATTTTATTAAAAAAAAAAAAGTTTTTTTTTTATTTTATTATTTTTTTAACAAAAGAGCCCCAAAAGACATCTTCCCGAAGAGGGTTTTCCAATTTTAAAAGTTTCAAAAGTTGCACGCCTACTTTAAACAGAGGTTTGAGGTAATGCTGTCCTTTTGAGTAGTTTTTAGTGGAAAACAACTAAAGCCAGCTAAGCCAAAGGCCCAATTAAAAAAAAAAAAAAAAAAAAGACCCTTAATCATTGGTGATTGTTTGTCAATATCAGAAAACACAGGTGTTTGCCCAAAAAATCAAACCTACCAAATTATCATATCCCTTGATTTAACAGCCTTAGATTTTTCAAGGCACTTTAATTGTAGATCTTTTTTAGACTCAGTTTAATGGCAGAGTGAAAGTTCAATAATTGTAAAATTTGGGCATGATGCCAAATCATGGGCTCATTGGAGTGTCAAATGGCTACACTCATCAAAGATGGGCCAAAGTGGACCCCAAAGGGTCTTCTCGTAAGAGAATATTTTCCCTCTATGGAATACTGAACGGTTTGATATGAATTGAGGGCCCACATGTGTGCATACAAATGAGGGAAATAGGATTAGGTGGTGTTTTCACTTTCAACTAATTCCACAAAGGGTGTAAGAAATGAAACTTCATACTTTAGGTTTGGGGTTAATCAGCAAATGGCTTGGACTCCACTTGGAGGTACAGCAGTTGCAGAAAAAATGAAATTCCCCCAGACAAGAATTTTCTCATGATTTTTGCAACCAAACAGTCCTGGGTTGGGTGCGAAATTATAGAGATGCATTCCATCATCCATGTGATCTTGTATGGAGTGGGCCTCAATCCTGAAAATTGGCCCCCTCATTGCCCATTGCCCATTGCCCATTGCATGTGAGGAAGGAAAGGAATACCCCCACCTTAATTCCACCTGGTCCTAATGTGAGGCTGTCCTTAATTCGTGGCAGCAAGAAAGACACTTTCAAGGCCAGAAATCACCAGTCACATACATATAAAATTAAAGGTCCGTAGTGGCACGTGGGATGATGATCTTCGGCTCCATTGAAAAGCCATCCACAGGGCGGCTTGTTTTGATAACGTCTCTTTGCTCCTTCTTGGAGGCCTACTTCTCGCCCCAATCCACTCTTGCCTCTCCACCCCCACCAAAAGATAGAAACTGAATTACAATTTAACATGTTCAAAAGATTAGCCCCCCTAGTCCACCCCCCATACTACAAAAATGCCACCACCCACCTAATACAACATAAAACATGCCAATGTGCCAATGCCACTGATTAGATTCATGAAAACTTAATTACAACAAGCAGTAGAGTTGACCAAATTAGTTGGGACTTGGGACCATCCCCAATTCTATTATCGTAAATTTAAGGCCTTTACGTGGGGCCTTTCGTAATTTTATTATATTCTCAGCTGGCCAAACGTCCCTTGGAGCTTCCAAGAGCCGCTTTCCAAACATCATTTTCCTCTCAGAAACAACTACATAAGCATCCATCCTCTTCCCATCCCCATCCTCACCATGTGTGATGTGAGCAAAGCCAAAGCCAAAGACCAAGAAGGACCTTTGTTATCTTCTCTGTGATCAGATGTCGTCGCTGCAATTCCTCGCACCATCCGTGCCAAAGGTCCGAACCATTAACAGACGCATCAAAGCCGCTCCGACCCAAACGGTCACACCATCTGCAGAGCCGGATGTGTCGCGTCTTGAGCCACGGGTGGAGGAGAGGGATGGCTACTGGGTCCTCAAGGAAAAGTTCAGACAGGGCATCAACCCTCATGAAAAGGTATAATTATAATCAACTCTCTTTTTAAAACTCAAACTCACCCACAAAGGCTTTTCAAAGTAGTCTGAATCATACTACACTTGTTGCTATATATTTGAAAACATGTGATGATTATCATATCTCAATTAATTCACTCACTGGGCCTCATGCTCCAATGGGCCACGGCTTTACTGGAAAGTTCTAGCAATTTGTGTTTTCTTGACATGTGAAGGACGACCATTCGTTAGGGTGTCTGTCGGGCTACTGAAAGTCAGAAAAAAGGAAAATTCTGCTAGGTGAGGCAGTAGGTGTAACTTGTAAGTTGAGTTCGGAATCATATTTCACTTTGATGGGACCAATTGACAGTAATTCCTAATGATCCCATATCTCTGTTGATGGAATTTAAAGCCTGATTTATAACTTTCAAGTGACACTTTTTAGTGCAATCAAAATGCACCTATGTCACTCATGCACCTGTTATGTGAATTAGCCAAATTTTCACTACAATTGAACTGATGGATGGTTGGATTGTTTGCTTTTGAAAAAAGATTACTATCTTTTAAAAATTTGAACAATCCAACATGGATTTAATTAATGGCTCCATTTGTCCCAACTAGTATTGCCTTTACTATAATTTCATTCAATTCACTGTCCTAGCTGTTCTTTTGCTTTTGTTGTCTTTTTTTTTATATATGAATGATAGCTTGTTTTGCCCAAAAATAATATAAAAAAAAACAAAAACAAAACTTACAAATGAGGTGGTCACACGTGTGACAGGTGAAGCTGGAGAAGGAACCCATGAAACTGGTGATAGAAGGAGGGATCGAGGAGCTTGCATCGATCCCATTTGAAAAAATTGAGGCTTCAAAACTCACCAAGGATGACATTGACGTGCGGCTCAAGTGGTTAGGCCTCTTTCACAGGAGGAAGCATCAATGTACGCACCAAAATCTTCTCTTACTTTTGATCCACTAGAGGGGCCAACCATTTCCATGCCTGGTGATCAAAGTAGAGATATTTCTCCATAAGAAGTCTCCATACTGCTCCATTTTTGCAATGTTGCAAAACTTTTATTGAATTATGTGACGTTGCATGAAACTACACCTTTTTCTTTGTATTTCAATGCTCAATTTTAATAATCAAAATAAAGTATTGTGATATCGCAAAAATAGAAAAATATGAAGTTGGTCAATAGGCTTGGAAATCGACGGCTAATGGTGACTGTACAGGAAAAAAAAAAACTCCATTAGAATTCGAAGACACAAACAAACAATGAAAACTGTCCATCTGATTGTTTGTGTCCATTAATTGCTGCTGCTTTCTCTTTGTGTGCAGATGGACGTTTTATGATGAGACTGAAACTGCCGAATGGAGTGACGACCAGCACCCAAACGAGGTACTTGGGGAATGTGATAATGGGGTATGGAGAGCAGGGTTGTGCGGATGTGACGACTAGACAGAACTGGCAAATACGTGGTGTGGAACTGCCTCATGTGCCTGAAATTTTGAATGGGCTAGCCGAGGTTGGGCTCACAAGCCTCCAAAGTGGCATGGACAATGTGAGGAACCCTGTGGGGAATCCTCTGGCAGGCATCGACCCACATGAGATTGTGGATACCAGGCCCTACACCAACCTTCTCTCCCACTTTATCACTGCAAATGGACGTGGCAATCCTGACTGCACTAATTTGTAAGTTGCAATGTCCACGCCCCCCCCCCCCCCCCCCCCCCCCCCCCCCACCCCTCTCTCTCTCTGCGCGCTTTACTCGCTCTGCTGTCTTTCTCTTCTTCTGTTTTTCTTAATTGTCTGTATAGTTAATGTGTTTGTGTCCAGATTCAAAAGAATTAATGGTTAGTAGTGGTGGGATTAGTCTTAAATCAAAGACATGGATGTATGTGGGTCTGAGGATATGGGTTAATTGCAAGTGTTGGATGCAGAAATGGTTTAGGCTTTTTTAAAGTTGTGAAGGGATTTTTCTCTCTTTTTTTTAGCTTTAAAGCATGAAGCATTGAAGGCAGGTAGGGAGAGTATTCCAGTGTCCCTGAATTTTCATTTCTGTTAGAAAAAGAGGAATTCTGCTTTCTTACCTCTCACACGGGAAATTGAGCTCCCCTCTATGTAGGGAATTCAGTTCATTTTTCCCTTGTTCACTAGAAAGTTGTGTGGCACCAAACATCCAGTAAAATCAGACTAATTTTCCTGTATAGCACGAGTTCCTCTAAGTGGCACACGTCACTTGTATCAAGTGTAAGTACCACATGGCACATGGGTTTGCCTTGCCTTCTATTGGAGAATGGCAGGTTTATCATACCCGTTCAAATCCATGATCTTTTTCTTGGAAAAATCTATGGGCTCCCCATCTTTCATAGATACAGAAATCTATGATGAAAGTTGTGTAACAAACGATGCTCTTGTGGAGAGGGAAAAAAATGGTTTTCTTGATTTTGGAAACAAAAGGAAGCCTTGTTACAATTACCACATGGAGTCATATTAAGAAAAACCGAGCTCTGTAAGATTCCAGTTAGAACTGGACTCGAAACTCGAATCAAAGACTGTAAATTAATAAGAAAACATTTGAAGCTTACAATCACATGTGGCTGTAGTTTAGTGGTGAGAATTCCACGTTGTGGCCGTGGAGACCTGGGCTCGAATCCCAGCAGCCACAAAATTTTAGTGTTTTTTTTTTTTTTTTACCAATTTTCATTCTGTGGCCCCATACACGAAGATCTGGACCCTACATCTAGTGGGCCGCTTATTTTGCACTAAGCTTTCTCAAATTTTTTTTGTAGCATACCATGTTGGCTATCCATGGTGAGGCTCAGTGTGCTAATGTTGTTTATCCACGGGTCAAATGCGAGAGTTTATGCTGTTGTTTTTCATTTCATCTATGCCTTGCATTTGATCATTGAAGCAGCAGGAAATGTGAGACTGAACATGTTTATGATGTGCTTTTTGTTTGCAGGCCAAGGAAATGGAACGTATGTGTGGTGGGGTCACATGATATGTTTGAGCACCCTCACATCAATGATCTTGCATACATGCCGGCCTTGAAAGATGGACTGTTTGGATTCAATTTGTTGGTGGGCGGGTTCTTTAGCCCCAAGCGATGTGCGGAGGCAGTGCCCCTCGATGCATGGGTCCCTGGAGATGATATAATTCCAGTGTGCAAAGCAATACTGGAGGCATTTCGAGATCTTGGCACTAGAGGGAATCGACAGAAAACGCGAATGATGTGGTTAATTGATGAACTTGTAAGCCTTCCCATCTTTCTTCTCCTTCTAATTCATTTTGCAAAAATGTTCAATTGAGAACAGTCCTTGAATTCTAAATTTAAATTGGTTCATAAGGCCAATGTAAATGCATGTATGGAATATTAGAGGTGGTGGGTTGGG
This sequence comes from Camphora micrantha, assembly GCA_003546025.1. Classification (NCBI taxonomy): domain Eukaryota; kingdom Viridiplantae; phylum Streptophyta; class Magnoliopsida; order Laurales; family Lauraceae; genus Camphora; species Camphora micrantha. Next base: position 36,520,684 of record QPKB01000009.1, read on the forward strand.
GGGGTGGGGGGTGATCCTAATCATCTAATTGAAGCTCTCAAACTCTAATTAATTATGCAAGTATTCAAGTATCTTGAACACACTGCAACTTGCTTATCATTTTTCCTAATTAATGCAATTGTAGGGTATTGAAGGATTCAGGACTGAGGTGGTGAAGAGGATGCCCAGGCAAGAACTGGAGAGGTCATCAAGCCAAGACCTGGTGCAGAAGGAATGGGAGAGAAGAGACTACCTTGGTGTCCATTCTCAGAAACAGGCAGGCCTAAGCTTTGTGGGCCTGCATGTGCCAGTGGGCAGGGTCCAAGCCCAAGACATGATTGAGCTAGCACGCATAGCCGACGAATATGGATCAGGCGAGCTCCGGCTCACAGTAGAACAAAACATCATAATTCCCAACATTGAGAATTCACGCATTGAGGCTTTGCTAAGCGAGCCACTCTTGAAAGAGCGGTTTTTTCCCGAACCAGCAATCCTAATGAAAGGCCTGGTTGCTTGCACTGGAAACCAGTTCTGTGGGCAGGCCATTATAGAGACCAAGGCAAGGGCATTGAAGGTTACAGAAGAAGTAGAGAAGCGGGTCGCTGTGGACCGCCCCATTAGAATGCACTGGACGGGCTGCCCCAACACTTGTGGGCAGGTGCAAGTGGCTGACATAGGCTTCATGGGCTGCATGACTAGGGATGAGAATGGGAAGGTGTGTGAGGGAGCAGATGTATACGTGGGTGGTAGAATTGGGAGTGATTCCCATCTGGGTGAAGTTTATAAGAAGGCTGTGCCTTGCAAGGACTTGGTTCCTGTGGTGGTGGACATTCTAATAATGCACTTTGGGGCTGTGCCCAGGGAGATGGAAGAAGATTGAGGAATGGATCGATACTGTTCATTTTTTTCCCCCTTCTTCTTCATATGTTGAAGAGTACATGTTGCCATTATGGATTGGGAGAAGAACCCATATCTCATTCTGTGATATTTGTCTGTTTATTCTTGTAATTTGAGATTTATGTGCTTATATTCATTTATGTACAAATCTTGATTTGTATCTGTTGAACTTGACAAGTTGGATGTTAGAAGTGTTCTCACAAAGCCCACCTTAGATAAGATATATCCATTCTACGCCAATGATGTGTAATCTCTGAATGGGTTCAATAACAGAAAACAGTACGCTCAAGTGGCAGTGTAGGATTTTCAATTTTCAAAACTCATGAAAGTAGATTCCCTAGAAAAAAAGGCACTCCCTGAATATCCTCATTCTCTTGAAAGCAAATATCGTATACGATATTTCACTTTTTATGTATAAAATCTATATACTTTCCGGGTCCATCATGTATCCAAACATCATAGCTTGAAAGAAAAGCTCCCATAGCCCATAAATGGCTCACTTCCGAGTACAGTGGATGCAAGGGATTAGATATGGTCCTGTTCTATAGTGGATTATTTACTATAGTCGAATGACTCAAATCTGTCTAGGCCCCTACTCGACTCTTAAAATGTTAGCATATGTTATTTATAATACATACTATTAAGCATGACAACATTAATATGCATTATATATATTTAAGTTTCAATGTCAATCTGATAACACAAATATGAAAAGTTTTAGACATAGACCAAAACCTAATTTTCAACCAAGTCCAAAGGAGGGTCCTCTGGGGAACATGAGGTCCATTGACATCTCCATTGCAGGCCTACATGCCGGGAGGCAAATCAGCCGAGATTGATGGCTACCGGATCTCAAGCTTAGGTCAAGCTTAACAAGCCTAGGTCGGGTTCCCTTTTCCAAGCTCGACCTTGGCTCAAGCTTGGGAGCCCTTAAAGACCCGTACTTAGCCAATCCGAACAGGATCTAGCTCAAGCTCAATCAAGCCAACCCGAACTAGCTTGTGGCTGCCTTGGCTCGTTAGCATCCAACCTACATGTCAACTTCACAAGTGAACCAGTCCCATCCTATTCCCACCCCCAACAACTTCCATTATTGGGTGGTGGAGTGGTTCTTGTCCATCACATGGGTGTAGCAAATATAGGAAGCTAGGGTGTAAATTCAAATAGGGCAACACCCGAAGATTCCCAAAATTCCCCCTAATGCATCAAATTTTATGGTTGGGTGAAAACATTCATTTTAACCGGTTTAGATTTTTCACCTTCACTATAGAGTGTCACTCTATCAACTCAAGAATTCTATTAGTCAAATATTAGAGGACCCTTACTCATTAATTGCTATGATACATGAACAAGATCCTTAATCACTATCAAAACTTTGTCTCCGCTATATTAGGGTCGGCCTTGTCCCACCTATAATATATAAACAAGAATGATCTACCAAAAAATATAATGGCCACATCAAATTAATCACACATAAATCAAAAGCAAGAATAACTCTTACCTGAGCAATACGGGAGGTGGACCTCGAACGATTTGATTTTTTTTCCCCCATTCTGGACTATCACTTATGTCACTATCAAGTTTTTCTTGAAGGAAGAAATTTGGAAAGCTCTCTATGAGGGAGGTGGTCTTCTCCATAGTCAGGTCAGTGCATTTATCAACGTTCAACACAGCTGTCAGCAGTGACTTTGAGGGTGCGTTCCACGCTGCTACTCATAGCGATGGGCAAAGAGGAAGCCTGTAGAAGGATTGCTACATCAGCATGTCTCAAGCGCAAAACAACAAGAATGCTCTCTCGTGAGCAGATTGTATATGATGTCCAGCTCTATAAGGCCAAATTGAGCTCAGATTTGATCAATGTAACCTTTTTCATCTCATATGTAGCCTAATTTTACTTATGGCATGTTTGTGTACACACCCTTTTTGCGGAAAAATGAAATTGTCATGTCAGCAAATTGCATAGAAATGAAAATCTCAAAAAAGGATTTTCGTAGAATTTAGAAATTCATGTCTGGTGCAAAAAAAGTTTCCTCATTGAATTAGTGCAATTGTTGTTTGGTGCGGCTGTTGATTCCTTATAAAAAATCAAAATTTCTTATTTGGTAATATAATTTTTTGAAGAAAAATAGCATAACATGTATATTATTTATTTAACATTAAATAATAATTTATATAAAGAAATAAAAAAAATAAAAGAGTTATATGGTTTTTGAGTTGAAATGGACAAGAACGAGGAAGAGAGAGAGAAGTTTTCCGAGGAAATCCATTTCCTATATCCCCATGGGAAACTCATTTCCACCATTATCAAGGAAAATGCTTATAAGGCAAGAAAGCATTTCCGCAGAATTGTTCCGCACTAAACGCCGGAAAAATAAATTTTCCGCGGAAAACCGTCTACTTTTATGGAGAGAAGTGTTACACAAACATGCCCTTACAGTAGCCATCCAACTATCACCCACCATTATATTAAATCTCAAAAAAGTTTATATTTAAAAATACCATTAAGGTTTAAGGCTTTTAAATCAAGGGATGGAATAGTCTTGTGAGGCCTTTTTTTACCTTACCTTGATCCAAAAAGAAGACCTTTCCATCTGCACCGACTCCACTGAGAGACTTGTATCTAAATTGGCCCAATTGGCTGGACTGCAAACAATTAGTATCCCCTCTCTCTCAAAGACCATATTAACAATAATTGAAAAGGTGAACCGTATTTCCTTTCATGTAGCTTTGCTTTATGGTGCCGGTTTTTAACCTTTATTTATGCCTATCCACAGGGCCAATCAAGTGCCGTGCTCCTGCTTGAACAAACATACAGACTTCGATGATTTATGACGTGATGCCTCATTCTCTTACAAGCAATTGTAAGTGTAGCCTATTATTGTGAGCTCACTTGGGCATACTTTTCCTTATAGTGTGTAAGAGAAGAGAAGAAAATCAGTTAATTTTTTCCTTTATTTATGAGATAAATATTTCATGCCAAACATGAAACAATTAGCTCATGAAAAATTGGAACAATTATCCTCTCTATTATGAAATTCTCGTTGAATCCCGCAAATACACTCAAAGAGAATATTTGATAACAAGTGAGGAATTTGTGGATAAGAAGATTCCTCATTATCCCTAGAACAAGGGTTCCTTGCTGAGGATTTGTATAGCTGATGATTTTACATCGATGTAAATGCATATAGTTAAAAAAATTTGGCCTCAGCATACAAATCCACGGAAGCAAGAATCTCTTCTATGGGGAAGGTTGTACCTAAAAATCCTCGAAAGTGAGAATTTCCACTTATCCAGATTCTTGAGGATTTATAATTGCCAAACCAAGGTTTACTACAAATTTATAAAAAAATGAATATTTTTTTTTAAGAATTTAGTTGCCAAACGTGACGAAGGAAATTATTGTTCTGTGTTATGCGGAGGCAACCAGTCTTAAACAAATTTCCCTGAACGGATTTATAAAACACTGTGCCTTTTCCGACTGCTGAATCTTCATACTGATGAAGGGTCATTGGTACCCTCTTTACAAAGCTACCTCCTGATATCAGGCCTGATATTATGTTCATTCAATTGATCTTTGCTGACCATTGAATTGAATGTCAAAATTAAGAACTGATTGGTGTTTACATGCACTTCTTTCCCTGCTGAATCTTCATACTGATGAAGGGTTATCGGTACCCTCTTTACAAAGCTACCTCCTGATATCAGCTAGGCCTGATATTATGTTCATTCAGTTGATCTTTGCTGACCATTGAATTGAATGTCAAAATTAAGAACTGATTGGTGATTACATGCACATCTTTCCACCAGTTACCTTGTTTTTTGCTTGATGACCTTGTGCCGTATGACTCATTCAACCCCTATTCCACAACTTATATAAGATTTTTAATTATCATACCACTTAAACATAGAACCTTCTTGGTGCTCATATATTATTTGTCATTATTAGAGAGAGAGAGAGAGTGAGGGTGGTTTTCCAAGTCTTCGTTTGCTCGACCTTCTAAAGTCTTCCTTTCGTCCTCTACCTCCATAGCTTATGAGATGGTTGGCTAAACGCACTTTATTTAGGACAACCTGTATCTCATTTACAAGGACAATTGTGCCAGCTAGAGGGAGCCAACGAGAAGGGTCATATTGAGCTCGGACAGTGGGGAACCAAGTAACTCAGCTAAAACTTAAAAAAAGTTTAAAATTTTAATACGCCTGCAAATTCTAAAAATTAATATGCCTTTTTTTTTACATTTGCCCTTCCTCGATTTTCTTTTTAACATAGAGGCCCCCAAGGAGAATTTCCTGGGCAGGCTCGCCCCCAAATCTCTTCTTTAATTTGGGGGCATTTACCCCTGACAGGCCCTAAAAAAGCCCGAAATATGTAGGTGGAAACATGGATAAAAAGTCTCGTGTCTCCTTGTAGACGATGCCCTCGTCTCCCTCAAACAATATAATAATAAGTTAATTAATATTACAGACATCATCCTTCCCTTCTTCAAATGAAAATCCCAAGTCCACCACTAGGTTCAGGTGTCTTTGGGTTTAATGTTCTTACTAATCACTTGGAAAACACTTAACCAGTGGATTATATGAGCCAACCCAACCCTACTTTTTAACCCATTCATCTTTCAGAAAAAGTTATCTTTTAAAAACTAATAATAATTAACCCATTCAACTGTAGATGTAACCTTAAATTTTTTCCTATGACATTTGGGCTAGTGTTAAAAATCAAAATATCTATAGTGAGACCGTGTCAAAAAAAATGCACGTAAATTCATGTTATTACCGAAAAACCGATATATAAAAGCTCAAATCCTATATGAGAACAGCTCCTTACCTGAATAGTAATGGATGATAGCTTTTACCTGGATGAACCCTGGGCACGTCACCTCTTACTGCTTGTGCATCTTCGTGCGTGCGGGCTCTCTCTTGGTCCCAGCCTCTTTGGCTGGATTACCAAAAAAAAAAACCTGTATAATTTTATGCATATGGGAGACTGGAAGAGCTTATGCAAGTTAGAGTAAGAGGGGTTAGGCAGGTTAACCTGCATCTAACCCATTTAACTGCATATTAGGATTTTCTAACCCGCGGCGACCAAATAATGATCATGTGGGTCAGACACTTGTTGGAAAGATGGTGGGTTTAGGTTTTACCAATAGGGTTGGCAACTTGGCCAACCCATTCCTTATTTTTTAGGCTATTGTCTCTCTTGATTTTCAAATTACATGTCATTGCCTTCCTAAGATAGGGAGAAGATTTTTTAGGCTAGGGGTTATTTGCACTGCATGTCTCCTTAGTCATCATCATCTTTCTCATCATCTTACACTACTTATTAAATCTATCTAAGATTGGTTTTTTGTGAGAATCCAAATATTAAGATTAATTGAAAGCAGAACTCTCATATTAAAGTATGTCAAGCTTTTTACAGACAACCAATCAAATTCACGCTTGACCTCCAAATATAGTCTGTACTCGGGTATAAAGCATAAGTGAAATATCCGGCTCACATCGGTATATATCATCCATATGGCTGATACATAATTACAATAAAGTCGATTGGTCAAAATAAAAACTTTTCCCTCTTTCTATGAATCATCCATATCATATCCTTAGTTCAGAAGGTCATCAACATCTAGTGGACTTAATCTTTTACTCAAAATTAAAAATATATTCAAGCCCTCTCATATCTTGTAGTGCAGGTAAACCAAAAGGTGAAGGGCAAAGACCTGTAATGTACATATTACTGTGGCGATAGACATAAAGGTAAGCATGGTGTTGTTAATCTAAATTCAAGATGGCTTGGGTACATTGATGGAAAAAGGGATTGTATGTAGAAGCAAAAAAAAAGGCGATTGTCTGTAAATATATGAAAAGGAAGGTGGTTACATTTAAATTTGTCTTTCCAACTTCTCCTCCCATGGGCTTATGCAATGGGATCGTCTTCATGGTTCCTACCTAAAAAGTAGGTAGTCCCTTCTTTCATCACTGCCTACCTATGGAGGGCACTGGTCGATCGACAACCATACCATGTAGTTGATGGCTTCTATGGTCGGTAAGCTACAAATCCTTGTCAAGAAGGGTATTTTCAATTTCCTCCTTAATCAATTGGCATTCGTACTAGAGATGGTAATGGGACAATTTAAGTCTCTTAGTTGCCCTAACCTACCTGTGTTAGGTCGGATTTGATTGCAATTTTGACTAGTTTGTGGTGCATATGAGTACATAGATTTTGACCCGAGTTTTGTTTCAAAGCATATTCGAATTTTGGCTGCAGCCAAGGTTGCTATTTTATTATCAATATACATGTTAATTAATTAAATATATTACAACAAATTGTTTTGAAAAATATTTACTAATTTTGAATGAACTCTAGGAACAACTGATATCAAACTACCTACCTAACATGTGCTTATTGTGAGACAAAATTGGTATCCAATATTCAAAACTCATAAACTGTCGGAGAAAATAAGAGTAGAGGGGTGTGAGTTGGAAACATCATGCGATATGTGTGAATGCATGAGTTCGAGTTCGAGTCTCTATTTAAGACGTGTTTGGCAATTAACTAGTTAAGTTAAAGTAAAGTGAATCCAAATAAGAAATAGCAATGGGTTATATCGAAAGTATACAATTTCAAGTTTTACTCGGAATTTTTCAAAAAAAGTAAAAATAAAAAAACAAACTTATTTCTCCACTAAAAGACAAAAAAAAAAAAAAAAAACCTACTTTTCTATATAAAAAAGTCAAAAAAGTTTCATGCCAAATAACTAGAAACAAAACACCATCATAACCCCCTATATTTTATTTTTTCTTGATTTAATATTTTACCTCATCATACTTCAATTCATGATACATCCGAGCACCCTTATAGAGAGAGAGAGAGAGAGACTGTAGACTGTAGACTGTTTTGGACAGTTAAAATTTGTCAGTGATTGATCAAGTGATTGAAATGATCATTCGAGTGGCACCCACTTTATCAGGTGCACCATTTGGGGAGAGGGGCACAGAGTAAAGTATTTTATTTACATGTACTACAACAGTTGCATCACGCACGCACAAACCCAACTAACAGCTTGGGACAAATAATCACATATATTTATCATGATCATTACATAAGATAGACGCCAGCTCTTGTATTGCAGTTGGCCCATTCCACGTCGGATTCATTTGCTTAGCTGGACCTATTACCACCGACCCGTGTGGCCGTCGCGTAGATGCCACGCCCTATTATTTTATATTCCTCGTTGACGCCGCATGAACAGACCCACAAAGAAAGCTAGTCCTGGTGGCTACTACAAAAGAAACAAGAATCTCTCGCTCGTACATTTCTTTCTGATTGATGGCCCTCATGAGCTGCAGAAAAAGAAATTCATTGGGCCTAGCTATGTGAGATCAAGTTCAGACAAATGATCTCTTCAAACAAAGGATATTGTATATTCCTTTACACCAGGACCTATCATCTTAACCCCCACTACTAGCCCCTACTTCAGCATCTAATGAATTGAGAGCTCAATTATGAATTAGGATATCTATAGGACGCCCAATATAATTCTAATAAGTGTTCGCGATGAGATTATTTACTTGTAAAATATGTAATTTGCACATGATTCACTGTTTTGGTATTCTTTTTCATTTTGATCACCCAATTTTCAAACAATCAATCTAACAAAGGGACCCGTTGAGAACAAGCGGTAGCTCAATTGATTAGTTCCGCATTTCTCATCCTACTTCTCAGAATCGGAATTCTCACTTATTTCCTAAATTAAACATGCTTCTTCCCTACTTATTTCCTATATTAAGCAGGCTTTCATTTAAAAGAGGTTCCAAGCCGCATAGCTGGGTACCAAAAAAAAAAAAACATCGGGACCCATCAAAAATTGGCATGAAACTTTATACATTGCTGAAATGGGAGAAATTGTTTTGTGCACTTGAGATTAAAGAAGGTAAAATCCAATTGAGTTTATCATCCTTTGCCTTGAGTTTTTCGTGCAACCTACTACCTTCAGTTGATCACCTAACAAACAATGATAAAAGATCACTACCGTCCATCTAGTTGTTGAACTCTTGATGGCTCATCATCTACTTTATTTTTAAGGTGGCCAGCTAGTAGTCTAACTAACCGGATACTCCCCTGGACTACTTTTTTCTATTTGTGCATTGCTTTTCCTAACCCACAAGAAAGGGAAAAGTGGAGAGAGAGAGAATGGCCAGGTCATCATGACGCGTAACCACCGAAGCTTCCGGTTTCCAGGTCATCTAGAGCATCCTTCCCCCATAAAAGGCCTGTCTTCCCTTCCTAAACCCTCTCCAGCGGCGGACCATCGACTCTAATCGGCGCCTAACCGTTACAACCCCGCCACCTGGGGTTGCGGGGACGGCATGTCGGAACCGAAACCGTTCCCGCTCTACAAGCAGCGCTCCTTGTCGTCTGATACGTATCGGGAAGAGGTGTGGCTGAAGAGAAAAGACAACAGCAGGAGACGGAGCAAGAGCGTAACGGACGAGGATCTCGACGAGCTCAAGGCCTGCATAGAGCTCGGTTTCGGATTCGATTCTCCTGCTAGGGATCGGAGGCTTTCCGACACGTTGCCGGCTCTCGATCTCTACTACGCTGTTACGAAACAGTATAATGATAGCGTTTCCAAATCCTCGCCTGCTTCTGAATGCGACGCTTCCGATTGTGGTAGCCCTCAGAGCATTTTTGGTAGAGGTGAGCTTTCTATCCACTCTCATTCTTACTATTCACTTTCATCCCATTTACACCATACTATTCACATTCATCCCATTTACACGATACAGACTCGAGTATTGCGATCTAATATTTGCTCTGATACCATATTAAAATTTTTTTCATTAAAAATACTTTTCAACAAATCATTGGATTAAATCAAATTTCCATCACAAACAAACTGTGCTGCAAAATCTAGCCTAGTAAAGCACTTTTGTGCTTTTGCCAGGGAAAAAGTCATCCACTTGGTTAATGGTGGAGTAGCATAAGATGCAAGGCGGTTTGCATTTCTATGTGTTTAGTGGACACGCGCCACCAAAGATTAGTCATGTTGGGTCAAAAACCTTAGAGATACCCGTGTCATAAAAAAAAATTAAGAAAAGTATTAATACGTAAGCTTGTTTTTTTGAGATAGTTATTGAATTGTGTATGTGTGTTTTTGTGTTTGTTGTTGAAGGTGATAATCCTCAGGTGGTGAAGACGAGATTAAGGCAATGGGCCCAGGTCGTTGCTTGTTCGGTGCGCCAAAGTTGCTGAATTATCATTTCAGGAAGTTGACACTATTTCCTGCTAAATATGTTAATATGGGGAACTCCAAAGGTTAATTCTCAGAAAACGTGTGGTTGAAGCTTTGGAAAAATTGACTCGTTCCAATTGACTGTAGAACATGAGATCCCTTGCTTTTTTTTTTTTTTTTTTTTCATGTTTTTAATGCTAAAGTTTAGAGCGCAAGTCTTTCATCTGAAATTGAATTTTATATAAAAGAAGAAATATAGATGCTATTATATTGTAAAGTTAGGTGTAGATTTTATTGCTATGGATTCACATATCTGGATCCATTTTTTTAACTTTATACATTGGGGTTTGAGAAAAATTATAATAATTGGATAGCTAAGTAGATGAAAGCATCCATCCAAGTGTGTGTATATCTTTTTTATAGTTATTTATTTATTTAGTTTTTTGGTATGTTGCATTTACTTGAATTTATGCACTCAGATGCACCCATGTCCCTAACTAGCCAAACTACAACAAGGAGTTTTATATAAATGGGCATTTGACCTTTTTTCCCCTCTTTATTATATGCATACGCAAACTATAGAGAGGAGGTTAAAGATGGGTGAAAGGTGGAAGATGACAGTGAAGCAATTTGGTTTTTTTTTTTTTTTTTTCTAGTTTTGATTGTAAATAGTTTCTCATCTTTTCTCCTACAAAAATAAACTCAATGATACAGAATTTTGATAGTTTTTATTAGCTATACTCCTCTGTTTTTGTTTATTATCTTTCACTTCACTTATGTCCAATTTGTCCCCCTTCATACGTAAATGGTAAAAAAGATATATTAACCAAAACCTAAAAGAGGAGGGTGTATTATGATGTGGTTGCGGGGAAGTAACGGACCATGATTGCAAGCACCTAGAGGAAGTTTCATATGTAAGCTGGCTTTTGAAAATATAGGTATGAAAAGCTTTTTGAGTTTTAAAACCTTTGATTGGTAGCATATAGATAGACGGTTGAGAAAGGAAAACAACACCTTTTCAAAGGAAGAATGCCATAGATGGTCAAAGAAGGAATACAACGAACGTCCGAGAAGAGAAAAGAATGCAAAGGTGGCTGAGGTAAGGCAACTTGAGCATTCTTGTCATTCACATCAGGATTATTGAGAGAGATGGGGGATACAGCTCACAAATCAGGATTTACAAATTGGGTATATAAATATACTAAATTCCATGAGCAGTACTTTAGAACCATATTTAGAAGAAAAGAGAGAGAGAGAGAGAGAGAGAGAGAGAGAAAAGAAGTGCAGGTATGAAGTATATGGTATAGGTTTTAAGTTGGGTCCATGCAAATTCAATTGAAGAAATGGGTTAAATTTAAGTTGGGTGCATACTTGCTATCAGACTAGCCAACCTGACCCGAATCCAACTCAAGTTGTTTGAACCTCAATTCAGTGGCCTGACATGAATGTGACTTGATAATCAAGTTCTGGTTTGGCCTGTATAGTTGCTTGTGGACTGGGTTAAATGGCCTAAACCCCACCAAACCTGTTGCCATCTCTTTTGTGATACGTTGTTATATTGAGTCTTCCACATTTCAAACTTTGAAAATCTCCTGCTTCATGAAGAAAGCAAGGGGTGGCTTCTATTTTGTAGAGTTATATACCTATTTTTAGAATTATATCTTTAAGCTCTTATCTCATAATATGATTATGGATGAGCTAGTTGCTCATATTTAGGAGGAGGAGATACTTTTATATGTTGTTTGTGCATGATACAATGTGTTGTGGATGAATCAAAAAATGGTCATGTGAATGTGACGCTGGTCTGCTTTGGTACTTTACATGTAGAATGAAGTGAAGTAAAGCCTCAAATAGTGAAAGAATAAAATATAAGTGGGTTGTGATGATATATTCCCTTTTGTGGTTTGGTAGAGAATCTTTTTGACTTTTTGTGTAAAAAGTGGGTGTTTTTTTATTTTTTAGTGGAGAAAGGATGTTGCTTTTTTTTTACTTTTTTTTTTAAAAAAAAAAAGAAGAGGGAATTTTAAAAATGTATACTTTTTATGTGTGACCCTTTGTCTGAAAAATGGAAGCTTTACTTCACTCCACCCTACTGATAAACTTCCCAAACAGACTCGAGATGACAAGATGTTATGTCAAAGGGTTTTAAAATAAGTATTACAAAGACAAAATATGGAGATTTAATTTTGATGGGGTGCACAAAGGAGATGTTATTCATGTTAGAACTAAGCTCAAGAAACATTAAAAAAGAGATTTTGTCTTATTGCTTAGGTCTATTATCAGTAAGGATGGATCGATTGATGAAGATGTTAAACATAAATTAAAGTTGAATAGTTAGAGTGGAGACTTACTTCCTATTTGGTAATTTTACTTTTAAAATAAAGTGTAGTGAAGTGAAGTAAAGAGAGGGAATAAAATATAAGTGGATTATGATGGTATTTTGTTTTTAGTTGTTTGGGATGGAATATTTTTGACTTTTTGTATAAAGAAATGGAGGGTTTTTTTTTTTCTTTTAGTGAATAAAAGTAGTTGCCTTTTGACTTTTTTGGAAAAAGATAGAGGGAGTTTTGAAATAAAGTGCTTTTCATTCGATGCTTAACTTGACTTAACAAGTAAAATTACCAAACGGTGCAAAAGTACTTTATATGAGTGGATCATACTAATAGGATTGAAGGAAAAATTCTCATAAGACATCGATTATATCATTTATATCCTATGGAACAGAATGTTGGCCACCCAAAAAATATATCATATGCAAAAAATGAGTGGAGGAAAAATGCAATATGTTGAGATGAATGTTTAACAGAACTAGAAAAGATATAATAAGAAACAAGCACATTTAAGAGCATTTAGGGGCAACATCAATAGATGATAGAGTAAGGAAAATTAGTTTGAGAGGGATTGGATATATGTCCGACATCAACCAACAATAGCACCGATGCGAAAAAGTTTTTCAACCAAGTTGATAACCCTCCTAGGAGAAGAGGTAGACTAAAGAGAACACGGATAAAAGTAGTAAGGATAGATATACAAAGTGCAACCCATCCCAAAACTTGGCTATAAAAATGGAGAAATAGAATTCATATAGTAATCAACCCATAACCATACTCATGTGATCTTTTTATGAACCAACGAAGTTATTCATACCACCAAAAAAGAATAACTGCATTTCATCTTGACTTTTAGTAGTATATAAAAAATATCAATAATATTTTGTGTTTATTGCAATATTTCATGGTACTAATTTAAAATTTTCTTATAATGATATTTTAAGGTAAAATCAGTTTATCGAGATGAACACATTTATCTTGATAATATCACAATATTTGGATAATGTCGGCTATAAAAACAAATCCGAACTTTCAGCTGGTTTACGATGCATGTTTGATAAATTTAGGCCACAGTAATTAAAGGTTTTAAACCAATTTGTATTTACAATTGTTGAAGTTTCTGTTGCCCTTTTATTTTTAGACTCGATGGTTGAAGTTTCTATTGGCCTTTTATTTTTAGACTCGACGGTTGAATTCTCTCCATCTCATAAACATTGTGGGAGGTACCACTCGTAAAGTTTTCTAAGTAAGTTGACAATCTATTCACAAAAATCATATTTAGGGTTTGTTAATTTCATGTAATTGAATACCTAGGCTTGTATATAAAGTGGTTAAAAAAGAACCAAAGGTGATTATTTCAAAAAAAAAAAAAAAAAGAACACTAAATTAATGCCCTTTCCATTAAGGAAAGATGATAAATGAATACCTACCTATCCACCTAGTAATTCAATACTTAGCAAAGTTAAGTTCCCGTTTATATCTGCATCTAATGCTCTTCACCCCTCACCTCATCTCCTTCAACCCTTGCCTTTCTAATTAACCCTTTGATGGAGTACATTTCACTATAAATTCTTATATATTCAGTTTCTAAGTAATTTATGCAAACAAACAGCTCTAAAGAGGAGGAATTCATTTCCAATTTCGTTTGACCCGTTTTATGTACAGTTTTACTTTTAATAATTTTCAAGTTAAATTCAACCCGAATGTGTTTTGAACTCCAAGCACTTATATGATCAATCCATAGTGTATCACTCCAATTGGAGTAAAATTTGGGCGAATACCTATAACAAAAGGAGGTATGTAATATGAGCAAGTTGAATCAAACAAACAGGGCCACACAAGTAAAATGATCAAGTTTAGCTGCCACAACTAGGCATCATAAGATCACTTCTCTCTTCTTTTTAAAAACTGCATTCAAGTGATATTCTCCTCCTTCACATTCTGAGCCACAACAGTAGTCAGAAATTGGTGCTCATAAATAGTATGAGCTCAAAATGAAGGAATCATCTTACCTAATAACATCTCCAATTTCTGCACCCCCCAAAAACCACAGTGGAATACATACTAATTCTTTTTCATTCCATATTCAAACCAGTTATGACCTGAGGTAGGTCCAAATGTACACTAAAAGTTACTAATGTTGAGTTGAGAGATTAATATATTTATCATTTACTAAGTTGCAGAAAAAATGAATTATGCTGAATGTCAGGATCAGAGATGTCAGATGTACCTTCATTCTACATAATGAGATACAAAGCAACAACATTAACTCAAGAAAATGGACTCTAACCCAACCCTCCATCTTTACCTTACAAAGAAGGTGATACACAGTTCCTAAACCTGGGTGCAATTAGGAGGCCGTTTCTGAATATACTAGGGCTACTTTCTTCCCTCTGTTTATCAGTGTTGCAATATGTATGCAGAGAAGATAGAATGAGTAGACTGCTGAGTGCTTAGGTGTCCACAAGAGCCTTGAAGGAACCAGATAGACCCTCAAATTTCCTCCTTACTGAGCTGGGCGAGTCCTGCTATCTGAAAGAGTAAGGAAACACGGATCTGTTTTTCGCAGATACCACACTGCATGCCTGGTTATTTGAAGTTCCCAATTGGCTAGCCCCTGCCCACAAGCCTCGCCTCTTTTTCTTGTGGAAAACCAGAGGCCACTTCTAATTGACTAACAATTAAAGTCTTTGAGCAGCACGTAGATGGTGGGATGTGTATGAGATGCAACCTGACTGGCATTGAGTCCAAGTGGGAGATTATTAGTTTATATGGTCTCAATCCATTATATGATGTAATAAATTGATTTATTTCTTTATATATCAATATAATCATCCTTTCCTTTCATGAGATGAATGGTGTTTTTATTACTTACCTGCACATAATCAATACAAATTATGGTGAGACATAACATAGTGGGACAGACTTTATGATACATCCCGACCATCTACATACATGAGACCACTTTAAATACACTAAATTCATCAAGTGTTCACCTATACACTTGAATTGGACCATTGGATCGAATGCCAATTTTCTCATTCATATAAAGTCATTGAACTTGTGGGCCACGGATGAAGGGATTAGAGGTACTGGATTGACCTCAAAGCTTGATATATCAGCTCATCCAAAATGCCTATTTCCATCTCCTTAAGTCCACGTAGGCCTCATTAAGTTTTTTCCTCACCATTTGGTGAGGGAAGGATGTACCTGAATATTCTCTAATAATATATATCGTATAGGCTTCCATGGGTTGTAAATTGTAATGCTTTCCTCCCCTGTGGATGGCTGTTGTCTTTTTGGGTTCCAAGGCCCATTTTTGAAAAAAACATTTGGCTGGCTGATAGACCATCAAGCCATATTTAGACCCAACACGTGTTAAGGGCTTGTTTGTGTAACACGTGAGAATGAAAGCACAGACTTCCTTTTCCATGGAAATGGAAGTATGAGGACAGAGGTTCGGACATTAGTTTCCCATCTTGCACGGGATTTTCCGGGGAAAACAGCAATGTTTGGGGTTGACCCCACTCTTTCTTCTTCTTCTTTTTTCTTCTTTTTTTTTTTCTGAAAATTGACCCCCACTCTATTGAGGGCCTCAAATTAAAACCCATGTCTAATCCCAACCTAACCAGGTAAGGTGTCAAACTCGAAGGCCTGGCAACTGGCCCAGCCCATTTCCAGTCCTATAAATTCAGTGGAGCATTCCTCATATAACAATTGATCAAACTCCATACAGGCCCACCCATTATTAATTCCCAGCCTTGTGAATTCTAGATTTTTTTTTCCACTGTCTCCCATCCAAACTGGGCCACCACTCATACACTCCCATCACATTTCCTCACTTGGGAGTTGGATTCCTTTCCCTTCACTTGTCCTCTTTCCTACAAAATCCACTTTACTTTACTTCCATAACACATGCCCAAAGCTACAGCAAGATTCAAAAGCTCCTCCTTTTTTCTCTCTTTGCCTCTCGCTTCATCTTCTCTGTCTCAGAATTAGGGCAAGGGGTTGGGGTTGGGGTTAGGGTTAGGGTTTCGCTCTTCGATTTATTTTTCGCATCGGCCGAAAGCGATGTGGCACGAGGCGAGGCGGTCGGAGAGGAAAGTCCACGACATGATGGACGCGGCTCGGCGCCGAGCGCAGCGCCGCGCCGTCTTCTTGGCGAAGCGGCGCGGAGACCCCCAGCAGCTGCTCCAGGTAGCCGGCTCTCGCTGCCGCATGTATCGCGACGACGGCCTCTACCAAGCCACCCAGGATCAGCAGGGCCTGTAAGGATTTCTGATCTGCATTCGTTCTAGGGTTTCTTTCTCTCTTTCAATTAGGGCCTTTTCATTGATAATTGTGATGGTTAGTTATCTCAAACTTCTAATATTGGTTGTAGGAATTTATGGCTTTTGATGAATATATAACATGGGTTATGATTTAGATAACGTTTATTGGATCGATTGGGCTCTATATTGATATAATATCGTGGGTGTCGCGATTGGGGGATGGGCGTCGACCCACTTTTCCTTTTCCAACTGAACTGAACTGCTTCCTTATTAGCATCACGACCTATATTAATCATCCAAGATGCAGTTTCTTCATCTAAAGAGGGGAGTTGCTTTTGGAAATCATAATTCACAGTACCCCCAATGAATAACACAAAATGGATCGAGCTCAACAGTAGCCCTCAACGCACCCAAACAGAAAAGCTCCCTACTCTGGGCCTCACCAGCAGTTACATAATATCAGCCTCATTCGAATTTGAGCTTTCAAGATGACTCGAATAATTGCCGGTTTGGATGTGGTTAAAATCTAGTATGACCCCCCCTGTACAAAATAGCCCTCATAGGTTTGCTTCTACCTTACCGTAAAAATAATTTCTCCGCCAGTTGATGCGGGTGAACAAACGAGATAAATGGTTCCTACTGGAAAGCGCGTTATCATTGTGATGGTACAGACCCTCGAGCCGACCCAGAATCTCCTTAGATCAGAAGCATGTGCATATTTGGAATCCTTTCTGACAATGCCCAAGAAATTGCCTTTCGGTAAGCCCTAGCATCTACTAGGTTAGCAGAATCAAATAATCAACTTTATTATATAAAGTATGATTTTGCCTCTCATGTCTAAAAGACCAACGAATAGCCATAAGCAAGATAGTTCTAGTAAGGCCACCTTTATAAACATTGAAAACTGCATTGCCACCTATAATACCTGGATACTTTTACAAGCCCAACATATCTGTATCGGACCAATACAACACTTGTATCGGCACCTGATACTACACCAATACTTCTAGGTGACAAATTTAACATAACCTACTTATAAAGTCCGTCATTTCATATAGTTCTTTTAATATTTTTACTTCTTGCCATTTTAAATGGTAGAAAGGAATGAAAACAATGATAATTCCATTGATTCAAATGTGATCTAAAGAAAAAATTGGGACACCCGTATCCGTATCCGTGTCCTAGATTTTCAAAAGTAAGGAGTTGTATCCCTGATCCCCATGTCAGTGTCCGTATCCATATCCGTATCTAGGCATCATAGATTGCCACACTTCAACACACAAATTGTCATCGCTCAACTGACTATAGAGAGGCTACCCAGACTAACATTGCACAAGGCAGTGAATGTTGCTATTTTTTTCCCCTTTTGAAGTCTATCACCCTATTCTCGGTCATTCTTACTTCCTTACCGTAGTCATTCGAGTCCCAACAAGAACATTAACTTGTCTTGTGCTGTAAAACTCTCTCCTGGGATGACTTCACACGAATGTTTTCATCACCATATTCTCCGATGCACTATATCTGATTTAAAAAAAAAAAAAGCAATTGGCAACTAAGTTGCCCTTGAGTTAGATGACCTGCCTAGCAATTGGTTGTAAGAAGTATCTCTACTAAGTGCTAACCACTACCAAAGTAAAACAAAATATTCTACTATACCTTAATAACAAAAAAAAATTAAAATAAAATATTTTGTCTTGCAGATTTTGTCCCTTAAAATTCTTACCAGTAAGACTTATTGTTCTCTAAAAATTCAAATATGCCACAGGTAATTGCCCAATTTACTATTTACTAGAGTAAGCTAAATTCCTCTCATACGGTTAGCACATTCAATTTTCAGTCATAATTGCCTCAAGCCAAGCCTCACACACACCGAACGTGGATAAAACCAAACCCAAAGCCCACGGAAACCAAGCACAATCAATTTGAGCTCTAACCAACATTCATTACCTGAGTGCAATTTGCGTTAAAACTGTACTCATTTTAGGTATTGAAATTTCTGGTTTACTTTTTGAAAGGTAACAAAACTAAGGCAATACTTCTAACTAGCCAAACCAAAACTCAGCAACAAGCCTTACAAATTCTAACGAACCCAACTAAAATTCCACTTAGTGGTTAGTGTTTGACCATCCAGGTTCACGTTAGTCCTAGGTGCATACCCGTCCATTGAACCATTAGCTTAGAATCTCTACAGTGACTATGTTTTTAAGGAAGCTCCTATTTTATTAAGTGCTTATTTGTGGATTTTTTATAATCTATTAGTACTAATCCTTGATTTTCTTTATATATATATATATTTTTTGTTTAGTACCCTAGACAAATAAATTAACTCTTCCCACATACATGAAAGCTTCTTGAATATTTTTTTTGTAGTATTTCACGAGAGAAACAAGTTATTATTAATTGAAAGAGAAATAAATTTTAAGAAAAAAATTACTATTGTTAGGAGGAATGGACCCAATTGGGTAGAATGATATAAAAAAGTATTCAGATCTCCATCAAATGCAAACCCAATTAAAGAAAAAACAATCAACTCTCATCTCATAAAACAAACATAACCTTCAATTGCTATAAAAACAAGATTTAAAAAAGGGAACAGATGAACAAAGCTACCTCTAATTTGCTAGAGGGAGTTAGAGAGAGATGGCCGAACGTATGGAAAGACTTTGGGGTTTTCTAATAGAGAGAGAAAGAGTGCCGGAGCCATTAAAAAAAAAAAGAGAGAAAGAGTGCCAAAGAGAAATGACCGGACGGAGAGAGGGAGTTGACGGTGAATCTGCTGCGATTTGGGTTTTTTTTTTACTGCATTGCAGCTATTTGGGGGTTTCTACTGCACAAAGAGAAATAGATAGACAAAGAGATGGTTGGACGAACGAAGAAAGAGAGTGGTGACTATTGCTGCCTCTACCGGAATGGAAGCCTGATCGGCGACCAAAATCCGTGCTAGAGGGGACAGTGAGATAGGGCGGGAAGACGAGGAAGTGTTTTGGTATGGAGACATTTGCTGATTTGAGGATGGGATTTGAATGAAATCAGGAGTAGTTTTTGATATTGAAATAGGGCTAACTAGATCATGGGGTGGTGCAAGATTGGACCCCAACTTGTGCGTGGCTCATGTGGCCCAGGGCCCTTTAAGAGAGTTAAAAATTTGACATGGGGTGGCCGCACCCACTATCTATAACGTGCGTCCGCCCCTGCGTACATCAAATTCGATCACGCTGAAGATCCAAGCCAGAATTGGGTCCAAGATTCAAACAGAGAGAGGAACCACATTATACTTAAGTCAAGTTTTTAAGAATTGGTACTCCTTTTGTTTCTGTTATTCAGCTTTGAGGGCCAAAAAAAGAAAAGAATCTGGACTTGAAATGCTTTCTTATCTTTTTTTTTTTCTTTAATTTATACATCATCTCCAATCTGTCAATTTTGGAAGGTTATTGACAGTTTTACTTGTAGACTATGTAAATTGGTATGATAACATAAATCCCTAAGGATATTGCTAACTATCAGTTATCATGATTGGTCTCTTTTCCAATCATGAGGTTAAGTGATAGTTGATTTGTTTACATCTTATCTATAGATTTGTTCTTGAAGATTTTCCTCCTGTAAATGGTATGCAACTATAATCATTATTTAATCTTACAGTCTTATTTTATAGCTTTTGCTGTCTTAATTCCTGTAACTTGCTTTTATCTAAGCATTTCTGATACTCTGTTTATGATATCTTTATCTTTAACTTCAGCATTTAATCTATAACTATGTACTGCTTTGTTTCTATTGCAGGATACCTTGGAATGGGAAGCAGAATATATTGATTGACAGGTAAAAAGCTTGCTGTTTTATTAGCGACTTTGTCTTTATAGACATCATTATCAATTTCATGCTTCCTTTTGCCTTAGCAGATTTGATGGTCGTGCTCTCCTTGATTTTATTCGAGATTCTGATTCTCGAGTTTCTCGGGTCCAAGAGAAAACAGAGGAGGAAGAAGAACTAGAAGAGTTTGTTAATTTTGAGCGTTATCGGGATTTAATTAAGCATCGCCGTAGAGGATGTCGGTACTTTTTTATTTTGATCATGTGTTGCTATTCTTGAACTTGCCAATATTTTTCTTCAGTAACTTATCCCAGTTTAAGTTTTAATGATTAAAAAATCCATGTTGTGGATCATTTACTCTTCGATATTGATGTTGTGATTCTGTATGGCTTCAATCTCATCTAACTTTTCACCTGCTGAGCCATGTCTATTTAACAGTTACTGATGAAGAGGGTTTGAAATACGTTAATGAAGAGTTGGAGGCAAAGGCTGCTGCTCCTTTTGCATCAGACAGGTGTGGAATATGCTTATCTTCTTGTTAGGGTCATATATGCTTCAATTTATTCAATTGCAATGTCCTTATTATTATTATTTTTTTTTCCAAGCCAGGCTGTTCCATGATTGGGGAATGGCCTGGCTTAATATAATATGAAGTTTGAGAGCCCTACAAAAGGGCACAAAAAATTTCAAATGCTAGAATCACTTCTTGGAAGATCAGATTTGGGAATTCCTTCAAACTGTTTAGTTGAAGTGGCCAAGGAACTGTCAAAGAGTGTTCCTTAATTGCAATGCCATCCACCCTGACATATTTTTGGAAAGTCCTGTTCCATTCAAGCCAAATTGACCACAGAACACTGCAACAACATATTTCCAGAATATTTCTTTTTGAGAGGAATATCAAAGCACCAACTTTCTGAAAGAGTCCTAATCAATTAAGGCTTCATTCGTTGCACTCCTAATTACTGGGCATGACATGTAACTTCATGCTTCTGTTTTATGCCATTCTCCTAGACGCTCAGAAAACCATTTTCACCGTATGAGTTTATGATTTGAGTGCAGCATGTTGAAATTACATATAATTTATGTAAGCTCTTTTATTCACATCTTATACTATTGTTTTATGTTTGTCCCCAAGTAGATCATATACAGCACAGCCTCCACAAAGCAAGGGTTCATATTCTCAGGTGGGATTTTCCTATGAAGGAGATGGGAGAGAAGAATCCCATCAGTTGGAGACAGATGAGGATGAGGATGAGGATGGTGATGTTGATGATGATGAAAAGGAGATTAGCAGTGATGACAGCAATGATGAAGGAATGGATGCAATTGCAAAAGAATTTGGAGTGAAGAGGTTTAACTGGCTTGTTTATATGGACAAAAAAGCCAAAGAGGAGGAAAAGCGGCAAAAGGAAGTAGTTAAGGGGGATCCTGCAATTGTATGTTGATCACATTTTGTGGATACATTTTTTATTTGGGTCTACTTTTCAAACTCTTGCACTTTTATGTGTACATGGTCTTCACATTCCCAATTTTTCAGAGAAAGCTGAGTCGGAAAGAAAGAAGAAAGGCATCTCAGTTGGAAAGGGAGAGGGAGAGGGAAGCTGCTCGTATAACAGGAAGCCGAGTGCTCCATCATGATCCCTACAGGTAAAACCTTACATGCTTATGCTTGTTCTATGTGTGCATTTTACATGGGACAGTTGCCTTTTGTAGGCTTATGATTTAAGCACATCATACCATGCAGTTACATATTGCTATAGAGTTTAATAGTATCCACTCATCATTTGCAGGGAGGCCCGGCGAAGTCCCACATATGAAGCTTATGCTCGTTCCAGAATGTACTATGCACTAAAATCATGGATCATGGATACTGAGTTTATTTGTGTTCCTCTATCAATATTGCCGTCACTATGCCATCATGAGATTTTTGTTTTCCCTCGTGGCAGATCAAGATCCAGATCACGGTCATATTCGCCATCACACTCAAGACGACATGATCGTGCTGGACATGCTGATAATGGGCATCGTAGCAAACCAAGGGCTCCAAAAATAGAGTACATCACTGAGTTTGGGGGCTCCCCTCATCATGATGATCAGAAGCTAGGAGTCTCTCCACCATCATCTCCATTTCAAGCTGATGTATTGAACCGGTCGGAGCACTCGACCTTTAATTCTTGCAAGATTGATTGGACAATGTTTTCTGCTGCAGCTTATCTGGTGCTCGTTCTGGTTACCTAAGGCAGAACTTTGGGGTCTAGGGTTAGATCTGGCCTAGGGATTAAGAGCATGATTGCAGGGTGGGGACTGGGGAACTGCATTGCCATTTGGAGCTGACTAAAGCAGTTTATAGTGGAATTATATGGATGCTTCCTGTCAAAAAGCACAATTTTTTTTTTTTTTTGTAAAATGAACTTGTATAATTGCTTCCAAAATGATGGCCTTAGGTCAATTTGAATGTTGGCCATGGACATCTCTTAATGCTTCTGCATCTTTGCAGGTCATCAGCTGGTCATATACTCGAGGCCCTGCATGTTGATCCTGCATCAGCTGTATCGCTAGAACAGGAGAAGAACCTTAAAATGTTGAAAACTCCAGCCAGGTATCTCTTTTCATATCTTTGGTTTGAGTTGTCTTTCAGTGTTCATGCAACTCTGTGAAGTTGGCCGAATTGTTGAATGTGAGGTATTATGGGTTTCTTTTTTCCTTCTCACTGCGATCATTTTGTACTATTATAACCGAAACTTAAAAGCTTTCCTCTTTTTCCCCCTTTCTAGTTTTATTTTATTCTTATTTTAAAATTTTTTTTTGTCTCTGTCTCATATTAGCACATCGTCAGCCCTAGCCAAGCTAAGCAAGCCTACTACTGGGGTAGTCTTAAAACCACAGCAGAGTGAGAAGAAGGAAACACCTCAGGAACGTCTTAAACGGATAATGAGCAAACAGCTGAACAAACAAAGTAAGACATTTGCTGTGTGCATGTAGTGTAATTTATGCTTCAGCTGTCTAATGACAGTAGTGGCATGACAGGGTGGAGAACAACAACTGACCTTAGGATTTTTTAGACTATTACTCGAGGGTTCATCTAATTTTGATATTTTGAATATTTCATTTGATGGATTCTGCAGTCAAGAAAGACACTGCTACTGAGATGGCTAAAAAACGAGAGCAGGAGCGACAAAGGCAGGAGAAACTTGCTGAAACAAGCAGAATGAGTAGATACAGACGTCACAGCAATAGTAGAAGCCGCAGCCGTTCTCCGCCAAGGCAAGTGATTAACTGATAATGATACAATGATGCTTGCATTTTATAGATTGGCTATATTTGTTCTCACAGCATTCTTATTTTCCACTGTTCAGTATTTGACATCAAACTTGTTTATGCTTGCCATACATGTAAGGAAAGGATTTTTTAACTTAACAAAAGGCCTTAAATTTAAAGTTATAGGGGTTTGGAAATCAATTTGTAAATCATGATTGGGAATGTGGGACTTGGATTTGTTTGACCTAACGATTTGATGTTTGGTTAATGTTTAATCATGTTATCCTTTATAAGTTATTTTAAGGATACTTCAAAACATTACATATGCATAAATACTATAAATTTTCCCTTAATTTTTTATTCGTTGATAATTAATTCACTAATACTGAGTAGATTTACTGATAATAAAATTAGAGCAAATGGTAGACCAAAAAAAAAAAACACTCATTAGTGCACAATATTATAGTGACTATATGAAAAAGAAAAGGAAAAACAATTACAAGTATCTTACATTCGTACGTTCATCCATTGGTATTATTAAGTTCATATTTCTACTCTCCAGCACCATGTAATTATGCCATTTTAAATTCTAATTTTAAATCTAAAATCTAAAGATAGATGGGCATTGGGTCCTTTCAGACCATATGGAGATATACATACACTACAGCTAAGTTAAGTTTTTATCTTCTTTGTTGGCGGTTTCTTTTGACCAATTAGGCAGGAGCCAAATAAAATTGTTAGTGAACATTTTTACCTATTGGTGATAGATTGTTAAGATGCTTTTGAGGATTGAGTGGCAAGAGGGAAACCAAGGCTGGTGGGTGTTGTAGGTGTTCTTCTTAATGACAAAGGGATTCTCGTTGTGACTTTGATCAGCATAAGTGACCCTAACAAAGCTGAAATTTCTTTTACCAAAAAAAAAAAAAAAAAAACAAAGCTGAAATTTAAGGCACTTGTGGAAACTACCACTTGTGGAATCCATTGCATACTTTTCTTGTGGACATTTCTGGTGGATATGCCTCAACCCCTGAAATTTGCAATTTTTGTTTGTTGTAATAGAGAGAGGAGAGGGAAAGAGTACAGATCCATGTAAATAATTGCAGGTCTGATGACCCCTCTCCTCAGACCTCAAAAAAATCTTCCAAATTGTGGATTTGGCTGACAACTCCTCCATGGCTTATCTGTGAAAATTTTCTGCATTGAACATTGGTTTTGCCCGTATATTCACAGAAAACTTATTTTCTGTTGAAATATCACTGCACTAATGTTCCCCTTAAAAGCTACAAGAGAAGCCTGAAGTGTGTTCGAGACTTTATTTTCCAATTAGCTGATCATTCATCATTGAGTCTCTCTCTCTCTCTCTCTCCACCCATATCTCTCATATAAGGTAAGAGATATCTCTTATAGGAGTATCTCCCAGATATCTCTCATAGGAGCATCTCCCATATATATATAAAGGAGATCTCCTTGGAATTCCACTATTCTAAACTTGATCAAGGCTCTTGCTGCATCTCTGGAGGTGGAGTTCCTTCATATTATTGGGGAAGCTAATTCAATGGCAGACTCATTGGCTCAATAGAGGAGTGATAGGACCTTGATATATTTAGGTTTTGTTATATCTCTTTTGTTATTTTTTCACTGTTGGATCTTTTATCTTGAGATGGTTTGGGCACGTATAAACGTCAGAAACCACCCCTATGAGAAGAACCAAAGGGTTATCTGTGGAAGGCATTAGGACAAGACATGTAAGACCTAGGAAAAGAGGCAAGGAATAACATGTGTGGAGTAATCAAGAGCATGGGATTGAATGGGGTCAAGTGGACGCACGGAACTCACAGAGGCCAGCCTAAGTAGTTGGATTTTGCATCATTGAAGTTGGGTATGTGTGTCCATAGCTAGTCAAAAGGTGTCAATCTATTTAACATGTATTGTATACAAGGTGTAGAAAATTTCTCTTTCTTGCTCACACGCACATAGCACTTACGTTCTTCACAGTTTATAGGTGGGTTTGTTGGTCTTTAGCTTGGTGTTGGTCTGAGCTTGGTTATTATTATTTTTTTTAAAGGAGTTTTGGAGTAGGACAAGTTTAGTGGACCTTATATTGGTAGGATAAGGCTCTTATGATGATGGTGAAAAAGTTGTGTTGCTATAGGCTCACAGCGAAACTTAGGCAGACTCCCCATCAGAAAACCGGGACCCACATGAATTTCACGGCAGTGACTGATGACAACACGGATGTCCGTACTAGAACCTTCACAGGAGGAAATTCCCCTGGGCTCTTAGATCAATTTTGTGTTCATGTATTGTGCTTCTGTTTGATAAAACTAGTTTTGTTACCAATAAAAAAATTGGTTTTTACCATTCAAAAGCAAAAAAAAAAGAAAAGAAAAGGTTCTTGCCTTTTAATTTTCAAGTTCCTTCTTAGAGTCCCATTATTTGGTTCTCTTGCACATGAGAGGTTTTTATAGCCGTGTTTATTCCCATGAAGCTGCTCATTTCTATATTGACATGCTTCCAGTACCCACTGAAATCAAAAGTCCTATATGGTGAGAGGTTATTGCATTGAGATATAAAGTGGTGGCGGCACCGTTGACTAACATAGAACACGTAGATGGATCTGGGAAGTGTGCTGTGGAGTCATTATTGGTAACACGACTCCAAAGATCTTTTTTGTACCTAATGGGGGGGAAAGCATTACAAAATAATGGAGCATGAATGCTTAGTCTTTTCATACCCAAGCCACCAATCACTCTTGTTGCTTGTGCTCTGAACTTTTTTGGAGTTAAAGGCTTGGAGAGCTTGTCTTTTTGTATGTATAAACTGTAGATGTTCTTCATGTAATTTAGTGTCATTTTGTCAGTCCTCATATTTTCTTATTATGTATACTGATAAAATATTACACTTCTGCAGGAGATACCGACGGAGCAGAAGTCGGAGTAGAAGCAGGAGCCCTCGAAGATACCGTTCACGCTCCCGAAGCCTAAGTAGGAGCAAGAGTCCTCGGAGATACCGTTCACGCTCTCGTTCTCCGAGGTAATGTCTGGGACTTTAAATTGTTAAAAAAGAAGCTGTCAGGCTTAAATGGTTTTCTGTAATGTGTTTGTGCTTTCTCTATCTGACTTCTGATATTGCAGGGTAAGAAGCCGTTCCAGATACTGAGATCTGTCATCGTTTGGGGCGTAGTTCATCTGGAATACATCCTTGGGTTTCTGAGGTGTAAATTTTGGCAGGAGTTTCATTTATGGGTTTGAAATGTAGTAGACTAGTGGAAAACAGTAATGTTTCAACTCTGCCTTCTGGCTTACGAGATACACTCATCTGAATGTTAAAACATCAGCTTTGTATTTGATTGTATGGTTGTCTAGCAAAATGCTGCATTGTCACCTTGTGCAGTTGGTCATTATTTGTAGGCTTTCCTGTAAAAATCTAATGTCTTGCAACACTTGTATATCTGTAATTGGCTGTGATGAGGAAAACATTTGTCACTAGGTAATCCATGTTATCTCGCTGTTTATTAAGATCCAGACGGGCCCCATGGGCGTCTAGGAGATATGAAGCCCCAGGCAAAGCTGACATGATTGCCCAAAGCAGATCAATCAGATCTATATGCAAATGTGTCCTTTTGGTTTCCTGGTCTGTAAAATGTGCACCCCCACAAACATCAGCCATTTCAAACCTCCATTTGTGAGCTGCAATTGAAATTAATAATATTTTCTTCTTTTAACATTCCAGTGGATACTAAATCAACTTCAAGTGGGAAATTCAGTTCTACTAATGATACAATGGGTCTGGCTGTGGATGGATGTCTCAAGAACAATATTCTCTTTATATATATGATCCTTCAATAAATTATTAAAAACTAAGGCTGGCCAAGTCAAGTTTTGGTGGGAAATAATATCTGAAAGGTCTCAAGTCTTTAAACAGATTATCTGTGCTTGGGCTATATTTTTGATGGACCCATCTTGTTTACAGTTATGGATCCCTCAGCTTATCTACTGTGCTGCTTTTACGAAATTAAAAGATTAATAAGAGAAATTGTACATATTGATGTTGTGAGTGTTCATATATCTGGTAATGTTATGCTTCAAAATGCCAATATTATTATTAAAAAGCTCTGCACGTGTTTGATGAAGCTCTGAAATGGGGAGTTGGGTTGCCATGCCCAGCGGTTGAGAGAACTATCAACCAAATGCCAAAGTGTAAATAGTGGAACTTACCTTCTGCAGGACCCATTTAGGATCTCTGGAACTTGATTAACCTTATACGCAGGTATGTGTAACTTGGGAACCGTGGACGCTTTTGCTTTGCCATGGGTGAAAGTGAAACATGACAGTGTGAATGCAAAACTAGGGACTCGAGTCTGCAACCGAACTGGAGGGTGCAAATGAAGGGATACCATTACCATACCGACTTCAGCCTGTGTTCCAAAACTAAAGTAAGTTCAAAATAAGTTTGAAGTGTAACCAGAGACGAGAAGGAGCAAGATGTGGAAGGTTTCCACCCATTTTTGGACCTTGACATTGGCCCGTTTGGATCTCAGGAGAACGTGTAGCTAATTTGGTTTGCACTTAGATGATGATGATTCCAACTCAGTTTACAGGTAAAACAGAGCTAATGCAATTGGATATTCTGAGTTGCCTCGGATCGGAGGGAAAGTTGTTTTGGGTAAATAAGATTTACATGCAAACTTACTACAGGACAATTGAGTTTAGGGTGGTTATTCGTTACCCATCTCACTAATTCCACCCTAACTTTAGACCAGATAATCAGGGTTTGGTTGACCTTTTCATTCTCTGATTGGGTGAGGGTTATTTTTTCTGACCCAATTAATAAATGGGTCGTAAAATTTAGCCTATTCTTTCTATTCAACCTGCCAATCCAATTCTGAACTTATCCACTTGATTGAAAGCAGAGTCCTTCTCAAACACCCCCCCCCCCCCCCCCCCCCAAAAAAACAAAAAAAAAAAATTCATTTATGCGGAGGATGAATTTTTGCGTTTCCTCTTCTACGCATTGCACAAACAAATCCGTCCATGCTGCTTTGATTTTTTTTTTTTTTTTTTTCAGCCATTTGACCTTATACCCATTTACATAATCATTAAGTGTAACTCAAGACAAAATTTTTATTAAACCAAACAAAAGCTAAAACAACAACAACAAATTAAACATCCGCGACACATGAATCTATTCAAATAGACGATACGTGGTCACGATCAGGAGGAATAGGAGATGGAGGATTTGATTTAGAACACAATAAATCCAACCCAAATGCCAGTGTCGGGCAATGCCAAGACAAAGAACCAATCTCTGATTTAACAAAAGAGAGGTTTCTCCAGACATTAGTGCCCCACCTCACCCCCCTTGGCCTTGACTCACAAATATCGGTGATTTTTTTTTTTAAATATCACTATATTTTCATAAAATGTTAATTTCTCAATAATACTACTGTATTTTAAAATGTTACAAAGTACTATGCCACAATAAAATTAATTGTAGATCAAGATAAAGTCAGGATTTATACTATAATAATCAATTTTTTACAGTAACCTATATTTTAATTCTAGTATTTTATATTATTTAAAGTAATTTATTTTCCATAGATTTTATTTTTTATTTTTGAGAAAAGAGAAAGTTTTGATTGAAAAACTTGGAAATGCCCAGACATTTTACTAATTTTTCTCAAAAGCAAGAATTGTGACAATGGTAGCATCTACTGCTAACTATAATTTACCCATTATCTTGGATGGGTGTGTTGTTGGTTAAAAGACATGATGTGGGATCTAATTCTTATATTGGCAGTTGCCCATGAATGGTGAAGCAGAATTCATCTACCCAATCTAGTATAGTCGGGACAAGGCTTTGATGGTCATGATGAGCTTCTAAACTTCAGGTATATGGCAAATTACCCCAGATATGTACTTTTCATTGATTGAGTTTGAAATGGTTATATATATATATATATGGAGATGTTCTTGTAGGAGCATCTCTCACCTTACTATGATAGATAATATGGGGGCCTTCACATCCATATCCGATGCCAACAACTTAAATATGAGGGTCTCACCCCTATCTCTCATATAAGGTGAGAGGTATTTCTCGCATAAGCATCTCTCATATGTATATATGTATGTATGTGTGTGTGTGTGTGTGTGAAAGAACAACATTTGATGAGGGAAAAGGTAGAACATAAGATCTTGAATAATTCAGGGAAAAATAAGAAAATCTTATTTATTATTAGGTTTTAAATAGAAAGAATCTATCAAGGGCAACAAAATTAAAGAGAAAGAGACCTCATTTTCATACAACAAAATTGGAGAGATAAAGATTTTTGAATAGAGAATAACCTAAACAAAGATGAGCACCGATGATGTTTAAGTGTATTCACAATATTACAGGATAAACTAATATATAAAAATCGAGGGTTATGTTATGCAAAGAGGCACCTCTAGTAGAATGTGTGAGCATGTCAATCATGGTAGGATAATGTGATGGTTAGTTTCATTATGAATATGATTTAAGGAAAAAAATCATCTCAATTAGATCATCAAACATTTGCATTTAAACCTTTAATTTTTGTCGAACTTTTTCATGAAATTTAATCTAATATCGAGTAAAGCTCAAATTATTATCAAATTAGGATGCATGTCAATTCATGGGGGATTACCATATGTAAAGGGGTTAAATTAATCGTTAGGGTCTTATGTAGCGGGAAAGAAAGTACCTCTCACATTGGTAGTAAGAAGTACTTCTTAGCATAATATAACTCTATAGATTAATCGTTATAAATTGTATGATATGTACTGATAAAAGCAATTTTCCGTCTTTTCCGCTATATATATATATTTTACTAAAACATGACCATTTTATCATTTTTACGAGTTCATGATGAAAATGATGGCAGATTGGAAACATGGTGGGAGACTTGGGGGAGAGAGGCTTTCCAAAATATGAGGGAAAAACAGACTATTACCCCCCTGCTAATTTGGATTGGATAGGGGATTAAGGGTTACATCAGCGTGACTTCCATATGATGACAAGAGATATATTGCAGCGTGGAGACAGGGGAGCCAACCTTCAACCCCATAAAAGTTGAGAGAGTGAGAGAAAAAGGAGAAAGAAAGAGAAAGACCCACTCCTTCCAAAGCAGAAAGGGACACTCGGACCTTGTGAGGTCAATGTCTTCATTTGTCTCTCCACTTGCAGACACAAAAGCGATGGGACGCCAAGTCCCCATTTCCACTAGGCTAAGAATCAGCCGTCCATCTTCTAGACAAGAAAGGCCAGGACCACTTACATCACACAAAGTGGGCCCTCTTTTCCTTCTTTTTAAGTTTAATAGTTGTGGGTTGTGGCCCACCTCTGAGGCCCATCTTGTACGGTTTTGTTTATATGGGTCACATGTGAGCCACATGTAGCACCTCAACATAAATGAAGGGACACTTCCAAGTACACATTGAAAATGGGCATATGTAGCCTTTCAAAACAAGATTGTATTATAATTTATTTTTAAAATGTATGATTTAATAATGTATTTTTATAGGAAGCAACAAATGAAGATGTATCAGCATTTTTGCCCATTATATGTTACTTTGCTGGACCCAATATAATTGGGTCAAGGTTTTTTATAATGATAAAAAAGATATGATATTTGCGGATCTATGGGTGACCAGTGACAGAGCAGCAAGCTTTGGATTTTCATTTGAGGGGATACACCCAAACAAGTAGCTGGGTTTTAAAAAAAAATCTAAGATTATTATGTGAACTTTGGAAGTGGACTCGTGATTTTCATGTAGGTTTTAAGAGCGGATCCATTATTTATAGTGTGTTTTGGAAGCGGACAAGGTGGGAGAGGATGATCACCCCCAAAACAATGTATATAGGTCCCATGAATTGAGTTGCGGTGCATCTCCCACAGATAGAATAGGAATTGATCCCGAGTCCATTGGAAAAGGTGTTGAGCTTAGGTTGTGTGTGGGGTGCATGTGTAAATATGTACTTAAAAAAAGTAACAAATAAATAAAAAAAGGGTCATGCCTGCAATGAACACAGACTTTGGACCTGAATTGATAGTGAGGACATGTACCAGACCAACTCTAGTCGAGGTTACAAGATCCATATTATCCACATCTATATTTAATTAAAACGTTAAAACCTAACATGTAGAGCTATTCATTCTTCTAATATTGTAGCTTAAACCCATGCCTGCTTCTTCAATTTTTCTTTTGAGCAGCCTATTTATTTGTAGGGGGTATTTGAGAGTTCTTGTGGGAGGATATCTGAATTTAACAAGTGCTCTCTCCCCAGCTACATTCATAAAATTCAAGTGTCCTCCAATATTTTAGAAGCCTGAAATTTGAGAATCCAATTAAGCTAAAGTGACAGCCAACAAAGTTACAAATTTTGGATTCTTACAAAGTCAATCAACACAAAGAATTCCATACATACATTGGGCTCATCCTTTAAAAAATCTTCCAAGCAAATGCCCCAATGGATATTGATGGGTCAGGCCCAAATGACTCAGTCCACAATGACAGGTCAGGCCCAAGTGACTCAGTCCATGATGGTGGGTCAGGCCCAAGTGACCCGAGTCCGTGATGAGTCCAGGTCCAAATCCACCTATTAAAGGCCGGGTTCAGATCCGCGAAGTGACGAAGTCAGAGCAGCCGCGTCGTTCCTTTAATCTGCTTTTACCAGGTCCTACGGAGGAGATCCTACCTGCCTCGTCTGTTGAGGGACAGTTCGAAGACTCCGCCAGAATGGAGTGTCTGTTGCTGATGAAGAGTCGTCCCCATCTGTTAGAGGAAGACTATAAATCATAGAGCCCCACCGGCACTGGGGGGCAAGCAATTTCTATCAGTGTTTTGCACATCTTTCTGTATTCTCCTAATCTGTAACCTTTACATATTGGAGAAGTAAAACCACCGACAACCTTTGTAAGTGGACGTAGGTCATATTGACCGAACCACTATAAACTGTCTCTCTCCTTCAATTTTCACATTAATTACTCACTACTTGACCAGTGATGTCCGAAAACACCTTTTGGCATCATCATATATTATAATTAGTATATATATATATATATATATACACACAAACTATTCCAGCCTCACACAGGAATAAATACAGAAAACAGCTTCTCTCACCGGATCTTATCCGGACACAGTGCAATCTGTGGAAGGCAACATCTAATGATCCGAGTGTTTAATTACTTTTTGACTTTGTTGGGTGCAGCATCAACTAATCTGACTACACTGTAAAATGAATGGTTTGATCAGTGCATGGGACCTCACATGTCATGTCGAGGTGTTCAATCTGCCACATGACAGGTTCAGCTCTTTCATGTGTCTGCAGATGGGAACGTGAAATCTTCCCCTTTAGGCGGTGGCAGCACAAGTAAGGTGAGGTGAGAGGTGAGGTGACTTCATTGTGATTCCTTTCATATCACATATATCATATAAAATTACATTGCAACGGTCGTTTCAATGACCGTTGATGGCTTTATTTGACTTGTAACAGGTGCCATGTTCCCATCCTACATTATCACAGAAGGTTCCTTTTCTTGTTGGACATCATACATATGCAATAAATCATCTTATTATTGCGGTATTTAATGTAACAGATCTGTTATTTGATACTTTTGAGAACTATGAACAGTTAACAGTACAAGTTCAGAGCCTGTAATAAATTATGTCTTAAATCGCATCTGTAACTCATTAATAGTTTCGGTTGGCTTTCTGCTGTATATGGTCTTCTTGTTGTACAACAATGGCTCATGTTTACAATGAAAATCATTTCACAAACGCCCAAGATCATTTTTATGAGGTAAAAGGACCAACATCTATCAGTTATGATGGAGAGAAGGGATAAGATTCAGTAAGAAGGGGGTGGGATTCATCTTTGCATTATGTGGGTGGGGGCCATCAAATAAATCGAGTTGGCTGGTGTCAACTTGGAGACAAAAAGAGTTCATCTGCTGATACCCCAACAGCAAAGTTGGTGGATGTGGGCTTGCCTACTTTTACTTGAGTTTGACTTGGCAAGCTGGATGGAGTCAAATTGAAGCCATTAGAGAGCTGCATCATATTTTATTTTTATTTTTATTTTTTTGCTAGATTAATCTATGGTACAATGCTCCTATCAGAACCTACTCTTTTTGAGACACCCGTACCACTGGATTGTTTCATATTTCTCACATTTTATTTTATCTCAAAAAATTATAAAAGTGATCTATGATTATATTTTAAAATTATCATGATAAAGTATAAAAACATGATATTGTAATTTGAGAAATCATTAAAGATGTACTGCAGCTAATTATGTAATTTAAATCTCGAGAAATCAAAATTAAGAAGTTGGATGATATTTATATGTCGAAAGTTAATAAAACTATTTAAAAAGAAGATAAAATAAAATAGTTCAAGATTTAAAAAAAAATCTAAGATTAAAATTTTGAGTTATCAATGAGAATATGCTAGTACTAATTATTTAAGATAACTTATTCAATAATTAAAAATAATAAAATACATTACTAGGTTTAAGATTCTCCCTTTTTCTTTTACTAAGTTTAGCATACTATTATGCTTGAAGCACATATCTAATGATCATGTAAAAAAAACACACACTTTTAAAATAATAGCTTAATTTGTTAGAAGGATGAGGAAAATGTTCCTCTAGAAGCATCTGCAAGTTCAGTCTAACATCGTGGAACCCACTTGGTCCCACCTTTTTCAGTGCAGCCCCTTTGATTATCTTTTTATTTCAAGATCTAACGTCAAGTCCAATCTTACACTCGCTAAACCCACACTCATTGTTGGATTGAATCTCAAAAAAATCTACAATTAAGATGCCATTAAACTTTCAGGCTACTAAATCAAAGACTAAGATATTTTTGTGAGACTGATTTTTTTTTATCCTCCCGAGCTATGAGGGGCCCTTTCAATTTGCCCTCATCCTGTCAGAAAATATGCAGTAAATTATATATAGTCTACTCATAGGTGAACATTTCCTAAAATACTAAAGCATGATTAAAAGAGAAAGGTGAAACATAAAACAAGCAAGCTTATCAACTATTTTGCATATGTAGTGTGCATGCATTCTCACTTACTTTCAGAACAATGGTAAAACTTTAACCCATATCAAATATGGCTAGCAAT
Source organism: Camphora micrantha (assembly GCA_003546025.1). Lineage (NCBI taxonomy): Eukaryota > Viridiplantae > Streptophyta > Magnoliopsida > Laurales > Lauraceae > Camphora > Camphora micrantha. The sequence continues at coordinate 36,555,609 of QPKB01000009.1, forward strand.
GAGATGTATTGGCCCCCTTAACCTGTTAAGCCTATTCTATTTTGGCCCGGGATTAAAAGGACTAGCTAGGTTCATCTCAGAAGTTAAATCTATTTAATATAGGGACTACTTCTTTTTTTTCTTTTTTTCTTTTTTTTTTGGCTAGAATAGACTATGTTAAGGGAGTGTTACTCTTAAAGTAGGGACCCGAGATCAATCCTTGGTTTCTCTATTTAAACTAAGAGTGCCTCGACACTAAAATCTCAATGTTTTGGCAATGTTGCAAGGACTACTTTGGAGCTTCTAGTTAAAGCTCATCCTATCTTAGATTTAACTCATTTCTAATCTATTTGATATATAAAGTACGTGTGTATATATATATATATATATATTCTTTTTGTAACAACTCCTAGTTATAGTAAACATGCATGTGGTTTATTACCACCACAATTGGTCTCATGAGGACTTAATTCCTTGTCAAGTATGAAGTAAATGAAACCAAATAGTAAGACAATGACTTTCAGGTTTAAAACCATTGGACCAACACACGGGCTTGCTATTGTTAGCAATATTTGGGCTTAATTAAGCCAGCTGGATGTAGGTGCGGAGCTAGGAGGTGGGGTTTATAAAAAATTTCAAAACTTTGTGATATAAAAGCAAGGTTTAAATAAGATTCGGCCTTGTTTTGGTACATGTACCTTGCACGACGTTTCCATGCAAGGTAGCTGGATGAGACCCCACTTGGAGCCCTACTAATGATGAGACCCAGGGGATGGCAAGATTTCTTAACGGATAGGATAAGAGCTTGGTTATCAAATTTAGAATCAATTCAATGCCCTCTTGCGCTTTGATCAATGGTCCATAATTTTAACAACTATATATATATATATATATTTATATTTATGTGGGGAATGTTCATGTGCATCTATCCCTCACCATAGGGTGATGGACACTTTCCCTTTTTGCACATGAAGACAAGGGAGTGCACCTTACCTATGTACTTGAAAACTTACTTTTTATACTTGAAAATCCTCATTTATGGAAGTGTCCCTCACCCTATGGTGAGTGATAGATGCACATGAACATTCCCCATATATATATATATATATATATAAACAATGACCTTCAATCCAAAGTTCCAGTCTTTTTTCAAGGGGGAAAAGTCAGACAGATTCTGTACAAATAAGATGAATGGTTTTAACAAATCGATTCAAATCAGTATTTAGTTGGGCCCCACATGCTACCATGTTTCGATTGTTATCTATTGAAAAATTGGCCAATATTATTTTTGCAAATTCTTCTAATGTTTAATGCGCTAAATGCTAATCAAACTAATCTTCTTTTTTATTTCTATTGTATGAATAATCAAGAGACCTGCTTTAATTTAAAAAAGAAAAATTAAACAAGATTAAGTGCATAACCCCTGCTCCCATCAACAAAGGCATCAACAAAGGCATCAACAAAGGCTGCAAAGGAACTGGACTGGATCCATCAGTTGATAACATCAGTGTAACTCCGACCGCAGTGAAAGTGTGCGCTATGTCGGACGTCGCGATTAATCAAAGTTTGTGCGCCAGCGATTACAATTACAATGGTATCGGTATCTGTATCTCCTCCTTCGCTTTCCTCTTCTTTTCGTTTCTACTTCTAATCCCAACGAACAAACGAACGATTCAAAAATACTCGAAGATGCCACCTGTCCCCAAATATCATGTACGGTTGCAAAAAGCATCTGACGACACCACGTGGGCGCCGCAGCATTGTCCTTAAAATGACTAAAACGCCCTTAACACATAAGTCGCCTCATTATTGTCGTTTTCGCGCTGGTTTGGTGGTCCTCCCCACCACTGTAATTTTGTCTCCACCACTAATTGATCCCACTTCTATGGGCACCTCTTCCCACTTTGTGGATACTTTCTTCCATTTACGTGTGCTTCTTTTTTTACACTTTCATAAGCTTCTTTGAATACCTCCTCTCTGATTGGGGTTAGAACCATTAAAAAAAAAAAAAACCTCTCTTCCTTCGAATGCGTGACCAAACTCAGAATAGATTTATAAGGACGCTTTAAAATGAAAAAGGTGTGAAAGTGAAAACACTACTAATATCTCCACATCTAGTAGACCACTTTCTGATGCAAAAGGGCAAAAAAATTGAAATAACTTTTTTTTTTAATTCTACAAAATATGGTTTTCAATGGAGCCAAACTTGATTTTCCATGGAAAGCGGAAAATTAAAAAACCCCATTTGCTATATGAACTTCTCAAATTTGCCCTCTATTTGGAGGCTTTACTAATGGAATTGAGTGAAGTAAAGTTTATTTTAAATAATGAATAAAATATAAGTGGGTTATGATGATATTTTATTTTTGGTTGTTTGTGATTGTTCTTATTGATGTTTTTAATTGGGAAGTTGAGGTTTTTTGTCTTTTAGTAGAGAAAGTGGTTGTTTTTTTACTTTTTGTTGAAAAATATAGTGAGAAACATGAATTGAAGTGCTTTTTACGTGACTTATTTTTTTTTTAGAAATTGAAATTTTATTTTTCTAGACTCTATTAATAGAATTGCCAAACAAGCCCGAGTGGCTACTTATTGCACCAGTAGTGGGCCCACCATTTGTTGAACCAAGAAAACAAAATTATATTAGAGTCCGACCAGTCAGATATGTGGCCTCCCAATCCAACAGTCGGATCAAGTTGGAGCAAAGGAATATATGTAGATACAGTTCTGAACAAAACACAGTGGAACTGGCCACTGGAAGGGACGACTGGTTAAAATGGCCCGCAGACTATCCCTCTACTGCTCCTTCATGTCGACTGTCGAGCCTGCAACGTTGCTGATCCAGATTGCACCCCGACCTCTCAAACGGCACAGTTATCTGAACACCTCGTACACTTCAATTGCTCTGTCAGTGGGTCCTGTCCTTATGGTAGCACCTGGTTGGAACCATCTTAAACCGTGTATTTTGGACCGTTCAAATTCGTGGGCCATCAGATAATGGACAGTTGATCGTCCATTTCTCTACTACTCATCAATATATTCCACTTGAACGGTCTAGATTGATTTGAAAAAATGATTCTCTAGTTGAATATCTAATTGATTGTGAGAAAAGGTAATTTGAATAAGACTACCAGCATAGGATGCTAGTAGCCCTGCTTTTTAGTGAGAGGATGGAGCGCCAAAAACATGATGAAAAACGAACAAGTGGTGGTGTTCCATGCACAGCACTTACAGTTCTTGAAGTTAGTATCTGTTGCTATAAGTAGCTTTGGGTGTGTGAGGTCATGTCATGGAAAAATCCTTGCATTTCTCTAAGCAAAGTACGGGGTAGCACAGGAAAAGTGTGCGCTCCCATTCCTGTCCCAGTTTTTTGAGTGAGCCTTGCTACTTGTCCCGGGTTCGGTCCGGAACCCGGGACAAGTAGCTTTTTCCTTTTTGAGTTTTGTTTGCTTCTGATTGGACTTTAAAGAGATGGAAAGTGAAAGGTCCCTCTGTTTGGGAAGGGGGGGGGGGGGGGGGGGGGGAAGTGGTTTTGGAGGGTGTTTGGGAAAGGGGGGAGGGAAAATAGGGGGATGGAGGGAGGGGAAGTTGTACAAAATTTTTCCCTCCAAAAATAGGGGGAAAATGGGAGAGGAGGGGAAAAAGTGATAAAATTACAATATTGCCCTTTATATATAAAAGATGATTTTAATATTTTTTTATAAAAGTAAGGGCAAAAGGGTAATTTTCTCTTTATCTCACTTACAAACAAAACCCTACTTTTCCACTTTCCTTCCCCCTACTTTTTTACTTTCCAAACAAGAGGAGGTAAAATTAATTTTCCCTCCCCTCCCCTCCCCTTCATTTTCCTTCCCCCTCAAATTTTCCCTCCCCTCCCCTTCATTTTCCCAAACGGAGGGTAAAGAGATTGAAAGTGAAAGGTTAGGGGTGGTTGGGTGGGGAGGTTGCCTAGGGATTGGAGAAGGCATACTATCACCTAGAGCTGAAACATCAGTCCTACGCAACCTGGCTCACTTTTTTAGTTGGGGCGATTTAAAGCTTTTACTGGAAGTAGAGGAAGAATAGAGGAAGATAAATGCCTCTAAAGGCTCTAACCAACTGATTAAGACTCTGTACGGCCTAACCTACTTTTGACTAACTATTGCGGCATGGGTGAACTGATAGACCATTTGCTACTCAGGTCCACCCCCATGATGGGTAATGGACAAGTTTTCATTTTCTAGATAGTGAGGGTTTCTGGTTTGATTGTGGCATACAAATTTTCCAGTGTGCGAATTTCAATTTTCAAGTGCTTATGCCCCTTGCCTCTCTTTTTTATCTACACTCTCTGACTAGGAGCACACGGCGCTATGCACATATGCCCCTTACCTGGTGAGCTATACAGTCAATCATGTGCAACTCCATTATCTAGAAAGCAAAAGGATTTTTGCTTTGTAGAGAGGTTGGAAGGCTAGATTTTTTAGGATTTTTATTTGGATCAGCTAGTGATAGTGCTGTTTTAATTTTTTGGCATATATATGAAATTTGAATAATAAATTCACCAAGCATTTGTTCTAAACTTTCCAAGAATAATAAGAGAATAATAAGGGGTTTTTCAAAATTTCTAAGGGGGTACGGCCATCCCTTTCCCTTTTATTCAACCATGTATCGAAAGAAATCTACATCATCATCAAAATCTTGTCTCAACTATATCATGTAAGTTGCATGAATTATGTTTCATCATTTCAATATATCGTTGGCTAAATTCCTAGATAACCGTACTATTTCATATCTGTCCATACCATTTCCATCCCTATCCTCTTTTGGCAATCAATTATCCTTGAAACTCTTCAACATTAATATAAAACATTTTCTTCACCCGTCCTTTAGATTTATCAAAATCATTTTAAATAAGTGTTTTTCTTAATTTATCATCTATTGACTCTACCTTTAAATGGAAAATGCTCCTATCTACTGTGAAAGTAGGAAATGACCTTCATATTTAAATTATTAACATTAGATATGGATTCAATTTATTCTTATAGTAGTGTGATAGTTATTCTTATAGAAACATTTCTCCCCTTAAATACTTATGAATGCTCTTATTTATACTTCTATAGTTATTAGTTGTGCAATATATTAATTTTTAACATTCTCACCTCTAACACATCTATATTTTAAATATACCCTTTTCTATTTGTCTAACATCTTGCTTCATAAGTCATCACCAGTCTAATCGCTACCTTTAAAAACTTTTCAAATAAAAAGCATCAGCTGCTGCAAAAATTCATGCACTATTACACCATGGTGTCCCATCCTAAACTAAAGTTTGAAGGATTGAAGAATGTGAATTATCAATTTCTCCATTTTTTTTATTATTTTTGTGTGTGCAATGATTCACTTAATGATGTGTGTTATTATAATTTGAATAAAAAATGAGTTGAAACTCCCATGTGAAAAAAGGTGTGACAAGATCCATATGGATAAACAGACTCCCATGTGAATCAACTGAGGGCCATGTAACCTATAATTCATAAAGTAACATTAAATGCGCACTTTGATCGTTTTCTTACATTCAACCATTCTGCTTTTTGAAGGATAAGTTCACCGATCCCTTGCCACTTGCTAGAGATGCTTCAAGCATAGATAGCAGCATTCAACCACAGTATTCATGTAAAAGGTTAAGAAGCATGGGTAATATTAAAACCTTCAAGAATTTCACATGTGATAAGAGTTACTGTGGTAGGTGAAAAGATAAGAAATGATTTCTCATAAAGATGGGAAATTGATATTCATCTCAGATGTTTATTAATGACCCTTTTCTCTTTTCTCTTTGCACTTTAGCTTGTTCTATGTGACAATTTCTCTGGTATCTTATCTACTATTCTACTTCCATGGTTATTTTAGTTTTTACAAACTAATGAAATTCAATGACTTTATTTTCCTCACAGAAGTTTCTTCTGCTTGGTGCGGAGAAATATTTCTCTTGATGAGATGCATTTCTAAGATTACTTGTGGAGGACTCTGAAAGTAGTTCTCATTGTTTTTCTCTTTGTTCTAATTTGCTTTATGAAAAGATTTAAGAAACTACTTTTACATCAGAAAAATAAAAGCTTGAAGAAAAGAGTAACACCGAACGTATACTATAAATTTTGTATGCTATCATTTGCCGTGGGGCCTCGGATCACTATTCTTTGACACCACACATCCAGAATGGTAGGAGAAATACGCCCTATCATACTGCGCGGCACTTGTGGTAGGGGATTCATATGATTTGGTTTGGCCACAAATTGCACCCTAGACATTTTATTTAAAAAATGGAGAGTTTTTGACCCAATACTAGAGAGCCCGTAAATACACGGCAAAGCAGCCATTTAAGTGGGAAGGAAGTCCGTACAAGTGGAAAAGGAGCCCGCATAAATGGAAGATGTGACATATCCCGAATTCGAACCCTAGATAACTAGGTAAGAGCTGACGCTCCTTACCACTAGAATAAAGAGGTGTTCTTTAAACAATAAAAAAATGAAGAGCTGGAATTGTATTTTCCACAATGTTCCTAACGACCATAGAGTCCCAACCTTTGGTGGGCTATGGATGGAAGAATTGCCAAGATGGGTGGCAACCCCTTAACCTGATGGATGGTCTGAATGCAACCAAAATATAAATGTATGTACAACTCCACCTATTAGCTAGGGTTGCAAAGGAATATTCGATCTAAAGTCTTCGATTCTAAAAAGATAAAGCGGATGTGAACCAATTTTTTGGATAAAGAAGAAATTAGGATCTAAATCAGGAACCCACATAGGGGATTCGGAACATTCGGACCTAGAATTGGATCCATGCATTTATCCCCACAAGAATCCATATACAAGGATTATGTTCCCATATTAAAAATAAATGTAGGTCCAAGGGTCTAAATAGCTTGAGTCAAATTCATATTTGATAGTCTATTTAACTAATTTAATTATATACCATTTAATTGTCTTTTCTCCTGCAAGCAACAACATATGATCCATTCCAGCTCTATAGGGCCCACTTTGCCCGTCGTTGGTTAGTGCAGGCCCTTTCAAACTCTCGTACCACATGATTTGGCACTAGGCCCAATTGCAGTCTCAACTTACCTTTATCCACCATCAAATTGAATCTTAAAGAAGCTATGGCTTAAAGACCATTGATAAATAGTGGCATCAAGAGCTAGATGATCTGATGGCCCAATTGCACTCTCAATGAACCTTTATCCACCATTGGATGCAAACCTATCATAGGGAAAGGATAGATGGAATTAAGAAAAGGATCAACCCCATCAAGTTATCCAGCCTTTGGTTTAACAACTTTAAAGTTTAATGATCTTCAATAATACATATTTTTTAGATTCAATCCAACATTGATTTAAGATTCGATGATCATAAAATTAGACATGGTGCTAGACCAGGGGAGACGAGAGGGTAAAAAGAGCTGTGCTCAATTAAGGCAGACAAAGTGAGCTGCATAGAGCTCGACTGTGCATGTAGTCCGCCCATAGGAGAAAATTTTCCCACATGCATGTGTGTATGCATATGACAGTGCCAGAGAGGTGAGATGGGCACTTGCTTCTTAGATTGGGTTACTGAACAGAGCCACTTTTACGAGAACAGAAAGAAGAAACCATCGAATGCCATCTCTACAGCAGGGACCTTTTATAGTTTCCAGTTTCAAGGGAGTCGAATGGTCACCCTTTCACACTCCTAGGAAAATCCCATAGGGCTGTTCAAAGCAGTGCGAAAGCAACAGATGCTTCTACCTCAAGTCGGTCCTGCACATTAGGGCCCATCTCTATTTTCTTTTAGTTGGTAGTTGTTCAGTTGCCTCTGTATTCTCTGTATGAACTTCCTTTCTTCTTCTCAGTATTGCATCCTTGTGGAAAAAGAAAAAAAGGGCCCAGCCCTACCAAACCAGTCTTGTTGCGTTGCGAAGCATGTCTCTTGATAGTAAGTACTGTATAATGCCAAGGAAGAGGCAAGGGCGTGTCTTGTCCTCATAGAAATAAGTCTGAGTGGGAATGGTTGGACATGTGTTTCCTATCTATAATAGAAAAATCCCACAAAAAATAGGAATTTCCTGAGGAGGGTCTTGCTGCACCAAACGTTCAAAAAGGAAAATCCACAGTAGCAATGCTTCCATTTCCACTGAAAACCCCTTACACAAACGTGCCTTTTATAGGCTTCAATTTGAGTCCAATGGTTGGATTTACCAGTGTGAAACATGTGATAATATTTTTGACATTACTAATTATATATAAACCCTATCAAGGGACCTTTTGTCTTATATAGAGCACATATGAAAATAGACATCTCTAATGTGAGACCTCAACCTGTCCAGGTAATCTCTTAAGGCAAGACCAGGTCAACTGGTCAAGTGAACGTGTGAGCCAAGAAAGGGAGATTTGCAGGGGTTAGGGTGGAGTGCTTCAGTGGCACCGTGAGACTTTCTCCAAGTCCCACATAAAAAATATTTAAGTCATGATCCTGAGCTTATAAGTCAAACATCGTCTTAGCTCAGCATAACGCATTTTAAAGCCACATAGTTCCGGGTCCCATATCAACTCCGGAGTTAAGCATGCTCCAGTGGAAATTAAAATTGGTGTTCTCCATATAAAATTTCAAGTCATTCACATCATTTTAACCCTTTAATCCATGACCCACAAATTCAATGATTTTATATAAAAACAAAGTGGCAATCAATCCAATGATACAATCCACTCAAATCGGGGGAGGGTTGTGGTCCACTCATATTGGTGATCAGATAGGCCCCATTAAGAGGTGCACTTTATATATGTGTGTGTGTGTGTGTGTGTAGAATTAACATATGTAAAATATGTTATCATAGCATAGTGGGCTCTCCAAGACTGTAAAGCTTTCCTATTACTATAGCATAGTGGGCTCCAAGACTGCAAACCTTTCCTATTACTAAAATTCCCCCAAGAAGGGAATGGGGCAAATCTTCTTTTTTTGTCTAACAACCTTTCACTTAAACTCACTTTACAAGTCAATTACCCAAACGAATAGGGAGTTCTAAATGTTGGGAGACTACCAAAACGTGCTATGAAAATCCTTATTAGCAAGAATTCTTTGTTTCAATTTTCAAGCAAATAATATCATTACGGACTAGCCCCTGAGGCCACACAGATCACGAGGGATTAGGGGATCGAAGGATTTGAATGTGACCCACTAATGTGCAAAACTTCAAGCTGGTTTGATCATCCTTACCCCTTGATCTTTGGCCCTCAAGTTCAATGGTTTTCGCTTTATCTATTTCTTATTTCAACCGGAAGGATCCGTGGCAGTCAATGGAGGTGGTAGTGTGTGACATGCTTGAATTGATCACAGGCGGACCTCACCAGTTGTCTTGCACAATGAGAGACATTTGCACTGTTACAATATCACGACGAATGATTTGAATGTGACCCATTAATGTTGTCACCAGGCTATCCAGAGTTCGAAACTTGGATCAGTACGTCACATCTTTCCGCTTATGCGGACTCCTTTCCCACTTGTTTGAGCCTTGTTCCCGCATGCGCGGGCTTATTTTCCATTTGAGTTAGTTGTCTTTTCAGGTGTATGTGGGCTCTTTCTTGGGCCCAAGACCCTCGGCTGGAATAGCAAAAAAAGAAGAAAAAAGAAAAAACAAATTAAAAAGAACTTACATGATTATTCTTAGTTATTAGAGCCTTAGTCTTGTCCATATAAAACCATGCTTAAATTCTATATAATGATTTGTGAAAAAAAAAAAAGACGGTCAAAAAGGACATAATATTGGTTCCTTTGATCATCATATGTATGATCAATGGTTGGTATCCCACCAACATTTCCCTGTTCCTGTTGGGTACATTGGGAATCAATGTGAGTTATAATTGCACGATAGTAGGGCCAGTCCAACCATACCTCATATTAGATTGGATCCTTTGGAAGTTTCGAGGATTTTTAATACGTTATTCTAATCATTAGTTGGTGCCCTATGCCCTATGGAGAATGAAACGTTGATAATAAAGCAACAAAGCAGTGCACCGAAAAATGAAAAGTAACAAAGCAACGGAAAAAAATGGCTTAAAATAGAAAGTGTCTTTGATCGGATCCTCGAGCAGTCATGTCACTTTGGTAAATACCCTTCTACAGTGAATTCCATTTTCCATCACTACCAAAGTGATGTGATGGCCCTCCTCAAATGCATAGAATCAACGGCTAATTTAGCTTTGGCTTTTGTTATTATTATTATTTTTTTAATAAGCGCAACGGGGTTGAGATTCAAAAAAGAGCCCGCAAATATATGAAAACAAAGCACACTCAAGTAAAAAAGAAGCTCACACAAATAAAAAGAGGTGACTTGTGAAGAGTAAGAACTGCGAATCGAATGAGGAGCCGTTGTTGGCTTTTATTACTTGATGCTACAATTCTACCTCTCTTCTCTATATACAAAAGACAACGTCTCCACAAGGACTACTTTATGGCCGTTTCTTTGAGATATTTTTCTAATGAGTAGATGTCGGGGATTTTGACTAGTAGTACTGGAGGTTTCGAGAGTTTCTGGCACTAGTGCAAGATTAGTCTGAAGAGCATTTGCAATTGGTGGTTTGATTTTGAGAACTAATCTGTTGGGAAATCAGCTTTGAGAGACCTTTAAAATCTTCATAATTTTAGCTTTGTAAGTGTAGGAATGTGCTTGAGAATTTCGGTGATTGGTTGGGAACAACATTTTAGGTAGGGCTTATTTCTATAGCGGAGTTCCGGATAAGAATTTGTGATTTTAGAAATTTCTTACGTTGTTAGTTCAGTTGTCCCCTTGAAAATTTTAAAGTCACAAGTATCCTTTTGTAATCTTCGAATTCCAACAACTGGGGTTGTAATACTGTCCCCATCCTCCAACCTTGAATTTGGTCCCAATTGATAAAAAGGGTATGGTTGCAGAACATGACTTTGGATGTAGAAGTTAAACAGGTCCAGAATTAGAACTATTAATGGTTCCAACCCACATACCTGGACCTGGACGGTGTGCATAATCTGTATTAAAATAGCAACTTTCCTCCCTTATATTTATTTCTCAATTTCTCTCCTCTCTCTCCTCTCCTCTCCTCTCTTCTTAAGACTCACCATGCCATTTCTACACCTAAGGTTTCAGCATTCCCCTCCTCTCTTCTCCATCAATCTCGCATCTCTCTATCCCCGTTCTCACTCTCAAAGGCGGACCTAGGCACAATGACGTGGGTACAGTTGCACCTGCTAAAGTATGTACACTTAAAAAAATTCAATGAAAATTGTGAGTCCATTTTTAAAATCCACATGAAAATCCATGATTTTTCCTCAAAACCAAATTACCAATTAAGATAAGCACCCGTTGAACGAAAATTCTAGGTCCGCGGCTGCTTTCTCTCTCTCTCTCTCTCTAAATATATACATTTGACTAGCACCAAGGATTGACTAGTAGCATAGAAAATGCCTATGCGTTCTTGCACTCGCCATTTTATCCAAACTTCTATTTGAAGTAATGCCCATTTTCTAGATATAAAAATCCCGTCTATCATTAATCATTTCTCCAAATTTACACTGATCAAGTCACAATCTGCATTTAAATTTAAGCACAAGAAAGATTTAAATATAAACCCATTGGACTTATTAAAACTTTGAAAATCAAATGGTTGTGATTAATTGGTAAGACTGCCAATAGACAATATCTATCCAACAAAATCTCCCTCCTCTCCATGATCCTCCCAAATCCAAGTGTGTGGGGGGGCCTAATAAGGTTCTTTACAGGGGGTTTCCCAACCCAATCAGTCATTTTTATATTTTTTTTTCAATCCCCAATGACACAAAAACATAAAAAAGCATGGGGAAATGGAATTGCTTCGAGCGTAGTAGAAAGACAGATTCCAAAATAGAAACAAAGCCGAGGAGAGCATCTCCCCAACGGCTCTTTTTCAAAAAAAATATATAACTGGCAACCCAACTCGTGCGGGCTCGAGAAATCAAAAGATCCATGCTCGAGAGTCGAGAACACAACAACTATGCATTATTTAGTAAAAAAGCATTAAATTAAAAATAATGAATAGTAACCAGTACACCCAAAATAAATAAGCTGAAAAGTCCGAAAAAAAAACTAACTATTTTAACACACCCTTGGGCAAGCCAGGCACAAAACCTCATTAAACACAAAATGAATCCAAGACATTGTTTTGAATGATATATCAATTTAAAGTTGTTAATCAATACATTCAAAATTAATTACTTACCAACCCATCAAAGGCGCTCGAATTCAAAACACACACACCCATCACAAAAAAAATATATGAACATGAGACATTATGGCTCTCATATTATTTCAATTGAAAGTTGCTAATGGATACACCCAAAATGCCTGACGAGAAAAAATAACTATTTAACATTTAACTCGAGATATTAATGTATAAACTAATATTATCATTATTATTATAACCACTTTTTAATATCACTTTTCTCTTTGTACCTTTAAACAAATACAACAAAACGCGACTCCCCAAATTTATATAAGAAGGAAAATTAAAATTAGATAAATTGAAAAAAAAAAAAGAAGGAAAAAAATCCCGCTTCCCACTTCTGGTTTCTGGTTTCCGGTTTTACATTCGCCGGAAAACCACCTTTTCTCAAGACCGGGAAACGAACTCCGCCAGCCTCTCGATCTTCTCAACCAGCTCCGGCGATAGCTTCTTAGTGGGCTTCCGCTCCTTATCGGGTCTGGAATCGAATCCCAGCGCCTCCGAAACCTCCTCCGAGCTCCAACCCGCTCTCCGTAGCGTATCGGAGAACTTATCGGCCTTCAAAAGCAGTAAATCGAAAACCGCTTGGCTGTCCACCAAAACCGCCTCCTCTTCAACGAAACCAGAAGCCGAAACGCGGAAGATCTCCTCCACCTCCGATTCATCCCATCCGCCTTCTCTCAAAACCGACCCAATCCGCTCCAAGTACCCTTCCACCCATTTCGGGAGTTTCGGGCGGAATATCGGGCGGTACAGGTCGAAGAGCCGATCTGGAGAGGAGGAGATCCGGCGCCTCCGATCGCCGGCGGCGTCGCTCCAGAACTCGATCCAGCGGGGGGTTTTCCCTACCGTGGCGGAGTCGAGGCTGGTTCGGGAGGATCGGGAAGCGTGGGAGGAGGGGGGTTTGTCGGATGTAGCGGAGCGCTGGCGCCGGAGAACGCGGCAGAGGTCGAAGGAGGAGCTGAAGAGGGACTCCCGCTCGAAGAAATCGGCGAGGTCGAGGCCGCAGCAGAAGATCCGGCTCTCGTCGACGAAGAAGATGGGGTTTCCGGCGAGGGACGGGTTGCAGGGGATGTAGCACCGGTGGAAGAGGGGGATGAGGAGTGGGGCCCGCTTGAGGGCGGCGCGGGCGAGGCGGAGGGCGGTTTCCGGGTCGGAGGGGCGGGGGCCCCATGACTTGGGCCAGAAGGAGTTGCGGGCGATCTGGAGGCAGATGGCGGCGGTGGGGATGTCCAGGGAGGAGCGTAGGTGGCGGTGGCGGGAGCGCCAGTCGGGGAAGCCGGGGCCGACGGGGAGACCGGAGGATAGGACGGCGCGGAGGTCCGGGGGGAAGGCGAAGTTGAATTCGGCCTCAACGCGGGCGAATTCGGAGTCGGAGAGGCCGGGGTTGACGGGAATGCCGGAGCTCCGGAGGTGGCAGATGACCTTCTCGGAGATGGAGGAGAAGGAGAGAAGGCCCTCTCGGATGGGTAGTGAGGCGGCGGCGGCGGTGTTGGCGGTGGCTGCGCGGGCGGAGAGGCGGCGGAGTCCTGCAACATGGGCAGGGTTCAGGCCGGCCATCCGGCGGTCCACATCAACCATGGTAGTAGTCGTAGAAGAAGAAAGAGGGAATTCAGAAGAAGATGAAGTTTTTGGGGTTTTGGGACGTGTGTGGTTTTGTGTTCTTTTTCAAACCTTTTCTTTTGAGAGTGTGTGGGAGTGAAGGAAGAAGAAGGTGAAAAATGCTCTACTAGAACTGAGCTGTTGGGGGTTGTATGGAATGGGTGGTTTTCTCTTCTGCTGCTACTTTGCTTTGGGTTGGAAAAACAAAAAAAAAAAGAGTGGATTTATAGCTGTTGAGAGGGCTGATGGGGCCTGCTTGTGATTTGGGTTCCTTCTTGAATGCCCCTCAGTTATAAAGAGAATGGTTTGCACCTGGATCGCCTTACTTTTCTATTATATTTTTTTTCATCTTTGGAAAAGGGATTAGGCCTTGGGGAGGGGAGATTTGAGAGTGTAAATTCTTCTTCTTCTTTTTTTTTTTTTTTATTGTTTTTTATTTTATGTTTTTAAGAGTAATGGGGGGACATCCTCTAGAGCTTATATCTATGTTGCTTTTAGAATAGGTATCATGTAGTAGACTTCTAGTTGATACATCACCTGCCTATTAGATCCAAGATGATTTTTAGATTTGACCATTCAGAATAAATAAATAAATATGGTGGATGTTTTTAATTATCTAATCTATGATCATGATATTAAGAATTTATATTGAAAAGATAATAGTATCTACTGGATCTTTTTTTTCAGTTGTCTAGATTGTAAAAACTATCTTCAATTGAGTCAGTCATGAGTTTCATTTATGAAAGCAATGGAAAGCCTAATGTATCTAATTCTATCATAGAGTCTTAGCATCTAGAGACATAATGTCATGCTGCCATGAGCCATCATCAATGTGGGATATCAAATGATTCTAATTCAGCTATTGTGGGGCTCAACTTTGTTTGATTCAAATTGCTTAAATTACTAGTCTCAATTTTCATTTCAATTAGAGTAACACATGTCCATGGAATTTTTTTTGCAAAATATGTAGTCATGTTTTCTAAACATAATTAATTTAAGGATCTATATCAGGCAATTTTGAGTGAGATTTGGGGTAATGTCAACACATTGAGAGGCACATGATTTTCAGCAATTTGGAATAAACAAAAGCAAGTTCCACTAAAGTTACATCAAGTGTCAAGAGATGTATGAAATTCTTAGGATAAAGGTCCTGAGAGGGCAACCTATTATGATTTGTTCAATTTGGAATAAAAAGAAAAGCCAAGTTCCACTAAAGTTACATCAAGTGGTCAATAGATGATGAATGAAGTATTGTAAGGTTTTCTACTTAATTAAACTAAATAGAATAACCCTCTGTTCTTTTTTTTTTTTTCTTCTTTTTTTTTTTTTTTTACCTCAAGAAATGATCTGATGTGAACATAACAATAAATTCATTATACAGGGAAGGCCTTGCCATGGGAAATAACAAGCCAGCCAAATTTGAAGAATAGAAGTTATGATATTCATAGCAACATTATAGACACATCCCTTAAATTTCAAAATTGATGTCAGAATTTATTTACAATTGTATCCTCTTCTTCCAAGATGGATGCATTTTCATATATTTTGAATTCAAATCAGAGAATTAAGTACGAAAGCTTTTGAAAATAGCTATAACTCCAATCTATCATCCCGTTGACTGTCTTTAATGAAAACCAAACTTATCCAGATTCAAGTGTTTGTGAAATGGGAATAGGCAACCATTTGTTATGAGTTATGACTTATGAATAATGAATTTTGTGGTGTAGTACATGGTTTTCAAACTGAAATGGGCTCCCAGAGACTTCTTCAAGCCTGGCAAGTGGCAAACTAATAATAAATTTGACAGAGCAAGGCAATCAAAGAAATCTTATTTTGCATGACACAAGGAGTAAATAAGTAATTGATTCAATTACAAAGCATAAGGGATGAGGTCAAAGCTATAGATTCAATGGTTTTGATTTGTTCAGATTATATGATGGATCAAACCTGAAAATCGAATTTGATTAGTGGGCAAAATTGGATGGTATGGATCGATCACATTGGCATATCTGTATCTGTGCTGCTTATTAAATGGCCCCTAATCCCCAATTACAGCACTGTCAAACGTAATGTAATTTATTTTATTTATTTATTTTTTGCTGATTAGACGGTGGACAGTGAGAGATGAAGTGAAGTGAAGGCCAACAAGTAAAGTGGTTTGGCAAGGTGATGTTATCCCCCGACCACCAAAAATAAGATGCCCTGCTCTCTCTGCTCTCTGCTCTCTGCTCTCTCTGCTCTCAGTGGTTGTTGAGAGTTGAAATAAACCTCCGGACACAGATGCTTTTCCTATTTTGGACCCCATATGTGTGTGACTCTGATTCCTCTGATTTGTATTTCTGTCTTATCAATGAGTCACACGTGGGTTCTTGTAGAGGCTTTAGCAACTTTCCAATTAGGTGGACCACTGTTTGGCTAAATATCACCCTAATGTGGGATGTGGGATGTGGGATGTGGGTCCCACCTCACCCCATCCTATACTCTTCCAAAGTCCAACAATAATCCTTTATCAGCGTTCCATCAGGTGGCCCCTGTTGGGCTAAGTTTCTCCCTAACTCCTCTCAAATCCCATGATGCAACACTCAAATCAGTTGCATGAGAAGGTAAAATGATACCTTTTCCACTCCGGATCAGATCACCAGTGGGGGCACTTCTATAAATCCCAAGCATTATTATGCATTATTAATCTCACGCATTAATTACATTATCAATCATGTGTTCAATCCTATGGTGGTGGGAGCGGGATTAGATCCTATCAGAGTAAAAACTTAAGATATGCTAGTGAAAGAGATGACATTCAATTTTAACAGTTTGAATCATTTCCACACACATTCTACTCACAGGAAGCCTATAATAGTCCAGTCAGGGGATCCGGACTCGGACAAATTTAAAACCAATCAACTGAGTCAAGCATAACAAAAAACATGGGACCAAGTCCAATTAGGAGGGGAAGTATTCCCAAGTGCAACAAATATCTAAATGACAATTTTTTTTTTAAAAGATGTTTGGATATCAAAGGTTGGGTCCCACTGATGAATTCACCGGGCTGGCTTTGGAAGCTCCGGATTTGAAATTGAATTTAATAGTGAACTTCTATTGAAATAGCAGGAGTTTGGGCCTGGGCCGGCACTTTCTAGGGTTTTTGTTTTTAGTTCTCTCTCTTTTGAACTTTTTTACCTTGGATTCATATGGGAGCCTTCTTGCCATCAGTCATGTGCACCGCACGCTCTAAGATGGTAATGGAAACGGACGTGTTTGGCAACATGGGTTGGAGCCAAAAATATTAAAAGACTTCATATGTGATTGGACTTTGGAAGCACCCAACATTGCATGAGATCCTTGTCACATTGCAATTTACTCACTCCTATGTACTGAAACAGTTAAAAAAAAATGTAAGAAATTCAAATCCAAGTTAAATGTCAGGAATACTATTGGAACACAAAGGTTTCAAGTTCAAAATTCAAACAATGACATGTACGTAGCACATGGGTATGGTTTGCTTAGAGCCTTAGAGTTTAGAGTCAGGAAGGAAGCTAGTCTTTGGCCTGCATGATTTGACTATGACAAGGAAGAGTAACATGGGTTCTCTCGCACTTCGTACCCTTTTAATTTTTAAGAGGTACCAACTTGACAATCATTTGCTCACTAAGTTAGGAACGTCAATTGGATCCACTGTTTTTTTTATTTAAAATTTATCAGTAGCTTCTTTCTCTTTTACCATAACAAGCCTAGCAAACATGATTTTAAATTGTTTTGGATGATCGGAATAGGGTTTTTGAAAATTGGGACTCTAAAGTGGCACAATATATGCTTCTGGTGGGGGTTAAGATTCCCGGCCAACCTCATTTTAAAACAGGTCCGGTTAGATTCGACTCTAACTTAGACACCCATAGTAAAGAATTGTTTTTTACCTGACTTGGCCATTTGCCACTACTAAGGTGATGGCTTCGGATTCATTTTTTCATATTTCTCCACCTTTGATTCCTTTTCCAATAAAGAAGATATTATTTGGCAGCTATATCCACATTTGTTTCTTGAACTTTAATCACTTTTAGCAACATAGGTTTTAGAATTTTTAAGAATTAATATACATGAATCAAATGGGTCATAAGTACCTTTTTGTTTGCATAGTTAGAATATGAATTGAAAATGTAGGAATTCATGGTCAATTGAGCTTTTTTGAAAAGATTATTAAAGACATGTTTGTGTCACGTAGTTTCTATAGAAGTGGAACGCCCATTTCCGTTTTGCACGATGCTACCTTACTTGGTGCAAACTAGATATCTGATGAATTCACCATAGAAATAGGTGGGCTATCCGGCAATCACCACTCCAAGAGACTACTTTCCACCACACATCCATGAAATTTATGAGCAAAAGCAAGGAGGAAGGCGGAAAAGCTTTACAAGGGCTTTCTTAGTCCACCTTCCTTTCATGGATGAGGGTAGAATGATTAGTCAAAAGAATCAGGCCACTATCGATCTGTTCTACGGGGCCCAGGGATGCTTTGAGGTGTTTTGGGGTATTTTGGGTTCTGGATTTTGGTATTTTGTGTATGTGGTAGTCGTCTTTCTGGTGTTTTGTTCTCTTTATTTAGTTATTTTTGTTTAATGTATCAACTATCAACCCTTCTTGAAAAAAAGAAGGGGCTGTTTTCATTGTTTGGAACCTTCATAGTTCATGCACATTGCAATATACAGAAGAAAGGACATCT
The DNA here is from genome assembly GCA_003546025.1 of Camphora micrantha. Lineage (NCBI taxonomy): Eukaryota > Viridiplantae > Streptophyta > Magnoliopsida > Laurales > Lauraceae > Camphora > Camphora micrantha. Next base: position 36,574,142 of record QPKB01000009.1, read on the forward strand.
GAAAGCGGGGGGTTGGGACTTGGGACCAATGTGGCAATGTCTTAGGCCATCCAGAGGTGCACCTAGAGGCCCCCACGCAGTTGGAATGCAAGTCCCTGTGGCCTGTGGGTCTGGGCTCGTGGAGTACTAGACACTCGCACAGGTAGGGGGTAGGCCGAAGTACTTCATTGTCTACCGCATGCGCGCCGCGTCAGGAGCAATGGCCGATGTGGGTTGGTCCAAGAAGGAAATCTCTTGTCCTCATGTTCTCAAGGATGTCAATTCATTAGATCTATATTCTCAAGGATGTCAATTCATTAGATCTATATTTTCTACCAAGGTATAGGTTTCTATAATCTATAGCCTTTACTTGATCGGTTCTCATTTCTGCAATAAACATATGACAGTGGATTTGGATGCTCTATTAGGTTGTAGGACCTTTGTATGATAAGGCTTCATCATAAATAAATCCAATTGATTTTGTTCATTGGATTGAAAATGTCAACCCAAAATCCACCTCAAAAGCAAAGGGTGGAACTCAAATCATAAAATAACAGGTCATTTTTAGAGTTAGTGGAAGGGAAGCATGGTCCCAATTCAAACTCAACCTGATGTTGAAAATTTCAACATGTACAAACACAAAAGTTAAAAAATCAATTTGAACCATAAACTAACCAGCTTCTACTCAGACTGGCTGGCAGGTTAACAACAATGAGAGAGAGGGTAGTAGGGCCGGTCGAGCGCATAGTAGACTAGCAAGAGTAGAGTAATCCATGTTTATGCACAAAGACCCAACCCAAAGGTAGAAGGGTCAATCCAGACCTTGACAATTGGGTTGTGTTTGAGGGTCGGGTCAGATATTGCACACCATACTACCTCATGTTAATTAAGCTTACTGGCCATTTTTTTTTATCATTTAGTAACAATAATTAGGATCAATTTGGACGATGGGGATTTACTGGGGAGTGACACGGTCATGATGTAATGCCACCAGTGAAAATATGTGGTCCTAATAAAAAAAGAAAAACGCGTGCTTAAAGGAATAAAATGGGTTGATTAGAGTAGAGACCTGCCTAAGCTATGTATTTTTTGTATTGAATAAGCTCGCGGATTAAGGGCATGGTATTAAGTTAATCCAAGGGGGGATACACCACCCATGTGCCTCTCCCAATAGTTAAACACTAGGAAAAGGAGGCCCTTTGTAAACATAGGGTTTGTTGCATCTTAGATTTTATCCCTAGGGAATAATGGGTTCTTAAAGCCTATAAAAGTGATTTGGGAGGACATGATTGCTTCATTATAGACCAATAAAATAAAGGGGGGGAGTTGGTGATAGATGGTGAGGATTTGTTGTGGGTTCAAAGTATCATTCTCATATAAGGCAAAGGTAGGAGAGATTGAGGAATAATGCAATCTCTTTGTTGGATAGAGATGCTTATGCTTTACTATTTTATTTTATTGATTGATTCTAACCGTGCGGAGGGCTTCCTTTGCATTTGATTTTTTAATTATATATAAAGGCCTCTCCCTAATCAATTTATTAATTAACTAGTAATATTTAAATTGATCAAAACACTAGACTTTCAAGTAAATCTGATTCTTTTCAAATTGGGTTGGTAGGATCGTTATGTATGGGTAGCAAAAGACGGAAAGAACAGTGTAATTGTTTTGCATAATGCATGAGCAATTGGACACAAAGAAAGAAGATTTTCATCGTGAAGCACAAGATCGGACATTATATATCCTCAGTTCCCCTCTCTTCAAGAACCGAAGGTTGAGTCTACTAGTGCTACCACCTAGGGGTCACAGGGGTTTTGCCTGACTTCTCTCTGGGCTCAGAGGGATTAGTCCAGCCCTTTACTAACGCCTTGAGGTTTTTGTATGAATGGTTAAAGCCTCTGTATGGTAGGAATGGGGTTAGCAAAAAAAATTAAAGGTGTGTGAGTTCGAATCTCTCTATTAAAGAGGGGTGTGTTTCTAATGGTTGTAATTAAATTTCTTATATTTCATATTGCAAGTCAAATCCTCTTCTACTTCTACACTAACTTCTTTATCCATACTCATTTAGATTGATACAAAAACCCTTGTCTGCTTTCCATTACAACCATGCACCATTGCAGTTCATTGTTTATAGCAAAGAACACCCTTAAAAATGATCATAGAATGTCTGTATTTTCTTAGAATTCATGTTGGAGTAAAGACAAATTTTACATCAACGATCAACCTATCTAACACGACCCTCCCCCTTTATTTGGGCTTAAAACTCACAGTTAAAATAAACTGGCAGAGTTACTGCACAAATGTCTATTGAGACTTTGAAAATACAAATATAAAGTGAAAGAATTTGCAACTCTATCCGGACTCTATCCCTCCTGGAATTCCACATCTCCTGACCAATGTGGGAATTCTGCCAACTGAGAGTCTGAACTTGATCCAAATTCTACTATCAAGAGTTTGATCCTTATCTGACTCAGCCAAATCAAGACTCGTTGGGAATTCATCTGCGACACAATGGCAGTCGGGCAGCACAATTTTCCTAACATAAAGCCCCTCTATGAAGTTGTAGGTAGCGTTGTAAATGGCTTGAGTCTTCTCTGGATCTAGATGCAGACCTGATTGGTGTTGTTTGTACTTTGATTCAAACCTGGACTGACGCACTTCTAAGATAGAGGACCCAAATCCAATTCCAATGGCCTTGATAGGACCTAAACCTGGCCTTGGACCTGACCCAAAGCCAGAGCATATTATTATAATATAATGATTTTTCTCTCCCTCGTAGAATCCTCTCATTGCACGAAGGCACCCTAAGGTGAAAATCCACAGGAGGATATCATAGAAAATCTCCTTCTATTGGGAATAATTACCCAGCTTTCATCAATACATCCACTTTAGACCCTTTACAACTCTTTAATACCCTTATAAAATTTCTCTTACTCTGAAACTTTTAGAACCCAAAATTGGCTAGATAGGGCCTGAATTCACCACTGAAGCTCAACAACTGGAAATAGACCTAACTAATGATGGGCAACATGTAGGGAATTATAGCAGCTGTACAACAATACAAGGCACTGCTAGTAGGTCAACCCACCAAGTATAACAACCCAACGAGGAATATATACAAGGCCTCAGATATACTTGTTTAAAAAGCTGAATTGCTGTCAGGTCGACCTTAAAATAAGCCACTTCCCCGAACTACCAATGGCTGGAAATTACTTATTTTACCACGTAATAATCACCCTATTGATATTACCTATAACCACTTTATTGTGCGTGTGATGCAGAAGTGCATAACCTGCAATCGATCAAACATGTCATAAAAGAGAGAGACGAGATTTTACGAGGTTCGACAAATCCGCCTGAGCACACGACAAGAGAACAACGATTTACATCTTGGGTCTCTTCAGAGCTTAGAATTATAGATTACATGATATGTGTGTGTGTCTATATATATAATCTTCACTGTCTTAGCCCCTAAAAAAATCTCAGTACATTGACCAAAATACCCTTGACCCTCATCGGTATAATCCAATGGACCATTCCGATTAAACCGGAATACAAGACATAAACCCAACACATTCTATCCTTGGTGGATTTAGACCTGAATATAATCATCACCTTAGCTCACTTGGTAAAGGGACATCAAAGTCCAGTAAGGAGGAGGAAGGGTACCCAGTTTGAGCCGGTCAATATGAGGAGAGATCATTAGCCATAAATTGGGTAGATTAGGATATAAAAACTAAGACCATTCTGCAGGATCGTGTTATATGAAAAGCTTTCCAGGTGGTCAAGCTTCTTTTGTTTAGATTGAGCTAGATAATGATTAAAACATAATGCAAAAAAAAAAAAAAAAAAAAAAAAAAAAGAAGTTAATGAGCAATTCACATGGCTTGTTTCTTGTCTAAGGTGGTCTTCTATCTACTAAATCAGGCCTGCCTTATAATAAGATGGAGACATTGCCACCTGCCCTATAAGAATTTTAGTGTTAGATGTGGAACCCACATCTGTGTATCCGACCCACCGCATGCACAATCACACATGTACAGTTTTTTTTTCTCTTTTTTTCTTTTGAAGGCTTGGAATGTAAAAGAATAAAAAAAAAAAATCTACAAGGAACAGTACGTGCTTACAATACAAGCTTTAAAGGTTATTGGAATAGAGGCTTCATTTAACAATATATTACTATGAGACGAAACGTTACAATGCATAGAGGAGAGAAGATGAAAAAGATGGGACGAAAGGTTTAAATTAGCCCTTGCAGTGGACTTCTAAGTCTAACAAGCTCATTATGCTTCAACTTGTTTTTGTGTTTCTAAATAAGATTAAATCTATGCTTTCATTATTAGTAACAAGTGCTATCAGTTTTACGACTCTAGGATTAAACAGACCAAATGATTACTAGTGCCACAAACCACACGCGGTGTTAAATAAAGAGTTGCACACTTTAAAGCTTTCTTGTAGCTTTCTTGCCTTACAGTCAGTTGCCAGTAGCTAATAAATTGTTCCCTTCTTTATATAATAGTTTGTTACAGTCCTAAATAATTAGGAGAGTTGATTTGATGTGGTTCATCAGCCTTGGGTCTTTTGGCGTATTGGTTAGGTCCATAACATTTGGTATCAGAGTCACGGAGAGAGCTATCTAAAGGAGAGTGTGAGCCGTCCCAAAATCCTCACATTTTGAGAAATACGAGCCTAAGCAGAAAAGAGCATCTCATCTCACATAGCCACCCAAGGATCGATTCTTGTAGGAGAGTCCATGAAGGTAAGACACCAGTTAGCTTCAAGCCCATGAGGGCCTGTCACTTCTATGCGGTCAATTAAATGCAAGCCCAACTGTATAAATCCAGGAACAATTCTAGATTTTCTTTCTAGTGTTAGTTCAGGCTCATTCATGGACGAGGCCCAACAGACTCAGACAAAATGGATTTTCGTAGTATAAGAAAACAGGCCCACTTGCAATTCGCTCCAACCAAAAGTCCAAGCAAGTTTAGACCTTGGAATGGATTATAGACCAAACCTATTCACAAAAGTAGAGGCCCATCTTATATATATCTTTGCCTTTTCATATGGCTCGTGCCCATTATAGAGTCCAGCCTGCTTAGCCATGGCTTTTATGCAAGATTAAACTTGTTAAGATCCAGCAGCTCAGGTGTTATGTTACCTTTATTGTTTGCGCACGTACGTATTCCAAGTTTCAAGTCAACATTCAGAAACTAGACAGCAACCCTCATTTGTATCAAATCTTGCGCCAAGTAAGAGCCATTCTGAGGCCCAAATCTATCTAGGATCTGGGCAGGTTGTTTCACAATCATAAGCTGAACTGGACTACTCTAGAAAAAACAGGCCTTAAACAAGTTACTGTCTAGCGGTCTAGCCCGATCGACATGGTATAGTCAAACCGAGTAAACATAGATTGAGACCCATTTAGCTGAATGATTCAGGCACAAGTATGTGGAATTTATTCTAGGCTCATAGACCATCCTATTCACAGAAGTGGGCCTGTGAATTGCATGATCTGGGTTCCATGCCCAATGCAGAAAAAGGACCTTTGACATAAATGGATTTCAAGCCAATTCCGCGGCTGAGAACCAAGTCTAGTTTCAATCAAAATGTAGGCATATATTAATGAGCAAGTTGTGCAAAGTTTTCACATACAATCCTTGGACTCTAGAACTAGACAGGACCAACACTAAGGGCCGGCCAGTTTGATTTTTTTGGACTGAAAACTCATGCACTCTAATGCACACGCCCATCCCTAACTAACTGAGCTACGGCTAAGGACAACTAGACAAGATAAATATGATTACAGATTAAAAACACTGATTTGATTGTAAAGTTGGCAAAACCAAAGCCTCTAGAAAAATCATCACCAACCATCACTCTTCAAAAAATGTGCTTACAAAAACTCAAGCATTCATTGAAGGTGACCATTTTTGTGTTCCACAATTCTCAGTAACTGCAGACAGTATCTCTAAACAAGTTGGCAGCACGTCCTCAATGGATCGAGACTTAGAAGAAAGACCCAAAGAGTCAAGGTAACACACTAACACTGGACAGAAAAGTAGGTACATGAATTATAGAGCAGACCATTCCAAACAACAAAGATAAAGGATAGGTTGAAGGTGTCACAGATGCAAAGCATGGGTAGCGGAGAAGGCACAAGAAGGTGACATTTATTTTCAGACTATTATTCTAAGAAGGACAGCGGAAGGCCATGTCAAGTTATAGAGAAAATCAATTCTGTCTAAGCCATTCTAATAAAGTTCAAGTTCGCACAGAAATGCCTTTTGATTAGTTTAGGTTCTTCACGCAATGGCTTGTTCCATTTGAGACTCGAAACTCTTATGATAAATAAAAAAAGGCCCCTACTAATGTATCAGTTTAAAAATGTTCCTATATATGTGAACTTTAGAAGTCCATCAAAAGAAGCACCTTCATTTAATAAAAGTTCTCTCTTCATCCGCTTTCAGTAAAACTAGTGTGGATCTTGTATATATATACCTCTATACCTCAAGAGTAGTGAGAATGAGTTTGTCATTCTGATATTGTAGATTAATGACACCCTTCCTAGCCCAGAGGATTATTGGTCCCCTCAATGGAAATAATGATTTCTGAGCAAAGCACACGGGTAAAGTCCTTTCTTTGTGATAGGGACAGATTATTCAAGTTAGGCCTTGTTTGGATCGTCTTATTTTTTTTACGTCTTAATCTGTCTGAAAAAGATCTGCGAGTTTAAGATCTTATTAGAGCTGCGAGTTTAAGATCTTATTAGCTGTTCTATAATAAAATCGTTTGGCAACACCTGAACGCTATGAGATCTGAATTGAATAAGACTGTTTGGTATTGCATCTTATCCAATACACAGATCGTTTCATAAACCTATGAGTAGACTCCACAAACCTATTAACCAAACCAAACATGGAATCCAATGCTAAATCTCTTCAAACCAATAGAGTTTGGACAAACCCAAAAATTACAACGAATTAATAAATCAAACTTCAATGAAATCCGAATATCCAATCTTCCATACCTTTTAAAATAAAAAAAAAAAAACCCAAGAAAAGAGAGGGGATGAGAAGGGAAGGAAGATGAAGAAAAAGTTTACCTTTGACTTTGGATCCAAGACAAGAAGAAGGAATTACGGGAATTAATGGAATTTTAAAATTATTTTAATGTCTTGAAGTGTCTTACCGCTTAAGATGTTGGGGTCTTAATTCCAGGGGCTGGATTTCAAGCTCCTAGAATTAAGATAAATCTCGTCTTAAATAACAAGTCATCTTAGCGCTTAAGACATGTTGGTATTGCGTACCAAACAATCTTATTTAGTTTTTTTGTCTTAGCGCTTAAGACATAAGACATTAAGACCCAAACTTAAGACGACCCAAACATTACCTTAGACTTGTAGGTAGGTAGTCTTACAGTAAGCTGTTAGATAAAAGATAAAAGGTATGATAATATGACCCCTTCAGCAAACTTATTGTTTATGCACAACCATGGACTCGCCTAGATCACAGTGTTGATATCAAGACACTTAAAAGATACTAAACTGACGTAAGAATATATGTGGTTATGTGGAGCTTGTGAGGGACAAAAGGATCAAAAGCTCACACACAAGTTCTTCAATCATGTCTGGATGATTGCATATAAGGATACATTTCTTTTAAAATAAAGGTTTGTCAAGTCCAAAAAAGGGATTTTAGAAAATCTAACATGTTTATCATATTGATGTAGTCACACTGGACCAAGTGGGAGAATGTAAGACGTGGACCCTACACTTATGTGGTCCTGCCGAGGAATATCTGCCATAATGTTTGCCTTGCGAGGAATATGATGAAAGGAACCCCTCAACTGCATAGAAATTTCTTGCACCTCCTCCACATAGTTCGCTGATTTCCATGGATGAGAAGCCTTCCCAGAACCCCACTGAGTAGCTGAAAAAGAATCACCTTCAATAATAGCATTTTAATCGTCCAACTTAAACAATTCATGACACTCAATTAAGAGAGCAAACACCTTAGCTTCATTGGCATTCGAAGAATCCACATGCCCAAGCCAACTTCGAATAAAACTAACATCTCTATCCCTCATAACACTTCCAAAACCACATTTTTTAATAGACTGCAAATGACTACCATCAAAATTCAATTTAAGAACTCCAGAAGGAGGACGCAACCAATGAACTCTACGTGAAACTTTTGGCAGCCAACCCCCAATTAAAAAAACTCACCAACATCTATTAAGATCTTCCAAGGGAACCCTATCAAACCCCTCTCGCTTACTCTCCCATTCTCAAACTGTCCAAACAATAGACTCAATAACCTTATCAATTGGTTGACTAACATTTTTGAACATTCTATTATTATTCTCCAACCAAATCTTCCAAAAGGTAGCATACAAAACTAATTTCCATAAAATCTAGCTGCGAACATATTTGCACTCCAACCGCCACAGAAGGAAAGATCGTCGGCAATTCCAGGCATGACCCATTCCATCTCCAACATCTTAAGGATATCACTCTACACTTCAGAAGCAAAAACCAGTGGATCATCAAATGATATACGGACTCCTCATCATTTAGACATAAAGGGCATCCATTGACTATGAAATGGTTTATTCTTCCCAACTTGTCAATTGTCAGGATCTTATGCTTCCTTGCAATCAAACAGAAAACCAAGACTCTTGGCATAATTGAAGGATCCCCAAAAGAAGACCAATCATCCTCCCTGACAGAACTGTCAATCATAGCATTGAAAAAGGATTTCACATAAAAAAGACCTTTTAGTATCAGGTTTCCAAACTCTGCTATCTAGTTTACCAAGAGACAAATAAAGAAATTCAATATCTGTTAGATCCCTCCGAAAATAAAAATCTCTAACACTCTCTCCCCCCAAAGTACAAAAACTTCAGCAACGACAGCCTGTTGTCTTTGATCCAAAGAATACAAATTTGAAAATTTATTTATCACACAATGCCAACTGACCACACCATTCATCATGCCATAAACTTACCCACAGCCCATTATGAATCCTAAAGTGAATCCACCTTTAAAAGCCATCTTTAACAGAAAGTACAGACTTCCATAAATCAGACACTTTATAGTCTTGACTTGGTACACACCATTCATCATTACCCATTTTATACTTGCAAACAATTAACTTCCTCCATCAGCCATGGCCAGGCAAATCCACCCCCCATAACCATTTTCCAACAATGCACTATTAACCTTACTAATAGAAAGGATAACACCCCACCACCCCACCACCCCCCCGCCCGGGGCATGAGCTAACGGCAAACTTCCTCCTCCCACCTTACCAACTCCCACCTTACCAAGTGATAATTCCTTTTCTCAAAAGAATAGTTCCAGAGAAAGTCACGCTGAAGTTTTTCAATTCTGTGTATGACATCTTTTGAGCATTTAAAACAAGAAAGGAAATAAATTGGAATACTTGACAGAATAGACTTTATTAAAGTAAGCCAACCTCACTTAGATAAATACCAACATTTCCAAGAGCTCAACTTTTTCTCTATCCACTTTAAAACAGAATCCCATAAATGCTTCTTAGGTAACCCCAAACATAAAGACATCCCTGAGTACTTAAGCAGGAAGATTTCCAGCTTCGCACCCAAATACATTAGCCAAGTAATCAACATGACTACAGTCACCAGAACCACAATCAAATCACATTTGCCATAGTTAATTTTCAACCCTGATAACCACTCGAACCATTTCGAAATAATCTTAAAGTTTTCCACATGGGTCAAAGAAGCATAACAAAAAATAATAGTATCATCTGCAAATTGTAAATGTACGTTACTCATGAACTTCAGTTCCAACTATAAAGCCAGAAATTAACTGCATTTGATTGGCCCTAACCATTAATGCATTCAAAGCTTCCGCCACTATAACAAACAACATAGAAGATGAGGGGTCTCCTTACTGTAGCCCTCTAGAACTTCTAAAATAGCCTTTCGGCAAACCATTCACTAAAATAGAAAATTGCACAGATGACACACAACTATGAATCCATTGTTGCCATTTCTCACCAAATCCCATTCTAGACATTACATATTGAAGAAATCTCCAATCAACCATGTAATAAGCCTCTACAAAATCTAACTTGCAAAGTAATCCAGCACGCTACTGCCGATTCCTCAAGTCTACACACATTCATGGGCGCACCACTTTCTAAGAAAAGTGGGTGCCTAACTATGCAGTTGTTAACCACTTTCCATGAAGCATGGCTGTGCCTTGACTATTATCAATGTGGAAGCTTCAGTGTTGCTGCTCAGCTCAGTACTAGGTTAGGCGTAACCTTTCCTATTATGATGACCAACAACATGGAACACCAGCCACTTGATTATGCATCCGCATGGGAAGAATCTTTTATTGAACCTGCCATCATCAATGTCCCCAACAGACCAAATATTTTATATGAAGATACAAGATGGGAGTAAACAGAGACAAAAAAAAAAAAAAAAAAAAAAAAAAAAAAAAAAAAAAAACAAAACAAAAACGAAAAAAAAAAAAAACCACTGATGAACATAATGTAAGTATATTATTTGAATAATGAGTAAAGAAACAATTAATATTCATATGTTGCATCTTCTGGCATTTTGATAACAAACTTACCAATAAAGCCCACATAACAAATTTAGAGTACTGATCGTCAGGTACCTTTCAAGAGACCCAAGGATCTGATTCTCTATGATCCCTCCCGTCATCAGGAAGCTTCCTAAACCTCATCTAAGAAAGACTTTACAATTGAATGTCATGCAATGTCTTTTGCCCATTGACTTTCATTCCACCAGATGTTCAGCCAGATATTCCAGCAACCAACAATAATAGATGGGAGCTTACAAAGTTTATGATTGCACAAATGAAATGCATACAAGATTCTCACACAACATAAATATATACAAGTGTACTTCCCAATTTCCGGCTGTTGCAGGTTGCCAGTGGCTTTGTGTCAACAAAATAAATTCAATAAGTTGAGAAGGTGGCAGTAAACTATCATTAAAGCAAACATGTCGATAGAGTTTAAACCCTCTAAATATAAATTAACATGAATGCTACCAAAAACCAAGAGGAAAGTAGAAAATAGATGCTGAGCCGGGAGAGTAGAAGAAACAATACTAGCCCAGGAAAAAACTATAATTAGAAATTCCTCTTTCTATTCTTCATTGTATATTTTCATAAATTTCAGTATGGAGTCTCTTCAACACAAACAAAAAAAAGAGGAATGGAGATGATGAAGCAATTATTACACTATCGTTCGCTCTAAACTGACAATCATTTGGATACAGTTACATTTTGGTATGAGGCCTTGATCAATCTCTCTTGTGCAATAGAGCACCTTTACAATTTTCATCTCTGCTTTTATGCTTTACAATGGCAGGGTATTCAAACACAGCCCTTGTTTCTCCTTATGCTGCTTGCAGGATTTGATTCCCTCTCTGCGTTGCAGCTTCTGGTAGATCCTTCAGAACCTTCACTCGAAATGTGGCCTGAAAAGATATTCTAGGTGTTTCATCTTCTAAACAAAATATTATTTTCAATGCATTTAAGTTTAAGTTGCTACAGATGCCCCTACTGCAGATACTATCTAATGAAATACAAAATGATTATAACGTTGTACAATGCAGTATGCATATTGTCTGGTTTCAACATGTGCAGATAGATCTAGGGAGTATGGCCTTATCAAGGACAAGTCTCTGAATGACAATCATTTCCTGACCTAGGATGAGGGTTTTTTTTTTTTTTTTCTTTTTTTCTTTTGGTGTGTGCCCATGTGCGTGGAGTGTTTCTGGTCTACAATTGCTGAAGGTATACTTATGATCACCATAATTTCATAAAATTGCTAATTGGATTTTGTGTGTTTGTCATATATATAAAGGACTAATTTCCACAACAGTACACAGATTTCGGAAGCAGGGCCTTTCAAAGGCCACACTTTTGTTGAATCACTTCTTGGGTCACAGAAAGTTGGGACAGGTAAACAATCAACACTCCTTGTTCATTCATTAGAGAAATATAGGAATAAACCAGTTCTTCTTTGGCAAAGATGGTGTAGGGTATACAAGAGGCCCACAGCTCTAACAAAACTATACGTTCACCACAGAGGCCCATAGCATCATACGGGCAAGATAATAGGCCACTTGGCACCTCACCATGGATGGGCTAGAAGCCTAGAACCAAATATTCGCAACAATGTGAATGGAGTACGAATATTGCATACAGAGAATACTCTATTTAGAAGCTTAGAATTGTCCAATAGATACGACATTGGAACTGCTGAATGAAGACTCTGGCACCATACATGACTACCATGTGAACGTTTCTATATTTTTGGTATCTTGCAAGAACATGTGGGACAGACGAATAATCGGGTTTGAAACATAGCACCATAAAGATGGTCCCAAGGCCATTGCATAGGATCGCTATTATCAGAACCTTACCAAAACAAGAACATTTTTTCTTTTAAGTCTTATTATTTGATTCCCCTTTTTTTAAGAAACAAAAGACTTTTTAGTAAGTCACTCATTGTCGTCATTGAAGCCTCATCCCATTAATTGGGGTGTGCTTAAAGAATTTCACTTACTCTGCCGAAAACAAGCTACGTCAAGTCTTATGATATTCAAATATTTTGAATCCCATACAAAAACAAGGTTCTATGGTTTTGATAAAGAGTTAAAGACATCTACGAGGGAGAGATAACAAGAGTGAGAACTACCTTCAAAGAGACAGGAGAGTTTTTTAGTGACCACAGGTTTGCATTAGAGGTTAGCTTTAAGCTCATATCATTTTGCATTGATTATAGACGAGTTAACTACTCATATTCAAGAAATACCTTGGTGTATATTATTTGCAGATTATATGGTGGTGGATGAATCAAGAGATGGAGTGGCCATGAAAGTTGAGATGACACGAGGTCATAGAATCTAAGGGCTCTAGAATAATTCTTACAAAGATGGACTCTATGAATTGCAACTTAAGTGGGATGTGCAAAGAGATGTATAACTCCTATGAGAATTGGAGCTCGAGGGATTCTACAAAGAGATTCCTTCCATTCCTTTGCTCTATAATTCGTAAGGATGGAGAGATTGAGGAGGGTTTCTAACATGGGATTTCCCCTAGCAAGCCATTCCTACCAAAACCTCGAGGCATTACTAGAGGCAGCATAAATACTTTTCAATACTCCCACTTGGGTGGAGGCCACTCCTCAACACTCAGGTAGATACCTTATAGATAATTAGATGCACTGATTCTAGGAAATAACTGTAAGATACCATATACCAACCCAAAAGCTTAAGCTGATAGATGGAAGGCCCAAACAGGTATATGAGGACATGTTCAACTCCTAACTTAGGCAATGTGGGATGTGGACTTTCCAACAATCCCCCCCACCCCCCCCACCACAACGTGCAGCCCCACAAATTTCAGACGGGCCTGTCATGTGGGCTTACACAAAAATGACAGGAGCCACGTGGGCTACACAAGAACGACGGGATCAGAACCCGCTCTGATACCATGTAAGATGCCATACACCAACCCAAAAGCTTAAGCGGATAGGTGGAAGGCCCAAACATGTATATGAAGACATGTCTAACTCAGGACTTAGGCGATGTGGGATGTGGACTTCCCAACACTAACGTTCTAGAAGTCACACCAGTCTCCAAGCTAACAACCACTGCTAATGGACATTGCACCTGACATGAGGCCCTGTTAAGGTCCTTACGGGAAGATAGGGTAGTGACATCAATTACAAAAATTCCCCTTGGGGGATTAGATATTAGGTGCGAGTCATCAGAACCAGCAGGTAACTGCTCACTTAAAGCTATTTACAAGTCCTTAAGACCGATCAGGGTGGGACCACAATACCTATGGGCTAATATATGAAAGCTTCAGCTTCTACCTAAAATTAAAATGTTTCTTTGGCTTCTGCTGAGTGGGGGTCTCCCATTAAGAGCAACACTAAACACCTACCTTCCTCAAATTTCCCTTCTCTATGTCCTCTGTCGAATGGAGAGTGAAACATCAAATCACCTATTTGCCACATGCCCAGTCATTTCCGACATCTGGAATTCTCTTTAACGTCTATTCCAAGACCTAGCACCTGTAATGGGTTCAGCAGATGGTTCTGGGCAACATCGTCACACCAGAACAAAAGAATAGGGGGCCTTATATCCTGGTATGTGTGGAAAATGAGAAACAATTACATTTTCAATTCAGCCCCTATACAACCCAGCACGGTCATCAGGAAAACTATCAATGCCATTTATGAATGGAAGTATGGAACATATCCAACATCTCACCGCCTTCCTCTCTCCATAGGAATGCCCAATGACTATTGGAAGCACCCCCCAAGCCAAGGATACTACAAGTTTGATTTTGATGGAGCCTTCAATTCCCAACCGCAAATGGCAGACATAGAAGGCAATATAAGAGATTACAGAGGTGAACTAAACATAGCATACTCTGCTATGCTCCTAGCATCCCGCCCAATTGAGGCAGAACTCCATTCATTGCTTCATGGTGTTGCTTTTTTCCAGAATGATGGCCATCACCGAATCATCTTAGAAGGAGAAATTGTCTTATTTTGGTTGAAAACCTTCAAAAGGCAGGTACTCTGCCTTGGGACTTCATGACATGGTGGAGGAAACTACTGGACATCTTACTCACATTTGAGGAATGGGAGATCAAATTCTGCCGACGGTCTGAGAACCAGGTCGCTGACAATTTATCTAAGTATATTCACCTAGTGTTAAGAACCTTCAGGGACTTCATTCCGCCTCCAGCCAAACAGATATACCTCGAGGAGAGACGCATGGCACAGAAGATGCGAAATGATGAGGAAGACTGGAACCTTAAAGCCAGGACGAAACCAAGATCAGACCTTGAATGCAGGAACGGCCACTTAATTCTATCAGTTCCTCTAAGATGTCTTGAGATGGCCACTGGATCTTTTGTCATGAGATACTCAGTAATGTTATGCATGACTTACACTCCTTTTGTATGACTCAAATCCCTTTTGGATCTTTTAGCTTAAGTAAATGAACTTATAAAGGAAAAAAAAAAGGCTAATCCACTACTTGTATAGTCCTCAATCCTTGGGAGACACTCTCATACCAATGTGAAGAGAAAAGGTGCAAACATGCAACACTATATTGAATATAGGGAAAATAATGACAAAATCTAGGGTCGGACGTCCCATTCCATGTACTTATATAGTATTTTCACGGTCGGCTGTCCCATGCCTTGTACTTATATAATATTTTCAATCAAAACAACCCTAGTCTCTAGTTTTAATCCTAGCCATCAATCTATCATGTAGAATCAAGAAACTTATTATGTAAACCCCTTACAAGACTCAACTGCTTGCTTACAATAAGGAAAAAAATAGGCAGTGTCTAGGAGACTAGGACTCAAAATTCAACTTGGACGTCCTGCGAATCCATTGGTAGCTCAGTGGCGAGGCAATCCCTTTCTCTTCCACAAAAACAACCAGGATCAATCCCTGGTTGTAGAGTTGATGGTGAGGACTTGAGTGTGCGTGGGTGGGTGAGTATTTACTAGGGGACAAAAAGAATGGCCGTCCCTTTGAAGAGGGTTTCTTTCATCTAGAATATTTCCAAAATCCATTCCTCGTATGGCTCCTTCATTTAAGGAAACCTTCCGCTCTTGAATTCTCACACACACACACACACACACTATGCCTCATGTCCATATTAAATCCATGATTCTTGAAACCCGATTTAAGCCCATCCAAATCTTGATTTAATCCCTTATACTATTGGGCCCCAATTGAGATGGGTTAAGAGACCATTTGAGCAATCAAAGTGACCCAAATAATTGAGGACCTGACCAATCACAAGATCCATAGGGTCTGGACTATCCATTCCTACGCCAGTTGGATCATGGCCGGGTCAGATCCAGCTCAAGGTCCATTTGGCCTTGCCATGAGCCATAGCCTAACAGGCCCATTTGAATACAAGAGAAGGCTTAAGGCCTATCAGGCCAAGTCAAATACAACAAGAGACCCACATACATGTCCAAGGGTTTTAGTAGCTACTTTTTTGGGTCTCTGCTTTATTATTTCTCCTATTTTTCTAGGAAATGGATTTATTGGTCCCTGAGTTGTTAAGCGTCTCAATATTGCAAGTTGTACTGGCAGCCAGCCTCGCCCCTGACGCACAAAGGCTTTTAAGTTGTATAAATTTATCAAGGGCTTAAAGATGGACAACCGGCCAAATCTGGTAGAATCTAGTTTCCAGAGATAGCCTAGAATCCAAGTTCAGCCATTGTTGTCCATTAGTCCACCAAATTCGACGGTAGGCTGCTTCCTGTTTCCAGTTTAAAGGCCAAACACAATATTATGGTCCAAAGGTTTTATTTGGATCATTCCACTGGTAATAGAAATGAGGACACATTGCATTTTGAGTTTTTATTAACACCTCATGCAAGCGTATGATTATGCTAGAATTAAAGATGGCTCATTACTACCTTATTGGAACCAAACTCAATGCTGTCAGATGGATGGAACCGAACAGGGAAGTTTGGAGGCACTCGATACCGCCTCCCTTCAATGCTGCATGTGTCGAACAATGTCAATATTTTTAAACATAATTTGATGATAAAGAACACGAATATCTCACTCTCCTCAACTTACTCGGTAAGCCAGGTGCCATGTTGACTCTGAAGATCAGTCAAGTAGAATGCATTGTCTTTGCAATGTATGCATGCATGCATTTTGGATACCTAAGATGAGCAAAAGGCTGGTCAGCTAACAAAATAACAGTATATTCATTAAATGTTCCTGACCACTAGTTCATTCAGATCATATATGCACTAAATATCATGTACTTCTATGAATCATTTGCAATAGATCCAATTTTCACCATGACCAAAAACCAGAAAGTAGCTTGGAGATTAGACTGAGTTCAAAAGGGCATCTCGGGATATAATCATATGTACCCTCAGCAATATGCAAAATGGAATATTTTCACTGTTTATTATGGAATACCCAGGTATCATTGGGACTCAACCATGAAATACAAGAAAAAGCCCTCGATTCTTTCGTTTCAACCACTAGAAGAACAGCTACTCCCAGCAGACCAAACTGAACATCTTCATTAGGAAATGTAAAATGGTTAAAGGACTGATAAAACAAACTGGGGAAGCTCTCCTCTCCTATAATACAGATCCAAACAGCTTGGAGTGGAGTAAATTAATAAATATAACAAAAAACAGCCCATATTCCAATGGGCTAATATGAGTTAAAAGTTTAAGATAGGATATGCAAATAAATTATGGTTAATATGTTTCACCATAATTTGCTTTTATTCGAACTGTTTGTCAAGTACTAGTATCATCAATTACCCACCTGCGGTAAAGGTATGACAATTGATACTCCAGGCAAGTCAGTGTGTGAAACGTTCCTGCAACACAATACACCCATGCATCAAGCAAAGAACTGAAGGGTGAGAATAACAGGCCATGTAACTTTATCTTCATGGGCATTACCCAATTGTGCATGGTTTTTTCTCATCCCTGCTTAAATGAATAGGTTGTATTATCCCACCATTAGTTTCACTTGTTGTGGGGAAGAGATACCATCTGCAAAAGAAAGAAGACAGTTTGATCATAACCAGCAAACTTTCAAACTATTAGTCAGAATGACATGAAAAGGATTGAAACAAGATTTGCGAAAGGCACGTCATACTCAGCATTAAGGGCACGCTCCATGGCATCGTCATCTTCAAACCACCTCTGTAACTGGCTATTTGCCTTCATTTATGACCAAATATTAACTTTTAGAATAGAAAATAGACTTTCAATGGGTTTTACTATTCACACCAAGAAACTAAAGCTCATGAGGATTGTTTCAGCATGGAAGACTTGAATCATTTTAATGTTCTAGTTCTTATAGTTTTGCAAGCAACTTACTTTGTCAGAGATTCGGCAGCTTAGCGGCCTCCCTTCAAGGTTTGAGCTGCATAAGCCATAGAGGTAATTTCCAGTCAAGTAGACAATGTAAAAATTGGTACTATTGTGGATCACTGCGCACGCACACACAAGTGCATGCACAAATAAAAAGAAGAAGAGAATATGGAACTGGAAATTCATGAGTAAAAATAGATGGCCCGTATAAGGGGTACAGGCTTGATTACTCCACGGTCCACAACAACAAATTGTAGACTACAGCATGAGGATGCATACTAAAAGTTCGAACAAAAAAGAAACAAAAAGGGCTGGCTCCTCAATAGCTAGCAATAGAATACAAGCATGCAGCTAGATATCTCTCTCACTAAATGTATATCATCTATTTTCACCCTCTGTTTTGATAGCTGGATTTAACCTGGAAACTCATGGTTTTGGACAAAGCATCATCCAATTGGGCCCAAGCTCAATGCTGCAAACTTCTTTTGCTACACTGGGGACACACACACACACATACGCCATGTCCCTAACCAGCTGATGTACGGCTAGTGATGACGCTGAAGACATTATTTAAATATTTCTTCATTTCTCTTAAAAAAGATGTTCATTACACTCAATATGGGAAGATGTTCATTCATGTCAGTTATAATATATAGAATTATATATATATATATATGAGCAAGGATGAAAATAGCGGTAGCGGCGGGCGTAGCGGCCCGCCGCCAAAACGATACGAAGCGGGCGATACGTAGCGTAGCGGGGGATACGTAGCGGTGTAGCGGTGCGATTTGAAAAAATCGCCAAAAAAATCTGAAAAAATTCCAGAAAATCCAGAAAATTGTAAAATGAAAGAAAATGTGGTTCTTTTGCAAAAGTAAGTAAGAAAATGGGGTGTAGCGGTACCCTCAATATATGAGGTCCTGTATCGCTGTATAAATAGAAAATAATAATAATGATTAGTTTTTTCACATGTATTCATGTATCTTAGTCATGCCAACTTATTTCTAGCTAGAGTGAAATTTAATTGAGCTCTATTTTCAGGTAGAATGAAATTTGGCTAAGGCATTGATTTTAATTAAGTAATATTTAGCTTAGACATGACTTTTTTATTTTTATATTTAGCCTCATTATGGAGCCCACCAATGATTAAAGGAATCAAGTGCTTTAGTTTTATTTGTTCTTAAAGGGTCATTTAATTTTTATTGATACCTTTAGAAGGGTCCATAAGTGCCCTAATAAAATAAAAGATGGGTCCATTTAATTTTTTATTTATGGCTTTTAAAGGACCCATAAGTGCCCTCTAATAAAATAAAAGAGGGGTTCATTTAATTTTTATTCATAACTTTCATAGGGACCATAAGTGCCCTCTAAAAGAGGGATATATTTAATTTTTATTTATAACTTTCACAGGGCCCATAAGTTTCCTCTTAAAAGAGGGGGCACATTTAATTTTTATTTACAACTTTCAAAGGCCCATAAGTGCACCCTAATGAAATAATACGAGGCTCGAAATGAAATTGGTTTTTGTGCCATGAGTGCCCTCTAAAAGAGGGGGTACATTTAAATTATGTGTATAATTTCTATTAGGGCCCATTAAGTGCTTAAAGGCCCATTAATTGCCCACTTAAATGAGATAAATAGAGGGCAGGGGTTCTGTGCCCTACTTATTTTGCCAAAACGAAGTCGACGAAAATCAAAGAAAAGCGGGAGAGGGGAGAGGAAAAGAAAAAGAAGAAGGAGGAGGAGGAGGAGGAGGAGGAAGGAGGAAGACGGAGGAGTCGTCGCTGCCCTGCTGCTGTTGCTGCTGCACTGCTGCTGCCCACCGCTGCGCTGCTGCTGTGCTGCCGCCGCTGCTGCTGCCCTGCCGCCGCTGCTGCTGCGCTGCCGCTGCTGCTGCTGTTGCTGCGACGCCGCTGGTGCCGCCACGCATCAGGTATGTCTTCTGCAACTCTTCTTTTGTTTTTTTTTTTTTTTCTTTTATCCTTTCTTCCTCTGTCTCCCTTTTTTTTTTCTCTTCTTTCTCTGTTGTTTGTTCAAACGATAAGTGGAGCAAACAAGAAGAGATGGGAGGGAGGGGGGTTTTAACCCTAGACCGCAATGTAGCGGCCGCTACGGCAATGTATCGGTCGTAGCGGCCGCTACAGACCGCTACGGGTGCGATACCCGATATTTACTTGTAGCGTGGCGGCCACTGCCGCTCGGCCGCTACGCTACGTAGCGGCCGATATTTTCATCCCTGTATATGAGGCACGCTACAAAACTCCCCAGGCATTTGTAGCAAAAAACGCCCCATTGTGTGGGTGAATGAATTTGAGTTATTCTCCTTATTTAATGACATATTTATCTCTTGCACTAATTTTTAGGAAGAGAAGTTAAAAGCATTTAAATACCCACTTTTTCCCTTGAAGATCAACAAATCCTTTCCCTATTTTTAGCAGATTTCAAGGCAAAGCCGAGCTAGTCATTTAGCTTGCTTTCCATATAGGTGATTTGGCGGACATCAATGGTAGGGCCTGCTTATGAAAAATCCAAACCGATCAAAATAAAGGGCCCCATCCTTTATCTACTGTCACCGAATTTAGGTCAAATATCAGTTGGGCCTACTGTCAAATTAAACATCATAAAAATTTGTGATTTCCCTAATTTAATGGTGGGAACAACTCATGTTGGAGTGACACTTGGTGAGACCCCATAAAAGATAGTGTCATTTATTGTGGATGGTTTAGATTAATCGTATGTGGGCCTCATTGAGAGGCTTCACTAACTTCTTGCAAGTTTCCAAAAAACAATTATTTGTTTCTCAGTTTTGAGGGAAGAAGAGAAATTTTGTCTTTAACTCTTATAATGGTTAATGTGTTTCTTCTATTTTTTAGCAAATTTGAAGGCATCAATATCTATCCAATCATATAGATCACTTGTGAGGTGGCATCATTTAAATGGACAAGTAAAAAAGGGGTGATTTAGAGAGTACACTAAACATTACAGTTTGTAATCCACTAAACAAGCATTCTACAGAAATTATTTCCACTGGTGGATGCAAATATGCAAGCAACAAAAACAATAAGAAAATTAATATGAAGAGAGAAGCAGAAAGCTCTTACGTGTTACCACCTAAGACCCAACTTAGCATCAAGGGCATGGTAATCCAAATGAAAGGCCTCCCTCCAATCCTTCCAGGATGCGGAATCCGGAATTTAGTCAAAAACTAAAAAAAAAGCAAACAAACAAAGAGGTTATAATCCATCATGATGGGTAAAAGAAAAGGGGGGAAAACTTCACTAAAAAATCCACAATTAATATCCTCCTAATATTTTATTATGATACCCATTTCCTATCATTTTAAGGTTTTCATGTACATACCGAAAATGGTCCAAGGCCCACACCCAAATATGGCCTGTAAGTGGTAGCCATCAATGCAGCCATTCTTGCCAGTCCACATATAATACCAACACGTATTCTTCTTTCCTTTTCGTATCTGATAAAAAAAAAATATGGGTAAATCAATATAAAATGAACAATAAAATGAAATTTCATGAACATTAATCAAATATCTAAAAGCAAACACATCCTAATGTCACAAATATACCAGGTGCCCAACAATTAGAAGGTGCTTTCCTGTCTAAAGCAATTGTAATAATGTAGTACAGAACATAGAATCTCTAGAATATTGATTTGGAATAGGCAATGCAGAAAAAAATGCAAAACCTCATACAGCCAGCATCCTTTTTCCATATCTCACACCACCTTAAATGAAGTGGTAATGGATAAACATTTGCCCAGGGTACATCCAAACAAGCCATTAAATAAATCTTAGGAATATACCATGGCTCGCATAGCATGTTGAAAATGCTACTGAAAATACTGAGGTTATGAAACGTGCATGCCTAAGACTTAGTTGCATTGTAATACTTTAGTCACCCAGTAAAAATAAACAATTTTGTTCAGACTGAATATTGGAACTTTACTGCTTTAGAGAAGATGGAATATCAATAGCAGTTCCTGAATCAATACTCTGTTTCCAACCTTTCTCAAGCTGTAAAGCCAATTGATAGCCATCCTACAAGGACACAAGAAAAAAAAGAAAAGAAAAATTAACAAGAACTTATGTAATAAGTCCGTCCTAAATTGGAATAATACAAGAGAAAACATAGAAACTGTGGAAACTGGGAGGAATATAACAGGGAAACAGAATCCTACATGTCCATTAATACTTAATTATGGTTGCACAAACACAGTTTTCATTATGTAGATATCATAAAGATCTAAATTTCAGAAAGGAAGGAATTACTGCTTCTGAGACATGAGGCTGAGCTATCAGCTATCCCATATACATGTAAAGCATACCTCAACAGCCATGCAGCCACCTTGACCCAGGTTTGGCTGCATAGCATGAATAGAATCCCCAAGCAATGTTACACGGCCCTTTCCCCAGGTCAAAACAGGTGGGCGGTCATATATGTCACGGCGAAGAATCGCATCTTCATTGGTTGCATGTAGTAGATCAACAACATTATCACACCAGCTCCCAAATATTTTAAGCAGTCTTTCCTTTTTACCTGCCACAATATACAGCGCAACATAATTAGTATAATGATCACTCAAATCTCAATAACAATATTAACAACATCTGCATTGAATCATAAGGCTAGTGGATCCATCTTTTTGATCTTTTTGCTTTTGCACGAGTTGATTTACTTTGAGTTTCACTGGATAAGTTAACTAGCATCTTGAATTTGCATGTTGATACTAAGAACTTCCTATATGCCACCTTATGACTTCAAGATAAAAGAAACAAAGCTAAAATAAGAACAGAGAGAGAGGAAGGAGGAAGGAAGAGAGGGAGGGGGGAAGAAGGGGAGGTGGGGGGTTTTGGATCTAGATGACCAAATCTCGAAGTTAAGCGTAAGATAGGTTTTGGTCTCTTAGGGTTGTCCTTCTCCAACATAAGCCCCCATTTCCATGTTTTCTCCAACAGCGGGGTTTGTCACTCACTATTTTTTCCTTTTGCATTTTATTTACAGAACTCTGGCCATGTCTCATGGTAGGTTTATATTCAGCCAACCTATACCAACTACTGCAAAATTTGTTCTCTTCATCAAGGAGAAAAGGATGTATTAATTAAAAAATTTACTCCTCAGTGGCAACTGAAGATGTTAGCACTTGCAGCCTTGTTCATTAAATATCTTCAAATTGTGAGTGAAAGCTTACATATTCTGATTAGAAAACTAGAATGATTACTCTTTGACAGTCTTTCTCCTTGTGGATCGATTATAATTATTTAAGATCTTTAGTGTTTTGTTCATTATAGTTACTTTTGGTTTTTCCTACACCTTTTATCTTCATTATGGGCATACAGCCAATAGGACCAAAGAAGTGTTCTTAAATATATGGATCATTCTAGGCAGATCCAATGATAAAATATGTATTAAAGACATCTAACCAGCATATGGATTCCATTCTGTAATGGATTGATAAAAAGGATACCAGACTAAGAAGAATTGAAAAAAAAAGTCCAAGGAATGTCTACCATTGGGAGCATCAACACCACCCGGTGGTTCCTTGTAAAATCCATACCATTGCATCTTTCCACCTCCCACATCTGAAGAAACAAAGTATTGTTTGTGACCTAAAAATACCCGATACCTGCAGGAGAAATTAATTTAGAACTTAGACTGTATATTAAGCATGGTGAGACATAATCTGATGAGACTATGATGATTAATTTAAACTAAACTTGCAAAAATAAGTCGAATTAAAAAAAAAAAAAGAGTAAAACATGCAGATGCAAAAGCTTCCAAGTAATATAAAAAACAAAATAGAACATACCCTACAATTTCTATATCTGCAGGCACAAAATCTGCGATACCAGTGTAACAAGTGTAGCCTGAGTATGTGGCTTCTTTGGGCCCAAACAACTTGGTCCGTACCTATAACCACCAAAGTGTCATTGCTTGATTTTAATGACAACATAAAACACTTTTTAAAGGTTATGTAAAAACGTTGTAGAATGCATGCACAAATCTACCTTTGATCGGATACCATCGGCACCAACTAGGAGGTCACCTTCATAACGCTGTCCATTCTCAAGTACTACAGTAACCTGAACTCATGAAATGTGATAAACAACAAAGAATGCCCTGTTAGTACCATGGACATAACCAAAAGATCTTTTGATATTTAGAGAGTTCACAGAGTAAATTTCCTAATACCTTATTCCCATCATCTTCAAAATCAATGACATTACTATCATTCATTATAAGATCATCTCCAACTGCCCCGGCAAGAATTTCTTGCAAAGTCATTCGGCTAATGACCCTTGTAACCGGGAGTCCTCTTTCCGCTGCAGGTGTGAATGTATCAAATTTAACGTACCTGGTGACCATCCATCACATATATAGGTAAGGAAGCATCTTGATGCTCAAACCAGACAACTTCATACATAAGACTTGTTAGAGTAAAACCCCAAATTGTTTAGACCTTATCTAGATGCCCAGAATTTGGCAGCTGCCACCCATCCACTCTATCCTCTTTCAACCCCCAACTCTTCCACACCAAAGGCAAAAAAAAAAAAAGAAGTGAGAAAAAAACCAGTTTTCCATAAGCATCAACTATTTTGTCATATCTGAATGTCCAAGTCCAACTGATATGTTTGTACAGAAACATCACTGATATGTTTGTACAGAAACATCTGCCAGGCACCTACTACAAACTTTTTTCCCTAAGCATCAACTATTTTGTCAAATTTGAAATGACCAACTGATATGTTTGCTCAGAAACATCTGCCAGGCGCCTACTACAAACTTAAGGTGAGATGAATTTACAGATTTAACTGAAAATCTGCAGATGGCTCGATATCCAAACAGAGAATCTAATGTCTACTCAACTAGGATATGTATGCCTCTCGTCTGCATTTTATCAATGTAAAAATAAGAAGATGCTAGAACACAATTACAGTTCCTAACACCATATGATTTAGACATAAAAGTTCTCAGCAGAGAAAATAACAGGGCTCGCAGGCTACAAAATTAGAATTTTAATGGACATGTCCAGAGATTTATACAGCATAGAGCACTAATCCTGATTGGCTCATTCACCACATACACCTAAAGCATGATTTCAATGGGGAACCTCATCATTTCACGGAAAAAAAAAAAACCTGGCAGTGTCATCCTTTCAGCCATTAGGAGGATGATCATTAACAAGTTGATAAATACAGTATCAAGGACTAAAAAACTAATAAAGGAGGGATGAGTAAAAAACATGAAGACAGAACTCAAGCCCACTACACAACCCATCAATACCATTTCATTGCTGTTAGTCAGAGAATTTTGACTGTTACAAAAAACACAAAAGATGACTTCTATCCGTTCTACAGAAACCCATGAAACAAGAACCATCAAAATCAAGCTCACATACAAATCCATTCCACGGGAAACAACCAACAGCAATTCAGGACGAAATCCAATAAATAAAAACACTCACCAATTACCCGAGATTCCATCAACCAGCCCATTAATCCGATCGCCAGTGATACAACCAGCATCCAGGATCTCATCTGCCACCGCCAAATCAATGGCTTCCAGCGCAGCGAGCGCATTGCTCTGCAACTGAATCGGCCCCCGGTACTGGCCCTCTCCTCGAATCGCGCTCACATCCCTCTCAAACACCAACACATCAAACCCCTTATTCTTGGCTGCCAGAGCAAAAACCAACCCACCAATACCACCTCCTGCTACCAAAATCCGAAGCTTTCGCCGCCCCTGCTCTCCTCCGCGGCCAGCAGCCACCCCCGGAGCAGCTTCTTCGGCCACTGCAGCTCTGATTAGCATCTTCTTCTTCCTCCAATCTGTGCTGAAGAAGTGATTGGGGCGGAGAGAAGCAGAGAGTTCTGATTGGTCTTTGAAGAATGGAAGAGAAAGACATGTTTTTGGTGAGGACGTGAAAGATTGATGGAGGGTGTTGTAGAACATTGGTAGAGCCATTAGTGGAGATTTAAAGATCTGGGTTCTGTTCTTCTATGATTGTTTGGGTTTGTATCTTCAATTCTGATTGGAGAATATGGAGCTGAGCAAGAAAAAGAAGGATTTTGGCGATTGGGTTATTCTGCAAAAGCTTTCAGTCAGAGGAAGAATGGGAGAGAGCGTTTAGAAGTGATAGATTGAAAAAGAGAGAAGAGGGAGAGGGATGTGGAGATGGAGACAGATGTAATGGTGGCCATTAGCCACTCCATGGATACTCTACTCAGGAAGTTTGTCTTCATCTCAGCCTCTCCAATTGTGCTCCACTAGTCTTACAGAAAAATCTATACCATGTGGCAGTTTAGTATTTTCATGTACCAAGCACCATTCATGAATTCTAATGGTGGGAAGATGACTCACATAATATTTGGTGAAGCTCATCTGTCGGGCCTCCCAGTAAGAAAATCTAAGCCATTGGAAAAATAAAAATAAAAATAAAAATAAAAGGTACCCTTTTTATTTGGGCCATAATGTAGCATAATTGTGAATGCTAGAGTGATATCTATTTTGATTGTATTGTATTGAAACTTGATAAGAAATCATAAAATAAGAAGATATTTAGTCGGAGTGATTTAGATTTTTTATTGGTGGGCCACACACACACAGAAAAAAAATGTCACTTTCGAGTGTAGAGTCCGAATACTCTAACATAGCTATTACACGCTTCGTATGTAACAGGTATGCAAATCTCCACCATGGCTCCACATAACGATAATCTAGAGAGAGGTCATATAGAAAGCAAAGTCTATGTTGCAGTTATTCTACGCTTCCTATAATGATAATTTGGACTGTTTAAGATGAATTTCATCTCCTCCTAAAATTCAATTTAATGGGATGAGTCTCATCTCAAGATTAAAAATGCCATTGAAAACCTTAATGTTGTCGTTATGGCCTCATTGTTAATGCGGCATTAAGCATGTTTTGGTTATGTTCAATCGGATGGTGTGATCCAACGTGCCATTGAACTAAGATTTGAGGATATATCTCCGGAGAGGATTGCATTCATCTTGGACTGTCCTGATTAACATTATGTGGGATCATTGTAGAGATTTTGAGGGATGTTATACAGAAAAGCGTATAATATTTATTTGAGAAACCTACATTTCCAAAGGGCAAGAAATGGAAACGATCCTCTTGGGAATGGAGTGTAAGTGCGAGAGATGCCTCGGTGGTTACAATAAGAGCCAATCATTGTGAGCTCAGTTGGCCACATACGTTCCTTTCGTAGAAATAAGGATTGATCCTTCTTTATAGTGTTTTCCATTTTTAGTATCCCAATTAAGGGAGTTCGGATTCCAAGTCTTATTGAAATAGAAATATAAATAGAAATATAGGTTTCATCCCATCAACATTGGCTAGCTATATAAAATATCACGGCAGCCAATGCACTTTAATCTTTTTCTTTTTTCATTTCAAGAAAATAATTGAGATGGTGCATTAGCTGGCATAATATTTTATATAGCTTATGAATGTTAATAGGATGAGTCAATATTTTCCTCTTTCAACGAAATAGGGGACCAGACTCCAACTGAGGGATTAGGATATAGGAGAGAGCCGCACATATGGAAAAACATCCCACTTACGTGAGATAAATCCTGCACACGTAGAAAGAGGCAGCGGCGTTCCCAGGGTTTGAACCCTGGACAACCCGATGAGAATTGTTGCTCCCTATGACACCAGCAAAGGGCCATTCTCAAGTTGCAACGTTGGTGATAAAGGACTTGTGTGAGTGTGTATGTGGGTGTGAGTACTTTATCTTATAGAGAGAGGCACACTTCTCATCTAGCCCACCAGGCTTTGGCATTGCTAGAAAACTATCCCAAGTTACTCGCGCGGGGGACAGGGTGGAAGTGTACATGTGTGGTACAAAGGATGACAAAAGAAGTGTATTCAGGTGCGGAGTACAGGGAGGCAAAGCAGGCAGTGCATGGCAGACCCCTAGAATGACCCTTGGGATAATAGATATGGGCTTATGAATATGGTACTTTGTCATTGTCTCCTATCTAGGGCAAAAGAGTAAAGGAAAAAAAAAAAAGGAGAGGGTTTGTTTGTACAGTAACTTTTAGCCATTAATAACTTTGCCTAGTAGTGAAAGTTAAGATATTGAGAGCAGCTACATGCAAACACAATTTTTCTTTCCACACATTGCTTATCTCAGCACCCACGACTTAAATTAAAAAATTACTTTTTACAAGCCCCATATTTTTCCATAAGTCCTTGTGCAATTTTATAGACTAAAATGCCCTTAACCGTGCAATATTGCATAAAATGATAGATTGTGTGATATGATATAGTTTAATTTCTTTTTTAACCCAACAAGAAGGGAACTTTTGTGCAATATTACATAAATTAAAAAGTTGTGAAATCGCTAAAAAATGGTATGTATTGGTATCATATAGTTAAATACATTTTAGTCCACATAAATTATATGAGTATCAGTACGGGAATTATCTCAACTTTTATCATAACATGGGTTATTTATGGTACTTAAAGGTAACTGTAAAGGCACAACCGCAAAAAAAAAAAAAAAGGAAGGAAGAAAGGAAGAAGGCACTTGCGGTATAATATACTTAAATAGCTATTGAAATTGAAAGATGCATATAAAACTTCAAACTTATGTGAGTTTCTTAAGAAAATTATGTAGGTTTTTTTTTTTTTTTTTTTTTTTTTTTTTTTTTTTTTTTTTAATGTTTCAGTAAACGCTGATATACAACTTGTAGATTTAAGTTTTAATGTAAATGTCATTATTAATTTATCTGGAAGTTGGGTTACAGTAACCGTTGCTGAACTTTATCCATGAATTGATTGGCAACTATTGACCCATTAGGTCAAGAACTATGGGCCTGGTTGTGGATGGGTGAATGGTGCAATATCAGATGATGGGACAGCAACGGAAGATTGAAATGATAAAATATATGTGGTAGGAAATCATAACCAGATCATAGCCACATATCTAAGGTTGGAGACGTTGTTTCGACTCCTGTCAAAAGCTCTTTCAACTTGAATAGGTTTATTTTTATTTTATTTTTAATATTTTGTTATTGTTCATGTTGTCGTTTTGTTTTGTTATTTTTGGATGTCGTCCATCCTTATTTAGATATCGGTATAAAATTAGACTTTTGTCTACACCTCTATGCAAACGAGACAATTATGGGTCGGAACTATAGTAGACACGGATCAAGACCCGTTTTTAAATAACAGTTCTTGGTTTTGGGTTCATTTCTGACTCAAAACTTATTTTGCTGGCTCCAAATTCTGTTTCGGAACCGTACCAAACTAGAGGATTGGGATATCGTTCCAGAATTAAAAATGATTTCTTTTCATTTTTTATTTATTTATCTTTTAAAAAAGGGAAATCATTCATCTTATAATAATGCATCAACTCTATTACCTTCACAATTAAACATAAAAATGTCCAACAAATGTAGATTTTTAGCTATAATTTGCGACATTAAAGACTCATATGTTGGGTCCCAAAGTCGATAGGTCAGAACCTATATGAACCAAGAACCGGACCCGTTCATCAATCAAAACCGAAATTGGGTTTCAGACCTTGACCCGTTTATGAATCGAAATCTTAAATAGATTCTAAACTCACTTTTTCATGGGTTAGAACCTTTAGATAACCGGAGAATCAAATACCCGGTTGCATCCCTAGGGCCTAGATGGACTGATAGTAGGTTCTTGAATAAGGGTGCTCAAGGCTGGGCCAGCCCAGGCTCGACCTTCGCCCAGCTCACTTTGGACCCGCTCTAGCCTAGGGTTTAGTACTTGGGTCGAGCCGGGATCTCAGTTTTTGGCCCGCTTAAGAAATGGAATGGCTTGGATTAAGTGATAGAAAACCTAAATCCTGGCCCGAATAAGTAGCACATGTATTTTAGTAACATTTTCACCTCAAATAAGTAATTAAAAAGCCCAGAATAGTGATAGAGAGCCTGGCCCGACCTGACCCAATTGATAAAAATAAGTGGGCTTGGGCTTGATATCGTCTCTGGTTGAACTCAGGCCTATGTTTCTAACGGTGGGCCGGGCCTAGATATGCCTTAGCCTGGCCTGGTCCAGCACTTTTTTTTTTTAATCAGTAACAGTAAAATATTCAGCTACGAACCACAGCTACATTGCAGGAGCACTAAGAGTACAAGACCGTTCTATCAAGAAAAAGTCTAAATGGCCTGAACATTGGGATCGGTCCACAGACCGGTCCCAAATGTTCGGTCCATGTAGCATTTCTCTTCTATCAAAGGTCTGGCACATATTTAAATGTATGTACATATAAAAAGCTTTGAACCTTTTCCCAAGGGAATGTAAAACAACCTAATTCCTAGACAGTTGCATTTAGACTTTCACAAGCTTATCCATTAATTGTTCTTATATTAGGGAAACATCCAAGAAAGCTAAATTTTTCTTTAGAGATTCAGCTAGTTCAAGATTTCTCCCTCTCAGAAGTTTGGGATATGAAACACAAAAAGGTAAAAGCATCGAGTACTTTTGCCTCGTGTAGTGAATGAGGCAAAAACTTCAGGCCATTTCTCAAGAGGAAACAATCCAAACAAATCCTCGGATAGATCAGAATTTCAGACTACCTGTATCAAAAGCTGATTGTAATATGAATCCTATTAAATAGCATACTTGGTGATTCCAAAAAAGGAAAAAAAAAAAAAAAGATCTCCACTATTGAGGTCAACGTCCACCCTCGCTCTTGAGCAGTTATAATTATGGTTGAGCCCTCGCCCTCACTATAAAACCATTGTTGTGTCATTTCCCATCACCAATTGGTTTTGGGATACGTGGTAGCTCAATGGAGTGTAAGATCCTACAAGTGGTATCAGAGCCTGATAGGTCGGGTGTTCGATTCACGGGATAAGCGTTTTGCGAGTTGCGCAGCAAGAGTCGCGGCGGGTGTGCCGTTGAGGGAGGAATTGTTGAGGTCAACGTCCACCCTCGCTCTTGAGCGCTCATAATTGTGGTTGAGCCCTCGCCCTCACCATAAAGCCATTATTGTGCCGTTTCCCATCACCAATTGGTTTTGGGGTAAGTGGTAGCTCAATGGGTGTAACATCCTACATCCACCATTATTTGAATTTGTGATCCCAAGCAACAAGCTCTCGACCATTGTCAAATTCATTGAATATTAATTCTCCTAGAAGGCTTTCATGTGTCGAACCAGTCACTTTGACCTGAGCATGTGACATATCTTTTCATTACATTGAAGAATTGGCAGTACTTTGGAAGAATCAAACATGTGACAATTTAGATTAGCCAGGGAAACCTTTGCACATTCATATGCTACAGGTGTATCTTCTTTTACCTGTGATTGTGTAGTTGAATTGGTCAATTATACATTATTCAAATCATCATGCCTTTTGAGATAAGGTAAACTAAAAATCGCACCACCCTCATCATCACCAGTAATCCCCACAAGAGCAATTTCCATCTTTGAAATGATGGAAACGGTTTGAATCCCTCACAATGATCTCCCTTTCAGTAATCACAGATATGAACTTCGTAGCATTGTGGCAATCCCCGCAGACCCGCAGGTTCTTGAAGATGTGAATAGGAGCTTTCGGCGGTGTGCTTATAATACCAAATGCAATAGCCAACCGCTCACTATGACTTGTGAGGATGTGCTCTTTTTCATCTTCCTCCACATCTTGCAACACAAAGCTATAATCAGGCACATAACCAAGGTTCTTCATCTGAGCCAACAAGATTCCAAGCTCTTTATAAATATCTTTACACCTAGGGTGTGACTGGTTCCCAGTAAAGAAAACATCAACCCTATTGTTCACAGCAATTGAGCTCCATCCAGGAGTCTTCCTCAACCCCCTGTCTCTTGCTAAAGATCTCACCTTGTCAACTCCCTCCCACTTACCTACTTTAGCATAAATATTTGATAACAAAACATAGTAGCCAACATTCTCAGAATCAATTTCAAATAGTTGATCTGAAGCCAATGTACCCAATTCAACATTTCCATGAATCCTACATGCACCAAGAAGGGCACCCCAGATGCTAGCATCAGGCCTTACTGGCATGCTCTTTATAAAATCATATGCTGTATCTAATTGACCAGCTCGACCGAGCAAATCCACCATACAAGCATAGTGCTTCGTGGTAGGCACAATCCCGTACTCTCTTTGCATCCTCTGAAAACATCGTTGGCCTTGATCAACCAAACCTGCATGGCTGCAAGCAGACAACAACGAAACAAAGGTGACATGGTCCGGTTTAACCCCCTCTTCTTGCATTTCAGCAAACAGAAATAATGATTTTGCGCCATGCCCATGAATTCCATGACCAGATATGATAGCATTCCAAGGGACTGAACTCCTCCTTGGGACTTCACCAAATAAGAGCATTGCATCATCTAGCCTCCCACATTTTGCATACATGTCTATAAGACAAGTACCCACAAATACATCCAAGTGCAAACCAATTCGGATAGATCGCCCATGGATTCTCTTCCCTTGTACCAGGGCTCCTACATGAGAGAAAGCAGGCAGAATACTTACCAGTGTCCCCTGATCCGCCGTTATTCGCTCACACTTATCCATTGAGTGATAAAGCTCAATTGCCTCATTTGCAAGCCCATTTTGAGCATAGCCTGTAATCAATGTATTCCAAGAAATTACATCTTTAACAGCCATTGTATGAAACATTTTTTGGGCATAATCTATCCTACCCAGTTTGGCATACATATCGATAAGAGCATTGCCAACAAAGATATCCTCTAAAATCCACCCTCTTCTCGTGGCAGACCCATGCATGGCTCTTCCATTTTGAAAGCTCCCGCATTGAGCTGCAACAGACGCCAAGCTCACAAAAGTCAATTTGTCAGGTTGAAAACTGTTCTTTCTCATCTCACCGAAAAGGTAGAGCGCAGTACTCGGTTCACCAGCCTGCTCATATGCAGAAACTATTGAGTTCCATGACACCAAATCCCTTGTCTCCATTCCATCAAAGACCCGCTGTGCATCTTCAATGCAACCAATTTTTGCATACGTATTGATCAAAGCATTTGAGACAAATATATCAAAGTCCAACCCATTCTTTATCACATACACATGGATCAACTTCCCCATGGAGAGATCATTCAACGGTGCGCAAACAGGAAGAGCACTGGAGACGGTAACACAGTCCATCGTCACCCCATTCTGTCTCATGTCTTCGAACAAACTCAATGCCTCTGCCGCACGCCCACTTTGACAATAGCTAGAAATCATGGCATTCCACGAACCCAAATCTCTAACGGGCATTTCGTTGAACACCCGACGGGCATCACTCACAAAACCAAATCTCGCATACATGTGAACCAAAGAAGCGGCAACAAATAAATCCAACTCAAAGCCCAATTTCAAGATCCAACAATGAATCTTCCTCCCATCTCCGAAATCCTCACAAGCTTTCAGAGTGACGGGAAAAGTGAAAAAATCAGGGCGAACTCTAGATTTTGTCAATAATTGATAGTAGCAGTCTATAGCTTCATGGAAGAAAGAGTTCCGGACATATCCAGAGATCATGGAATTCCAGGTAAAGATGTTCTTCTTGGAGACGTGTTCAAAAACAAGGCGGGAGAGGCGGATATCTCCGAGATCGGCGTAGAGGGTGACGAGCTTAGTGGAGAAGAAGATGTTATGGGCGCGGCCGGAGGAGATGAGGAAGGCGTGGAGGCGCTTGGCAAGGTGAGTTTTGGTGCAGGAGAGGAAGAGGAAGTTGAAATCCATGTTCTTGTGGTTGTTTGCATTGCAATTTGCAAAGAGGTAAAAACAAGCAGAGATTGTGGTGTGGGAGGAAAGGAGCGAGTAGAAGGTTTTTGAAATGTAGTTACCGTTAGAGGATGTTGGCGCGTAGGGTATATGGATACTTAAAAGTGGGGTCCATACTCCATAATGGGCCAGGCCAACTTGATATGGGCTATGATTAAAAGCCCATTGTCTGGGTAAGTAAACGGGCTTGCACAAACAGGCCACTTTTGTGTGTAATTGTATCCAGCACGTGTGAAGTGGATAAACTTGGGCCATGTTTTAACTTTGTCGGTAAGGATGAGGATGAGTAAACAAATACCTAAATTCCCTATGGTAGATGGCAACAGGTCAGGTCTGGGTTGGGTCCAGCTACACCCGGAGAATAAATGACAAGTTTGTCATCAATTCCACCTTTGACCCTTTTTGAGTGTAAGTTGGATCTCAACTTGATCCAAACAAACCCCAAGAAGTCAATGGAATTGGGCACGGGTCTAGTTTAAAGGTCTCATGGAAGGAGGGAGGAAGCGAATTTAAAACCATTCTTGTTCAACCAGTGGGGACATCCAGAAGCAAAGGTTTTGGATAGGGATATAAACGGGTTCCCAATTCTTCGATTTAAAAATCAAGTTTGGGTCTTTATTTAGACCCTAATAAGCAAACGGGTCTGGATCCGATTCCGCCCTTATTAGATTCGAGATCCGACACATTACCTCAATTTTTAAGAATTCATCTTAAAAACTATGTTTTTTTCCCATATCATTGTCTATCTAGATCCAGACTCGGACTCGTCTCATATACGGAACCAATTCTAATTCCATCTTCTCATTTGATGGACCTGGAACCGCAATCGACCCCTTTCATATCCTAGGTGTGGGTTCGAGAGTTTTAGGGGTTCTTAGTACCTACTTGTGCACAGAAAATAGAAGAATCGAGATCATCTGAGGGGGTTTACTCACAGTGATCAAAGGTGGACCTACCACAGTCCACCATGTTATAATATGGTAGTCTGTCTGTCCTTGTCCAAGGTAAGGTTACCCCACAGCGATGTAATAAATCATGATTGGTCCATCCACGATCACAGTAAAATAAAACCTCACCAGATCTGGACTCAAAATAGAATGATAAGATTATTGTATATTTCAGTAGTTAAATAAAGCCAGATGAATGCCAAAATTCATATAATTAATTGAAGGGCCTCCACCTACTAGCTATCACATCTACCTGCCCCACCCACCGCCCATGTTCAACGCGCCTTTGAAGACTGCTTTTCTCTTTTTTAAAGTGTCAATAAAATAATTTAGATCACTAGCACAAAATAGTATAAGAAAACCTAACATGTAAAATATTTAATTCAAACTTACTTGAACCCCATCATATGGTCAAATTTTATATCATGTATCTTGTTTTGACAATGTCATGAAGATTTTACTCGTGTCATGGATCAATGCGTGGGGTGGAAGATCAACTACAATTTGTTCCCAAAAAGCACATGAAAGCATTCAATTAACCTTAAAAATATCTCATTTTTGTTTTATGAATGATTTGGTGCACTTTACTTTGACTTACAGAGAAACCTAACATTGACCACCTGAACCAGATTCCAAAACCGGGCACGGTCTTTGCCACGTCATTCGGATAAGCCTCGGCCGCCAGACAACTGCGAGTACTTTTGCTGCGCTGCGATTAAACGACCACAACGAAGTCTCCACGTGCACTTGTACATCTAACGACACGCGTCCCGCACCACTTACAGCAGACCGCCACGTTTCAGTTCTGTCGGGCGGCCTTTAATCGAGTGGGGAAGCAACCAAACGAAACCTTGTCCGACTCCCACGTGTCCTCTGATTAAAGATCGTACGGCTCACATTTTCAGATATTATTGTCCAAACGATAGGGACTTCTGAACGGGTCGTCCACACGGGAGCATTTTTGGCCTTATCTCTTCTCGTGCCATGTGTCCTCGACACGTGGAAGATAACCTTTGAACTTTGACGTCAAACACAGTCACGGCTTTGCTTTGGCCTAGTTACAATCTGCACCGTCCACGTCGCGGAGATTGAGAGGATGGAAGCATATTTAATCTTCACTGTACATGAAAACGAGGATTTTGAGGATGGAAAAGCTTAGGCCTATCTAGAGTTTTTTTTTTTTTTTTTTTTTTTTTTAATGTTGAATTTTTTATTATGTCTTGGCTTCTGGCATTTTCAAATATCAAGAATTTTTCGGCTCTAAATTTCAATTAGCAGACAAAGACTTAAATGACCTTGGAATTTAAAAATCCTAACAATCTTATTTTTTGGCAGAATTTTGATATGCTCAATTACAAAAGAGCATCTAGAAATTTTGCTATGTATAGGAATTCAAAAATTCTCTATATAGGAATTCATAAACTCTAGGAAATGACATTTATAATTTTGAAAGGAATTTGTCGTGTTCGAATTTTTTTTTTCTGGACATGATGTGACATATTGTCTCCTAATATCTGTATATATCATATTTTCTAAATAAAAATTTATTTAATTTCAATAAATAAACTAAACCCTTTGGTGGGATGCTCATTCTGTATATGTTTAGGGCAGCTTCCATGGCACTTGTTTTTTACCTTGAGGAAAGGCCGGATCCTCGCTGGTGAAAAAAATGCGAGCGAAAGTGCTAGAAAATCTAACCATGCGGAATCGTTGTTGTACCTAGTCAAATAAAGGTGCATAGAAATCCGGCACCATTCCTATTACTTTCTGCTACAAGTGCATCTATAACAAACGCACCATTGGAGGTCTCAGCCACCCTTTGGTGGACTTTAGGAGGAATGATGATGTTTCCTTATCTTAAATTGTCTACTAATCATTTTCCATCTAATCTAGGGAGAGGTTTTATTTTTTTTTTTCTACTTTTAGGCTGTGACTCAAGAAAGCCCACAAAAGTGGAAATAGTCACGTTCATAAGAATCTATTCTCAAAAGTAGGGTGATATGGGGGTTTGCTAAATAACTTATTAATTAGCAGCCCCTTGGTGTTGAAGGGGAGAGTCTTTATGTTGTAGGTAAATACCAATTTAACTCTTACCATAAGATGCTATAAAGTCGGCTTGGATTGGTTAATTTGTGGTGACATCCTTCATCTTGTAGTCCCTACAAAAAGTCAGTGGTTGATATTTCACCTAGTGGATCTCATGTCCCTACAAAAAGTCGGTGGTTGATACTTCTCCAAGTGGGTCTCATGTGGATGGCTGAATTTAGTGAGTTCTATGTAAATTATATCAGATGGGTACGATTTCTTATGTAGAAGTTCTCATTTAGATTAGATGTTCTATGTAACCAGTCATTCTCTCACTTGGCTTGGTGCGCGCATGGGTTAACCAGTCATTCTCACATTCTCACTTGGCTTGGTGCATAGGTTAACCACATAGTTACTTAATTCGTTCAAGAGGCATTCGAACTGCGAATAGTTCATTTCGAATAATTCACCGTTCAACTTGCGAACTAATAGCGAACTAATTTCACGTTGTGCTCTAGGGAATTATATAACTCTACTGTGGTGCTTACCTAAAAACACAAATCACTCAAAAGCACTGTACCCTAATGTATTAATGCTAATCCATACATAACTCCGATCAAAGTTGGCCCCACATGAAGATTGATCAACAGTAAAACATGAAAGTTTACTTTCATTTTTATCATAACTATATTTTACATGTAGTTAATCTGATTGTGACCCAAACTATAATTGAAGTAGACTTTTGCCTATAGGATAAAATGAATATAACATTTATTTTCAATTATTTGGATTTTAGACAAGCACTTTAAGTAATTGACTTATAAAATGGGTACACATGAATTAGTTCATCGAATTTGTTGAACTCAAACTTCGAATTAGCCGAATTGGGAAGCGAATCAAATAAACCTACTCCATCGAATTTTATGATCAAGCTAAGTCTCGAATTGCGAATTACGAACTCGAATGCGAATTAGTCGAACTACGAATTAGGTAAGTATGGTTAACCAGTTAACCAGTTTTTTTTTTTTTCCTAACCAATTCAATTTTAAGGCATAAGATTAGTATGTGATAGAGTTTGCGGAACCAATTTAGCCACATGCAAAAGAATCAAGTTCATTAAATTTTTTCACCTATCCAATTTAATAACATGAAGTAGATGACCATTAAATAAAAGGTGAGCTAAGTTTCCAAAAAATGATCATCAAATAAAGGCCTATGTTTGACCACCCATTCATAGCCTTCAATCCACGGAAGTTGGTGATAAAATCTAAATTTTCATTCGATAGACCTTGGAACAAAACATTAACTACTCTAACCCTATTTTTATTATATATATGGACCTAAAATTTACTTGCATTGGAGTGATGTTTACCGTAGGGCTGAAAAAAGCTTGATTAAACTTATAAACAAATATTCAATAGATAACAATTTTTCATATAGTATGGACCACTTTCCAAAGATCCGAGCCTTCCATGTGATGCAAATTTGTTTCATCCATTACCTAATAATGATTATCTTCAATTGAGTCAATATTCACCATTGGATTGGGCAGTAACAATTTGATTGCTTTGATTTTAACAGTCAATATTAATTTCTTATGATAGAGTTAAATTTTGTCCATCAAACTATGGATGACCCGGATCTAGTCTCTTGGGCGGGCACATAGGGTTTATGGTAAGAGAGTCTGAAGCAACTTAAAGTGTATAGGAATGGAAATAGTTATAAAGTCATTTAAAAGTTGGACTTAAACAAGGACAAAACTTCAGTGGTTTTGAATTTTTGAAACAACCAAAACCCAACATGACAATTGAGTGTCTCACTCGTTCTTATCTCATTCTCCAAAATGGAAAAGTAGCTCACCTAACCAGAAAGAAAAGGACTAAAAATTTGGAAAATGAGAAGAAGATAAAAAAGGAAGAAAGAATTGGAGCCATGGGCCAAATAATCATGTCAAGAGGGCCCCTCTCTCTCTCTCTCTCTCTCTCTCTCAAGAGAGAGAGAGAGAGAGAGAGAAACTGGATTCATACCTCTGCTCCTTTTGTTTCCAATTTTTTTCCCTTTGTGATCCAATCACCCTCCTTAAAATGGTTGAGATTACTCCTAGTTATGGCCAATCCATGATAACCCACCAATGAAAAGTTTTTTTTTTTTTTTTTGGGGAGAGCCCCATCATGGTATTATTGTAAAGTAATCCAATTTAATGATAAATGAGGAACATAGGAAACCTCACTGGTTAAGGGTGTCTCCTCTCACATGATTGTCCAAGGATCGAACCGTACGTACGTAGGTTATCATAAAAAAAATGATGTACCACTCATCCATCCAACAAATGATGATGATGATAAATCAAGGTTATCACCATGAAAAGTACTGCTTACCAGTATTATATCGATAAAATCAAAATATTAGCAATATTAGTCACATTGTTGCTGCCAGGTCAATTTTCCAAATTAGAACACCTCAACAAAAGAAAATTAGAACTCTTCCTCCGGAGAATTCTATACTAAAAAGACTGAACAAGAAAATAGCTCGCTTTTAGAAAGAGAGCACTTCAAGATTCTGAAAAGAACAGTAGTGTGTGCCTCATGACCTTTTTATTTGTTTACATTGCACAAGTTGCACAAGACAAACCATCTTTGAGCACCCTTATCCATACAAAAGTTTCGAGAACAAAAGGCCACACTTTAGTCAAGAAGATATATAATTAGTTATATATGGGTTCACAGGCCACAGCTGACCTACCTTGTTATTCTTTTGTGGGTCTTGTACACCAAACATATTTGTTGCAACACCTGTTTCCTCCGTAGATAACGGCCTATTTGTTTGAGTCTTTAGCAAATATTTCAATCTACAAACAAAGATTATTTTCAGTCTTTTGCGAGCCCAGTTCATGATATGTCTGGCATGTTTGTGCGGTCCATTTATTCCTACAAATGTGAAAGTTGCAGCCGTTATTAGAATGGGTGCTAGTCTAACAAACCAATACAGCGGATGTAACCAAATAAATAAGATAGAACTAGCTAATTAATTTACCAATCATACACACCACGAAAAGACAAATACAATATTTAGCATAGAAACCCTATCAAGGAAGAAAAACCACGATTCAGAAATCAAGAACTATTGAACAGTTATAAGATATATATATATATATATATACTCCTAGCTCATTTACCTCAGTCCGCACCTCAACTTAAGGACTGTAGTTATTCTTGCACAACTTCCACTGCCATGAATTCCCCGCCGTGCACCCTCCTCTTACTTGATCTCGTCGTACCTTGTCAGCCACATGAACTATCTTCTACAATAAAGTAGAAGCAACAAAATTTTCTAGGGCCTTCTCTTCAGCACAACCTCTCAATAGTTTTAGAGAATCAAAGAATCTCTCCTTGGATATTCCCACCTCAGATCAATGAGAGTATTAATTGATTTGTATCTTAGGGTTGAGAGAAACACCTTATATATAGCTTCAAATCCGTACCTTAGAATAAAAACAAAGATATGACTCAAAGTGGAAAACATAGTCTCGAAAGGAAATAATTTTATTTAAGAAATGGGGACTTTCCCGCCATAAATAATTGGCGCCCGTCCCTTCGATCGATAGGACAGAGGCTTCGGTTGATCGGTCCTCGTGGGTCGCCCGGTCTTCTCTTTTCTTCGCTTCAGTTTTTCCAGTGACATAACCACAGTTCATTTTAAAATAAAATGAAAAATACAACTCAATAAAACAAAGTTTTGTCCAACCCATGAATCAACCAACACAAAAATACTAACAAAATGGTTAAAAACAAAGAATCAAATGTGGATATATAGAAGCACCATCAAATAACCTCCCTTTCGATGAAAATTAAAACAATAGAATATAGGAAATAATACCTAACCATCACCCTAGTAATTCAAACCTTAATAAAATTAAGTTTCCGCCTACATTGGTGCACAATATCCCTCATTTTAAGAAAATAAAGCTATTGGAGATGGAAAAAATGCCACAAGTCTGCAATAGATTATTTTGGAGAGAGATCTTGAGAAAACTCAAACTCCCAAACCATAAAAAACACATTACAATTTCAAATAGGCAAAACCAAGCTGTCAGATTAGATTCATTCAAACAACACCAACTTTGGGCTCTATAGCTCATCCAAAGTGAGGCTGACAATTCCAGAAAATCTCCATAGTTGGTTGTTCGCACAAAGTTAATTCATTTTCACTGCAGTAACTGAGTTGCCACAAAAATCTGCAAACCAAGGAATTCAGATATTGGGAGAAAGGTTGCGTTGCATGCACCTTGCATCCTTGAGGAATCCGTAATCATCATCAAACAAATGGAAAAGGTGCAGCAGAATAAGACAGCCCAGGAGCCCAGGTGGACGGCCAGCATCTCTCCATCTAGCAGAACTTTTATAAGGTTTTCGTCACATCCACGGCTCTAGAAGAAGCTATCCCATTGGTCCACGTTACTTGAAGCATCTCTATTTTAATTTATCTCCCCAAGTGCCGGAACACTTTCTTGCCATTCTCAAGGTCTCTCCCTCCCTCCCAACACTTGGCACTTCCACTGTGAAGTCCACAAACAAACGAAAAACAAAAACAGGTAACCATGTCATGTACAAAATATCTTTCTCTCTCTCTACATGCATAATTCATACACACAAATGTGAAAAAATAAAGGGAACTGAGTTGGGTTTTCATTTCATTGATTTTCTTATGTGTTTATGCTTTTCTTGAGAAGAGGGTATGATCTGATTTAGGTGTGGATTCAGCAAATTTGGATGTGAAGTAGAAAAGGTGGATCGGTGATTCAATTGAAATTGATTAAACTGGTATTGAATTTGGACTAGTGGTTTCATGGGTGTGTAACTTGTTTGAAGAGACCAGCTTTTTTATTCTAAAAAAATATGGGGTCTCACATGAACTTCAACTTCAAGAACATGATTCCTGGAGGCAACAACAATGGAGGGAGACTGTATATGAATTACTCGCCTCTGACCCGACAGAACTCTGTCTACTCACTGACCTTCGATGAGCTGCAGAACACTCTCGGGGGCGATGGAAAGGATTTCGGGTCGATGAACATGGATGAATTCATCAAGAATATCTGGACAGCAGAAGAAGCTCAGGCTATGTCTTCTACTTTCGGCATGCCTGATGGTGGAACCTCTGGTGGTGGGACTCTGCAGAGGCAGGGCTCCTTGACGCTTCCGCGAACTCTGAGTCAAAAGACAGTTGATCAGGTCTGGAGGGACATGTATAGAGAAAGTGGGGGGAAAGATGGAATTGGAAATTCAGGGTTGAATTTGCAGCAGAAGCAGCAGACTTTAGGAGAGATTACTTTGGAGGAGTTCTTGTTGAAGGCAGGGGTGGTGAGAGAAGATAATCAACCGGCTTCACAACTGAATAATAGCGGATTTTATGAAGAATTGGCGTGTTCCAATAACAATAGCAGTATCAATCTTGGCTTCCCTTACGCGGGTCATTCGAATGGAGTCAGAATGAATCGAATTTTGGAAAATAACAATCAGATTACTCAGCAGTCCCCTAATCCAGTGATGAATGCAAATGGGGTCAGGTCTCTGCATCAGCAGCCGCAGCAGCAGCAGCTCTTCCCAAAGCAGAGTAACATGCCCTTTGCATCTTCAATGCAATTAGGAAACAATGTTGAATCAGCAAATCCAAGTTTGAGTTCAATTTTGGGCATCAGTGATACAAAAGTGAGTAATGGTTTTGAACATAGTAGCCAAGGTGGCCTTCCGCATCGAGGTGGAAAGGGCATGGTTGGTTTGGGTGCAGCAGGGGTCACAGGTGCTATGGCATCTCCTGGCAACCAGCTTTCTTCTGATGGGCTTGGCAAGAGTAATGGAGACGCATCTTCTTTGTCACCAGTACCATATGTGTTTAATGGAGGCTTCAGGGGAAGGAAAAGTGGGGCTGTAGAGAAGGTTGTTGAGAGGAGGCAGAGGCGAATGATAAAGAACAGAGAATCAGCTGCAAGGTCTCGGGCTCGTAAGCAGGTAATTTTTCTTTATTTAATTGAATATTCATTATTGTATGCTGCTCTGGTTTTTATTTTTATTTTTATTTCTTTTATGTTGTAAGCACTTTGCAGTGGATTTTGTGAAACAAAATTGGAAGCCATCATTGGTTCTTCCACTTGAAGTATAATTTTGAGATGTGTGAATGCATGTGTAAACATATGGATGCAGTTCTTCATTATGTACAGCATGTGTCATTCCCATATATCTTTTATGTTTATTTGTATGACATGT
Organism: Camphora micrantha; assembly: GCA_003546025.1. Taxonomy (NCBI): domain Eukaryota; kingdom Viridiplantae; phylum Streptophyta; class Magnoliopsida; order Laurales; family Lauraceae; genus Camphora; species Camphora micrantha. Next base: position 36,617,075 of record QPKB01000009.1, read on the forward strand.
TAAAACCATCGGATCACAGTTTCTAGATTGTGCTTTTAGGCTGCTTAATGGTCCCAATTCGCAGGGCAGGATGAGATGATTTGTTGTTTTGGATTCACATGGTTCTTAGATCTTCATATGCTTCATGTATCCGTTTCAGTAGTTAGTAGGACTTTGTTTCATTTGCTAGCTTTTCAGATGAAGGTCTTTCAAGTCTAGCCATCTAATATTTAACCACTTTTATTTAAGACTCAGGAAAACTACCCTACATTCTCAGAAAGAAAGAAACTAGATGAAAGATTGTATGAGTCAAATCTTTTCCCTTCTTCTTTGTTGAATATGGATGGCTCCTGTATTTTCTTTTCCTCTGTTTTCTACATGCCAATTAAAGTGCCAAGGTTCTTCCAGTGAGATTTTTCATTATTTATTTCCCTTTTAGGCTATTCTCTATAGGGCACAAAGTTTAGGCATTTCTGATAATTAAAAAGGCACTCCACTAGTAAAATTAGAAAGGCCCATTAAAGACCTCTACATAATTTTGGCCATGACTTTGGACAGGTTGGATCACAATCTATTATGAATCAAATCTCAAACATTTCACAAACCAGAAATGTTAGGATCATGAACCCCATCACAAAATGGTGAGCCAACACATGATTATGGATTGATGCAACCCAACTTGTAGACTGTGGGGATCATAGTGATCTAGGGAACCCTTGCACAGTATCATTGAGAATGATCTGAACCATGGAATGTGAAAAATACTATACTATATCTAATGAAATTGAGTAAAATGAGATGTGGTTTCTTCTTTTACTTTAGTTTATGCATTATACTGAGAGCTAGGACACAATTGATTCTCAATAATGTTGCTTTAGTTGTTATACCATTGTTTATTATGTTTTAGTTGTTGTGGGGTTATTTGTGTTTTGATTTTTCCTTTTTTAGGTTTCTGCTTAGGTTTTGCTTCTTGGTTTTGTGTTCTGCCAGGCTTACACCGTGGAACTGGAAGCTGAGGTGACAAAACTTAAAGAGGAGAACAAAGCATTGAAGAAGAGACATGTATGCATCATTTATTTCTGTTGACACATTCAAGAAATGGAATTAGCTGTTAATGATCATGGATATTGGTTGTTGCAGGCAGAAACTTTGGAAATGCAGAAAAATCAGGTACATGTCTTGTTTCCACCCTAGACTTGTGTACACCTTTCTATAAAATACAAGTCAACGAATGAGACAATTTTACATCAAGTAGCCATGAAGCATTGTCAAAACCTTTAAAGGGCCACATTTTCATGCCTGATGAGTGGATCTTGTTATTTTTTAGTTCGCTCGTTTTGTTTTCTCATATTACTATTTTTTTTAATGCCTCGTATTTTTTTTAAAAATTTCTTTAGTCATTTATTTAGAGAGGCCGATTAGTTGTCATGGTCTGTCTTAATGAATGTGTATAATAGTTGCTACATGTATGGGGCATATATGTGTAGAAATTTGCTTCATCTATATACTAATAAAATTGGCATCATTCAAATAGCAGCCAATCATGACTGTTGAGTCTCTATATAAAATTAACAAAGTATTTATGGCCAGTACATCAAACCTGATAATCATACTGTAATGCTTCTGTTTCCTAACATTTCTGCTACACTGAGGTGCTTTACTGATGCCTCGTGACTTTCTCAAGTCTCCAATTATGATGATTTCTACCTATAGGATCCTATTCTGCATTCTCTTGCTACAAATGGATCCACTGCCCCGTTCGTATCTCACTAAATGGATCCATTATTCCATTCATGGCCTACTTTCCAGAAACAAAGTTAGAATGTCCTATTCAAAGAGAATTAAGCAAGTGTCTCATGAGACATAAGTGGAATTCCGGTGAGCTTTGCACTGCGGCAAGTTTACAATTTCCTGATTCTCCATTTCTGTACCTAAAATATCAATGGCTGATGTCCCAAAATGCTCCAATTGAAAGATCTCAACTCTTCAATCAGTGTTCCATCCAAAGCATGTGGCTATTTGGATAGAAAATATTTATGTCTGTCTTTTGAGACCTTTTATAAAGTCTTCATGTGCTTTAAAAATATATCTTATTTTCTTCTCTGAAAGTATAATTTTCCTTTTGAAATTAAAATAACTGTAAGAGATTAGTGAGAGAACTGAATCTTTTGGGCATTTAATATTCATATATACAATTAATTTAACATTACATTTTGGTCTTAGAGTGCATCTTTGTTGGCACTTTCTAGGGTTTTGAAACAAGATCATAACACTCATCTTAGGTAATTATCTACAAAATCAACATGCACGATGTAACAGTAACATAGAAGCTTCAACTTTTGATTCTCTCATCCATAGGGAAATATTGCCTCGTATTTGGGATTTAGATTGAGATTAACATTTATCTCATTATTTATGGGATAAGGATCCAATAACGATGATGATATGGGATTAGGAACTGAATTGATGGCGCGTTTAGTGTTATGGATAGAATTTCACCTTTTAAAAGTTAATTATTACAAAACACTTCAGAGTTCAGGGCATTTTCTCTTTACTGAGCTGCTTACACTTTTTTCCCCTCATTAAATTGTTGCTTCCATGGAAGAGAAACAAATGGTAACACCACAAATCTGCTAATTCTGTTTGCATTTTTGCATTTTTCTTTCTTTCTTTTCTTTTCTTTTCTTTTTTTTTTTTGTTTCTCAGTTACTTGTTACTTCCGTGAAGTAATAAACAGGAGCTCCTTACCTAAGCCCTGTGACAGAATACCAAGTCATGGCTATTACTGTTAACAAGATAGTTTGGTTCTCACCATTTAGATATTCAAGCGTACATTTGCAATCACTGATCTGTTTGGTCATTATGAAAAGTGTCATATTGTTTTCCACAGTTCTTGTGTCTTTTATGAATGTGCTAAAAACATGAATTGTCTGTCATTGTGTTTGGGAAGCTCTTTGATGTCACTCCTCTCTTTCACACTTCATGCCTCATCCTTTTTTCCATTTGTTGATATGATTTATTAGGTATTCCAGTAGGTTTTTCATTGACAAGTTCATGTCCGTGTCCTCCTTTTCTGGAAGGGAAGAAAAGTTTTTTTTTTTTTTTTATATGCGAGAGTAAAAGGGTCAGCTATATTGGTATTGAGTAACTGAAACATATTTCAACACAAGTTTGGCATCAGGGACTCTGTTACAAGATGATATATTATTGTGAAGGTAAGTTCAAGTAAATATTGGTATTGAGTAACTGAAACATTTTTCAACACACGTTTGCCATCAGGGACTCTGTTACAAGATGATATATTATTGTGAAGGTAAGTTCCAAGTAAATATTTTGGTTATTGACACAAGTATAAAATTTATATTGGTTGATTTATTGGGAGTATACCTAGAAGGGCCAGCTTTTTAATACTTCCAATAAAGGAGTGGCTGACTAGTTTTTTGTTTTGTGGGAGAGGGATCCTAAATGTTAACACATTCTCATCCAACCTTGGAATTTCATTATCTTATATAACTGTGGTAGGTTAGCTTGGCCACTTGAAAGAACATTCTTCATCAAATTTATTATGCATAGAAGCATAAGCATACCATTTAGAGCTTCCAAGGTAAACTATATACATGTATATTGTATGTCCTAGACAATAACCATAAAACACAACCTTTTGGGATATTATGAATATAATACAAAGTCAGCAGTCTCTAATATCCTCTTCAAGGGCTTGATGCATTTGTTGATTGTCCACATGTGGTAGGCCTGTCTTGTGAAAACATTTGAGAGTGTGATGTTTGTATTTTGATATTTGGATTTAACATGGTTGGCTTCATTAACTGATGTGACGATTAACTTGAATGTGTTCTATTGTTCCATGTAAATGGTCTAAGAACCACAACGTTGATCACATTGGATGGTATCTGGATGGTCATTGCCTCATTAACTTACACTAGTCTCCAAATATAAATGTCATCTCTTCAATTGATTTTTGTTCATCCAAGCGCTTAAATACCTTGAAAATTAGGAGAGGGTGTCTAGGTGCTCTTTTTAATTTTCAAACCCCCTCACCCCCCTCACCCCCCCTTCATATGGATAATTTCTAGCTTAACATCTTTTGTTCTACTTTTATCAGAGTCTTATTTTATCTCTTTGTTATATTTCTTCCTTTATTTATGTTGGCATATTCTGTTTCTCTATAACATTATACTGTTGACCCAATGTATATAGTCCGAAAGAAGCTTAAAACTAGAGTAAGAGAATTGGTTTTGGAAACACTTCTCTGAAGTTTAATTGGAAAAAGAAGAATTCATGACTTCATGTGTAGAATCCTGTTGCGTTCAACATCATTATGCCTCCTACAAGGATAATGGAAGGTTGAAATGCATTGCAAAAAGTGCACTTCATCGATTTGAAGATTTAAAATTAAATCAGAACACGTTGTTTTGTGTATATGCATGCTTTGCAGGCTGCAGCTTGTGTATGCTATCATACCAGTTTTAAGAGATGCAAGGTACATGTGGAGTGTCAAGTGTGGACTCTGGAGTTTATGCCAACACCTAGATTCTTGGAAATCTGAGGCCAGGTCCTTAGAAAAATAGACAAATTCCTTGACAAGAGCCTGTAGCACTGTTGGCAGGTGCTGATATTTACTACCATGAGGGTTCAGGTTCAAGTCATCTTACCATTCAAAGTGACTTAAAAAATGATTTCCTTGACAAATCTCAAACGAAAATCATTGGCAGTTAGTGGTCATGCTTTCATGGTCTCGAATTCTCTAAACATGTCTGCTTGTAACCTAAAGGTGTTCATTTCATTTTGGCCTCAGTATCTTGATCTTTGACAGAGCATACAGTCCATATAAGTTTTAAAAACTGCTTTTTTGGATATATATTCTTCAAAAAACACGCTTTCTTGGATATTTAAATTAAAAAAAAAAAAACAGTTAGAAATTCATTGTACTCAATGGAGCTACACAGGCCTTAGTTACACTAATCAATACATAATGTGGATTTAAATTGAGGTTCCTACCAAGCCACACACAACCTGGGATCTCACAGCTGATAACATGACTCCATAATTCTTACTATATAATAATCTACTGAAGCTGATCTGATCATATGGAAAACAGAATGGGATCCTTTCTATTTTCTGTGTCACCATATAAAGAAATTTGAGATGCCTTTCACTGGACTGATAATTCCTGTTTGTTTTAGTTTAGGGATCACCCAATCCATTTGTTCGTTCCCATTGTTTTAGGGACAGGTCCCATCATTATATATGGACTACCATTCTTTCATAAAGATAACGCCCCTTAAATGTATATACTATTTATTATTGAACTTCATTGTTTCTTTTCATATAAGAAAATTAATGTTTTTCAATCATTGAAGGAGAAATCTTTTTCATTACAGAAATCACTTGGAACAGTAACTGTTTATTAATTTGTAAGGTGACATGAGGTTTCCACTCTGGATGGACAACAGGTTCTGGACATTATCAATCAGAAACATGGAGAGCCAAAGAAACTATGGTTGAGAAGGACGCAGACAGGACCATGGTAGAATATCAAGCAGAGAGTAGCTTGGCTAGCTTACTTTGTTGTGATGGTAGTTGTACATATAGAACGGAAACGAATCGTGTGCTTGTAAATGATTGAGAGTAGTGTTGTGTGTTATCTAGTAGATTTTGGTTTCCTATTTTTTTATCCCTATTTGTCTCTTTTTAATCTCCTGCCCCTGCGATTGTTGTCAAGCATGAGAAAGCTACATGCAGTGAAGCAAGAACTGTTGTAGGAAGCCCTGGCTACAGCAGTCTGCTTGCAAATGCTCACTTATAATGCATATGCACCAAAATTCTCAAAAGCTTGTCCACACACATGCACCTACATCAAGCATCATATCATCAACTTTTTTTTTTTCTAATTTTTATCATTGATTGGTTTATTTTATGTATGATTGTCACTATGTAACCAATTTTTACAGAACAGAAAAATGCCTGAATCCATAAGTATACCCTTGCCTTTCATTCAACTGTATTCGGCCAAAGCCCATTAGAGTTCGGGTACTCAATAGGTACAAAAAGAAAAACATCAGTAGCAATTTGAATGGATTACTGCTTGTGAGAGCATTTTTCTACATGCTATGGAAGGTAATGTATAACTCAGTTGCTTTGTAAGTGCCTACATAATGCAATAATGAAAATTCATGAGATTTGAAAGAATGCTGAACAGAGATTTGGTTCTGTTGGTTGCTTTGAACATTTCTTCATGATGGAGAAAAATATAAGTAATAGTAGAATGGCAATGTATGAGAAGTAACTACATTCTTTTCAACATTAGTGCTCAATGGTTGTGTTTGGGCCTATTGGGGCACACTTTAAACTCACTGATTGAATGATCTTTTTTTTTTTTTTTTTTTTTTAAGAGAGCACATGTTAGCTTTGGTAGATAGTTTTATTTATTAGCAATAAATCTTGAATTTGAATGGGGAAGCATTAAGTAGGGGCTCATTTAAATGTTAGGATTTCTAAGACTTTCTTGGACTTTTTGTCATTTTAGTGAAATGGCCAACCAACAGACCACCAACAAGAAATTGTACGGATGCACCTACTGGCAAGTGAAATATCAAACCAAACGAGTCCCTCGGTTCTCTATTTGAAAGAAAAAATTTGAAGGACATCTCATCTGGTTGGCCCACCTGTGCCATAATGGATATAGGCAATAGAACCAAAATTCATCTGACATACACTAATTCTGTTCATCCACTATCAGGTGGTTCTGACAAATGAACACTGACAGACTCAGATGGTAAGATTGTCATCTGGGAGGTGCACCCAAGGTGAACATTAGCTGTGAGCACTGGAAAAATCAGTCATGGGTCTAGGATTTGGATCCTTTTTTTTTGTTTGTTTGTTTTTCAATTAAGGTCCAGGTTCCACCTCCAGGTCTACTGCATGGACCCAAAAAAGATTTGGGTTCAGGTCCATGGGTTCAATTCCGAGACCCAACTGTACAACAAATTTGAATTCCATTTGAATATGGTACAGGTCCAGGTCCAGGTATTCAAGCTAAGCTAAAGAATGGGTTATGTATGGTCTAATATTGCCCTTTTTGGTCTGGGTATACCAAATAGACCTGACCTGAGCTTGACCTGTCTTCATACCTACAAATGCAATATAAATAATTACAAAATGGGTTTCAACTTATACTGAATAAAATGTAGGTTCTTCAATAGACCAGTGATTGTTGTGAGGATGTTGCACAGATTGTAAGATCCTAGCCATCCATTGTTGCAAATCAAACGATTCATTAAACAGGATGGGTCCTAGAACATTGGACCCCAGGATAATGTTATGAACTCAGAATGTGCTCTGGTGCTTGCTGAATGCCATTAGTTTTTCATTAAATGGATAATGACTTGGGTCAGTGGAGGAGGTTGGATTGATGGCTCTTGATGACTATCCTGGCAGGACAGTTAAGCTCATTTCCCACCATTTAAAACAAAATAAAACAAGACAAGACAGAAAGAGGAAATGGATGGTATAAGCTCATTTCCCACCATTTAAAACCAAATCAAACAAGACCAGACAGAAAGAGGAAATGCATGGTAGTTGGAAGAGAGTGTAGTTAGGTCACAGATGTGAAATTGGTATCATAAATTGGAAAGGTGAAGGTGAAGGTGAAGGTGAAGTTGAAGGGGTGCTTCCTTTTTATTTGTCCTCTTCTTTTTGCAAAACCAAACCCAACTAAACCAAGCATTTTCCCACTAAATGGGGTCGGCTATATGGATTTGATGACGCCAATCAAATCTGTTTAGAAGAAAAATCTTAGAAGAAAATTGTTCCAGGAACCAAGGGTGTCAAACTCATGTCCCTTTGGGTGGGCCTACTCATGCATATGGGTCTGATGGGCAAGACCCAGATCCACAGTTAGGGTCCGATTACCCTTAATGTGCTGATTCTGGACTCACGAGTTAAGGTCCATTAGAACTTTAGGCCCTGTATGTGGATTTAAGTCTTGTGACACTTCTCAAATTTAAATGGAGAAGGGCCTGGAGGACACAAGTAAGTCCAGCCCTAATCTGGCCTGTTAGTAGCCTCTTGAGTCTTGAGATAGAGGACAAAATTAGTAGCTCCAGCAATGAACTCGCCTTGCTCCAAATACATAGACAGCTGGAAAAAGTTGACAAAGTTGGAGGTAACAAATGAAAGCAGTTAGATCAGTGGCCCAAAGGTCAAAGCATAATTATTGGAGTCTAAATGCACTAATTAAGAGAAGCTTGTACCCAGTGGTACCACTGTTGCATTGATTGGATTGGAGTCAGAAAAGTGAACCCACACATTTGAAGCCTTCAGTGCCATCAGCCAAGTGTAACTTAGGAGAGAAGAGTGTGGGTTTGGGTTGGGTTAACTGGCCCAATCCCAATGGGACCCTTAATTATGGACACAAATGCAGATCCAATTGTCAATCAGGAGCAAAATCAAGGCCCATACTTGATCACAGGTGAAGTCTATCTCTGATTAAGCTTTTTTGTTTGTTTCAGAGACTAAAGAAGAGCCCAATAAGCATCTCAACACCCATGAGTATTTAGGTGGTAAGGTATGGGCCCAAACAGACAAAGGATCACATAGTGAATCCATGAAACTTTAGAGCACTTGTCCAAGTAATCAAAATCATGACTAGGCTTTGGTCCTAGGGGTTGGTCTGTTTGAACTGTGGTGAATGCATTCGGCAGATACCACGTTTGAATGTAGCCAGGGGGATTTATTCATGACAAGTTTATTTTTTTTTGCGTCCAGCCATTCTTTTTCAAAATTGAACTTGTGATCGATTGACTTTGATATCATATTAAGTTTTTTTAGTAATCATTCTAACCAATAATACAAGATATATGAGTAAAGGCAACAAAAATACTTTTCAATACTGTCGCTTTTGATGGAATCCACTTTTAAATAACTTCAACTCCTTAAAAGCAAGAACTTTATAATAGGGCTAATTCTGGATTTTCCCTGACTCACTAATGTCCTGCCTTGTATCTAATCTGGCTGTGATGGGTCTAGCTGTAAAGAACTTAATTCAAAATCCTCTAAATTGAAACTACAAAGCCCTTCAATAGTACCCTAGACACATAAACTATTAAAAATCAATGCAATGGCAATTTGAAAATTTTAAGATAGAACATGTCATATTGTCACCCCTTGTATCTGTTATTTTTGGGTCCTCTTGCATGTAGAATCAAACCCGTGCAGGGGAAATTTAGGAGTGAATATTAATGGTTGGTGCAACCTGATTTTGACCTTCAATTTAATCCAACTAAATAGACATAAAAATAACAAGAAATAAAAAAAAAAAAAACTATTTTGAAATAATTAATGATGGGTCAAACTCATTGAACTATTACCGATCGTGATCAATTTATGAAGTAATTGAATTTTAATATAACTAGATCTATTGGTTGTATATTTCGGGTCATCCAAGGCTTTGACTTAGAGAAATTATAAGTTAAAGGAGTAAAACTTCATAATGGAGCCCAACTATAGACAATCCGAGCCCCTCAAACTAGATAGACTACTTTCCATTTTATGAGGTATCTCCAAATTCTATTTTAATAAGAGTTAATCTCACAGTAGAATAGATCATTTATGGCAAAAGTGATTAATTAATAAAATATATAAGTTGGTATTAATGATAATTTTGAATAAAAGACCAATCTTACGGTTGAAACAACTTTTATTGGAGAAAAATTTGGAGATATCTTTGTATGAGTCTGAGTTCTTTAAAGTTTGAATACATGAATTCTTTTTAGTCAAAAGTTTCGGAGCGATTTTAATCGGACGGCATGCAGAATCCTTTATATGTATTTAAACTCTCGTAATTCCAGGCGATCTTTATTATTTTTGGGTCCTCACCATATGCAATATACTATGGGCCCCCTACCATTTCAACCGTGGGATGTTGACACATGAGGTCAAATGTACCACTTGTTGTGGTCCTTCAACGGCTGAAATAATTTTAATCCAGTACTGATGACGACCCACCACCTTGTGTCGGTTGGTTGCACTGTAATTGGTGGATGCAGCCTCTTAACTCTCAACAAAAGGGGAGTCTACATAGTCCTCAGACTACCATATGCCTGGCTTTCCTGTGGACTCATTCAAAGACCACAATCAATGATATGTACACCTGTGGGGTTTCATCTCTGACCACAAGACAAACCTGTGGGTCCTATAATAAAAATTGACAAAAGGCTTGAATTCAGTTTCTGGAGCTAAAAAGCTAAAAAGTATCTTCCCCAATGCGTCAGATTAATGTGGCATGACCCAAACATGATTTGGGGCTGACGTGGTATTATTATATTTTCGTCAAAGTGGTCAATTGAACGGTGGAGCCCGCTCTTTAAAAATAAAATTTAAAACTATATCAATGGAAGGAAAAACGAATGGGAATCATCTCGAACGGTCTAAATTATTTCGACGTGTATTTAATGATCGAGTTTCGTAAAGTATTATACATGTCCCACGTAATAACTGTGAGAGAGGATTAGGACCCCTTCTTAAATGCATGTTGAGCCACTTTTTTAAAATGCAAACAGATTTTGTTATGTTCTATTTTCTTAACTGTCCCCCACTGTGATTCCTTGTATATTCTATTTTCTCATTGATCATGATACTTCAATTTTTTTTTTTTTTTTTTGTATGTTCCTAGAAAAAACCTATTGAAATATGCAATTAAAAATAAAAAAAAGACATATCAAAAAGTGTCATCATGTTATTCTTCCCTACTTTATTTAGAGTTTCTCTCCATGTCCTTTCTTATTTTCATTTCTAGCATCAGTTTGAAATACTATGATGATGTTTGGTTTTCTCCATATCCAGTTTCATCTAGGGGTACATCCAAGATTTGCAAGTGTGTATAGATTAAGAGCCTACTAACCTGTTGATAACAAAATGATAGGTACCACACATGACACATGGCATGTAAGTGGGACTCATTACTTAGTTCCAAAAAAAAAAAAGAAAAAGAACCAGATCATATGTTCACCAGCGGGCTCACCTACTTAAATCCAAACTTTTTTCGATTTATCGATTGACAAAATCCTCTTTGCTATACTTATCGATATTCATGCATGCATTCATCATCATCCTCATCAAAACATTGTCCCAACTATGTTGGGTAAGCAATATGAATTCGGTTTCTCATTTTTCATTATATAGTAGGCCAAATGCTCATATAGATTATACTTCTTTACATCTAGCCTCATTATTTCTATTGATGTCATCTTTGACTTACTCTTTTTTCCTTAGCGGCTATCAACTTTCATAGAAAGATCAATACACATTAATATCAATGTGAAATCCATAACTATACAAGTCCTCATTGAAGAATCTCTATTACAAGGGCTGTTCGACTTTTGTGGCCCTAAATTCTAAAATTATCTCAACTAAGATTTATTATTAATTAAACTAAACAAAATGTACTAGAGTGGGACAACAACAACAACAAAAAAAAAAAAAAAAAAAAAGGCTTAATTTGAGTTAACATCTACTAATTTAATAACACACCCTTAAATAATAATTCCCTTCTCTACCTTGCACCAGTCCTTGTCTTCCTAGTTACCCCTTCATTATCATGATAAGATCACTCACCATTGTCACTTATTTAATTTACATTAAACTAGATGGGCATATCTCTTAAAAAAAAAAACAGACCCAAGATTACAAATAGAGACAGTCCTCTTCAACATCACTGTCCAAGCACAGGCTAGCCCCTGACAAACTCAATTCCCAAATCTCCCTCATGCAATAAAAAAACAACATTTTCTTTCCCATACTAAACTAAACTAAACTAAACTTGCTCTTAGCCTGTCAAATAAACAATCAAAAGTCTTCCCCAAAAGGGCATTTCCGTCCATTCCATTCCAACGTCCCAACGAACTTCCTCCTTATAAACAAAAAAACAGACACTACCCTTCCCTGCACGACCTCCCACCACCCGCCACACTACCGCCATCTCTCTCTCTCTCTCTCTCTCTCTCTCTCTCTTTCTCGTGCTGTTAATGCAAAGAAGCGAAGAAGAGATCGAGAATGCTAGGGTTAGGGTTTGCGGCAGACCATAACCTTCTTCCCATTTCGACAACTCGTACTCAACATCTCAGTCCAGACTCTGCAATCTTCTCTCACGAATCCAAACCAATCGATCGCTGCTTCGATCACCAATCCCTCATCTCTCAGCTTTCCAAGGTATTATCTCACACCCCATTCTCGCCATTCGATCATCTGACGGATTACAAGACCATAAAAATCTTAAAGTTTCCTTCTTTGGATCGATAGGAAGATAAAGTTTGATAGAAAGGAATCGTAATGTGTTACTATGATGATGATCTTCTTCAGATTTTGATTTGGGTGTTGGAATTCCAGGATTTGGTACATGATCTCGAGCGAACAGCTTCATCTGGCCCAGACAAGATTGGCAGCAGAACATCTGTACGGAAGAGCAGTAACCCTATCAAGAAGAACATGCCCAAAGAAGAAGGTTTTGATAGTAACTAGTAACAGTACTTGTAGTGAAAGTAGTTAAAGAACAATGACGGAAAGAAGTAAAAAGTAACCCAGAAAGAAATTTTCTTTTTGAGTGGAAGTCGCTGTTTACTAACCTTTTTCTCTCAATCATTCTCTTCAGCCAGCGTTGACGAAAACGAAAGCGATGAAGATGGAGAAGTTGCAATTCCACCCAAGAACTCACTCAAAGGTACTAAAACCTTTGCTAGAATCTCATTTCCACTCTGTTCTAACAAAAAAAAAAAAAAAAAAATCTGATCTTTCTCGCCTTCCAGATATCCGGGTGTCTAGGCCTGAAGCTCTACTGAGAAAACAAGAGCAGAGGAAGCTGGCTTCTGTTGATCTGAACACTCGAGGCCATACGACGAGCTCTTCGCCGAGATTCGTAGCGATGAAGAAAACCTCTGCTGTTTCTCGCCAAACAGGGGTGTTGCCCAGCCCTGGCACGCCGAGTTATTGCCAAGGAACTGTTGATGGAATGGGGTTGCAGAAAGCCAGCAATGCGGAACGAGTTCCGCAGAAGGCAAATTGCAGTGGGAGATATGGGAATGCTGCTCTGTTGCCTTTCAACAATGGGCGGAACTTGCCATCCAAATGGGAAGATGCGGAGAAGTGGATTTTTAGTCCGGTTGAGGGTGGTGGTGTTAATCGTCTTCCATTGATTCCTCCACAGAATAGGCGGCCGTTGTCGAAGAGCGGGCCATTGGGTGGATTGGGAGTTTCCAATTATTCGTCGCCAGTGTTTGATGGTGGGAAGGTCGGGAATTTTACAGGGAGCTCTCTGTATTCGTCTGGGGTTTTGGTTCCAGATTCATTGTCAAGTCAGGTTTTTGGGGGTGGTGGTGGAGGTGGGGGGAATTGTCCTGTGCTTACTGAGCATTATTGTATAATGCGATCAGCTAGTGTAAATGGGTGGTCAGATATGAGGAACCAGTCCTCATTACCCAGAGGTAATCACTCTTCTTGGTCTTGGGTTTGTATGAAACAGTCATATAAATGGATTGAGTGGGGATTACTGGTTTTAAATTGATGACAGACTAACCCAGGCTGCTACCTCGGCTGATAAGGATCATAAAAGTCCTTGAGAAGGAGACATGGTAGCTAGGTTGGAGTCCTTGGAATGGGGAGTAGAGTTAGAAGAAAGATGCTTAGATTGAGTTGTTTAGGAGGGTGGATTAGGATTGCCATAGAGAGAATTTGGATGCTGCTATTGTTTACATGTGTTAGGCTAAGCATGTAGTTCTTATCACTAATTATGGACTCCTGTTTTGTTAAATGTACAATTTATCTTCTTCCTTAATTTATCATTGTATAAGAGGTGATTATTGCTTTGCAATTAGCTGTTTATACCATTGGATCTGTGCAGTGAGGACTGTTGGAGGAAAACAGAGTTAAGAAAGGGCAGATTAGCTTTGTTCCTCTTGGTGTGATTTTTGGCCAGTGGCCTATTTACTGTGAGATACAGCAGGTTGATCTCACATCTATACATGTGGCAATGTGTGGCATCTTTTTATTCTAAAGCGTAAGAATTCCATGTTCAAAAGGAACTAATTCATTGGGGTTGCAGCTGTCATTGCTGATTCTCATACAAACAACCTTTTACTGTGTATGTGTCAAGGAGGAGGTTCATCATTACCATCCATCTATCTGGACTTGTGTGGAGAGCCCACACTTCAAAAATAGTAGTGATCAGATGATCCTAGCAAGCAGCATTCGCTTTTTTCAGTTTCTTTTGATTTAATTTTTCCCCATGCCCTTTCTTATTGTGGCCAACAACTGATCCCCTTTGCAGATGAGAAAGAGGGCACCAAGGGTGCAGCTACCAAGTTTTCTCTTGCTATTTCAAGAAGAGACATAGGGACACAGATGAGCCCTGTGCAGAGTCCTAACTCATCTCCCAAAGCTGCTTCTGGCTCTTCAGTTCTTCCCATTGCAGAGCTGCAAAGCAACCATCCCTCTAAATTAGACGTCAAGGATGTGCAGGTAGATGATCATGTCACTGTTGCTAAAAGGTCCAAGAAACATGGAGCCCAAGGACTGGATAATTGCTCAACAAACAATAGAGAAAGGAAGAACAAAGTTGCTGAACCTCAAGCTTCAGATTGGGAACTGGCAGAGACAGAGAAATGCATATCAAAGTAAGCATAACTTGATAGATAGAGACATATAGATAGCTGCATAACACCTATTAGAATCTTAGGATTAGTGTTCTGACTCTCGAATCCAACAACTATCCAAAAAAAAGAAAAAAAGAAAGCATAACTTGTAATTCTTTTGCCAGTTATTTTGCAAGCATTCTAAAATCACAAACCTTTATATTTCTGGAAAAAAAATTGGTGAAAACAACATTAATTGTTGAATTTGTTGATCAAATCACTGTGTGAATGCCTTCCAATTGTTTCAACTCTTACTTTGTAAGATACACTAGTAAGGGTATTGCAGTCAAAAGATATTGGGGTGGGTGTTTTTTTTTTTTTTTTATTAATTTAGAATCTTTTCTGCAATTATTATTTCATAGTGTTTCTTTTGGTTTAGCAATTAGATATATGGGTAATAGATGGTTTTGACTTAGGAGTGCTCAACTCTTTTGTACTGGATAGACAATAAACTAGAAGCATGAAATTACTACCAAGTCCTCAGACCTTGCTAAATCTCAAGCTGACCTGTTGAACATGGTTGATCTTAATGGATAATCGCTGTGGCTCATAATTATCTAACTCATGGTCCCCTGCAGGGTTAAGAGGGATGAAGCTAGTATAATGGCTTGGGAGAACTTGCAGAAAGCAAAAGCTGAGGCAGAGATTCGGAAACTAGAGGTGCTCTTGCATGAGTTTCCACCATAGTCCTTACAATATGAAAAACAGAAGCCAACCTAATCATAATATCAGTAGATCTTCGGCACATTGCAGAGTCAGATAACACAGTTATCTGATCTGCCTTGCTCACACTAATTATTTTTTTATCTTGGTCATTATGAAGTTTCCCATGATTATATTAATTTGTTGGAAATGGAAGCTCTTGCCTGAATTTGCAGTTTGATGCAGATGAAACTAGAAAAGATGCGGACTTCATCGATGAACAAGATTATGAACAAGCTGAGATTGGCTCAGAGGAAGGCACAAGAGATGCGCAGCTCAGTGTCAGCTAGCAAAGTCCATGAGGTTAGCATGACGTCAGAAAAGGCTGTGTCTTTTCGCAAGGTTGGTCAAATGGGATCCTTGACTGGATGCTTCACCTGCCATGCCTTTTAGCTGCATGTACTCTCCCATCTACCTCAAGCAGCTGGTAAGTGCTAATTTTGACCTGTCTCCCACGGTTACAACTATAGTGCTCCAACTTTGTTTTTGTAATTCATATATGGTTTGGTGTTTAGTATTCAGATGATTATATAAGAAGTCATCAAGCACTAGTTAATAATACTTATGGTTAAAGGTTACATTGGCTGATGGGATGAAGTGGCACCTACTATGTAATTGATGATACAGGACACGATTCCTCTAAAGCTTCTACATCAGGATGTTCTATGCTTCTTTTGGAAATAACACATGTGGAAAAGTTTGTAGGGCCCATTGACGATGCAAGACACAACAAGGCTTTGAGATATAGCTATATAAAAGGAGTTTGGTCCATTAGACGTTATCAGTGGTCTAATCTTACTTTCAAGGCCATGAAATAGATCGTCGAAATAGAAGTTTAATTGTTTATCTACTTACCATCAATTTCATGGTCTTAGATTAGACAGCTGGCAACATCTAATGGACCTGACTTTTGCATGTGGGTAGATCTCAATTCTCAAGTCTTTCTTGGGATCTATTTGGGCTTGCGAGCCTCACAAACTCTGCTAGGTGTCTTTTAAAAAAAAAAAAACCAAATGATGGCATCCTTCTGCAAAAGCAGTACAGGATCCAAGTCCCTTGATATATGGTGATTTGTTTTCCGCTCTTAATTTTCTATTTTTCTATAGGATCATTCATCCCTAGTTCTATACTCTTTAAGTTTTTACCATATAGTGCACAGTTCTTGGCCTAGATCACTCTATTCTGATGCACAGTTCTAGAGCTAGGTAGATGTTTTCTTTTTATCTCTTCTTCATTTTTAATTTTTGAAATTAAGTATCATTACTTGCACCTTACTAACATTATTATGATTCTGAAACGCTCACCCCAATTTGTTCCATTCATCTTGTTTAAATTTTCAGAGATGCAGTCAGCTTTCATAGTCTCATTATTAATACATATTTGCAGGAGTAGTGATGGATGACGACTCCCTTTTAAGGCCTTCTTGTATGTCAAAGCAAACAAATGTTGAAAGGCAGAAGCGGAGAGGGAATGAGTGACATTTAACTATTTGACTATTCATGCAGTGCGAGCGGTCTGGTATTATATTGTTGGTTTGCGATTGGCCTCTGGCACAGCATGGAATCAACAGAAGGCAATTATCATAATGGCACTATTCTCTACATGTCCCACAATTTCAATTATGTATAGGTTGCAAGGATGAGACCTCAACATGCAAATAATCTAATCTCTTCAACATGAGATGTGGGGAATCTTCCTCCATAGAACTGGAAGTGGGTCCTGATACTGATGGGATAACCGCTTTAAGGCGATTTATTTACCCATGAAGGGATATTTTGCCTGTATGATTGTTTTGAAGGCCAATGGGCCACAGAAATGAACTTCTGTACATCTTACCAGTGGAGGCTTCTGCATGCTTTTAGGTGATACTTTCGTAAACATGGGTCTGAACAATTGCATTTTCAATTTTCTAGTGAAATGCCTCTGTTTCTCTTTTGAGTTCTGTAGGAGGGCAGTGTGGACCCTCCTAAATTAAAGGCGCTTAAGCACAACAACCTTTATGCGGGAGATTCCCAAGGGAGAAAACCATACCCTTCTGCATATTTCTTGTGTATATCCAAGTATTGATTTTATTTACCCAAAGTCAATGGTGCCCACTGCCCACCTTAGTTGGGCCAAATAAAAATGATTTTAACCCAATAAAAACCATCAACTGCACAATTGGGTATGTCGATGATATTGGGTTTGCTTTTCTAACAAATAGTGTGTGAATGCTTCATTTCCAAGGAAACTGATCTTGTGAATCCAATGTAATGATAAGGGATGAAAAACCAAGAAAGAAGATCCATCATTTGTCTGGAAAAATCGACGGTTATCTTTTCCACGAAGATGGTTCACCACTCCCTCCTGTGCAACTGATCTCCTAAACATAGGAAACCAATCTAAAACGACCATTTTCCTATTCCCAGTGCTAAGATTCATTACAGGGTGGGTGTCACAATGTGTACTGTCTGGATTTCATGTATGCATTATTACAGCCAAATTATCCATTGTGACAGCCATTCCAGCTATTTTCAGTAATGCCTATGTTTAGTGAGATACTAAATAGCTAGAAGCAAACTGGTTGGTCCAACTTCAATTGGAGTGGGCACACATTGGTTTTGCTGAATGTCAAGATCCAACAAAAGCATGTAAATGTCATGTCTAGCAGAAACAAGTAACAGACACAAAAGAAGCATTGAACACAAAGATGATATACTCTGGCTCAAGTGATGAACAAAACTTAACTGACCAGAAGTTTACAGTTTTTTTTTTTCCATACTTTGCATAAGCCAATAACGGGTAGGTAACTAGAGTTACATAGGTAATTAGGGTTCCAGGTATGTTGTAGTAAAAGGATATCCAATCTCCAATCCAAATGTGCCCCTAAGTTTCAAAGGATGCCTCTTTGTAAGATGTACCATAAGATCCCTTCGGGGCACTAGTCTCAGGCCTACTGTGCTGCATGTTGTGGCCGTAAGGTGCATCTCTTGAAGCACTTCAAAGAAAAAAGATTTGAGGAGAAAATGCAGTAATACCAGAAGCAAAACAATAAATGGACCAAAAAGATGGGCTCTAGTCTCTAGAAGACGACCAGCTTATACATAATAGTTTTATTCATAATGAAATTTAAAAACACTCTACATATATACAACCCAATTTGATGAAATCTGAGCATTAAAATAAATCCTTACAGTTGAAAATTGAATAATTTTAAATCTTCGATGAAGAAATTAAAAAGAGTGCAAAAATAAAGAGATGAAAAACATAAGCAGAAAGTCGATCACATTCAAATTTCTGATATAAATTAGCTGGCAACCAATGTATCCTTGTGTAATAGGAGAATTCTGCATTGATGAGTCCACGTACTGGGTTTTGCTTACTTCCTGCCTTACCAAACTTCTCTACATGATTTCAATCTTTTTCTCCGAAAGGAATATGTCTAATGTAGACAACTGATGTTATGCACAAGTGCTTCACCTGATTCTCAAGAATATCAAAATTTAGCTTCTTGTTTCTCATCTCATTGTAGCCAAGCACGACTGTCCAATTAATCTTCAAGGGCATGTGCTCACAGCACAACCAATGGAGATGAATAGTTCCAGATGAAATGTTGCTCAGCCGCATGTCCAAAATCCTGCAATGACCCCAAAATGGTTTTATAAGAAAACCCATGAGAACCACTAGTTATAGGCATTTCAAAATATACACAACAATGTTTAAACAGAGAGCCATAGGATCCCAAGGGATATATGCTTTTGCAGTTTGAAAAACAACAATGTTTAAACTATAAGCGATGATAATAGATATCAGAAAATTCAGATTGGCTAATCAAACATATGAAAAGTATATAATCCAATGGCAACAGAAAAATACTTTTTTTTTCTCCTGTGAAATGCATTAATTCAGGTATCCTAATGAATGAATTTCATCATGCATCTGATCATATCACCTTACCTTGAGATTGTCAGACTGGCAAAGGCTCAGACTTGTATTACACTAAAAAGTTAGGTCCCCACTGGCTCATTAGTCATTAGGCAAGCAGGATAAACGCTCAAGTTTCTCATACTGCATGGTATATTATATCAGCATCTTTAAGATCCCCAGGCATGCTCAAGCAGTGGTCGTTCCAGTTCTTGGATAGTCAAAAACAAGACCCTCTGCTACACTTCTGGCACGTGCATGGCCAAAGAGCTTGCTGACAATAGCCAACGAAAAATCCATTGCAGTTCCAAGGCCTCTGCTGGTAATCAGTTTACCATCAATTACAACTCCAGCATCATCAATGACTTGGCCTGTGAGCTGATTGATAACAGAGGGATGAGCTGTGGCTCTTTTTATCCTGTATTGGAAATAGAATAAGTCTTAATGCAGACAAAGTGCATAGAGATGAAACTGATGACGAGAGCAGATCACTCTTTATGTTAGTACAAAACCTTGAGTAAGCCTTGTTTCTGTAGAATGGTTGGAGATGAGCATATTGCTCCATATATTCTTCCAGCTAGTTCTTGTTCTTTAAGCAACTTCTTCAGAAGCCTAGACTTGAACAGCCGCTCAACTCCCCTAACTCCTCCCTGCATTTTGACACCCATCACACCAAGGCAGTTGGCAGCAGCAATTAAAAAAAAAAAAAAAACAGATGGTTGAAGAGAGAGAGAGAGAGAGAGAGAGAGAGAGAGAGAGAGAGAGAGCGAGCTCAACTCCCCTAACTCCTCCCTGCATTTTGACACCCATCACACCAAGGCACAGCAGCAATAAAAAAAAAAATAAATAACAGATGGTTGGAGAGAGAGAGAGAGAGAGAGAGAGAGAGAGAGAGAGAGAGAGAGAGAGAGAGAGAGAGAGAGAGAGAGAGAGAGAGAGAAAGAGGGTGGGGGTGTTTGGGTTGGCACTTGGATGGGGTTAGAGTAGAGGGTCTAGATGGAGGAAAGGACAACCAGTACAAATGGAAAAGAGAAAACCAGTTCCACGGGTGAAACATGTGATGAGCGTTCATTCATTTTCTGGCAGAAACTCATTTTCACATTTGAGGAGAAAGAACATGTGACGGAACCAAATTTCAACTATGATGTGCAATGCCACCATCTCTCTAAACAGGTTTTCTACCTTTCCTTTTTATCACATTGAAACAATTAATCATAGAACATTTTGAATAAAAGTTGGAAGATTCAACACCACATCAAGTGAACGGCAGGAGTAAAAGAAATGAAGAAAACTGTGCAGATCAGGGATGAAATTTGGTCCACGAATACCTGAAGGTCCCAACCTGAAAAGATTAGGTATAGGTAGAGGATATGGATCCATTTCAAAATTCAGGTTGGCCCTGGACTTATGGGTCTATGCCTGAGAACCATAACACCCTAATGCATACATGCATAAACATTTTAGTAACATGCATGTAGAAACTTTAAATGGTAATAGATGAATGTACATAAAAAATTAGAAAACCTGAAAAAAGTTATTCTAAAACTGAATTTGATGATTAGAATCACGCTACAGGACAATGCTTGAATCTAGCTCACTCATTGAGCATCGAGGGCCTTCTTCTAATAGTGAGGGCCTTTCTGAAGAGTGAGGTAAAGTTTTTAATGAGCCACAAGCCTACAACATAGCACACATAAAACAATGCAATATAAATGGCTCATCTATCACTGGACTGGGAGTCAAAATTACTTGCTACCAGCAATAGTGTAGAACACCACCAGGAAAGTTAACCCTAGTACCTACTGCCGTTTCGTCAGACTAATAAAAAGTGTTAAAACTTAAAACATTTGGTCGATTATCATGTATTGATATGGAGTTTATCTCACCGGAAGAATTATCAAGTCATACACTGACTCAGCAGCAGCAGCAGCAGCAATAGACTTGTCAGCAATGAGTTTTGTGTTTTGAGATGCCACAATTTGCATTGATTTCTCAACAGAAGCAACCACAACATCCACCCTCGCCCGCCTTAAAATATCTACCAGCATTATCACTTCCATCTCTTCAGACCCATTTGCAATGGGAACAAGAACCTGTAAAATAATGTGCAAATTAAGTGGGAAACACCTACAGGTTACAAAATGTGCAATGATATCATTTGATTTGGGAAGAGAGCAACAAATCAAAACTATGGAAATGGCTTCGAAATAAAAAAAAATTGGAATTCTCAACAGATCTAAAATCGCCAAAATGATAGAAAAAAAAAATATCTTAAAAAAATTTAAATTGTTGCAACTTTTTTTTTTTTTTTCAAAAAATCCCTATGAAATACACAGAAAAAAGCTAATAATTAATCAGTTCTGAACATAGTAAAACTGCCAAAAGAAGAAACCCAAAAAATGTAGTGAACACCTTAAATTCCCCCAGTGTCGACACATCCATAAACAGCTCCTTGTATATTAACATTTTCTAATATGTTGAAGTAAAATCATTAATCATGTAATATATTTTCTAATGTATTGAAGTCAAATCATGTAATATTTTCATCTTGGAGGTGTTGACACTTGATTCCAGATTTTCCTTAGGCAATAAATTAGAAACTAGTTAAAAAGCTTTCTGGAAAAAGAAGCAGGATTACTTTAATATGTGACTTGAATTTAACTGTTGGTCGAGAACATGAATTGAGAATTTAAACAAAATAGTTGCCATGTCAATCTTCCTTTTCAGAAATTAACAGCGTTAAGCATAACAATGAACAATGGGATGAATAAAAGAGTTTTGGATTTGTAATATTGTATACCTCTCATACTCAGGGAAAAACAATAAACTACTTACACGAGGGGTATGATCAAAAGACCAATCGACCTCATTGAATTCTTCCTTTTTGGGTCGGCCACGATCAGAATGCATCAGCTAAGAAGCACAAACGAGTAATTAGATATAGCAATTTATTATACATCGTCGTCATCATCATCATCATCAAAGCCTTGTCCCAATTATGTAGCAGTAGCATATTATACAATTCTATATATTCAGTGTTAAATTTTTGAGATCTATATGTCAAGAGACGGTGAAGCACATAATGAACACAAATGTAAGAAAAAATGATCACTTAACTTTCTTTTGGTGGACCAGACCTTAATTATTATCAAAATTATAAGTTCTCTATTAACTATTGGTATAATAAAAAATAGAAGTTCAGCAATAATAAATCAAGACAAGTTACCAAACGAATAATCGACACAAGGTAGAAAAAGACAAAAAAGATAGCTTTAGACATAGATAAAAAGTTTTAGGTTTTGAGGCTCATATTCTACATGAACTTCTATAAAAACCGGACTGGATGCCAAACCACTGGACTGGTTTGTTCTGTTCAAGTTTGACCATAAGCTGACCTGGTTCGACTGATTTGACTAATGGTCTGATCCGGTTTGACTGTGATGTTAATATGATTAAAACAAAGATGAAAATATAAATACTTTTGATGGCTAAGATTTTCAGATCATGAGTGCTAGCTGGTCCCATAAACCACTCATTTTAACAAGAAAGTCATGGATAGTGTCATTGCCCTATTCAGCATTCTTTATTTCCCACTCAATTTGGATTCAGCATGCTGAGTTTGTTTGTACATACAAACGTGCCAGATAATTCCAAACATCTTTTGGATTTTTAAATTTAGCTAATTAGTTACTAGTAGTTGGATAAACCTAATTAGCTATCCAAGAATCGATTTTCCCTACATCAGACTACTACTCTTCAAATGTGGGATCTATTTCAGAAGGAACATTTTACTTCCCCCAAATGTACTTCCACAACTTTTGTCCCTTCATTTATTTTTGGCACCGGATGGTACCAATATCCATAGTTTGTCACATCAAATCAAATGACTATAACCATAACCTGAAATTGATCAGATTCCATGGTGAACAGAAATGCTGACAGACCAGATCTGGAGGAAAAAAAGGTTTATCCAACAATATTAAAAAAAATACCGGAAAAAGTGCACTCTACAATTATTGGGATCATGAAAGGAAGGTTCAAGTAAAAGTTCACAAAACATATGAATACAATATGGTGAGATTATGGTAGCATCATCGCTAGAGATTTTCTCCACAATTATTACATCATGAAAGGCAAGAAGTATAAGTAAAAGTGCACAAATGTGCATGCATGTGCACACGAAAACAAACTAAAAATATTTGTCCCTGCTAATTATAACACTAATGCATTTAGTGTGAACAAACAAAAAGCCCCAACAGACAGGTAACTTAATTATTTCTCTAAGCAGCAATCACACCTTTGGCTAAAAAAAGGACAAAACTGTCCTTTTGCATGTCCTGTCCTTTGATTAATAAAATGTTGTATACCTTTTAAAAAGAAAAAAAGTAAATAAAAAGCGCAATGACCAAAAACTACTTGAAGATAATAAATAAAAAAAAGCAACTCAAAAAAACTATCAACAGCATGAAAATAGAAATTTCAAATGTAGAACCTAAAACGGGCCAAGATCAAAGCAAACAAGGGTACATTACCACCACTTACCAGTGTGCCTCCAACCTCTTCAGCAAGTTGGCTCCCAAACAGTTGCTCAACGAATGATAGAGCAAACTCAAAGGCCGTTCCAGGGCCGCGGCTGGTAGTAAGTTCTCCTGATACTTGGATATTTGACTTAACAGCACGAAATGAAGGAAGTTTGTGCATAAAGGCAGGATGACAAGTCATCTTGCAATGGTAAAAAGAAAAAAAGAATGAGCAACCAAGATTCTCTACCTTTGATTTGATAAATAATCAAGATATAATCATCAATACCAAAGAGGTGTTTGGATGTGGTGAAAGCAAAAGCAGGGAATCCCTACTGAATTGGAAATGAAGAGAAAAGTAGAGGAGAAAATGTAGGTGGAGGGTGAGAGGAGAAGATTTTCTCCTGTTTGGCATCTACAGTTGAAAATTGCATTTGAGAAGTTTAGAAAGGATAAATGCCACCTTTTGGAGAGGAAAGAAATACAGTTTATTAAATGAAAGAATCCATTGGTGAATATCATACTTCAGCTAGTTTCTAGGAAGAAAGTCACTTCCTATTCAAGGACAAAATACTACAAGTGGGCCTGCATTTATCCTCTGCAAAACAACCCCAAATGGTTCAAACTCAATTTAGCAGTAAAAAAACCCTTCTGTTCTGGTAATTCACCATAACCCCCTCTCCTAAAACTCCCCCATGGTAGAAGTAAGTAACCAGGTATACAAATACCTTTTTCCTCCTCATGAGACCCCATGGCTGAAGAACAACTGCAGGAGCAGCACAAATAGCGCCGTATAACCTTTTCTCTTCAACTTGTTTGCTAGTAATCTTCCGAAGGATTTCACAGTCTCTCAGTCGAGTGGAGCCAGGCATGCCTCCCTGGTATTACAATTTTCATTAGAAAAAATAAAAAGCATAAGTTCCAATTTAATGTTGAGTCAAACCCAAATCAGAGAAATTTTAACTTGTAACACACACACACACACACACACACACAGAGAGAGAGAGAGAGAGAGAGAGAGAGAGAGTAAACTTGAGAACATCCACATAGATTGCAGTATAAAATCTCACGATCATCATGGATTCCTGTTTCAATGTAAGATCAGTGATAAGAATAACTTTGCTAAAAGTAGATTTCAGTCTGTCTTTTTAATACCACACTAAGAATGTTGTATACTTGGGGGGAAAAACTCTTCCTCAAAATCTTGACAATTCTATCCCAAGAATTCCCTCGCAACTCTAGATTAGTCCCATAAACCAACCACCGCTAGCATTTTCTCAAATGGGACTTCTTAAGGTTTGATGAGATGGCCATTTAAAGAACAACTTTTGACAAGATTGAACTCAATAAATTGAGTTTATGACACAAGCATTGCACAAAATAAAGTCAATTTGGCATCATTTAATCTAGAAAATGTAAAAATCTTGCAACTTGCGCCATTAGTTTGAAAAAAAAAAAAAAAGTTACAAATATTTAATCCCATGGCTATCTTTTTCTTTTTTCCCTTTTTTCAAGACGTGACAATAAGATTTAAGAGAAAAACAAGGCCGTATGGAACTTGCAACATCAAGAGCAAACAAAAAGCCCAAAAATCCTACACATTAAGCTAGTGAGAGAAGGCAAAATTCGATCCTATACACATCCCATCTCCCCTCTCCCCTCTCCCCAGTCCCCACACAAAGAACCTCCTCGTCTCGTAAACTTATTCACTATGGCTTTGTTAGAGGCCATTGAGTTGGGTACCCACAAGAAATTCACATCACAACATTGAACGACAAATTTGCCAAATCCAAACTATTAGTTTTTCCCTTTAGCAAGCCAATTCTCCAACAATCAGACAATTTGACTGCTACCCGAATTATGTAGCATGCATGATAGCTTTATCGCTGACCATCCCAATGATGATAAGAAGGCATTCATTCTGTATTGCAAGTCACAGTTCCTTGTCCAAAATCCCACTTCATCAGAATGGTGGACAACGTCATAAATTTTGTTAAGCATATAACAATGTAAGTAAGAAGTACACAAGCATTTAAAAAAAAAAAAAAAGTTGCCAGATTCTGCATTTCAACTGCGATATCACTAAACTCGACAAACCCAACCCATAATCATGAATCCAAAAATCTGAAAAAAAAAAAAAAAAAAAAAAGAGTTGTGAACTTTCATTCTCTCGTGACGTTTTGAATCATAAAAAGCACTTAAAAAGAAGGCTAATACAACTTAACAATCAAAATCAGAACCAGAAAGAATCAAATCCTTACGGGTAGAGCAACAAGATCAAAAATCTCATCAGAACAGGACGAGATGAGGGTGTCTGATACGAGCTTCGTGCCGGCAGAGCCCTCGATTTTGAGCTCCGGCTCGACCGACGCAATGAGCACGTCGGCCCCTGCTCGACGGAGGACGTCGACTAAGATGACGGCTTCCATTTCCTCCGTGCCGAGTCCGACGGGAACAAGAACCTGAGAAATGAAGAAAGGTCTCTGTTTTAGGGTTTAGGGTTTTTGGAACAGAGATTTGGTAAGGGAAGTGAAGAGAGGCTCACCTTCTTCATCCTGGCGGGAAGAGTTGGAGAGGAAGTGAGAGTCGTGAGTTTGACATTGCGAGTTGAGGTGGCAGAGGTCTTCTGTGGCTGTGCAGGGACGGCTGCGCAGTGGAAGGGACCAAGTGCCATGCAAGCCATTCGATGAATTGCCTCTGTGAACTAACAACAGAGGAGGAGGATAACAAAAATCAAATCAAGATATGTTACCATATTACACAGCCAGGAAATAATATCTTGTTGCGGTAAAAGTAGAGTAGAAAGCAGAGGCAGAGCACTGCTTTTCTATTTTATTTAGTGGGTTTTGGGTAGGGTTGTAAACGGGCTAGTTCCGGTTTAGATCCACGGTGGATTCGGAACCAGAACTGTTAAGGAGAAGGTGGAACCGGAGCCAGAGTCGGAACAGTTTCGGAACCTGTCTTTTGACTTCGGAACCGGAACCAGAACCATATATGAGACGGATTTGGATCCGGATTTAGATACATAATTATATTAGAAAAACATGATTTTTATGGTAGATTTTCAAAAATTTAGATTACATGTCGGGTCTCGGGTCCACGGATCTGAACTAAGGTGGAACCGGACCCGGACCCATTTACTTATCGGGGCCTAAATAAGGATCCAGACCCGGTTTTTAAAGGGTCGGAACCTCCGAGTAATCAGAGAATTGAGTATCCATTTACATCCCTAGTTTTGGTACTTGACTTAAAATTTGAGAATACTTACGTGATAAAAAAATTATTTATTTTGAATGGTTCGGATTTCTCAAAAATTAAAGCCGCGTAAGTACCAGATTCACAGATCCGATGTGTATCAAGTGGTCTATTAACCTAATAAACAGGTCGGTATGATTTGGCCTATATTCCAAATGCTCCTCTCAACATGACCAATTTGCCAAATATTTAGCTTACCACAATACCCGACCAACTTGACCTTCTATGCTATGTGCTTAAGTAAATGGGGTAAGGAAATTTTGACCTGAACTTATGACATGTTGGACCAAGTTTGACATGAATACTAGACAGACCTGGATGTCCTTGTAGTACTTCAATCAAATCAACACACCAGATTCCGCCTTTCTACTTAACCCGACGGGTTTGCCACCCTAGTTAGCTGGGGCCTGAGGCTGCCTATTAGTGACCCAAGAACAGTCAAATCGATGCCCAAAATTGTTCCCCATCAACAACGTTCCATTCAACTGGTCTTCCAATCACAGAACCATTTGATATATCATGAACATAATAAGAGACTCAATTCTCTACGCATAAGAAACAGGCTGTGGTCTTATCCACAAGACCCAAACACGTGGGGATGACTCAGTACATATATACATACCTACAATGTCCTAAATAAAGATCCACTGGAAATCTGGGATTTGGGTTAGACAAGGTAATGTAGCATTGTAGCTGCCCATACCATTAGATCATCAATCCTAATCACACATGAAGTTTGTAAACGTGTGATCACTAGTGATTTTACTTGTTGAACGGCTCTGATCACTTGTACAATAGATGGCCCCTGTGCATCATGGAATCAATTCCAAACCAACCCTATCCAGTGTGGCCCACCACAAAGCCCAAATTGCAGTTGTAAGCTATAGCAATAACCAGACAGCAGAAAAATGAAGGAATGGGCACATAAAATCTGAAGGAGGTAAAAAAAAAGAAGAAGAAGAAGATGCTGAGGGCTTCAGCGAGGAGAGCAATATCTTCCATTCAATGGAGAAATTCTCAGCCAACCCTCCAAAGAAGAGGATATTGCCTTGGAGTCCTTCCAGACGGCATCGAAAGAAGCTCCGATGCATTTCTTCGGAATTCCAAGAGCATGGATGGAATCCTCACTCAGCTCCAATCCCAAATCGACAAGGAATCGTCTCTCTCTCTCTTTCTCTCGAGAAATCATCTTAGTATACAAACCTTTCAAATCCTATGTAAATCTCTGACCATCTGCTTTAATCTTTCAGGTTCTCGAAGGAGGTGGCTCTGAATCTGTGCGAAGAAATCGGAGCAGGAATAAGCTGCTTCCCCGAGAACGCGTAGATCGACTTCTCGATCCGGGTTCTTCATTCCTCGAGCTTTCTCAGGTTTCAAATCTTCGATTCTGTCCCGTCCCAACCCACCCCTTTGTTTTGTTGCTCTCAATTTAGTCTTGTTTTCAATGAAGAAGTTGAATTGGGAATTATGAGTGAATTCTCGCTGTGATGATTGATGTTCTGAGCAATTGGATTAGTGATATTGGGCCTGCATTTTGATTTTGATCTCTGGGAGATCGGCTAGAAGCAGTTGAACTTGTAAATTAAGTGTGTAGTTGTTAGTAGCAACTAAATAGCGGAGCACCCAATTTAAAGATTCCATCTTTGTTGAATTGAACTGTTAGTGTTTCATCCCGACCCAGCATTTTCTAACCGGTTCTTATAGGAAAGGCCTCGTACAAATCATTTTCCCACTATTTCCTTTTGGAAGGGAAAGAAGCTTTGGGAGTCTTTTGGTGATCTTTTGCACTGAGTTTTGAAGATTAAAACCAAGTTTTTTTTTTTGGAAGATCTTAGCACTCAAAGATCGGGCGAATTGTTCATTCGATTGAGTGAAAAACAAATGATAGTAATGCCTATTTATACTTAAAATAATTTATTCTAACTAAAACATGAGGAATTTTAAAATTATTCATAAAATAATTGTTCATTCGATTGAGTGAAAAACAAATGATAGTAATGCCTATTTTAAAATACTTAGAAACATGAGGAATTTTAAAATTATTCATTTTTAGCACTTCAATTTTTTAGATTTTTTAATCTTATGCTTCTCTATTTTTGAAGGTTGTTGGGCTTTAGGGTGAGATTGGGGTGGCTCGGCCAAGTTGCATGAGACTAGATTGACTCGGCTATACTCGAGGGGAGCCAATTTCCCCCCCTCCCCCGAGCACATTTTTTAAAACATTGACATTATGTGACTCTACATTTCAGTTCTTAGGGTAGTTGAAATTTATACAGAAATTATTGTTATTATATTATTGATAATTTCTAAAGTCCCACTTGTCCTTCTTAGGTTGGGTATATCATTTTCAATTTTCTTCCGCTTTTATTTGGTTTGTTCTTTTGCCTTTTTATGTTGGCATGTTTTTGTTTCTAATATTATGCTTCACTGCCGCAGCTTGCTGGTCATGATCTGTATGATGAGTCCCTCCCATCTGGAGGGATTATTACTGGAATAGGGCCAGTTCATGGACGGCTATGTATGTTTGTGGCTAATGATCCCACTGTCAAGGGAGGAACATATTACCCTGTCACGGTGAAGAAACACCTCAGGGCACAAGAGATTGCCTCTCAGTGCAAGTTACCATGTATATATCTGGTTGATAGTGGAGGTGCAAATCTTCCTAGGCAGGCTGATGTCTTTCCTGACAGGGATAATTTTGGTAGAATATTTTATAACCAGGCTCAAATGTCTGCCGATGGAATTCCACAGATTGCTCTCGTTTTAGGTTCTTGTACTGCCGGAGGTGCATACATACCTGCTATGGCTGATGAGAGTGTAATTGTCAAAGGCAATGGCACAGTATTTCTTGCAGGACCTCCTCTTGTCAAGGTTAGTTTTGAAGTCAGAAAGGCTGTTTGCCATGACACATAGTTCCATTTCGTTTATAATAAATTTAGGAATACCATGAAACACTATGAAATGCATCTTCTCAAAATATTGGGTTTATCTGAAGGAGCATTTTGGTAGGCTGCTACAGGAGAGGAAATCTCTGCAGAGGACTTAGGGGGGGCGAACTTGCATTGTAAAATATCAGGGGTTTCAGATCATTTTGCTGATGGTAGTCTCTCTCTCTCTCTCTCTCTCTCTCTCTCACATATGATTCGATATCATTAGGATTGTTCTTCGATTGTTTCTATGCTTTTTCTACAAAACCCATGTGCCATGTTGAACCTCCGTGACAGTCGTGATAGTAGTGAGTCACCAGGGTACATCTCCACAATGGTCATGCATTGTGGAGCCCACTTCTGATTAACACATACACCTCCACAATGGTCAAGCATTGTGGAGCCCATTTATGATTAACACATACTGGTAGATAAAAGCCATCGTCCACAATAGTCACAGTAGTGGTGCATCATCCCTGAATCTGCAGTGGTCCCAGTTGTAGTCAAGATATACAATTGAATCAACACCTTCTCCCATGAATTACCAATGGGTCCAAATATCATCCGTATTATCTTACTATTGGCACGGGGCTGCCACCAATCAAGGGGCAGGAGGGGTAGGGATGGGAGGGTTTATATAATGAACTGTGGGTGGTTCGAAAATTAGCCTAATCAGATGACCAAAGCCATTGATTGAAAGGCCCAAAAGGTTAATGGTGAAAAGATAGGGTACTTGAATCCAATGGTAAACGCTCACGCAGGAATTTTGATCAAAAGAAAGAAAGGAAATGCTCACCCGGGCATCTAATCTAATTTAAAACTTTTCATCATATCTCACATGAGAGTAGCACTAAAACCTCAAAAGATGAAACTATATTAGATTAGAATAGGGCCCCAACAAAGACAAGGTCTGCCCATCAATCACAATGCCTTTGAGACATGGGCAACATACACATTTTCTATCGTAATAGACACGGTCTGCTAGAATTTGTCAAACTCAAAAAGCTAGTCAGTCTCCAAGGACACCTTCCACTTTCCTTCCTCTTTTAGTGGCTGCCTAAAAGCATACAGGATGTGCCACTAGATGGAGAACCCCATTACTAGGCAAAACACCTTTTCTCTTGAACTGCCATTAATAATGTAGGTACATAGTTGTGGACTGGTAGAAGTTATGGTTCAAATTTGCAGGTGGCGGTTCCTCCAAATCTTGTTGCAATTTGGTACCGCATCTACTGAGAGGGTGGTGACAGACTGTTGGCTTTTCTGATAACCCTTTGTTCAAACTTGTAATCACTTACACTCACTTTAAGTGGTGAGAAGCTATATTCATTACACATGCTTTGCATGCATATTGCAGAGTATGTTGGTGTGTTTGTCGTGAATGCATCATGTTGAGCCTAGTGTCGCTGTGGCATTGAATGAGTGTTCTTAAGGCAGTAAGAATTGGTCAGTTGATGTGGTTCTAACTTCAAAACATGTCAAGCAGAAGCTTTGTTGGGTACTTTTTAGGAAATCTTGACGCTTTAAGAGCCTGTTGTCTTGTGCGTTTGTATGTATTTTACAGTTGAATTCTACTTTTGTTCTGTTGACATTGCTAACCATTTCAATTTGGATTCTTATGACATTCCTGCTTCCTCTTTTGAATTGTGGTTCTTTTATATGTGAATTAATTTGGGTGGCATTCTCAGTAGTTTGCAGACAATTTATCTTCGTTTGAATTTTTGGTGTATTCTTTTTAACCATTTTTGCCCACTTATAGCTGTCAATCATTGGTGTCATGCCTAATATATATTTTGTTGCTTGAAGGATATTACATGCCTGATTATATTTATGGATATTTTTCTTCATTGTAGATGAATTGCATGGATTGGCAATTGGGAGGCATATTGTTAAGAACTTGCATATGGCTGGAAAGCAAAGGGCTACGAATAGCTTATCAAGTTCCCTACAGGATTATCAAGATCCATTATACGATGAAAGGGAACTACGTTCAATAGCACCGACAGACCATAAGCAATCCTTTGACATCCGGTCTGTAATTGCTCGCATTGTTGATGGAAGCGAATTTGATGAATTCAAGAAGTTGTATGGCAGTGTGAGAGCATTTAAATTACTTAAGTGTGCTTCCTACAGCTATTAATTTTGACCTTCTAAAAGGCATGATGATCCTAACATGCTTGTGCAGACTCTAGTAACAGGTTTCGCAAGGATCTTTGGACAACCAGTGGGAATAATTGGAAACAATGGCATACTGTTCACTGAATCTGCTTTGAAAGGGGCCCACTTCATTGAGTTATGTGCCCAGCGTAACATTCCACTGATATTTCTTCAGAATATCACTGGTTTTATGGTATGGTCTTAAAAATTTCTGAGTACCACTTATTGGAATTCCATCCTCCTTTTGATTTGTATCAAAATGTCCGTGTTTTTTTGTTTCTAGGACACATTTAAAAAGGGCATCTGTTTGGAATGAATTTTGTAAGCCTCTATAGATCATTAAATATGCAATGAGTACATAAAAATGAAAAGGAAAATATTTTTTTATCTTTTCATTTTCATGTCGCTAGGTACCAATGACAACCAGAAATGTGTTTTAGGCAACCCTGCTCTTTAGCTTGTGACTTTTTTATATCCTGTACTAAATTTCTTTCTGTACTTTTTTGGTTATCTAGAACTGGAGTGAAACGGGAATATTTTCTAGAGCAAAGGCCTGGCTAAACTATGAGTTTTGAGGTTTAATGATTTTATTTCAAAACATTCTCAATGCAGCTTCATTATGTTTCTCATCCTTTCGATGATTCCTTCTCCCATATTAGGGTGTAATTGGAGTAGTCAACGCTTTAGAGGAAAGGAGTTTTGCTTCCATCTGATGTTTTGGAGATGTGATCCAGTTGTTGCTTGCGGTTTTGATTTGAGTCTGGTCATTTGGATTGGGCCTTCCTGCTTAGCCTTATTTTGTCATCATTTTCATCATCACCATCATCAGAGCCTTATCCTATCAATTTGGGTCAGCTAAAAGAATTCTACTCCAAAACTCCTCACTTGAAAAAAAAAAAAAAAAGAGAGAACAAAGAAGGCCCCTCCAACAAAGCTGAGTCCACAAAACCTACCTAGAAACTGCAAGTAAGTACTCAAAACTCTCTCTCTCTCTCTCTCTATATATATATATATATATCCTATTTATATATATAGGGAGCTCCTCTCCTCAGCTAACGCTGAGGAGAGCGTCCGCTCACCACGTGCGTAGTACATCTACGTTGATAGATTTCAAAGATTTCTAAGTGTTTCGTGTGTGGAGCCCGCCCATACTATTTTTATTTCCCCGCTCTCCATCAGAGGCCAAAATCAAATCCCACCTTCGAAAAGAGCCCTAGAACCCATTTCCTTCGCTGGTACCCTTTCTCTCCATTTGGCCCTGAACCCATTTCCTTCGCTGGAGGCACGGATCCTCTCCCTCGCGAGACTATCCTATCTCCGGCGACGCTACTCTCCAAGCCTGAGCTTTTCTCTCCAGCGCCCTTTACCCATTTCCATCTCTCTCTCCTTGCCTGACGATCCATTCACTCCTGCAACCCATTTTCTTCGCTGAGTGTCCTCTCTCTCCATTTCGCACGGACGCGATCGAATAATGTGCCAACAAAACGAAAAGAAGTTCGGCTAAAAATGAAAAAGAAATTTTCGTCCGTCCTGCCCGTTTCGCCTGTCTCATTTCCAAATAAGGAAAGAAAAAAAGGAACAGAAAAGACGAAGGAGGAGAAGGAAACCCAAGCGCTTGACTTCTATGGGTAGTTCTGTCTCCCTCTCTCTGCAACCTGCCCCTCCCCAATCTTTCTATATCGTTTTGTTTTCTTCTTTTTCTCTCTCTCTCTCTCTCTCTCTCTATCTGCTCTCCTCCACAGTCGATTCTCTCTGTTTGCGTCCGGCCGACACCTACTACTATAGTCTCTCTCCGGATTTTTCTTGGGTTTTGAGATTTCATTGAAGGGTAAGGAGTTGGAGATTCTGAGTTTTTTTGGATTGAAATGGAGGTTATGGTGTTGGGGATTTTGAGGTTTTGGGGATCCCTTTCTATGTTTCTCATCTCCCATATCTCTCTCATCAGTGTTTACATTTGGTGGACACCATCAGCGATTTTGTTTTTCTTTTTTCCTACTTCTTGAATCTGAACCATTCAAAAACTCAATCATTTTCTGTTTTTCTTTGACTGTTCACTTTTATGGTTTCCCACAATCCCATTTAGTTGAATGAAACTTAGGATGTTCCAGAAGAAGAATATTGACTTATGGCATAGTGTTTATCAGATCAAATTAATAAGTCGAATTTTCTATAAAAAAAAAAGACAAATTGATCTGTTGGTGAGTTTCAGTATTGTTTGATCGAAAGATTTAAGAAAGGCCTGAGCTGTCAGCTGTTGCTAACATTAGAACATCAAAGTTTACAGGGGAGGCAGGGTGACTAGCTAGGTTGGAGCCCTGGTTAGACAGCTAGATTGGAGCCCTGGTTAGACTAGAAGAAACTCAGTTGCCATTTTTTTTTTCCAAAAGGTGCTGTTGCTACTTTCACATGGATAGGGAGAAGAGTTTGATGCCTTTTTCTTATGGTGTAACAGATCCAGTGCTATCAAAGTGGTGACTGGTGACCATATTTAAGGTGTTTTGAGTCATAGCATACGTTTCAAAGATGTTATCATACATTCCAGTTGAAATGAAATCGTTTCATTTTGAAATTAATATGATGCATTTGGAACAGAGGTGTTTGGGTATTTAAGTGGACAGGTTGAATGCATTAAAGTTGAATGTGTTGAATATTTGAATGTTGAAAGGTCTGAGACATGAATGAAACCTTGAAATGATGAAAGAGATTTAGGTGAAGTACAATGGTTTTCATACTCATTAAAGTTAAGAGAAAACTTGTGTATATGCCCAACTTAGAGAAGAGCTGAAACCATCTATATATCCATATATATATATATATATATATATATATATATAGGGAGATGCTCCTGTGAGAGTAAGGGTGGGGGCCCCCCACATCCATATCCAATGCCAATAGCCTAAATGTGAGGGTCCCCACCTCGTACTCTCACAGTACCATGAGAGTTTTTCTCACAAAAGCATTGTCTGAGAATGAGGATTCTCTCTATGCATTGTTTGAATCATGCTATAGATCATCACTCTTTGACTAAGGATGCACCTACTCATCTTCAACATTGCAAAACTCATCTACTTTAAGAGTCACCTTTGTGAGTTTTGTTCTTGCGCTCAACCCTATTTGATGCCATAGTCTCGGTTACTCCACAAAATTACTTGTTAATCCTCTCCATATCACCTGAAATCTTGAATGGCCTCCCTCTTCCTCTATTTTATTTCACAAGTAACCCTTTGCTTAATCTGACAAGAGCAGCCTTTAGCATTTGGCAAATGTGCGCTAACTATTGCAAGGATATTCTTTGAATCATTCCTCAAATTCAGTCATGCGGATTCTAGGAAAGTATGTGTTGCATCTATACTGATACCTTATATCTTACACGTCTACACCCCACTCATGCCTCATGCGAAAATTACTTTTCAAAGTCCTTGTTTCTAATTCTATCCTTTATAGTAACAGCGCAGATAATTTTCTTCTTAATAAACTCCTAGTTATTATTCAACGAAAAGGTTTTATTTCTTGAATTACAGAAGATTGTTGTTTTGACCAGAACTAATATTACTCGACCAAGTGATGTAGTGAGAAATAAGAAAGGAAAACAATGTGAAAACTGTTGTGCCTCTTGATACATTGTTAGTCATTCTCTATCAGCTTAAGCTTTTGGAGTAAGTTGTTGTCAACATGGTGTTAGAGCTGGAGGTATGGTGGTTGAGTTCCAGGGGTTGTGTTGTGCCTTTGTGCCAAGTGATATAGTGAGAAATAAGAAAGGAAAACAATGTGAAAACTGTTGTGCCTTTTGATACATTGTTTGTCATTTTCTATCAGCTTAAGCTTTTGGAGTAAGTTGTTGTCAACATGGTGTTAGAGCTGGAGGTATGGTGGTTGAGGTCCAGGGGTTGTGTTGTGCCTTTGTGCCTTATATTCTCCCATGGAGGGTGTTGTGTGCATTTTCCCGGGTAGAGTTGTCAACAAAATCTTCACCCCCTATTAGAGGTCGTGTAGATTGGATAAAACACCAGATACATTGCCCGGTGAGCTTACCTCCGAAATCAACTCTTATCTTCAAGCCATGATTTGATGTATCTTGTGACGTCCTTTGTTTTGTTTGTTAATGTTTTGTTATAGTGGACTTCTGAATTACGAGTTTTTAGTTGATGAATTGTCCACACTCCTCATGCAATTATGTTTCCTGTCATTGACTACTTGTATGGGTTTTAATGTGATTTAGCTTTTTTGAGTTTTTAGAGGAGGATAATGTCCACAAATTTTTTTGCTCTTCTTCTTGAAATGCATGCAAGATAATGGGACCATTGACATGGATGTAGTTAATGTTTATCAACTAAAACTTCATTTGTTTATAGGTTGGTTCAAGATCTGAGGCAAGTGGTATTGCTAAAGCTGGAGCAAAGATGGTGATGGCAGTTTCTTGTGCAAAGGTTACAAATTATTCTGTATCTTATCCTTCCTAGATCTATTTGGGAAGGCTTTTCTATTTCTCAATGAATAGTTGTGATCTCCCGTCTCCGTCTGAACTCTCGGACTTCAATAGGGATTGACCTAGGGAGGTCTGCTACACAACTCCATTTACACCCATTTTCATGTAGCCACACATGCAGATGCGATACATACGTTTTACATGAAAGCGATGCGTCATCTGTGCCCACCATTCATCAAATGATTTCAGATCCAAACTTTAATCTGAATACCTACTGTACATACTCAGACTGGTACTATTAAACATGTGGATTCAGGCCTCGACTTTAGCATATTAACCGGTTTTGGTTTCTTAAAATGTAAATATATCCAGATTCATGTATATCTGGGTGAATATGGTGTTAAGGGCACTAGCAGGCCTCCCAGAAGGCTGATTCTGGTGAGCTAGTTGCATTGATAAGATAATTGTTGGCTGCCTTCTTATAAATAACCTTAAATTAACTTGATTTCTATTAGACTATTTCACATTTATTTAATCTCCACATCTTGCCTTTAATTGTTAGCAATTTGGTTGAAAACCTAACTGCCACATCATCTTTCATACATTTACAACTGACTGATCTGTACTGTCTAACTAAAATGTTTATTATCTTGATCCATTGTACAGGTTCCCAAGGTAACGATCATTGTTGGTGGAAGCTTTGGTGCTGGGAACTATGGAATGTGTGGGCGTGCATATAGTCCCAATTTTCTGTTCCTTTGGCCCACTGCGAGAATATCTGTGATGGGTGGTAATCAGGTAACTTTCTTATGCACTTTTTGTATTGGAAGATCACATTCTTACATGTGAACATGTATGATTTGATGGCAAGGATAGCTGAGGGTTGGTAACAGCTGTGGTTGCCATACTGATTTGCGGTTAGGAAACTTCATTATAGAATGATCTGTTGGGAGAGGGATTGCAGGCTGAAGGTGAGGGGAGCAGCTGTTGTAGAAAGCGTTCTATTATCCATTCCATGGAGAAAGCTCCCTTTCACCTCTGTTTTTGGGGGAGCCTACTTGCTGCTCCTGCTCTCATAGGCTTCCGAACCAATACTCCATTCGCAACTTCTGCCAGCCCATAACTTGATGCATTGTTGAATTCAACACTAAATATAATGAGAATGCAGAATGAAAATGACAGGATATGGTTGATCCAAGATTGACAAATCAGTGCCTAATCAGCCCATTATCATCATTAAGGCCTTGTCCCAACTATATTAAGGTCGGCTTACACAATTTTGATTCTCCATTCCAATCTATCTAGAGACAAATCCTTAGATAAGTTTAACTTCTTCATACCTATTTTTACTACCTCCATCCACGTCCTCTTTGCCCTACCCCTTGCCCTTGGTGGGCCATCAATCTTTATAGCTAAACTTTTCCTTACCAGTGCCGTTGCTGGCCTACGTTGGACATTGCTCAAACCATCTTAAATGAGTTTCTTTAATTTTATCCCCTATTGTTGCTACTCCTAAATGCTCTCGAAAGTGTTCTTTTCTAATTTTATCCTTCCTTGTTTTACCATACATCCACCTCAACATTCTCATCTCTGCTACATCCACTTTGTGTAAATGCTATTTCTTGATTGGCCAACATTCTGCACTATAGGTCATAGCTGGTCTAATCGTTGTCTTGTAAAATTTTCCCTTCAATTTTTTTTGGCATTCGTGGGTCACAAAGCACTTTAAAAGTAAGTTTCCACTTCAACCATCCCGATTTTATCCTATGTTCGACTTCTTCATCAATCTCCTCATCCTAGCCAATTATAGAGCCAAGGTAATGAAAAAAATCACTTTGTGGTATCTCATGGTCTTCAGTTCTCATAGTAATTTCAGCTCTTTATATGCCTATTAAACTTACAATCCATGTATTCTGTCTTTGCACGACATATTTTAAAGCCTTTGGATTCTAAAGCCTCCCGCCATATCTTGAGTTTTTTCATTAACAGCATCTCTTGATTCATCTACCAACACTATATCTTCTCCAGTTAACAATACCTAATCATCCTCTTCCCTTTTATTCCTGCCATAAAAGGCTCATTTTTAATCTGTAGCAAATCCAATGAATGGGGCTATAGAGTTTCTTAATCCTCAATTTCCTGTTTATTTCATGTGATTGAATTCCTAGGCTTTTTAGACTTGTATTTCTGAAAATGTTAGAAGTGAAGAAACAAAGGTGCATCTCCAAAAATTACCATCACATAGTCTCCTCTTTAATGGAAAATAAAGCAAGAGGAGATGGGAAATGAATAACTAGCCATCGCCTTAGAAATTCAAATCATGGTTCAAAATAGCGATGTAGAGGATGAGGTCAGCACGCTTTTTTGTAAAAAAAAAAAAAAGGAAGAAAACTGTTACTCACATGTGCATTGGGCTCTACGTAGTGGGTTTTCAACATTCTTTGCCCTTCTTCCACACTTTTTTTTTTTTTTCATGGACCACTTGAAAATGCTTTTTAACTTGTAGATCAATGTTTCCCACAAATCAATTCCAAATGGTTTAGGGCCTATTTGCTTGCATTATATTACATAGGAAATGAATACATAGGAATTCAAGGTCAAATGAGCTCCACGAAGGACTTTTTAGAGGTGAGGGGTAAAGGATATGGATATGAGGTGAGGAGGGAATGAACTAAGGTGGAAATGTAAATGAGACCTTGACTTTCTTGAGTATTGAATTACTAGGGTGATGGTTGGGTATTCATTTCCCACATTGCCTCTATTTAATTTCCGTTAAAAGGGAGGTTATTTGATGGGGATTTTTGGATATTCACCTTTGGTCTTCATTTTAACCACTTCTGGCATGAATTATACTAATTCTTATTTATTGAATTCCTATGTATTCTAATGCAAACAAATAGGCCCTTGACTATGTGTTGCCACAATTAGTATATATCGCCCGCGACATATAGTTTTGTTCACCATCTGCTACACTCGCCTCAACTGCTATTTTGAACCATTTTGAATTGAGATTTAAATTTCAGGAAAGTCAATGTCCCATCTACATCTGCTACTTACATCCTTCACCCCTCACCTCTTTATTTATCCTTTGTTGGAGCCCATTTGACCATGAGCTCCTATGTATTCACTTCCATGTAAACAATGTCACTTTTTCTTCATCGAAGTTAGCCATCACCTGAAAAACTGACAGACCAACAGTTAAAATTCTTTAGACTTTCTTCTCCCTTTTTTTAGGTAAAATTATCGAGACTTTCAAAATGATGTCCATGTGTACTAGCACGATAACTGATTCTGTACATGACTGCCAGTTATGAAAGGCTTGGTCTGAGCCAAAATGGCCCATATGTTTTTCAATTTACCCTCTCTCTCTCTCTCTCTCTCTCTCTCTCACACACACACACACACACACACACACACACACACACATTTTCATACTATCATCATCATCATTGAAAGTTGTGTCTGCAAAAAATAGAGTACAACACATTGCTTGGGCGCCATTGCTCAGGATTTGTCTCATGAGTATAAGACTACAAGTCACTACCAATATCTAACAAAGTTATACAGCTGACTGCCTATCTTCTGTATCCTCCTGCTCTTGGGTTGCGCCCGGATTTGACTCTCTCCATACTGCAGTGTTCCTTCACCTGAGCTTGGGGTCATTAAATGGCACATGATGCAAATCTCATCGCAACTAAAATGTTTTGTTTCACAATTAGCTTAATCAAGCTCGTGTTTCTTGTTTATTGCTTCTTTAAGGCTGCTGGCGTCCTAGCTCAAATAGAAAGGAGCACCAAGAAAAGACAAGGTGTTGAGGTAATTGAATTAAATTCTGCTCTCAAGCTCTCGTCTCATTCCATCTCTTGCTCTTCGTTTTGAGTGTTTTGTTGAAGAACAGATGGTGGATTTTTCTGGCTTCCTAATCATCTTTTGTGCTGCAGTGGAGCCAAGAAGAAGAGGATAAATTCAAGAGTAAAGTTGTAGAAGCGTATGAGAGAGAGGCAAGCCCTTATTTCTCCACTTCAAGGCTCTGGGATGATGGCATCATCGATCCTGCTGACACAAGGAAGGTAGTCGGCCTCTGCCTTTCTGCCTCTGTAAAACCTGTCCCAGATGACACTAAATATGGTGTCTTCAGAATGTAACTCTAAGGAATGTCAATTTCTGAATAAGAACAACTTTTTTTCTTTGTTCTACTGCTATACTTCGTGCTTGCACGAAAGAGTCAAAGCAAATAATATATTCAAGAATATGATGTTTCATTTTCGAAACTTAGAAATCTTGCATGCTTCGCAATGCAAAAAGGTAAGAAAATATTATTATATTTTAAAATTTCAATAGCATTTATGACGGCATCAATAGGTAATAAAATTAGAGAAATTCAATTTGGGTATGTCCAATGTACCGAAGAAGATTTAAATGGAGGTAGTAAGAATAGATCTAAAGATGTGTAAGTTATCATATGAGGATTGGACTTAGGATCTATCAAAATGAAGAAATAAAATTCATGTAGCTGATCCTAACTTAGTTGTGGCAAGGCCTAGATGATGATAATGACTATGATGATGATATTGATGACATCCTTCCTCTAGAAAATTGATAAAACTCAAGCGTCAAAATGAATTCCCTGCCTCTTGTCCTAAAGAAGATGGTGATGATGATCTTGACAATGAAGGTGGTGATGATGTTGACTCCTCAAAATACTGTTTGCAATCTCCCAGGGTTCAGTTTTCCAAGACATGATAGACAGAAGATAGGTAGTTGTCCTGATCTTCAAGCCATGCTCAAAACAGACGGTTAGATAAGAAAAATCTAGTCAAGGAAAATCAAGGCCAGGTGGTGGATTTTATTATTTATGTTGAGAAGAGGAATTTCATTCATACTAAACAAGGAAACAAACAACAACAACAACAACGCCCAGCACAAAACACAAATCACTAAAACCACTCAAAACTGGCTCCATTGGATATCTGGTGTGTCTCAATCTCCAATTCGTGGTAACAAAATAGAGTAATGCTTCACATACACTGAAAGGTTAAAGATTGGAGTATCTGAATCCTCTCACAGCATCTCCAATAGAAATGCCAAATTCAAGGTGGACATAATACATTGGATTTTTGACATGGATTTTTACTCCAATAGCCACGCAAAAAATGACATGATATTTGGCATATGGAAAAGGGAGATGTCAAACCATATTTAGGCTTATTCTATTTTAAAGTGGACCAGCAGATAGGTTGGATTTGATTTAAAATTCAAAACAATAAGAAAATATTATATTTGGCATATGGGGTGGAGTTGCAACTTCTAAAGCTGTCAAATTCCAAAAAGTCAAATTGCCATATCAGCCAACCAAAGAAATTTGGCATCTATGTTGAAGAAGCTCTTATATGTTAGATTCAGTACTTTAAGCATCCTCCTTGGGCCCACTTTGAAGGAAGCGAACGGTGGGGCTAGAACCCATCCCAAATCTCTGACCATATGATCCAAACCATTATTCTTGAGCATGGAGGATTTTGATCATTCAACCAGAAGATAGATTCTCTCTCCCATGGCTCATAATATCAAAAATGGGGCCCACCGCCCAATAAAACACAGACCTTATCACACCCAGATATCAATGTATTTACGTACCTACGACCTGTCAACATGCAAACATATAGTAAATGTGATGGAGAACGAGTCAGTCCGAGTTCAAGATATCATCAGTGGTTGAAGGGTCAGGTCGATTTTATATATGGAAGTAGGAAGCGTGAGTTATGGAGATGCTAATTCCTTTAGCTGGGGTCGTTTTTCCTTTTACGCATGAGATAGGAAATTAAGCTTAAATATGTAAATATTAACATATGCAAATGTTTTATATGCAAATACTACACATGCGAAGCACAGTGTACCAGGGTCATCAAAATCATCATTTTTACATGAGTAAATGACGACATCCAATATACAGTTTTTGATGTGTTTAAATGTTTTGTATGTTTTTTCTTTTCATAAGTTTCTTAAAATCCATGAAGTTTTACGATATGAAACTAAGCATTTGATGCTTATTATTGAAACGAGAATATTGAATGGTTTAGATCTAGAATGAGACCCAATAAAAGTGTAGAAAATTAGAACCATAAGTTTGTTTTTTTTTTTTTTTTTAAATCTTTTTCACATATTTCTCAAAATCTATGAGAATCTAAGATAATAATCTAAAGGTCTTGGAGTTTGTTAGTTCAATAAATAAATTAAACGGTTCGAATTACTCATAGAAATGGAAAAAAAGAAAAGAGAGTAATTGATAGGATTTGAGCTCGTGACCAATTACACGACCAAATGCAACAACCAAATGAAGAATTTACTAGAGCCTTTTGAAAGTGGGATGTGTGAAAGTGAGTTTCCCACTTATTTAGGTATGAAAAACCTTCTTATAAAAATGATATCATTTGCACATAATTTTTACACCTCATATACGCATATGAGCATAAACATGATGGAAGAGAGATGTTCAACTCATCATCTTCATTGCATCATGGTGGAAAGTGATTCGTTAGATGCAATCTCTCAGATGTCTTGCTTAGACAAGGCCCCCTGGAAATACCAATTCCTTTTTAGGACTCTGTTTTCTTGTAGGAACACAATGTTTCTTCATTGAAGAAAGTCGGCAAACAGTATGCATGCAAATGCATCTTCAAGTTAGGGGTGGTTAGGGAGGTAGATTTACTTGCTTTTAAGTAATTATTTTCTCTTCTTTGTGGGTATATTTCTCTTGTATCCCAGCTCTCTTTTCTTTATGACTTGTGTGCGTGTATTTTTCTCTTTTCTCTCTTGGTTTTTCTCTATGTTTTTAATAATTTTCTATTATAGTGGAAAAAAGGGTGTAAACACTAAACATGATGCATAACCATTGTGCATGTGTTGGTGTGGGCTGCTCTCTTGCCACCTGTGCCTGTGCCAATAGTAGATGCGGGATCTTTGTTTGAGGGGTGCCACCTATGCCAATAGTAGACTCAGGATATTTGTTTGAGGGATGTGGATGCAAACAAACAATTAGATTTTGGGACCGAACCCAAGATTTGTATGTGAGTTTTGGGGGCAAACGCATGATTTTTATATAAATTTCTAAAGAAGAGTCATAATTTTCCTTATGGTTTTAGAAGCGGACTGAGGTCCAAATGGTGCGACCGCCCCCACATGGATGTTGTTGGATCCACCCTGCATGTGGCTTGTCCTCTCCCATTGTGTGTGGTTGCTTTCTCCAACGTGAACGGTGCTCTAAGGGTTTCATGGTAAAAAAAAAATTTCCACATGTAAATTATTTATATATATAAATGAGTGCAAACAAGTGACGTTTAAATATGTAAGTCTTAGATGTGCTTTAATGATGTCTTAGGCCCATCCCACCCCGTATAACTATTTTGTCTGAAAGCGAACTCCAATGTGCGTTGTCAAATTTGGGCTGGCACATCGAGCCTTTTAAGTCTAGCTTGCTTTGTGCTGGGCCCATTATATGATTTGAACCCAGTGCGATCTTCTATTTCGAAGCCCATAAACCCAGATCTGCTAGCGTATGTAATTAGCCCGTAAATGCCTCGATTTGCGTGCAGTTAGATTATTGTAATCTCATAGCAATTGCATTAACTTTTTAATGATTCAGT
Organism: Camphora micrantha; assembly: GCA_003546025.1. Classification (NCBI taxonomy): domain Eukaryota; kingdom Viridiplantae; phylum Streptophyta; class Magnoliopsida; order Laurales; family Lauraceae; genus Camphora; species Camphora micrantha. The sequence goes on from QPKB01000009.1 coordinate 36,661,286, forward strand.
TACTCTTGCTCTTATATAGCGTGATTTCAAGTTAAAAATAATCACTTATGATTGATAATCCTATTTGACAATTTCAACACATCCTAACCGTTGATCAAACTACATGCCAAACAACTGATGCATAGTTCAATAAAAAGATGAATAGGCACAACTTAACCATTATGGGTCTGAGGTCGGCTCGTCCTATCAATTATATGAGAGGTTTAGGATCGAGCTATATACTAAAGAAAAGATTAAATCCAATAAATTTTGTTAGCTATCTAATCTAAGGTCACATTTTTGGTAATACTCTTTTGACAAACTCAAATCGATCCTGTTTGGATACGGTGGAGAAATAGAAGATTCAGATCTAAAACAATATTGTCAATCACACCCTTGATTTTTGGATAGCTTACCTCTGTCATTCTTTCTCAATGAATTGCCAAACCCTCAGTGAAAGTCCAGTCACAAACTTTCAATAAATAAAGAATCCGAGTTACAGAAGCTCAAACTAAATGAATATTACATAAACATAAGGTAAATCAATCTTAAGTTAGTCGACCTTATTGTTTTGTATTGCATTAGGATGTATCAATGACGTTCCAATTCTTGTGGAGTTGACGTAATCTTGAGGTCCATGAGCTGGTAATCCTGGGAAAATCAGCCCAGTGATCCTATAAAATCTCAGAAACCACCCTTCTTTGTAATCTGAGCCCTTGGCGCATCCAATGATGAGACTTCGAGAGAGCTCCCACGCTGCATTCAAGTACTTGGGCAACACCTTCCATGGTGAGAAATAGTTCTTGTTTGGCTCATCAGCCACAATCTGAGGAAAAATTAATGAAATGGAATTATAATCATATTTTTCTTGACAACTTTCCGCTTTAGAAAAGTTTTTTACAAAACAAATCTCTCGTGATACAAGCTTTTAAACAAATTCCAAAACTCTTACCCTTCTTAAAGAGTGCTCTAGTTAGGACAAGGGTGATGGTGGTGGATGATGATGAAGAAGATTGTGATGATTATGGTTAATTGTAGCAGAGGTGGTGTTGATGGTAGTGGTGGTGATGACGATGATGACGACTATTATGATGATGATGGTAATTATGGTGCAGTCCCACCTTATTTTATTATCAAGAAAAGCTGCACTCCAATTAAAGTTATTCTCACCATCACATTGATAACGTATGTTGTAAGAGTGGTCAATCTTATGGGGGCCATAAGACTAATTAGAGCAAAATCCACCTTAATTATAGAACAATGTCTAAATGTGAATTAGAGTAGTTTAGATTTTAAAATTTCTGCTCATAATAATTGGATTTAAAGAGGAAAAATATGCACAAATAAAGTGTTTTTTTTTTTTTTTTTTTTTTTTTTTTTTTTTTTTTTTTTGTAAGTGATTAATCTGATGATTAACTCTACTCTAATAGAAAAAAAAAAAAAAAACCTTATAATGCTTTTGTTATCTTGAAACTTTTTTCAACATATATTATAATATGCATCATCTACCAAATAACTCAGTATAAGATATGTTCCATTCTTTGAAAATGTATTTTTTTCTTTAAAAATCTGTTGATGTCGGATGATGAAGAACTCCAAAACCCAAGTAGAGAGAGCCCTTGGACGTTCGTGTGCTAAGGAAAAGTGGAGAGAGAGAGAAGGTAGGAAGGAGTGTAGTTGCTTGGGATTAATATGCCAACATAATAGGGCGTGTGGTTCTTTAAGGGCCGGGCCATGCACCTTAGCAAGAGGGCCTGATTGGAGAGAGAGAGAGAGAGAGAGAGAGAGAGCTACCTTTCCTTTGTAGCAACTGTCATAGTAGAGGCATGTCCCGAAGTGCTTGAACAAGAGAGTGGAGTCATCATAAGGCAACCTAGGCACCACATCATTGCAGTAAACAAACCGATAATAACTGATCGTGTGCCGATTCAAGACCTTCTTCATGTACCCCCCAAACGTTTCATCACCTACTCTCGGCTGTCCAAACGTATAGATCCCTGACATCCTCTCCAACATCCCCACGTCTCCATGCATGGCTAAGATGGCAGGAAATAGAATTGCTAATGCCCCACCTAAGCTGTGCCCAGTCACAATAAACCTGGCCTTGTCGTTCTGCCCAAGCATGTGCCTAAGCTTCTCTCTAATGGCGTAGTATGCATAGGGGTGATGGTTTGGCCCTTGTTCGATCTCCTTGGGCCATCCTTGGGTCCTTTGCAGGCCCAGAGATTTCATGAAGCCTCCATGGATCCTGCCCACTCCACGGATCTCGTACCAAGAGAAGTCCACATCGGTGCGCCAGTCGGCCATGTTGAAGGGTTCAGTGCCCCTGAAGGCCACAACTATCAGGTCAGGGTCTGTTGGTTTGTCACTGAACATGAAGGCCTGAGTAGTCATTGTCCCTTGGAAATCTGTACTAAGGTGAAAAGTAAAAAAAAAAAAAAAAAAAAAATTGAAGGTGTGGATTAAAATCACATCAAATTAACCCTTTTCTTAAACGGATGAGATGCCTCAATCGGCACCCTTCACAGGGAAACTCAACCGGCTTCTACCCTTTTGTTAATTAGGTGGGTTGGGCCGCAGTAGACAACTCCGACCAATGTGGCAGGACCATGGTGAAATATTTATTTAGGACAGCCAATCAAGATGGTCAGAATAGGCCTCATTTACGTCTGGGCCCCACTGGGTCAATCCCAAGCTCAACAAATATGCAGAAGAGGAGTACGGATCCCCTGACCTTTAACTTAAACATTCCTAGGTGTGGTACTCCGCAGTGGACATGCCCATTGAAATTCCCATAAATAAAGGCTTGTTCTTCTACGAGGCCCTACTAAATTTTAGAGGATTTTACTTAAGTTTTTTTGAAATATAGTCATATATCTCTAAAGGTCCTCGCAAATTGTGTAGCACTAATAAGGTCATTTCGCAAATTTTTTATACTTTTTTATGAGTGACGATAGCATCACCATAGGCGATGCATAGGCGACGCTAGCGTCGCTCGTCACACTCACTTTTCCCTGCATCTCTTTGTACACCCATCTACTACACCACAGCAGCACCAGCACCTCCTTCTTTCTCTCCCTCATTGCACACACTGCACCACTCTTTTGGAGGAGGAGGAAGAATAGAAAGAAAGAAATGAAGTGTGTGCGGTGAGGGAGAGAGAGAGGGAGAGAAAAAAGAAAGAAAGGAGGAGGTGCTGGTGCGGTTGTGGTGTAGCAGATTGATGTGCAGGGAGATGAAGAGAAATATGGGTGTGACGAGCGACGCTAGCGCCGTCTATGGTGATGCTATCGTCGCTAATAAAAAAAAAAGTATAAAAAAGTGGCGAAAGGACCTAATTAGTGCTACATAATTTGCGAGGACCTTTCGGAATATATGACTATATTTCATGACTTCTCCAGTAAAATTCTCTAAATTTTATCTTAATAGGAGTTGGTCCCACAATAAGATTAAACGTTTAATAAAAAAAAGTATGATAATGAATCACATATAAGATTATATTGGGTTAATGACATGTTTTTATTAAATGAATAATCTTTTTGTGGGACCAATTTCTACAAGGGGTGAAATTTAGGGATCCCCATAAACGGCAGTGCCTTTATTGTTATTAATTTTTTTAGCTCAGGTATTCATTAGGTGGTCGGCCCCACTGTTGAGTTCCACTCTTTTCAACATTGTATTTCTCTTTAGTAGTCAACTGTTCTTACCGTTCCAGCATTGGTAGAACTCCACGAATTCCATCTGCATTCAATCCCAGATACAGATACTATGAGTTACATCATCTCCATCGACTCTAGTTAGAAGTGAATTAATTAGGTAATCTAGGCTGCTTAGTTCGTTTAGTTGAAAGACTTACATTCCAATGATCTTTGACAGTCCGACGTACGAAGGCCTGGTTTTCGTAGGCTAACTTAGAAGCCATCATAGAAAGTGCTGCAAGATATCTGTCGTCGCCATGTTTGATGAGTTTATCTAAATCAAGTCTCACATCTAAAAGTGCAACGACCGATCTGTAAGTTGCAGACATGGGGTCCGGTCGCACTACCTGCCCTGCACACCACTAACATGACTTCTGTTTAGTCTAATTAAAACCACTTCAAAAGAACCAAAGTTTATGCAACCAACTGTGTTAAATGAGTTCAAGCAGGGCTAGGACTATATACCAGTGCAACTTGTTAGAGATGCATCATTAAGAGACCACAATCAAGATTACATGGCACTCAATAAGGCCCATTTGTTTATGTCAATTTAAAATGTGTCCAGTATTTAAAATGTGACGATTCCCCATATTTTGTTGAGCTGTCAAGTCCAAAATTAGGTATCGTAGAATCTTTTGGATGAAGTGTACATTTTGTTGGGCTGGCAATTCCAAACATGTAGAGCCTATGTGATCATATAACATATTGAGTTAAATGGCTGGATTGGAGAGGAAACCGAAAAAACGTTTAAGATTAAGATATTCATCAATTTGCTTGATCTCTCTAAGCCAAGAGAATTTAAATATGCCCTTTGTGTCGTCCATTCATTAGTGGCTTTACAGTAAAATACCTCCATCTTCATAAGAACAATTAATTTCTATCCTTAATTTTAACATTGACGGATGGGAGTGTTGGTGTGGGTCTCTGAGTATTTATTAGAGCACAAGGAAAAAAAAAAAAAAAAAACAGAGGTGAAGTAAAAAAGTTGTTAGAGATTCCTCACTGGCTCTTTACAAAATAACGAAAAACACATATTTAACAATTGTAAATCCTCCAAGAATTGGCCCAATGAAAATCTTTAAGTCCAAGAAGAAGAATTGTGGAAGGATTTTATGGGTCCTAATAGTTTATCATATGGAAAAGTATTTTGTAATCTTAGGGATAAAAAAAATAAAATAAAATAAAATGGCTTTAAGCATCACCATCCATCTTATCTAAAGGGATGTCGACATTTAATGCACTTGATTTTTTTTTTTTTTTTTTTTTTTGAGATGAATAGACCCAGACTTCGACTAGGTTTCCATTAGGTCAAAGGGTCCTAAAAAGGTCATATGTTAACAAAGATAGAACTGCCAAAGCTGTTAATAGAATCCTTCTTCAAAAGGTGTTATCAGTTTCTTACTCCTTTCTTGCAACTAAATGAAGAAATGATCAGTTAGAAAAGCAAGTTTCAATAAAGACCCCATTCTAATTTTTAACAATAATTAAAACACCCCTCTATAATAAGGGGCATTTGGGCGGAGGTCCCTCAACTATAGTTTTTATTGCAAACGGTCCACGTGTTTTTTCCATAGAGCCAAACGTCCCTTTTTCAAGTTTTAAACACTTAAAAAGCCTACAATGCCCCTTTTAATACAAGCTGTGTAGTGTAAATAAAAAAAAAAAAAATGATTTCGTTAAGAGTTTCATTTGGAGAAAACAAAGGGAGAAAATCCGTCAATTTCGTGAAGATTATCTAATTGCACATATCAAGGATTATGACATATAAGAGAAAAAAAATGGAAAAAACTGATTCAAAGAAGGATAAATCATCCAGAAAATCTGCACGTGGGACCGGAGATAAATTTATCTAAGAATGAGAAATCATCAAGAGAATTTGCACATGGGCCTGGGTAAAATTTAGATAATTTTTTTTTCAAACTCGGATAAATTTTTTTTGGTCCAAACTCAGATAAATTTGTTCGAGACTCAGAAAAGTTGTTCAAAACTCAGATAAATTTATCTGAGTTTTTCCATAAGTTAAGGTAAGTTTGCCAAAAATTCAGATAAATTTATCTGAGTTTTGACAAATTTATCTGAGTTTTGCCAGAAGTTCAGGTAAGTTTGCCAAAAACTCAAATAAATTTATCCGAGTTTTGGCAAATCTGAGTTTTCGTCCAGTTTATCAGAGTTTCTGTTAAATTTATTTGAGCTTGGCGACACCAAAAGTCAGAATAAGGAAAATCAGAGTCTAATAAAAATCAAAATCCAAAGCAAGAAAACTTGATGACCATGATCCAATCGAGAAAAGAGAGAGAAGGAAAACAAGCAAAAAAGCAAACTGCTCTATTTCCCGCATATGCCAACTTGTTTGGATGGAGCACTAAAGGGGATATGGCTTGTCCCTCTTGCAACAAGGAGACCCACTCCATCAGATTAAAGAATGGACATAAGTTTTGTTACTTAGGGAGTCGTCAATTTCTACCACCTGATCATAGACTCTGATATAACAAGAGGTCTTTTAACGGCTTTAAGGAATTGAGATGTCCACAAAATGCATTAACCGGTGATGATGCACTAGATTAGTTATGTGATTACGAGCAAATCACATTTGGTAAGGCGGATAAGGATAAGACTGGAGGAAAGAGGAAAATGGATGATTGCAGACTGCCAAAGAACTGGAAGAAGAAGAGTATTTTCTTCCAATTGCCTTAGTGGAGAGATCTCTTACTGCGACACAATCTGGATGTTATGCACATTGAAAAGAATGTGTGTGACAATGTGGTAGGGACACTATTGAATATGGAGGAGAAAACAAAGGACAACTTGAAAGCTCGTCTTGATTTGAAATTAATGGGCATTAGGGAACGACTTCACCCAAAACAGGTAGGAAATAGACTGTTATTGCCCCGTGCATGCTATTCAATGTCTTTGGATGAGAAAAGAAAGTTCCTTCAATGCTTGGTGAAGGTTCCAGATAACTATTCATCAAACATCTCACGATGTGTTCAGGTGAAACAGTGCAACATATCGGGGCTGAAGAGTCATGATTGTCATGTTCTTATACAGCAACTGCTTCCGCTTGCAATACGTGAACTTTTACGTAAGGATGTGTGTTTAGTTTTGATTTAATTATCTAGTTCCTTCAGGTAGTTGTGTTCGAAAGTGTTGAGGGTCTTAGAACTAGAGCTGCTGCAATCCCGGATTGCCTTAACACTTTGCAAATTAGAAATGATCTTTCCACCTTCTTTCTTTGATATTATGGTGCACTTGCCTATTCATCTGGCTAATGAGGCCAGATGTGCAGGACCGTCACAATATCGGTGGATGTATCCAATCGAGAGGTCAGTGTATATATACAATATTAATTTATTTGTTGCATTTAGTATTGTCATCAACATCGACGCTTGTATTCTCATAGGTACTTGCACAGACTGAAGTCGTATGTGCGTAATAGAAGTCGTCCAGAGAGTTCAATAGCAGAAGAGTATCTTTCATAAGAATGCTCAACCTTTTGCTCGAAATACTTGTATGAGGTTGAGACAAAGTTCAACCGGCCAGTTCGAAATTACGATGGTGGTGATGCTAAATCACATGAAAAGCTTTCCATTTTCGTAAGGACTAGTCGTACCTTAGGGAAGGCAACCTCGCGCACACTAAGTACAGATGAGTGGGAACAAGCTCGTCTATATGTGTTGAGCAATTGTGATGAAGTCACCCCATATGTTCAGTAGGACTACTCATTCAAACATACGTAAATGGTAAAAAGATGGTAAACTTGATGTTTTCCTCTCATTTAGATTACAATTAATTGATTTATTGTGCAGGACACATAAACAAATGATTAATGATGCTCATCGTGGGCGCATAAGTGCTAGGGATGTAGACCGCACTCATGTTAAGGAGTTTGGTAATTGGTTTGAACAACATGTGAGTGTTAAATATAATATACTCTTTTTTCAATTTAATTTTAGTCATAGTTGTGTGTAATTGAAGCAGATTTGTTAATTACTTTCTCCAATCTAAAATAGATTTCACAGATGCAAGTAAATGGTGAGCAAGTAAATGAAAATCTCCAGTCATTAGCTATGGTCCCCTTCAAGCAGTGAGGTGTTTTAAGGGATGCATTGTAAATGGTTTTAGATTTCACACAAAAGATCGCGAGATGCAAAGAAAGACTCAAAATAGTGGAGTTTTTGTAACTGTGGAGACATCAAGCTTTGCAAGCGCCAGAGACCAGAACCTCATGACTGGAAACATCGGCTACTATGGCGTCTTGAATGATGTTATGGAGTTAAAATATATAGGCGGAAATCGAATCATATTAATCAAATGTGATTGGTGGGATGTAACAAATCATGGTGGTAGGGGAATAAAGCAAGATGAATATGGGTTCACCTGTGTGAATATCACATGAACCTAATATACCAATGAACCTTTTATTCTTGCAAGTCAGGCACAACAAGTTTTTTATGTCCAAGATACTATTGACTCCAATTGGCATGTCGTGATAAAGATACAACCTCGAGACTTTTACGATATGGAGCCGGAAATGGAACCATGCCAACAAATTGAGATCGGGATGCACAGTGAGTTGACCGACATAATAGACACAAATGGTGATGTTATTAGTTCGAATAGACCTGATATCGAAGGGGTGGTTGTCGATGCAAATTTGATACTAGAGATGATAACTTTATTGATGACGGTGATGGAGATGATACCGCTATTGATGATGGTGATCAAGATGATGGTGATCAAGATTGGTAGTAGTAATGCAATTGAGTTTGGATTTTTGATATCATATTAACTATATATAAATACTATGTATGCTCTAATTTTTTCTGCTTTATTGAATGTCTTTTTTACTTAATCTTCATATGCTGACTATTGTAGAATTCAAATCTATATTGTTAATGACACATTTGAATATATTATTCAGAAAATTAATTGGATAGTCATGTTACGTCGACACATTCGTATAGCTGGTCGTAGTTCTTCTGTGCAGCCACAAGCGGAGGCAGTTGAAACCCAAAGTCAGCCTTCCCCTGACGCTAGGGGTTCTGCCAGCAGCGCTAGTTAGATGTCTTAAATTCTTAAATTAATTTATATGTGATTCATGATATGTCTTTATGAGGTTACAATTCTTATGTACTTGCTAACATCTTTTTTCCTTTGTATTTTTATTTCAAACTTTGAAAACAGGTTCTTACAGTGGGAAGAAGAGGACTCGAGGACCCACGCGAGGCATTAAATTACTCAACAGACATTCTGATGATAAGCTAGTTGTGGACTTCAATATAGATGGCCAGCCAATAGGAAAGAACACTAGAGATCTTTCCACATTATGTGGAATAGTTGTGAGGACTCCTGGCATTGCACCATTGCGGGTGAAAAAATGGGCTGAAATTCCAGAACAAGCCAAAGAGAAGTTGTTGAAAACCATTCAGGTAAATGGTAGTAAATATTTTTCTGTTTTTTCATATTTTAGTTAAGAATATGACATGTTCCTTATTTTTCTACCTCTCAGGAGTTTGCTGTTATTGATGAGGAAACGAAGAAGTGGGTTCTTCAGAATTTAGCGAAGAAATATAGAGACTATAGAAAGGACTTAAAAGATAAATACTATTCTACGTTGAACACAGATGAGGAACGACTTCAACATCCACCACCTGCATCTCGAGTGAGGATTGAGCTTGGCTTGTGCAATACGAGGAACGACTTCAACATCCACCACCTAACATCTCGAGTGAGGATTGAGCTTGGCTTGTGCAATACTGGGGCAGGGCTGAGGTCAAGGTATGAAGTTATTGTTCAAAAGTTCTCCCAGAGATTAGCCATTTTGCTTATATTGTTAACATATTCTATTGTCATTGAATATATAGGCTATATCCGAGAAAAATAAGGCCAATCGAAGTCGACAAGTTATTAAGCATACTGGGGGAACTAAGAGTTTTGCTTGTTATAGAGACGAAGAGGTATATAAGATTATTATATTACTTTTAAATTTTGAAATTTCTTGACATATAGCTTTGTGATGAACTTAAATTTTCACAATGGCAGACTCGAGCTAGGACCGACGGATTATACCTTCTCGAGCGGATCTCTTCATTCGAACTCATACACAGAAGGATGAGAATCCCATTGATAGCAGATCGGTAGAAATTATAGTACGCAATATGTCAATTTTATGCATTAAATTTAATCGGAACGTGATGCAATTAATTATTTTATTTTTAATGCAAAGAAAATCTAGGGACTTGAATGAAACACTGGAGGAAGGACCCTCTAACTCCATAGGCGATGACATCTATACCCAGGTGATGAGAGCAGAGCGGCACGGTCGTGTACGCATATATGGGTTGGGTCCAACGCGCAAATCAGTCTTTGGCTCCACGTCTGGCCAGTCAGGGAATAACGTTGAGGAAATGCGTGCCGAACTTAATGCCGTGCATAGTCGAATGGAGGAATTGATAAAGCGTGATGAAGAAAAAAGCGCATATATGGAAGAGATGTAGAGAGAACAACAGAGGATGCAAGTCGCTATGGCAGATATGAAGCGACAGTTGTCTGGCCAACAACATGATTCCTTTGAAGGGGTAAGTTCGCATTTTTACTGTACATATGTGGTTTGTAGGAGAGTATTCTAAATGTTTACCTTTTTTTATTTTTTGCAGGGAGCAGATAGAAATGATCGCAGACCAAATGAATGATATAATTAAATTATTATTAATGAAACTTTTCTTTCATGGTAGCAGTAAATATGATTCCACCGATGCAATATTATTCCAAAATATTTAGTTTTGATGGAACTCTTGTTCTTTTGGAAGATCATGGTTGTGATTAAATTTAGACTTCTCATTGGGTTTTGTTTGAAATTTAGGTACAAACTTGATCCATATATTTAGTATAGTGGGTGATTGTGATCATACAGGGCAGGTTTGATTGCAAGTGGACTGATGTACAATTTATGTTTCACTTGATTGTTTGGTCGTTTGTGTATAGTTTGTTTATAATGTTGGATAGTAGATTTTAAAATTCTTGAGTGTTTTTTTTTATTTATATATGCTTACAACGTTATGTAGTGATTTATATAGACTAGTCTTTTGTGCCAATTGTATGCTAAATAATTGGGAAAAGAAGTTGGCCATCATTGCTATGGACGGAACAAAAGATTATGAGCTTGTACTTATTCATCTAGGAGATTGCTTGTGGAAGGAGAGATGCGAGGTTAGTCTTTATATGATTTCTTCGTACTTAAGTAAACAAGAAACTAAAATAGCTTGGAATTAATGCATTCGGATATCCCATGGAGTTGCCAGATCTTTAGAGTAAGTAACATTGAAATGTAATTGTCTTTAACTAAGTTGGTGTCCAAAAATGTGTTAGCTAACTCAATTCTAACAACTCCTTTTGCAGATGTTTGGATGTTGTCTTAATGATTGCTAAGAGATGGTGACTAAAAAAAAAAGGTGAAGGCCATTTGAAATGAAACTGAAGAGTTAAAATGATGACGATTGTTTAAGAGGGATCTGTTACCACAGTTGTATAGCATTAAATTGTGTGAAAATGTTTCATGCAAGGTGTTGGTTGTTCAAAGGACTATATTGTGTAATAACATTAAACATCATTCAAATAGACTACGAGAAATTGGAGATGAGTCTTATTCAATTTGGTTTTAATACATGTTGTAAAATGTACAATTTAAATTGTATAAAAAAGTATTTTTGTTTTTAATTCTATAGTTTTGAATTTAATTCTTGGTATACTTTGTCTGGATTGACATAAACAGGTTTATGTACATGAAATGTAGTTGATATAAATAGGTTTATGCATTATTCAGTTTTTTTTTTTTTAAAAAGAAATACCACTTTTAGTGGGGCGACCGCCACTAAAACATTTGTTATTTTTTTCTATTTATAGCGATGACTTTATCTTACTTGCACCAGCGGTCAAAGACCCCCACTAAAAAATTTTTTTGTCATTTAATCAACCGGCAAAACTTTTTACCGGCGGCTAATACCCTCACTAAAAAACTAATAGCTGGGGCCGATGGTTGCCACTAAAACATATACCCACAGTTCCTATAGCGTCGACTTGCGGGGGCCAAGATGGCTGCTGTTATACATTTTAGCGGGGGCCAATCTATGTTTTAGCGACGGCTGTCGACCCTCGCTAAAAGCAGATTTTCTTGTAGTGAGACTTCAGATGAAAGAGTAAGAAAAAGTAAAACCATTTCTATCTTTGAAGAAATGAAAGAGAGAGAATCGGAAGTCATGGCGGCGACGAAAGGTGCTCTGCAACGATACTTCATAACCATGGAAAGGAACTGAAAATGGAAAATGAGAGAGAAGAAGACGGAAGGAGTAAGAATAAGAGAGAACTTGGCCTATGAATGAGGGTTGAAAGGGGCAAATTAGTCATGAAAATATAAGACGTGGCGAATTAGGGACCTCTCACAAAAATATCTCCAGCTGTCTGGACTATAGACATTAGAGAAAAAGTTGTTAGACTGGATGCCTCAGAAGACCATGCTTGGGGGACTGTTGGCTAATTTACCCCTATAACAATTGTGAATAAGATTTTATTTCTGTTACATTTGAAAACTACAGGTTAACTGTTAGAAAATGGATAGATAATTAGTTGGAACTATGTTACTAATTGGTCCCATATACTTTATTTCCCACCCTGATTATCTTTATCTAGTCCACTCGATTCCATCATGGAAGTGAACTCTTCTAATTATGTCATTGAGTGAGTCTAGAATAAAGATCCCCTGTTTCGTCCTATTAAATTATGCCAATTGTATAAAATATTTTCTTTTTTTATTTATTTAGAGGATGGTGCATTAGTTAACATGCGATTTTATGCCGTTGGCATGATTTGGTAAGGCAAAACAGTGTGTCCCTATTTCAGCAAAACTGGGGATCCAGACTCGGAGTGGAATCTCTTGTTTCTTGTTTCTTAGGAGAGAATGAAAGAAAGAATGATAAAATTTCTTTGTTTTGGTAAATGAAAGAATGATGAAAGTTCTTTTTTTGGTAAATGAAAGAATGATGAAAGTTAGCATATAGAAGGTATATATTTTTAAATATTATTAAAAACTCATCAAAACTATTTTTCATGTCAATCCAAATACTTTTTTTATATATAGCGTCCAAGGAACAAAGAAGTCTTTTCTGTAATTCTTTTCTGTAAACGTCTAGCAATAACTTTCGGCATAGAAACATCATTTGGAGTAATAATTGCAACCTTGTTCTTAAAAAAAAAAAAAAAAATTAATTGCAACTTTGTTCACTTATGCCCAAAGTCATGACTTAGAATGGATGCAGCGTATTCTTGGTGGCAAAGCATGGAATCAGACAAACCAACGTCACGTACTCATGTATACGCCCTGGAGCTGTTCCTTCTAAGCCATGAAATCGACCAACTTTGATTTCTCCTATAGTTGGGGAAGCAAGAGAATAATATATCAATAGATCGAAGCAAGAGAATAACTTGATATGTCACCAGGCTGATTTAGGAATCTTTACATATGCGCAGGCTTTTCTTCCAACAATTCTCTCTCCCAAACACACTTAACTCTAAAGTTCTTATGGTTTTCGGGACTGTACGGTTTTAAAAAGTCTCCTGATGAATTAAGACGAGGTTTAACTTCTAAGTCCGGAATCAAGACTTGGCTATTTCCGACGTGGGCCTTAGTGTCGTCGAAGCCCCAGTGGGGCAAGTAAGCTAGCAGGTAAGACAGACAGGCGAAGCAAATGGGATCTCACACTTAAGTCTTTCCCAGGTAAGGGTACCCAAAACAAAAACGAAAAAAGGCCATGTGAAACAAATATTTCCATCAAAGGACTAAATAAGATTTAAGCTAAGAGGTTCTAATACCCTTTTTTTTTTTTTCTAAGAAGAGGTTCTAATACTTAAACGATTCACATGACCATGGTTCCGTTTTCGAAATCACGATGGTCAGGTTCTAGTACAATCTTCAAGACTGATGCAGCGTGGTTCTTCTCTTATAGTTGGGATCCTAGCAGTAGAAGAGGTTATGGACTTCGCTATAAAACACGGATGGAGGAAAGTTAGCTTCCTAAGTGATTCGCTGATGTCTATAGATGCGATTAACTCAAATGCAAATGATCCACCTCAGGAGATTCATGCTATAGTGCAAAAGATATATAAGAGAGAACGTAAAATAACCCACCTAAGCGAAATTCAAGGCAATCCATAGAATTAACAATGTTAAAGCTCATGCTCTCACAACAATAGGTTTAAGTTTAAATTGTGATTATCCATCTATTACCGGTGAAGTAGCATATAATCATCTTTCTTGAACAAATCAAGGAATTTTTACGAAAAAACTAATTTTAAATCTTAATTCAACGATTTTATGAAGAAAAATAAAAAAAATGACAAGAGAGTTGTTTGTGTGTATATATATATATATATATATATTTTATTTTTTTTTTGACAAAACTACCACAATTGACAATATCGTCGATTTCCATTGAAAAAACAATGTGTTGCTTCATCTTTCTTTATCTAGTGATGGAAAGTTTGTGAAAACTATTACATTTTGTGTCCCGCTTGTCTTATTTAAGTGGTCTTGGCAATCTTCCTCAGGTGTGTGGGTCTCATGCTTGATTTTCACTCATTTTTTGCCTCTTATTAAAGTGTATTCTCATAACTTTTTAGAGTGTGAATTTGGAGTACAAGGTGTTCAATGAAATGCTGAAATGAGGATTTTATCTCGATTTAGTCGGTGGCTTCCAGTGAGGTTGGAGGGGATTGATTTGGTTATGCTTTCCACTAGATACAAACTTTCCATCATTAGATAGAGAAAGATGAAGCAGCGCGTAGTTTTTTGTAATGAAAATCGACGATATTGTCAACTGGGTTGATGATATCGTCACACTATGGTAGTTTTGTCCAAAACAATGTACGAACAATTCTCTTCTCATTTTATAATTTTTCTTCGTAAAATCATTGAATTAAAATTTAAAATTATTTTTTTTTCGTAGAAATCCCAGAAGTCAACTATGTTTCCAACCAAATTAAAAAAAAAAAAAAATCATAATAGATGATGATGCCCTACAAAAATCAACAAGGTGGGTGGTGGGTCCTTATCCCCAATAAATGCTAAAAACAAATGGTGCTTACGGTATGAAAATTCAGTCCACAGAAATCAAGCAGATAGGTGGTGGATCTTCACAAAACAGAGTAATGGTTCACATGCACTGAAAGATTAAAGATTGGTGTACTTGGATCCGCTAGCTGGTAGTGTTAGCAGTTAATCCATCCACCCTTGACCCCAATTTAATGCAAACGAGCCGTGGGGCTAGAACCCTCCCCATCATTAGGCCAAACGATCTCAACCATTGATCATGAACAGAGAGGATTTAGATCCATCCAATCAGAGAAGATATATTCTCTAATCAAAGATGGGGCCTATAGCCCAAAGCAGCAAAGATCTCATCACACCCAAATATCCATGCATAACTAACCTCCTACACAACCAACATGTAATTATGTACATGAAACAAAGGGAGCTTACAGTTTACCTTTCAGAAGATTCAACAGCAATGTCTGCAAGTTTGTGTTCTCCAACAAAAGGTTGGGCCACCACTCGATCACCGATCCAATCCATAACATGGGATTCCTCAAACGAAGCAAAACTACTTGTGCAAGGAGAGAGACAAAGATCAGCCATCGACGGTTCAGCTCTTCCAGCGTTGTACCTTCAGGGCAATCCACATGTCCATTTCTGCAGATGTTGCGCGAGTATAACAGTTGGAAGAGGTCACGCATGCCTCCCTCTTCAGGTTTCAGAACCAAATAATTATCACTGAAGACATTGGGTTCTCCAGCCATTAGAGATGGGTTTGGAAACTTGGAAAGAGAAATAGAAGAATTTGAGGCCTGACTCAGTAAAAAGTACAAGATTCCATCAGGGATGCAGGGTTGGATTTATATATATATAGAAGTAGGAAGCGTGAGTTATGGAGATGCCAAATCCTTGGGCTTTGATTTATTAAGACATAAGCAGTAATTTAGTGGGGTGGGCTTGTTCAAAGTCTAGAAAAGTCTTTTGAAGGACCTAATCCCTATTCAGACAGTCAAGCAGGTTCCTGGATGTTTACATGCGGTATTGAGATATGGAATTGATCATGTGGAACCTGTCATAAAGATGCTGCTCTGTAGTAGGTCCAGTACGGAGTCCTGACCCCTCATTCTAGCCAAATTGTGATGATGATGGTCTTCTCGGGTCTGCACCTGTTTGTTTACACGAGAGGACTAAAAGAAGAGCTGGGTCAAGACAAAGCGTAAATAAGATTAAAGGAGTGGGAGTTAGAAGTAAAAAAGGACTGTAGGGCAAAATTTTACTTGCCTCCTATTTTTCATAAAAAAAAATATAGAAGTGAAGTTTTTATGTCACATCAATTTTGCTTTTATTCCACTTTTTTCATTTAAATAATTGTAAATTAAAACTTTATTTTACATCAAATTTTTTTTTTTTTAATTATCCTTCTACACTCTATTCCTACTAAAAAAGCAAATCTCAATCGCTGAAAATAGATGTTCCTCTCTTGTATAGAATCTCACCCTTTTTTCATTATAATAGAAATTGAGTACACTGAGGGATCGGTCGCATATGAAATATGTAAAGCATTTATATATATATATATATATTTGTTTTCCTGTACTGTTTCTACGTGTGATCAATTTTGACCTTGACCTTAACTCGTATTAGACGAATTTAAAGGAGCACATAATACTTTGAGCAATTCAGATTTTAATAAATGTGCCTCCACATAAAAGCATTGTCAAACTTCTTGTGATTCTGAGAATCAAAGAATCAGTCGGGATCAAAGAATAGACCCGGCACCTAAGAAAAAGGTGGCGCCCAAGAAGTCTTCATTTGCTAACTTGATAAGATGTTACACGAATCCTACTTCCAATAGATTGCAAGTCCAGGATGATTGGCCAAAAGGCCGAAACTGCAAGCAGATAAATCCAAATCCTGAAGTGATCGTCCTCCATGGTACTCGAAAAATTCCTTGACTAGAGCCTAACTCAAATCATGAATTCTATTGGTAAAGTAAAGTCTCACATCCCACATCGCTAAAGTAATGTCTTGGAAATGCATTCATGTTTGGCATTCTACCTATGAGCTTAAGTTTTTAGGTGGGTATATGGTTTATTACATGGTATAAGAGCGGGTTTTCGATCTCGTTGTTCTTATGTAGCCCACGTGACAGGTCCGTCTATAAAATTTGTTGGGTCCTACGTAAGAGGGAGTGTTGATAAAGTAAAGTCTCACATTCCACATTGCCTAAGTAATGTCTTGGCAATACGTCCTTCAAGAATCATGTATCTGACTTTATTCTTATTTTTTATTTGCTTGCAGAACCCACATTTGTCCCAGCACTCCTTTTTAAGTTTCTGTAGAATGGGTTTGAATGCTGCTTCTGCTTGTAGAGAAGTATATATCATCTCTAACATACACTTGTCATTGTAATAGTTGATGAACATCAACCTCTTAGGCTGTTTTTTTTTTTTTTTTTTTTTTTTTTTTTTTTCTATTGAAAAAGATCATTTTTGCACCAAAATGTTTCATACCAAACACTAGAAAATTAGGCAGTTCAAAACTGGAGGGTTGTTTCTCTATTGTGTGAACCTTGATGTTACTTAAACACACCTTTGAGCCACTAAGATTGGTTTTATCCAGGGCCCTGTGCCTACTTGGCGTTAAATTCCTAGGTGTTCAAGGTAAAGTGGTCGGTTCTTACAATATAATGAAAGAAGTATTGAAGAGTGGGCTCCATTTGGGGGAAGAGTGGGCTCCATTTGGGGGGGGGGGGGATATATTGAAAATTATTTATGATGCCTCTACTAATGTCTAAGGTTTTCTTAGGAATGGTTATCTAAAGAAGTTTAATATGGCATGACAGCCAACCAATCGTGAGTTCGAATCCCGAGCGAAAAAAAATGCGTGTCGCCAGAAGTGTACTGGCCGGGTTCCACCCGATGGAGGATATTGAAAAGTATTTCTGCTACCTCTGCTAACGTCTCGAGATTTTGGTATGAATGGTTAGCTAAATAAGTTTAATAAGAAGAATATAAGGGATGTAAAGGGAACCCTCACTTTTCCTAGGATTTTGATTTGTTAAATTTGCGAAGATACTAATCTTATATTTATCATGGTTGGATCTTAGAGTTAATAATCACAGAAAAACAAACAGAGAAGAGTTTAGGTCTTTGAGATATGATGGTATGAATATTTTCTTCTATATATGCTTCTCCCCTTATAAGATCAGTTTTCTAATTCATCTAGGTCATTTGATTCATTTGCCACGTTTTTTTTTTTTAATTATTTGGAAACTTGTTTCATGTGGATATTGACTAGACAAGTAGTCTAAGTTTCTTAAATAAGAGTAAATGAGTAACCAGAACAATATAATGTCAATCATATGAATCAACTGGGCCCATATGTGTGTTGGCATTTGCGTGGGACAACTGAAATTACTTACACTTCTTACATCATTTACTGCATCACACCATTTGAACAACCTTCACCTGTACTCTGCTCACGTTTACCATGTTTTAGAAAGGGAATGCTATATATATATATATATATATATATATATATATATATGCCTTTTTGCACATGCATGGTAAAATGACTTTTACATATGCAAATATTATATATGTGAGATACATAATCATGTCTTTCAAAATCTCCATTTTTCGCATGTGTAAATGAGTACACTCAACGGTTTTAGATATTTTTTAGATTATTTCGGACATTTTTAAGCTTAATTTTCTAAATCAATTAGGATTTAAGATATGAACTAAACGTCTTGATGTTTATCATTTATATGAGAATATTGAATGATTCGGATCATGAATTGGGGACCCTCAAAAGTACAAAAAATTAGATTTATAGGTTGGGATTTTTTAAGATTTTTCACAAATTTTTCAAAACCAATGAAGATTTGAGATATGAAATTAAATGTTTAGATTTATTAGACTAAGAAAAAAGATGAACAACTTGAATTACAAATTTAGAGGCCACAAAATTGAAGAAAAAAAGTGGTTAAAGGGATTAAAAAAACCCACAACTATATGAGCGGACGTTATTATTGCAAATGAAATTTTTTCTTTGAGAGATGTGCTATTTTGAGAGTCTCAAATTTGTCCAAATTCTAATCATTTGAAAATACCCAATTTTAGCCAAAAATCTGCATGATTAATTGGGGGCTCACGAATATTCGATGAGTGTCAATGTTGGGCTAGTGACAACTCACTCAAGGTGGTACATGTGAAGGACATTGATTATAAGAGGGCCATGCAGGCCCACAAAACTGAATATTTCGTAGTAAAGAAACTACTATCATCCCTTGAAAAAGTTCTTGTTTGAGTTATACCTTCTCAGAAGTTAAAATGTCTATCTACAACTTTTCGTAAGAAGAAACTGACCTTTGGAACCTTGTCCCTCTGTTTTGAACTTGAATTGGCCATGAGGATTCACATCCGAGAATAAGAAACACGGGAACCAGCTATCAACTTCACTTTGCTACCTGCTACCATAAAAAAGAACCACTAACTCATGAATATTTCATGGTAAAGAAACTACTACATCATCCTTGGAAAAATTCTTGCTATGGATAAACCATCTCAAAAGTTGAAATGTTTATTTACAAATTTTTCCTTGGACAGGATTGACTTTTTGTATATTTTTTTGAACTTGTATTGATCACATGCCAAGAAAAAGAAACATGCTATCAACTTCACCTTGTTACCTACCATACAATAGAAATTGGTAGTGGAAAGTTTGTTTGAATGGAACATCTAATGCGATATGCTGGAGATTTTGACAGTGATGCCAGTTGCAGTCCTCATAGTATTTGAAATTTCCAATTTGATTAGTGGGATTTGAAAAAATCAAGTTGCATGAAATTGTTGCTTTTGACTTATATAATTCTCTAAATTCTTGCTTGATTTCAAAATGTTGGAAATTTCCAATTTGATTAGTGGGATTTGAAAAAATCAAGTTGCATGAAATTGTTGCTTTTGACTTATATAATTCTCTAAATTCTTGCTTGATTTTAAAATGTTGGGGATACTTGAGTATATGTGAATCCAGCTTGAAGTTAGCATTTGAAGAATTTAGATACCCACAACAATAATTTTCATATATTCTGCAAACAAACAGGTCCTACTTCTTTTGATAATTCGAAAGACCATATAGTAATTACATGCAAGCATCAAGAAATGAAGAGTCTTCCTATTGATAGGTGATTCCTCCAAAAAGGATGTTTTTTTACCACCCAAAAGGGTTGGGACCAATGAGAGATCCATTGAGAGAGAAGCATGCTAGCTCCTGCATGAAGAGTGCTTGCTCGCGTAGAAAGGAAAACCTGATCACACAAGAAGGAATCCATGGATCAATCTCTGTCCACTTGGGTGATAACTGATAAACAAGGTACTTGATCAACTGGGCAACCGCTAGTTCTCAATTTTTCCCAAGTTTATCCATTCATTTTGATTAGGTGCTTATGAAAACCAGTCTTTATAGAATTAAGCACAAGATTGATATGCCTTGAGTTTGAATGGGAACATTTTAAAATGGACTATTTCTCATGCATCAAAGAGGAATCATGGTAAGTGCCGGTGAGGACTCTGAGGTATTGGGAGAGAAAAGAGGAAAATTTCATCCTTTCCAAGAATTTGTTAGAAGGAATTTTTTTTTCCATTCCTTGGAAACACAAAGCATAGCATACGTTTTAGTAAATAAAGTACACTGACTATAAACTAATTTAAGTAAACAAGAGAAAATTGCATGAAAAATCTCCCAACTGCATGTAGAGAGGGGGTGAAAGGTTAAAATTAAAGAAAGGTCATGTCCCAAGAAGTGTAGCTCCACTGGTCGAGACATTGGTGCGTGAGATTGTGTGTGTTCGAGTCCTAAATGCAGGAAAAAAAAAAGGTTAAGGAGAAAGGTTAGACAACCATTGTAATCATTCATGACTTCTATGTCTACTATCAATCTTCTTTTGCATATGTAACAAAGGAAAGCACCTAAAAAGATGAAAGGTATGGGGGAATACTTGAATGAAAGATATGCATAAAAGACACTATTAATCGGCTGTCAATGGGTCTCATTTGGGCCAGACTCACCTGTGTTCATCCCTGAGTCCATTTACAGTTTAGGAGTCCATGTTTGGCCCCGCCCGTTCCACCATAGAATCTAGAACACATCTATGAGCATAGTATGTAAGATCTGATATGGTTTGCAATATAAATCAAACCTATGGATCTAGATTTATGCATTAATCAATATATGATCTCAAATAGTATAAAAGCGTATCTTGAACCGTGATCTTGATGATGAGCAGATCTCTTCTCTCAAATAGGGTGTTTTTGTCACCCACTCCAATATACGTGAAGTTGATGGTTACTTTTTCAGATCTCGTACGTTAAGAGAGAGAACCAGAAAATGATATATATATATATAGATAAGCCCTAGACAGATTTCTTCTCAATAAAAGTAAGTTTCCTTAATCTTAATTCCCTCAAATTAACCAACAAGAGTCCTATTTGATTGAGCTTACTAAAATTGAATCCAAGATAAACTTAATAAAACCAAAAAAATCAAAAGGGGAAAGTAACTTAAATTAGTGGGCTCAAACCGTGGGTCCCAACAGTGTTGTATATGTGGTCATGAGAATCACTCACGTCTAACAATCTCCCACTTGGTTTGAATGACCACACATTTGTGATCTCCTACTTCACCATTTCCTTAAAAAAATCAGCTAACTCGAACGAGTGTGAACATGTTAACCAGTTCACCGTTAGGTGGAACCCGATCGGCGTATTTTTGGCGACACGCTTTTTTTTTTTTTTTCCTCGCCAAAGTCGTTCT
The DNA here is from genome assembly GCA_003546025.1 of Camphora micrantha. Taxonomy (NCBI): domain Eukaryota; kingdom Viridiplantae; phylum Streptophyta; class Magnoliopsida; order Laurales; family Lauraceae; genus Camphora; species Camphora micrantha. Next base: position 36,682,865 of record QPKB01000009.1, read on the forward strand.
TCTTGGGATTTGAACTCACGACCGGTTGGCTCTAGTACCATATTAAATTTTTTTTGCTAACCATTCCTACTAAAACCTCAAGACGTTAGTGGAGGCAGTAGAAGTACTTTTCAATATTCCCCCTCAAATGGAGTCCACTCATCAATATGTAGATTGGGCTGGATGAAATGGTGAACGGTCAGCTTTGAATAGATAGGCTTGAATTTCACATTCTCCTACACACTAAGGCTTAATGTATGCTCCGTTCAATATACATCTCAATCTCAGTACTCTCTCTAAATTAAAATTAGGCCCCTCAAAGATCTACTGTCTTCTCCCTTCACACAAAATAAAGGAACTGAAAGTCAGAAACAAAGCCCTTATCTTTTCATATAATGGCCTGGTAACAACTTCCAAAAAAAAAAGGACAAAAAAGGTGCTTTCAGATCTAGAACACCACCTAATATTTTAATTCCAACCTATCTGTTCTTCTCCATGTGTTTAACCTTCTTGTTTTGTTTTTTTCTGAATGGTTTCTCCACGTGGTTGACTTACAAGCATCACAGCACCAATTTTCTTTATAGTTGAACACATTGTCATGCTCCTACTTTCTTGAGGCATCTTAATTAGGAATAGACAATACACCATAGGGCTCATAATACCTACACTCTAAATTATTGAACCAATTGATGATAAATTTGGACTATCTTGGTCTTCAAATCATGTATTTTATCCTTTGTAGAAGACCAGCAGATCATGTTTAGATCTAGAAGTATTTCTATATTAACATATTTTAATTCTATTGCAATTAAAAAAAAAAAAAAAACTATTTAATACACAAAAGCAACCCGTGTAAAACTTTTGTCAGAATGACCCAAACATGAATTCTAAGAAGAAACATGATTCATGCATCCCAATTCAATATAATTGGGGCAAGACTTTGATGATGAATAATTGAATACAGTAAAATTATTCATAGAAAAAATTCAATTAATGTAATATTCATTTTATCTTAATCATTCATTTCTGAGTCCACGAATTGGATGGTAGGAAACCTCGAATCCATATGGGTTCTACTTAGAAAGGAACTAAGATTCAGATGATACGTACATATTTTTAGAGCATTTGTATGTGGATGAAACATCTTGGGCATGGTTTTAAAACTCAATGGGACTCCGGAAAACTAGACCAAATTACATGTATCTGCAGAAAAGATGAGGACTTTGTGAAGAATCAGTGACAAGTTCTGTCCAGGCTGGGTTACTGATCAAGCCAAGAGTAGGTCGACTCAATCTGAACTTAGTGAAGAATCAGTTGACTCGGCCAATACTTTCAAAATTCATGAAAATTTATTATAAACTAGTTTTGACTTTATGATCGATATTGGGTTTCACATTGCGGGCCAGTCCACGGCTAGTCTACTAGGCCACCCACCCCAGCCTCTTCAAGTCCAAATCCTTAAAATAAGTTAAACTCAGGCCAAGGCCCACACCTAGAGGCCTGTTTGTGTTGAATATGTCAAGCCAGGAGTACTGAGTGGTGGCACTTTACGCCAGCAATGGGCACAAGCCCATCAAGTCAATACTAAGCCCATAGGCCCGTAAATTTAGACTCAATCCTGAAGAATGCTGGACTTCAACCTGTGAAAGAGAATTCCCAGGCTGAGGCTGACACAGGCTGTAAATGTCAAGCTCTAGCCCACCCATTTAGCCACCCAGGCAGTGCAGAGTCTGGCTTCTATCAGTTGTGTAGGCATTCTAACAATTGTTTGGACAAATTACCACAAAATTAGAAGCAATGCTACTTGAACCAGGCCAGCCATGATTTGGGCTTCCTATTGCTCATTCCAATCCCGGCCCAAATATTAAACAGACCAATGTTCTATTTTCGGGCCTGGGCCAATATGGGCTGGACCCTGAGTTTGGGCCCAGTTGGCGCAGGCCGTGATCAACCTTACATATTCAAACACAGCAGAAAACTATTTTCTCCTGCTCCTATAAATGACAAAAACACATATCTCTAAGACAAAACATTAAGACATGTAAAGATAAAATGCAAAAACATAACATAATATCCCAGATTTGTGACACTTGGTGTGATTTTCTTTGCTACATTGCCACAAGATATCTCTTATAAGTAAGTCCTAAAAAATGGATTTTCACAAAAAAGATTAAGCTTAAACTCTTATTAGATAAATAATTATACAAAAATATAAAAATAACGATAGAGGGTGGCATACTTTTTTTTTTTTTTTTTTTATATTATGAAATTGTCCGCTGCGTCTATTTTTTTAACCCCGTTAGTTTCTTTCTCCTCTTGCTCTTAAACCTCTATCTCTTCAAGTCTTAAACACTCTTCAAAGAAGCTACATATCAGAGAGAAAAATTATTTTCAAATAAATTCAAGATTTTTCAAATGCAACTCGCATTTAAAAAAAAACGAAATAAAAGGATGAGGCCAAACCTTTTAAAGATAAGAACTACTTGGTTCAAGGGATGATGAATATAAGTTATTTTATAAAGGCTCGAGACTCTAAGAGATAGGTTTTGGTGAGCGGAAAGAAAGAAAGAAAGTGATGAGGTTAGAAAAAAAAAAAAGACAAACAGTGATGGTATCACCAGTGAGTGGCGATATTGCCACTAGGGGCATTTTCGTCCAAAAAAAAGTACGGCACTCTTTCCCCCCACTTTTTTTATATATTTTTTTTTACTTATTCATGTATTTTGAGTTCAAGCCTAATCTTTTTGTAAATAAAAAATAAAAAAAATAAAAACAAAGAGAGAAATGTACATATTCATCTTTTAAAATTTATTCTTTTTTTTTTTTTTTTCCTTTGACACTGAACTCCTATTGGCCTCCTCCCTTACTTTGGAGGTAGTTACTATATACATTGCTACCTTCTAAAAATAAACTTGAAGAAATCCCTACTTTTATAGTGACTAAAGTCAAAGAAACAAAGATAAAAATCCACAAATAGTCATCAAATAATCGCCTCTTTCATAGAATATGAATACCACCATCACCTTTTAGTGAATAAAACTCTAAAAATATACCAACATCTCCACCTTATGTCCTTTACCCTCACATCTTTAATATTCTTTAGTTGAACCCATTTTGGCTAGGACTCCTTAAAATTCATTCCCATGTAAACAAATGGGCCCAAGAATGCGGGATTTCCCAATTGGTGAGTTACCTTGTTTCCAACCTTATTGCCTAGGGTCTGGATCCTTGGAGTAGGCTTCCTTCTCTATGACTGAGGCTTTTTTTTCTGTTAGAGCATACTTCTTTTCTCATAGTTGGGGTTTTTTATGGATCCTAGCCACCTTGGCTGGGTACCTAAAATGAAAAAATAAAAATAAAAAAAAAAAAAGGCGCTTAGCCTTCTCGCTTTTCAAGGCACTTAGACTTCTCGCTTTTCATGAGATTTTTTTTTTTTTTTTGTCAAAAGAGAAAACGTTTATAAAAAAAAAAAGAAAAAAAAGAAAAGGGAATCAGTGTGCTATTTATTCATTGGTAAAGAGAGTGGCTTGAAAGTTTTACTGTAGAATTCTGGGTGAAGATCTACGGAAGATTCTCAAAATCTAATTCATCCCACCTTGCACAACAGACAAGTTGAGGAATGAATATGTCTCTGTCGCCATACAGCACTCATCCAAACGGTTGCCCAGATTCAGGCAACCTACCTCAATGTTAATGCTTCTTCATGCCCATAATAATCTCTCTCCTATCCCCACCGTCCATCATAAATGTCTCATTTTTTTTCCAAGTCTACGCGTATTCATGGGCATTAGAATTTAGAACACTTAACAATGATGCATGTGGGCATGCCCACACTCATCATCTTCTGACACACACACACACACACAAGTATTTATGCTGAGGGGGGCTTGTTTCATGAAGGAGATTAATGGAAGATCTTGATGAAATGATTATCAAAACCGTTTGGATGGTCGCAATCATCCAATCAGATGGTTGTTAATTTTTATATTACGGATCCATAGTGAAACTAATGCCACTGCCACTGCCATGCATTTGTATGTGTTATAGCCATGCAAGCTCGAAACAAAAAAGTTTTGAGTTTGACGGATGAATACATGGATGCAATGAACATGAACTGCCCCAGTTTTAGATAAGAGGTCTAATATTATATCCATGGATCCACCTCCATTTCAATTATCAAACTTGTATGGGTTGTTGGAATCTTCCTAGTGTCTTCACATGGGTCGTGGACTTGGGTAGTTGACTGAAATTTTGTTAGATTTGGATGATGGAATAAATGGATATTAGTTGAAGCAAGGCCCTTGAAACATGAACACTGCCATGTCTGAGGAGGCAAAGTAATGTAATTTATATACCGACCAGAAGAAGAAACAAAGAAACAAAGAAATTGGAAACAGCACACATGGATGGTGCATTTCTGTGAACAGCTCATCAAAGGTAGGGAGGTTGAGAGTAGTTTGATTGTTTGATTTTTGGCTAGAAAATCCCAACAGTTGTAGGGACAATTTGTGTTAACTTGGGCCGGGTCAGCCGAAGTCTGATCCACATTGAATGGATATAGGCCGTGGATTTTTAATTATGTTTGTGGGCTCGACTTGGTTCTAGATTCCTGGCCCAATAGTTGATTTGGTGGGGCTTCGGCCCATTCATAGAGGAAAAGGACTCTGTTAAATTTTGTAAGTTTAATGGGGCTCACCTCACTTACAAGCATGTACCTCTAGATGTAGGACTTAATATTAGGCCCAACAACCTAATGGGCCAGAGTTGTCAAGCTTAGCCCAGGACGGATAGGGATAATGAAACATGCAGTGTGGACGACAATCTTACAATGTAAAGGCAACACTGTGAAATATATATTCTATTTCTGAAAACATGGCAATATTTTATTTTATTTTATCTGGAATGGAGAAAAATCAGATTATCATGGTGTTATTATTGATGATAATACTATATTCAACTATAGTTTTTTATTGCTTATCTTTAAAGTTGATTGGACACATCTTTGCCCCCATGTGATAAAATTTATGAGATTCATCCTACCATTTGCTCAACGTACTAAATTCATTTGGCCACTTCTTGGATTGGCTGTAACAACAAATGTAAATGTGGAACCATTAGATGGTCCAACCATGTAGAAGACAATCAAAAGTCAGTTGGCTGGTTTCTAAGCAATGCTATAGCCATTTTAATTACCAAAAAAAAAAAAAAAAAAAGGTAATGCTATGAACTATGGGTCGAGCTCATAGTTGTTAATATCGTTTCGGACCTCATTTCGCTCTGGCTTGCAAAATGAAAAGTTTCGGCCGATTCGGGATTTCAGCAAAACTTTTTGGAATTACATTTCGGGAAAAATATAACATAATATATATACATATATAAGTAAAAAAATAGAAAAAGTAATAAATATAGATTTAAGCTATTATAGTAATTTTTTTTGGAATTATATTTTGTGAAAATATAAGAAATACAAAATATATATGTGTAAAAAAGTAAAAAAAATTAATTATGTAAAATACCATTTTGGTCGAAAAGTCATATTTCGGCCGAAATTAACCGAAATTCAAACCGAAAAGTTTTGACCGAAATTTCGTTTCAGCCACTTGACCAAAACGAAAAATTTCGGCCATTTCAGCTAAAACGAAACAAAATTAATAACTATGATCGAGCCTCGAGAGACATTTTATATCATAATCCCATCGGTTTAATTTGTGGGCCATTGGCCGTATATGTGTATACCTTGTTTATACAAATCCAAAGGATTAAATGATACGGGACAAAGCACTGTCTCTAGTAAGATTTTCAAGCACTCATGCCGACTAAACGAACAATTATAAATTAATAAATTTGCCATGATACGCTTTTTCCCTCCCTTGAGCATGCATAATCACCAAAGTCTTTAACCATCAGTGCTAAGCCGCTAAGGCCAGGGATCTACTAAGCCTTAGTCATTTTTGTTGAAGTAAATGTCTTACCGTTGAACTATCAGTGGATTCATTTTAATAAACAAATTTGGTTGCAAGACATGATGTTATCGATTGGTTGGTTTGAAAAACCAATATGAGCTTGAACGAATGTGGACAAAAACTTTAGAATTAAAGCCAGCTAAGACCTAAACTAGGACATATTTATGGGTGGCAATGTGGCATGCTATGCTGGACATTTATGGCATTGAATTTCTTTTTTCTAAGCTAAGATCCAAACTAGGACCTAGACCCAATTAAACTTAATCGTTTAGAGTTTTTTTTGGCCCGTTGACCTAAACTCGACATGTTTATGGGTGGCAATGTGACATGCTATGCTGGACATTTATGACATAGAATTTCTTTTTCTAAGAAATATTCTCATCTTATTTATTTGGTATATTGATGGTGGCTTTAGTGGGAAATTAGTCTAGCTATATGTCTACCTTTCTCATCTAATAGAAAACTATCTTGAAAACTAGCCTATCTTATATTTTTTTAAGCTCTAGTAAATAAATCCATATAAATTCGTAGAAGTCCTTCACCATCGACACGGCATTTAGAGTTTTATATATCCTCTTAATTGTTTCTATGAAAGAAATGTGTCTCACCATTAAGCTACTAGTGAATTAGTAGAATGTAGTATTATGTAACTATCCTCGACTACTCTGTGTAAAAAAAAAAAAAAAAAAAAAGCCACTGTAGTTAGAAATTCGTCTATAAAAAACATGTTTTTTTTTTATTTTAAATCTGATATAGAAAAAATTATGTTGAAATTCTTTTTCCTAAAAAAGAATCTATTTTGCCTCTTTTAAAAGGATATCTGAACATCTGACGAAATAAGGATAAGATCGGTGATAAGTCCCATTTGGAAGAATGTTGTGAAGTTTTAGTAATTTTTTAAAGTCGAGTCACTTAAATCTTCTTGTCTTTGCTTATGTTTTCTAGTTCTTTTGTTTTATTCTCTTTTGAACAATGCGCACTTCCTTTCACTACATCAAACACACCCTACAAGTTGTGCAGTAAAATCCAACCCAATATCCCATTGGATACCAATGTGGGGTTGCAATCCTCTCCCTTCTTTGTCATTTTCGATAGGAGGAAGTCTCCTAAAATGAAAGAAGGAGATTCAAAAAATAAAACACACATTAACATGAGCAGCCTTCTTAGAAAAAAAAGCAGCAGCAGCAGCAGCCGCCTAGGACCAGACTTGTATGAGCAATTAAGCACATGGATGGATTCTGGAGAAGAAGTCAAAAAAAAAAAAAAAAAACAAGAAAGGGAGACTATTATAGGTGGTCCCCACATTTCGCGTTGAAGTGTTTTTGTTGGGCCACAGGTGATTAATGGTCCAGCTACAACAAGCAAGTTGTGCATGGGATGGCCTCTCCTCATTAGTAGGAGAATCGACTCATCCCCATCACGAGGGCTTCTAATCTGTGCCATGAAAGCGACCTTGTTTGTAATTTCTATGTCATTTTGGTTGGTCAGACAGAATCAGATCAAGTAAAATTTCAGCAGGACCACAACCCACACCCACAGCTTCAACTCTCAAAGCGACTACATCTGTCTTTTTAACACTAGGCGAACCTAGCTAGCCAAATGGGTTCACACCGCCCATTTAAACCAATCAGAGGGCGAGTAGTTTTATGTCTTCTTTGTTATTAGCGAGAGAAGGTACATGTACTTGCATGATCTTTCTGGGCCCTTTAACCTACTTTTTCTATCGGCAATACTTGCTTTTGACTTTCTAGGATAAGGTGGTAAATTTAAACCCTTTAAAAAATAATATCTTTTAAGTATCTCCATCGTTTACCTTTTGTTTTTCAGCAGCAAGTTGCTCTTGGTGTTTGAGCAAAATCAACTGATTTGAATGTAAGATTATAAATGTTGTCACAGTAAAGATTTTATCCTTTATTTTTTGAAAAATCATTTTGTAGCCTTAAATGAAAAAGTCATTTAACATTTTCATTAGAACACATAGGAAATAGAAACTAATTATATAGAAATCAGAGTAATTCATGATATAATTAGTTAAAATAAACACCAAAGGTAAAAATGCTGATAAAATAAACTCTCGTTTTATGAAAATTGAGTCAAGAGAAAATGAAAAATGCATACCCATGGCATTATGCTAGTAGTTCAATACACAAGAAAGTTGATCCCACTATTAGATTGCAAAGATATAATATATATGCATTTGATTTATGTCCGCGATCTAAGGGTACACTTTACTTATTATGGAAATAAAACTTGGAAAGAAGGGTTCATGCATGAGAGAGACTTATTTTCAGCCAGTAAGACTTTGCTAAGCCATCCCCTCCGAAGGGATTCAGCAAATTTCATTTGAATAAAAAGGATGTAGAGTCATTTTGAAATGCAGCCTTAGAGAGCCTCCTGCAGTAATTACCATAGAGAGAGTCGACCCTTGGAGCTGAGATGGATCGTCTTCACGTGGGAAAGATCAGATACCCCACCCACCCGCACGTCCATTCTCATGCCGTACGTCAGACTTTCACGTGGAATTCCCATGCAATCTATGACAACCGTTGATTTTCTTCAAGGAGGGGGCAATCCACAGCCTCTTTTCCACTCACACATGGAATGAAGCCGATCTGGACCGTTCACTTTGTGGACTATATGTCCAAGCGCGGAGCAGGAAATTCAACTTGTTGAGCTATATGTAAAAAAATATTAGGAAAAGGGATAAATGTAAAATAAAGAAAAATACAACTTATTTTTTAGAATATGCTGGGTTTTTTCTTTTCCTTAAAGATTTTGAACTTGTTCATATATGGAAGGGGGCTTCAGCGCCGCCCCCCCCCCCCAAACCCATGTACCTGGGTCTGCCCTGCATCTGTATGTGATGGATTGCCAAGGGTAAAAATAACCATGCCCTTGGATTATCGTAACCATCAAATAAGTATTCCTTTTTATCTCAATTGATGGCCGTGTTGACTATTGGTTCATTGAGATTTACTCAATTATAAAGCCTAGGCCACACAATAGTAGACAACAATGTAGCATTATGGTCTCACCACTACTGAAAAGTATTTCTGCGGTCAGTGATAATGCTTGAATACTAATGCACGAGGTTTTGGTAGGAAATTTAATGTAATGCAGTATCAGAGTAAACCGATCAAGGTGTTTCAGCAGGAAAAAAAATAAAAAAGAAAGACTGGTCAAGGTGTGTTGCAAAAAGTGCACCGACTGGATTTCATGAGGGGAGGAGTATTGAGAAAAATATGTACTGACCGGGTTTTCATAGGATTGATAGGGAGAGGAAATTTAATACATCCCATGTATTCATCAGAGAGCACAGGAGGCCGAGGGGAGGGGAGGAGTGGTGAGATGGATAGCTTCAGAAGATAAAACGGATTGTGATGTGCTGAACTTTTGGCTATCAAGTAGGACTCCCAAGGCCTGATATATATGGTTGGGCTACTGGTGAAACTTCAGTAACCCACTACACACTCAAATTCTACATCAATAAGCCCTAGTAGATCAATTCTCAGGAGATGGAAGAACATCAATATAGAATGCAACACATTTTAATGACTCTTGACATGGAGATCCAACGGTGGATATCAGTTAGATGGCGTGAAATGTCTAATCAAACCGTACACCCACCTCTTGTGATGCACCCCAGATGGCTTTCATTGATGCCAGTCCCTCTCCGGCCTTCCATCAAGATCCTCTAATCTGGTTTCAGTTTCTGCACATATTGTCATAGACTCATAGCAACGTTTAAATCCTATTGGCAATTTCCTACCCAATTCAAACCCAAAAGTCTTTGAATACAACTAGAGATAGATAGCTATATAGCCAACTCTTATAAGCTGGAGCTTATCTTATGTTAAGTTGAAACAGTGTTGTCTTCCAAATCAAAACTGTTTTTTGCATAATGATCATCTCTAAAATCAAGATAAATTCAATTAAAATTGAAAATTTCAGTCCATCATACAAAATACAAATATAATCAACTTTGATTTGTGAGACCGACATCATTACAGCTTAAGATAAGTTAAATTGCAACTTAGGAGAGCATATATGTATATATATAGAGAGAGAGATATGATGATGATGGTGGTGGTGGCAGTGGTTACGTTTACCACAGCCATTTCTCGCTATTCACGAGTAAAATTATAACATTCTTCATCACCAACCCACAGATGATAAAAATAACAAGAACCAGCAGCCCATAGAGACACACGATCATACTGTTTACAACATTCCAAATCAGCTTAACTAGTCAATGTAGATGTAACAAAAAGAAACTAAATTAATCAACTCATTTAATCAACTAAGGAGATGGGCAGAGCTAAAGTTCTGAGTAGGCTGGCAACCTTTTCCAAACAAAGAGTAATTCACATTCGAAACCCCAGCAGGAAATCCAAGCCCTGTGTTCCTATTCGCAGCAGCTCGTTCCAGCGATTGCACCTGAGTCTTCAAGAACTTCACGTAGTGAATTGCCTCATCCAACATCGATGCAGTGTCCATCTTAGTCCCACCAGGCACCAGTCTCTGCAGAATCCTTATCCTCTCACTTATCCTCTCCCTCCGATGCCTCGCCGCCACGCTCTGAGGATCCTTGGATATCTTCACATTCCTCCTCTTCGGCGGCTTCACCGACTCCGGGTCGATGTGGATCGGCTGCATTGCTGCTATCCGGAAGATCATCTCCCTCATCGCTGTCACCGAGCTCCTCTTCTGCCCCGCCCCAGACGACGGACTTGCACCAGATAATTCACCTTCTGGGAACATCGCCGGCATCGGTGGCTCTCGAGCTACATGACCCACAAAGGGTAAGGTGGGTGGTGAAGTTAAGGTTAGTGCGTCGTAGACCGGAGCTGCGGTGCCGCATGAGAAATCCATGGATGCTGATTCATGGATATCAGCGTAATGGCCGCATAAGACCTTGTCCATCTGCATCATCATCATCATATCCATCTGATCTTCTCTTGTGGACTTTATTAGTTCCCCATCCATGAATTCTAACTTTTTTTTTTTCTTTTTTTCAAACAAGACCCAAAAAAAGAGGAGAGAGAAAAGGGAAAAGGGTGCAGAAACAAAGCAGGACCTGAGAGCTGTAAAGCTAAGGAGCAGAGGAACTGTGTGACAGAGGCATGGAGAAGATGAGGAGAAGCGTAGAGAACTTGGAGTTTTAATCAGAACTTGCAGCTGTGATAAAAGGGTAGGGGAAGGAAAAGGAGATGGAGATGGAATAAAATAGAATAAGGTTGGCCACTTGGTGTTATCAGGAACCGACTCTCAAGGCAGTTTGGAAGGCGCTATATATAAGAGAGGCTTTGTACTGTTTGTTGCAAACTTGTCATTGTAAAAAGTCCTTGGGCTTTCTCTTTTTCCATCTTTTCTTCACATGGGTGTGGATGAAATGAGATGGTGAAATTCAATGTTCGTTCAATGGCTCGTTGGTCTTTCTTATATAACAATATTTTTTTTCTTCTTTTCCCTTAAAGAGTAATGATATGATATGATGCTCTATGAGAGTATAGTAGATAATACTCACCCACCTAATTTCCTTCCATACATCTGGCTTACTATCTAACTAATCCGGCTGCTTATTCCATGCTTTCTCACCAACATAATGGGTTTCACCCAAATGTCCAATTGATTATGCCATCACAAATATTAATCGCTCAAATAATTGATGTTTGATGATATCTGTAAGTTGGGTCAAACCAATATATCCAACGGCTAGGAGGCAATCTTATCAGTATTATTTTCAAGGTATACGCCATGATCCTGAGAACAAGATATCGACAATAGGGATGGATTGGTGGATGGATGTATTAGCATATATGCATAGGAACGTTGCGTGACTATGATTCAACATAAAATCTATGGAGAGTATCGTATAATTCGGCTACTTTTTATCCCTTAAACCCCACACTCACATGACATGAGTCAGAAGAAGAGTCTAAAGTCAGGGGTCCTTATTGTGAATTATCAATTAGAGAAGAATACTGATAACCCGACACAGCGCACTGGACTGACCAGGGTTATCTGATCTCTGTATCGCAGTTTTCTGTTGGCATCATTTAAATAATTTTATTTCTCACTACAACTAGGATGAGTTTTTAATTCATATTTTTATATATACTGTCTGTCTTTTTATATAACTGATCTAATTTTAGATCTAAGATTTTCGAACTTTTATTATTATTATTATTATTATTATTATTATTAGTCATCTACACCTATTTGCTGTTTGAGAATGATGCTTTTTATATATATATATATATATATATATATATTTTTTACTAATTATTTAAAATTAATTTTTTTTTAAAAATATTTTTAAATAAAATCAGAAGAAAAAACCTAAATTTGAAAATGCTCCAAACTTTTTCGACACGTAATTTCTCAAAACTTTGTGAAGGCAACTAAAAAATATAATAATAAAAATCACTCAAAATAATCATTTCTCTATTTTTTAACATGGATTTATATCTCACTATAATCTAACTAGGACCCATTATTGATTAAGTTGATTGATTACATTTGGTCGTTTGATAGGCCACAGTGGATGCAATAGGCGTGGATGCTTGAGAATGTAGTATTTAAAGCCATTCACCACCTGATGAGATGATAATTGTCCCACTCATGCTTTCAGCTAGGGGTAATGGTATTTCACAGCATTGGCCGCCGATTGAAATCTGAATTGCTCAAAATAAACTCCCTCATTTCAAATGAAATCTTTTTAAATCTTACTCCAATAAAAAAAATCTCCCCACCATAAGATTGAGCAATTACTATTAAGAACTCAAATCTCAATCTTACAGTGGGACCACCTCCAATTGGCATAAAATCTTGGTTAGCACACTAATGGAAGATACATCCATTTTTAATGGTTTGGGTATTTCATAGGTGACCTAAGGTAGAGTTTCATACCACCCTTCATTATTGTGTGAATGAACCCCAAAGTTGAGGGGCCACAATTGCAAACCCAAACCCCAACCCCAACCCCAACCCCCTCCCCACCCCACCCCACCCCCACAACGACTGTCATTGAAGTTCTATGAAACTCAAGAAATATCTCTAAAAGTGGTTAAAATTGAAGAAATACAAGGTCAATAAATCCATTAAAAGTGATGAAGTGATTTCCTTTAATGGAAAATAAATTTATGGAGATAGAGAAAAAAATACCTAGCTATTTCCCCTAATAAGTCAAATCCTAGAAAGTCATGACCCCATCTACATCTCCACCTTATATCCTTTACCCAAACATCTCTTCAATAATCCTTTGCTACAAGTCACGTCACCATGAGTTTCTTACTATTTCAATTCCTTGCAAACAAACAGACACATAGATTGTTTGATGTTCTAGTCCATGATTTGTACTACGGTAACTCGAATCATGGACCATTGGGTGACATAGCAATAAAGCTAATTTAGCTAATAACGAGTCTGGATCCTTTGAGGATTTCTCCCATGGTGACCATGAGTAGACCAATCAAGGTCCGCCATGTCACTACAGGTATCCTACTAAGCACGCGAGCAACCTACCATGCATCTGGGAAAAAGCTGCCCACGGTGACGTGGATGGTCGTGATTGGTCCACTCACGGTCACCATTCAGAAAATCCTCAAATGATCCCGATTCAGCTAATGATATGTCATACAGATCCAAACAACCACTTAATATATATATAACAATTCATCCATCCAGATGGAATGTCCACTAATGGCCTAGGAAGTTTAGCAATTAATTGAATTTTTTATTTTATTTTTTTGCTAAATTTGATACAACCACCACTAATGGTCTAGGAAGTTTGGGTTCATCTACCATTGGCCCACTATTAGATGATTTTGATCATATGACATGTATTCTTGATTTGGTGTGCAGCATGCTTATAGATCCCCATAATAATCCTGTGGAGCAAAAATTAGGCACGGACATCAAAGACTATTTCTGTCGAATGAGGCCGGAATCAGACGAAATCTTGCCGGAAAATGCACAAGTCAAGCCACAGAACGTATTATGATTCTCCAATTATGTTGCTACAGCTGCCACTATCAATGCTGGAACGCTTTTCTAGAAGGATCAGGCACTGATGCAACTTCTCTTGTTACAAGTTGTGAAGTGCTATTTATTTAACATCCAATTGCCTTTACTGGGGTCGATGAGATGAGGATCTTTCCTTTTCTCATATTCAAGTGATAGGGGCACGTTTGGATGCATCCTATTGAAGCAGATTGTATTTTGTAGGGATTTCATCCAATCAAACCCTCTGTACGCATGTCGAGGTTGAGAAAGGAAGCAACTTTCATCTTGATGATCAGGACAGAATTCCATAGTTTATGTTTTTCATGTAATTGTTTCTAGAAGCTCCTTCTTTTCCTCAAGTTATTTTATAATTTCTCAAAACCATGAGTTTGCTACAACGGATCTTGAAAAATATTGGGTATTGTCATCACTCATGACTCATCACACACATAAACAAATAATCTCGAAAACGGCACTGTTGCTTTTGTGGCATGACATCACTTTCTTTTGCCATTTTTGGATGCTAATGATTCCTTTCAGTGTGGCAAACTCACGCATTAATCCGTACAATGGGTTTATGAGTGTTTTTTTTTTTTTTTACTTTACTTTACTTTCTGAGAAGGCTTGGGCTCAAGCACTTTCATATGGTTTTGCAAGAATTTTGAGAGAATTCTACCTCTTGTACAATACTTAAATTTATTTATTTTATTCCAATCTTTTCAACCCAATTATTCATCATTCCAATTCTACAAATGTAGACTTTATGTAAAAAGATTAGGGCCATCTGAGCTTGAATGAGGTAGAAATTCCTGGATGTATGGCCTTTTTCGCAAAACAAGAACTCCAATTCATTAATTGTTTCAGAAACGATGGATTGGTCATAAATGTATGAACGCACCCTCTTCTATGACTATGTTCCATTAGTTGGTTGTTGGTTTATCAAATCATTCCACAATACATGATTTCACTCAAAGTTTCTCCTGTAAATCATTTCCAATTCAGCTGACTCTACCTTAAAACTATGTCTCATTTTTATTTTTTTGGATAAATCCTTACAAAGTGATCTTTTCAACATTTGGTATTTCATTTTACTTTCATTCTTCCCATTTGTCTCTGAAAAAAAATAGACAAGACTCATTCCAAGAAGAAAAATAAGAAAGAAAGAAAATTAAGCCAAGCAAAGACAGGCAAGGAAAAAAAAAAAAAAAACATTTGGTACTTCGGATTTAATTTGTGAGTTCTCAAAATTTTCAGTCTTGTGTATTGACTTTTGGTCTGCATAATTATCAAAATTTTGTCTTTGAAAATGTGTGGGGTTTTCTTAGCATTTGTTAATCCAAATGGTGGATATTATTTATAGAATTTGAATACCCCCACTGCGACTTCTCCAATATCCTGCAAACAAACATGCTCTAAAGCCTGTTTAGTACATAGAAGGATCCACTAGCCTTTTAGGTAGAGAGGCTTGGAGTAATAGAGAATCATCTTAGATTATATCATATTAGATTAGAGTTGGATTATACTTAGATAGTGCTATTATGTGATTAGGTTTCCTATTTTAGGCTAGAATTGTGATATGATTAGGCTTTCTGTTAGAGATGTAATTAGATTATATCTTCTATATCGAGTCACTCTATGATTATAAATAGCCACTAGTACAATAACCCATGCTAATCACGAACACGCATTCAAGCAATATTCGTAGAAACAAATATAAAAAAAATAATTTTTTATAAATTAAAAACTTGACTCAAGATACAGTAACATAGAAATGACATACCAAGCTTTTGACTCACATGGGAATATGTAAAATGAAGCAGTCTAACTGAAAAGTAGTCTTTCTAATGTCCATGATAGAAATTGATATGTACATTTTGATGTAGAGTCAATGTTCATCAGTGAATACAGACAAGTTGTTGTAGAAATTAAAGATAAAAAAGAAACTTGAACAGTAAAAAAGCGAGATATGAGAGGTTGCATGAGATAAAGATAAGAAGGGAGTTGTATAGGTGGTTACATGAAATAAAGCTAAGGGAGGTGGATAGGTGGGGAAAGGACGTGCAAAGTTTGAGCAAAATTGAGATAATGGTAGTATCAAAATCAAAACTACCGGTCAAAATCCAATCAAAAAATCCTTCGGCTTAATATAGTATAATTGGCTAATATATAAATTTGACAAGATATGGTCCCTAATTTCCTACATTTAAATATGTTTTTTCTTTAAAAAAAAAAAGTCTATCAAATACATCTTGTTGTGCCATCACTTAATGGCCTTAGCTAGTAGCTTGTAACTTTACATGTTTTATTTTGAAAAACGTAGAGAGCTTTTTATGTGTAGAAGTTATAAAAGATATAAACCCCAATTTAGGGATCCATACAGGTTGTGAATGGGTATCTAATTATATGAGTAGCTAAAGTATTCGATTCCTAATAAAGCGAGTAGAAAAACCAATCTTTGGGTTCAAGAGAAATTTAGATCCATGAATTAATATACAATTCAAAACACTCGAATCTGGAACCAGGTCCCTGTATGTTTCAAGCCAAGGACCTGAATCCCAGATGATTACCTTCACATATTAAAACTATACGTAGGCTTCAAGGCCTTACATAACTTGAGTTATATTCATCTTTGAGACTCTATTTAGCTTTAATCATGTACCATATAATATCCATTTGTAATTAAAAATAGTTATTTGAAGGTCTCTTATACAATTATACTAATGCATTCATCTTATCTTGCATCCACATTCAGAATCTGACTCAATATTCTTTTAAGTTGATATTGGATCTGTATACAAATCAAGGAATCCGTGTCAGAAACGGATCTGGATCCTCCATGACTCTACCAGGATCCGACCCATTTTCTCCAATTGTTCATATGATTGGATATGATAGCACTCCTGAAAATTTTTGTTACTTAAAATATTCCACACTAAAACGTCCTAAGTTCAGGCCCTAATTTCCCTTTCATCTGTCTAGTTACCTAACAATATTTTTTTATGATATGATGATTGGATTGTTGGGATCTCCTCGTCTGGAAGATTTTAGGTATCCCCTATATAATAAAGGTGCTTCCAATCTGGAGAGACTGAACCACATTGCAATAAGGCCTAACTTTACCTAATGGTGGGTCACAAGGGCAGAATAATATACATTTTGTAATTTATCAGGAACCAATAATTCCGATCTATTGCTTCTTATTAATTTCATGACTTTACCATACATAGCATTCCCTTTATAAATTCTTTCTCGGGTTGGGTGAACTTTTAGTGATCTGACCTCATCCAAACAAAGCGGGGAACAATGCTACACATGGTTCACCACTAAACCTGAAAGACATTGATTATGTTTCCTCATTTTATATGTAAACATGTATTCACTATACAAGTGTAGATGTGTATGTATGTATGAACACTTATGTATCGATTGACATCTAAACCATAGTTACCGAATTCATGCACATAGGTCTCAAACTGTGAATTAGTTAGTTCAAGCAATTTATTCCTTGATTCACCAAATTCATGGGACCCGAATGAAAGAAATTGTCTCGTTTCAAAATATGAGTTTAAATTTTTTGCAAGCTTGTATCATGTGGGGTACATCTCAGCAGTGAGAACTTCATAATTTATAAGTTATTGTTCTAAGCTGTAGCTCGGCTGTTTATGAACATGATGTATTGTCTGAGGGGGGTAGTGTGTGTTTGCGTGTTTGAGTCCCTTGTGACTGTAAAAAAAGACAAAATTAAATTGATTGAGAGCCAACAACTCCGGCGGACTTTCAAATTGAGATAGTTACATATCAAAGTGAACTGCATAGATTATGAATTGATTTGACTTTCGAGTCAGGCAACTAAGATGTAAACCTTAATTAGTTACATGAACATATAAACAAGTAAAAATCTAAAATAGCTAAATTTAGGCCAACTTCAAACTAAAAATGGAGCTGTACCTAAGATTATAAATTCTCTCTTGCAACCCTTACCAAAGTCGATCGGGATAATTTGCATGACTTGTAGAGTCACCCTCCACGAATTTGGAACCTAGAAATACGAATTTGACACCATTGGAGAATAAGCTGCTATTGAACCTGTGCACTTATGTCCTAATTATATCCAATTCACAAACAGAGGACCCATCATCACATCCAATGCATGCATGTTTTATATTATACACATAGAAACACTATAAAGGATCTAATTTCGAATTGTTTATGCTTAAGGGAGACTACGTGTACTTTGCCTATTAAGCATGCAAAATGATGTAGAGTTTCCACTTTACATTCATCTGACACGAGGAGCCATGGCCCTCATGCCTGCATACCGATACATGTATAAATGTAGTTGGTACACGGCTTAAGATAAAAAAATATTCTCCTGCACGTAGCGTTTTGCAAAAAAGCTCATCAGGATTGTCCCCAAAAGAGGGCCCTCCTGAATTTCATGACCCCATGCCGAATGGCACAGAGTTGAATGGAGCAAAGAAGCACAGGAGAAAATCGTCTGTCCAATGTAAAAATATAATATAAATAAATGCTGGGTCAGGGTGAGAAGGTTTAGAATACGTCATCACAAGGTTGTGGTAGGCCCACCATTGATGTCGTTCACGTGGACTTGCCAGGCTCTTGGTTGGCTTCTGCACTCCAAAGTTGGTGGGCCTCGACATCTGATCATTGTGAACTGTGATTATTTATTCAGTTCCTCACTGTAAGAAACGATTTATTTGCTATAATTCAAATCTTTACGCTCTTCTGAAGACATTTAATAAGGTTAGAGAAGAGAGGAATCCAACTCATGAATAGGTCTTGATCCATCCATCAATCAGGTGGCAAACTCATCTCCAATGGCCTCTTTGTTTGGTCAGTATTGAAATCCAATATAATTTCCAAAGCAACGAACTTATTTTTATCAAATGCACTAGAAGTGAAGTGTTAAGGGATTTTCACCGTATGGGTGCCCAATAGATCTTAGTTCTGCCCCGTAAGTATTGAAATTTAAGAAATCCCTTTAGAGCAACTCCTAAGATAAAGGACGATGCAAAAAAAAAAAAGATATTAGAAAGATTAAATTGTCATTTTTACATTGTCCTTTATTAAATAAACCGTTTTGCAAAAATTTTTAAAATATTCAACACTTAGGCAAAAGTCAAGTCTTAATGCACCTATACAGTCAAATTTACCGACCCAAAACCATAGTAAATTAAATCTAAAAAATTAAGTTATAAGCAATCTATTTTTCCTTGATACATGTTTCACTATGTTCCCTACTGAATATTGGATGCAAATCCTTTGCTGCTTCCATGGCAGAAAGCTCTTTGCTGCTCTTTGGAATCAGACACTCAGCAAAGTTTGTAAGGCTCATTGGCCATACAGTATAAGAAGGATGTTAATATCAATCTATTTATAAAGGAATTGGTTTTATTAGACATTACCATCTAACCAATCTACATCTATGAAATGAATGATTAGCAAATAGATAGTGAGCTTAGTATTTTCTCCATTCATTTTATGACATTAAAGATCATAGGGTTTCATTTGATCAGTGTTTTTGCATATTTTCATTATGAATAGATCCTAAAGTGTCCATGCATTAACGTATAAAGAGCTTTAAAAACTCTATATACATGCCGCCCTACACCAAATTGCTCTAGGAAGTAGGAACTGAATAGCTTCAGTAAGATCACCTTTACTATGAATACCTATAAATTCAATACGTATTTGGCAGAGAAACTCAGTGCAAGTCCATTAAAACTACACACAACAGTAAAATTCTAGTGATAACTTTCAAACTACTATATTTCATGGATCTAATTAATGGTTAAATTATGATCATATACAATCTTTGCTGGTGATCACCATTTGTTTTGTAGAACGCCGCACCAGATTAGATTTGAAGAGGATAAAAAACATGGAAGTGACTGAGAAAACATAAGAGTAGGCAGGAATTGGGAAAGCATTATTACCTTACTTTCGTTAGAGAATACCATCTCAATTTATTCAAGGTAACAACCAACATATTCAACATTCAAGGTTTTTCAAATTCAAACTCAACACATTCATATCCAAACTTAAAATCTCGAGCCAATCTAATGTCCTTGATATGATTCCCCATGCATATATATATTTTACCAATCTTTAGATGGATGGCTTGGATCACCTACCACCAGAGTCATGTGGACCCCATTATAAACCCATGCATGATTGCCGAAGCAGCCGAAGGAACTATACATACAACACCCCAACCAACGACTGCAAAAGAAGTTAGGTGACTGAAGACGGCATTAATATTTTAGCATTACAACATGTAAACAAAACATGTGCACAAGTGTGAAATGTAGACATTTATCCACTGAAACCAACAGTTGTCCATTGCACAAGGGTAAAGTAAAAGATACATATGTTTGAGACTTTGAGTGCTGCAACCCCAATCCAAAACACCAATGGGAAATCCTTCCCAGCATGATACAGAGAACTGCTCTCTTTTTCCCTATTAATATATAATACTTTGTCTGCACAAGCAAAAGCGACATGTTATCTGCAACAGAGGAGCCATTTGAATTTTGAATAAAGGAAAGGGGCACGTACAAAACAACTCTTTGGTCCTCGACCTCAAATCAGGTCATGCGCAGTGACCTCCCGCATTATGTTTCCTACATGTGGACCCCATCTATGGTGATCTAATCCGACCCATCTTACATGATCAGTTTTCCAGAAAAAGGCCCAGATTGGAAGATCTTAGGCATATAAGTTTCTGAACAAATCTGGACCGTTGTTGTGTTTCCACTTTGATTGGAAGAATTGGGACCGTTTATCAATGGGTTGAGATTTTTGGAAATGGTGGGGTCTTTTGGTATATATTGGCTTATAGAAGGTTTGATCTCAGGGTAATGGTGTTTAATTAACGGTCTCAATCACGTCCTGTGGGCCCATATTTATATGGTCAAGTGACAAGACACTGTTCAAAAGCTTGGGTGGGAGATAATAAGATGAGGAATCCAAAGCTGGGAGATTTTGCCGTTGGGCTGTTACGCCCCTTCCCGAACTAATTAAGGTCAACGTTAATTAATTAAAATTAATGCTAATTAAGCATGTTTAGTTAG
This sequence comes from Camphora micrantha, assembly GCA_003546025.1. Taxonomy (NCBI): domain Eukaryota; kingdom Viridiplantae; phylum Streptophyta; class Magnoliopsida; order Laurales; family Lauraceae; genus Camphora; species Camphora micrantha. The sequence continues at coordinate 36,703,908 of QPKB01000009.1, forward strand.
GCAGGCTAATTATGGTTAATGACCCAAATGAATTGAGTTAGTCTCAAATGAATGAATTGAGCATACTGAAGTAAATTGGAATGAGTTTAGGTTAATTGAGTTGGTTTTAGATTCAAATAAGTAAAAACAAGGACTTTTCCATAAATACGGATTATTGTGTATTTCGTTGAATACAGTAACTCTTGATACCAACGCGTGTATCTCAAAGAGTACATTATAGTATTTCATAATCAGTTTGATTGCATTTGACTTCAAATGGATCAAATGGGTTTTCATTTGACTCAAATTGGAAATAAGTATAATAAAAAGGGTTAAAGTGCAAAAGTTCAGTTATAAGGTTTTAAATGAACCCAAATGATCTTTCATTTGATCATTCTAGAGAACTCAAGAACCCTATGCAGTTTTTCTTCCTTTTTATCATTTTTTTCATCAATTGACTGGATTAGAGGTTGTGCAAGTGAATTTAGAGAGGAGATTTCATCTACTTCATCTTATCCATCGAGCTTCTTTCAATTTTGGGAGTTTAAGAGTTTGAGAGGAAGCTCAAGATTTCTTCGCATAGAATTACAAGTAAGTGTTAAGTTGTTTTTACATAACTTTCAAGTTCTGTAGTTGAATTAGAGTGATTTCTAATACAAATAACTTAAAGAATCTGTTTTTGAATTGTGTATGATGTTAGGTTGAAAAGAGGGTTTTTGAATTTGGGAATTTCGTCTTGGATCAATGTAACGAAGAGGAGTTTTTGTCAATTGATCTCCAATAGAGGGCAAGTATACTCAAATTCTATGGTTATGATGTAATAGAAGGTGTGTGAATTCTAGAGTTAGAATTCAGAATTTCGCTTCAAAAATTCTAAAGAACTGGGCACAATTCGGTTAACCAATAGGTGACCGAACGGTTGACCAAACTTATTAAGAGATTTGAGTGAAAAATAAGCTTTCTGGTTTAGTGACCGAAGGTAACTGAACTAGTATTCGGTTAACAGACAAGTAGGGTTTGGTCAACCGAATGGGTGACCGAATGCACTTGTAAGTTTTTAGAAATTTTCAATTTCTATATTGCTAACCGAGATTAATTGAGGGTTAACCGAGTGAGTTCAGTTGACCGAGGGTAACCGAGAGGTTGACCGAATTTAGATGTAGAAATTGAAAGAGAACGGTGAGTTTCTAGGAAGCTGACTGTAGGTAACCGAGGTGAATTCGATTAGCCGAGTAGTACTGTTCGGTTAACAGACAGGTAATTGAACGTGTAACCGAACTTGGAAATATTCAGAATTGAATTTTGATTTTTCTGAATAAAAGCTTATTGTATTGAAGGCATTGTTTAAGGACTTGAATTGGTGTTTTACCTGCATAGGCGCTAATTTAGGAACTCTAATGTACCAAATTACAAATAATGTGATGTTCATCGAGAATAATGATCGTGAGCTCCAAGTGTAGAGCCGTGATGTAGTACTAAACTTGTAAAACCAAGTCCATCCACAGGGAGCAATGTAAACTAAGGTTCCTTTTCAACTTATACCTGCCCTAAATTAAAAATCTAAATCTAGCCGAATAAACTAGAAAAGTTACAATTATCATTCTTACTTTTCAAAAATTAAATTGATTACAATCCAATGAAAAGAAAACTTCCTAAATCTAAAAGTCCTAAACTAAAAACTAGAATTACTACAAAAGAACACACAAGTTATAACATCAAGAATACAAAATACCACAAATAAAAATAAGAAACTAAACTAGAAACAAAAAAAACATAAATTAGAAAGTTAGTAATGTTAGTAATGCAATGCATGCTATGCTATGCTAAAAAAGTTCTAAGTCTGAAAAACTAGTATGCTGGGCTGTTTTTATACATGATTTCTCCTAATCTAATGCAACCTAAACTAAGTTTAATGGCTAGAATTAAAACTAAATGATTCATGAATCAAATAAAAAAAAAAAACAGAAGTGGAAAATGATTTAAAATGAATGAGATATGAGTTCATGAACATGACTTAAAAATAGAAACTGTGCAGAAATTTTGCACACAGGTGGGTCCGACCAACCATGTTTGAGTGTTCACCATCTTTCCAAAATTATTTTTTCTTGAAATTCTAGGATTTGAAAGTACACTGATCAAACTTTAATTTCCCCAAGTTTCATAAAAAAAAATAATGTGTTTTTATCAGGTTTCTAATAGCGAAATTTTTCACTCAGAATCTGTCATGACATTTCTGCAATAATGTGTAGAATTGTGCTCTTTATTCTGGGATCCGAATTTCCAAACAATATTTGGCCAAGATTCTTAAATAACTGATTTTTGTTATCATTTCAAGTCACAACTCTAATTTCAAATTTAAATTCAGTTTTGAATACTCGAATAACCAGCAACTTAAACATATATAAAATCCACCAATATGAATATGCATGCAATGCTAACTAGTTCCAACCATAAACTTTGCAAAAATAGACATAAAATTTAATTGATCATAAATATAAAGACAATAAACAAAAGTTCAAGAATTTAAATGTGTGGTGAAAACAAGAAAAGTAAATGTGTGGTTTGAACATAAACTTAAATGTGTGGAAGAACATAAATTTAAATTTGTGGAAGTGCATTCTTCTCTTTCAAAATTCTTTTCTAAGCGGGGTTATAATTTGAATTATGCGCTTAGGGCCTTTGGGTCGTTAATCAAAACACCAACAAGAAAAGAAACATAAAACAAGCACCAATCACTTAAGGACAAGAAAGAAAAATTGAAAAGAGTAAGAAACAATTATACTAATATGCAAAGTCTTACATAAGATGATAAAAAAAAAAAAAAAAAAAACAATGACAATTACATAATAAGATGAGAAGCCTTTTTCAGATGAAAACCCAAAGGGTGTAATGTGATTTCCAGCCAAATCTCCTTAAGGACTTCAATGGAGAGAAAGAGAGAGGAAGAAGATGGAGTGTAGTAGTTTTTATAGAGAGAGCTAGTCTATCTTTCCATGAGAGAATAGGGATGCTTATGCCTTCAATTTATAAATTTTTTGCTCTCTTTCTTTCCTTCTTTGTTTAATTGGATGAGAAGCCTCTTCTAGATGAAAAACCCAAGGGTGTAGATTGATTCCGGCAAAATCTCCTTGAGGACTTCAATGGAGAGAAAGAAAGATGAAAAAGATGTAGTGTAGTAGTAATTCTAGATAGAGCTAGTCTATCTTCCCATGAGAAGAGAGGGATGTTTATACTTTCAATTTATAGATTTTTACTCTCTTTCTTTTCTTTTTTGTTTCAAATTTGTAACATGCAATCTTCTTTGTATGGCAATTCCCTTCCTTGGCTAACAAGTCTTCAAAGAAATAGCAAGGTGAGTGAGAGATTTTTGGTGCTTTCCATGTGCAAAATTGCAATCTCGAGTAGAAATTATAGCACTGACTTCCAGAGTCCATATCTTCCTCGTTTTAGCTCCGATTGACACAATCTTTGGCTCTAAAAATATTTACTCAAAAAGATCTTTCCAACTGTGTATGGATTGCACCAATCCGTTGGTTGGATTAAGAGTTATGACCATTTTAATCTTGCTATCCCTGAAAATTCCAATAATATATACTTGTGTACATATAGAATGTTAGTTGTGCAATAGGGTGTGTGGGACCCATGTGGATGTCCAAAGGGATTTTGGAATCTTTCTTCTCTTGTTTCTTGACTTCCCTTCATCTTTTGTTTGCTTCCAAGTTTCTTTGATTTACTAGTGAACTCTTCTAACACACTTTCCTTTCTTGAATTTTTTTTCTTGATTTTTGAGTTTTTAAATTTAGTAAGAATTAGATCTTACCAAATCTAAAGTTTCATTTCTTGATCTTGATATCACAAATCTAGCTTTCCATTGTTGATTTTTCAAACTCTCCAAAAATACCAAGATGTGTAGGTCAACCATGAAAGATGTCATACCCTTGATCTCTCTCAAATTTTACTAATTTGGGTCTCATTCTTGATTTCTCCTACATAAATTAAAACAAATGGATTCAAGAATAATTCTATGTAAGGAATTTAAATGGACGATGCATGGAACCCTACTTGATGCACCCAAAATAACCAAATTTTCAAAAATAAATCTCCAAAAATGACAGGTTTTATGAATTTATGTAAAAAGTGTGATTTTTTAGAAAATTACGCATGAATGCACTACAATGGACCCTAAATGCATAAAACATTATTTGACACTAAATAAAGCTACTTAATATCAATAAGCCCTTAAAATGGTCCCAAATGTGTGTGAAAATATACGCTTTTCAGGACTTATCAAATAACACGTACATTAGATAACCGAACGTTTCACCTAAATGGATAGTTTAAATTGAGAAAGTGAATTGAAAGTTGATTAGAATTGTAAATTGTCTTAACTCTTTGGAGTTGAGTTATGTATTGTATTGTTAATCTCAAATCGAAATTATGAATTTCATTGGTCTTAATTGTATCCGATGTTATTAAATTGAATTGAAATCCAAGTGGATTAAATGTTGACTTGAGAAATATATTGAACTGTATTGATCTTTGAATCTGACACTATATAGATATCCTGTTAAAGCTCATTAAAGAGCTGAAACGAGTTAAATGACTATTCCCACTGCAGTAGATGGATTTGAAGGTGTTCCGAAGCTCCGTAGTGATGTCAGTTGTCCCTGGCCCGAGCTCCGATAGATCCCACAATAGTTGAATGAAATGAATGATATTTCCTTTTGGAAGAAATAAATGAAATGAAATGAAATGCTATTGTAGCTGTCAAATTTGTATGTGTTTATTATCATTGACTCTAAATGTATATTGTGTTGTCATTGTAACGTCCATAAATGGGTATTGATTTAGAGGATTGTTTAAATGGTATAGTGTGACATGTTAAGTATGTGTATATAGCACGTACAATCATAAATGTCTTTATACATTGCTAAATCGTCGTATTCACGGTGTTATTGACGACCTTATAGGCCAAGCTGCCCTTGCCAGTCCTATAGAAGCCGCAATGCCAGCAAAAAAGATCGTTCCGGTTCCTCTAGGAGGATTAGCAGAATGGAATGGACGGGATACCGTTTGATTTGATATCTGAGAACGAGAACTTTGATAGAAACTTTGGAATTAAGTTGTTTTTGGAAACGTTTTTACTTGTCATCCTTGCATTATATTTTAAATATGCAGTTTGATGACATGAATATAAAATAATAATTATTTGTATATAAAGGACTTTACTTTTATGTGAAGGACTTGTGTGGTGCACATTTGTAAATGTGAACGAATGTATATGATATTATTGTATGTATTTTTCCGCATAAATGTATATTTAATAAATGAGAACGTATGATTATCTCTTGTGGATTTCGTTTTAACTTCGGTTAATTCGGAGTTTACGGGAGTACTTATGTTGCGACTCGGAGTTGATTCGAATTTAATTGAATCTCGAGCTCAGGTCGTGACATACTTATTGTATGGTATCAAAGCTAAGTAAAGGAGTTCAAAATATAAAAGAAAAGAAAATTAAAATACTTCAAAAAATGTAAAGACGCGGTGAGGAAACGTTGAATTCCGTAACAAATTCAGTTTAGGATTTGTGATTTATTACTTTCACTATATATGATATATATGTGATGCAAGATATAAAAATGTATATCGATCTTATCTTCCTGTATTCTAAAATATTCATTTTAGAATAGCATTTGGATCAGGAAGTGATGGAAATGATCAGGAATTGCAGAGTCAGAGAAGAAGCTAATAAAATAATGGGGATTTAACGGGAAAAACCCTCTTAAATAGGTTATTGATGAATTTAGCTCCAATAGAAAAGGCCAGACAGAATAGGCCCTAAATTGATGTTTCTCTCTTTTTTTTTGTCTTTTAGCGCTATAGTCGATATCGACGCTCACCTGAACCTTCATTCATCTCTTCATCTCTCTCTTGTTCTCTGCAACTAATCTCAAATCACAATATCTGAGAAGGAGGAAGAAGGAAAGAGAAAGCTGGTGGGAGTGTGCAGGGCTGTGGCCTGTGAGGGCGGAGTGCAACAGTGAAGGAGGGGGAAAAGAGAAAAGAAGAGGAGGAAAGAAAGAGAAAAAAAGGAAAGAGAGGGATAAGGAAGGAAGAAAGAAAGGACGTGGGCACTGACGTGGAGTGCAGTGCGTGGCAAATGGCAGTGCAGGGAGAAAGGAGAAGAAGAGGGGGAAGGAAGAAAGAAAGAAAGAAAGAAAGGAAAAAGGAGGAGAGCCATCTCGGTGGGGTATGCAGGTGGGTGTGCGGTGGCTCATCACAGCTCATCTCCTTCATCTCATCTTCACCATCCCAGGACACAGACAGCAGACCTCTCCCTCCTTCTCCTTTGTCCTCTTCGGTCAGCCAACCCACCCACCGCTCCTTCATCATTTCCATCTCCCTGCCACCAACCTCCATCTCACTCTATCCGTAGCCCTCACGCATCTCCCTTATCTCCACGCAGCCCATCATCATCTCTTATTCATCTCCATCTCCACAATGAATGGAATACAAGTTTGGAGAAGCAATGAGCCACAAATCTGTGTTGGGGTAGTGTCCATGAAGGTATTCGATGAAATGACGAAGAGAAAGGAGAATGAAATTTCACACTCATTTCTCTTATTTTTCTCATGGGAAAGAAGTCTGCTGCTGTTGTGGGATTTGTCATTCCTTGATTTTGCTCACTAGGAGATATTGGAGGAGAGGAATTAGAGAACATGGGTGGGGTTTTCATTCATTGATTTTTGTAATTTTCTAATAGATTTCATATATATTTTTTGAAATGTAAGGTCAAGACACAATGAACTTGTAATGTTGTGAATGATTTCCCCCTATTTGAGACGTTTGAAATGTGTTTGAGGTGTTTGAAATGTGTTTGAGATGTTCGAACTCTTGAGCTTTTGAAATGTCTAAGCGAAGGGCCGAAACCTTTCCCACCAAAACTCTATACTATGACATCCAAGGATGAAATTTGTATTGGTTGAATCGGTGGAAGCATTTTTTGGAAGGGAAATGCAAGAGTTAATGCAAATTCCTCTTTGGTTGGTGTTAACATTTGGTGTTAATGTGATAGAAGATGTAGCCGTCTGGACAGTGTACAACGTCTACTGAAGCATTTTTTGGAAAGGTGATGCAAGAGTCAATGTGAACTCCTTTTTTGTTGGTGTTAATATTTGGTGTTAATGTAATAGAAGATGCAGCCGTTCTGGACAGTGTACAGTCTACTGAAGTATTTTTTTGGAAGGGGGATGCAAGAGTTAATGTGAACTCCTCTTTGGTTGGTGCTAATATGTGGTGTTAATCTGATAGAAGATGCAGCCGTCTGGACAATGTAATCTCCACATGGAAGAGATTTTTTGGAAGGGGGATGCACGTGTTAATGTCATCATGTCCATTTTGATTGGTGTTAATATTTGGTGTTAATGTGATTGATATAAGATGTAGCCATGATGGGCTTGCACATTTTGTTAAAGCATTTTTTGGAAGGGCGAGAGAGGTGAGACAGCGATCCGGGACGCGTGCAGAATGGTGAGTGTGGTTATAATGAATGAGTTTTAATTCGAGGTGATGAAGATGGGTGTGAGGTCTCTTGTTCCAGAGTGCAAGCAGAATGGTGACTGGGGTTATAATGGCCCCTGCGTAAAAGCGAAGAAGATCGCCCGAGGATGATGGGTGGGAGAGGTGCCCAGGAGAGGGTGATATGCAAGCGTGGTGCAGGGATGGATGGAGGTTGTATCATAAGACCAGTGTTTCTGGATAGTTGATATTGGGGTAGTTTCCATGAAGGTGTTCGATGAAATGACGAAGAGAAATGAGAATGAGATTTCACGCTCATTTCTCTTATTTTTATCATGGGAAAGAACTCAGTTGCTGTTGTGGGGTTTGTCATTCCTTGATTTTGTTCATTATGAGATATTGGAGGAGAGGAATTAGAGAACATGGTTGGGTTTTCATTTCTTGATTTTTTGTAATTTTCAAACAGATTTCATGTATATATTTTTTGAAATGTAAGGTCAAGACACAATGAACTTGTAATGTTGTGAATGGTTTCCCCCTATCTGAGATGTTTGAAATATGTTTGAGGTGTTTGAAATGTCCGAACTCTTGAGCTTTTGAAATGTTTGAGTGAATGGCCGAAACCTTCCCCACCAAAACTCTATACTATGACGTCAAATGATGAAATTGGTATTGGTTGAATCGGTTCAAGCATTTTTTGGAAGGGTGATGCAAGAGTCAATGTGAACTCCTTTTTAGTTGGTGTTAATATTTTGAGTTAATGTGATAGAAGATGCAGCCGTTCTAGACAGTGTACAATCTACCGAAGCATTTTTTGGAAAGGGGATGCAAGAGTCAATGTGAACTCCTTTTTTATTGGTGTTAATATTTGGTGTTAATGTGATAGAAGATACAGCCATTCTGAACAGTGTACAATCTACTGAAGCATTTTTTGGAAGGGGGATGCAAGAGTTAATGTGAATTCCTCTTTAGTTGGTGTTAATGTGATAGAAGATGCAGCCGCCTTGACAATGTAATCTCCACATGGAACAGATTTTTTGGAAGGGGGATGCACGTGTTAATGTCATCATGTCCATTTTGATTAGTGTTGATATTTGGTGTTAATGTAATTGATAGAAGATGTAGCCGTGATGGGCTTGCACATTTTGTTGAAGCATTTTTTGGAAGAGCACAAGTGTTAAACATACTTTTTCTTTTTGTAAGGATCGCCCTTTTTTGGGGTTATATATTGTTGAGAACTTATCTATGATAATATAATAGTTGTTTGTATTGTCCCGTTATTGATGTTTTTATTTTTTCCACTATTGAAAATGATTAGCTAACCCCATCTAAAGTTACACTTAATAAGTTATAGTATTATAACATAGTCGATATTGACTATGACTGTGTTTTTTATGTTTCAAGTAAATAGTCGATATCGACTATGATAATGGTCGATATCGACTATGACTGTGTTTTTTATGTTTCAGTTAAATAGTCGATATCGACTATGACTGTGTTTTTTATGTTTCAGCTAAATGGTCGATATCGACTATAATAATGGTCGATATCGACTATGACTGTGTTTTTTATGTTTCAGTTAAATGGTCGATATCGACTATAATAATGGTCGATATCGACTATGACTGTGTTTTTTTTGTTTCAGCTAAATAGTCGATATCGACTATGACTGTGTTTTTTAGGTTTCAGCTAAATAGTCGATATCGACTATAATTGTGTTTTTTAGCCTTCAGCTAAATAATTGATATCGATTGTTGGTCATGTTAAACAAACCAGACAATGATACAATCCATTATATTAAACATTGTTCTAAATACATTGGTACATTCCATACACACATTCAATTAACAACCATTAACAAACCATTTAATTTCAAATAATGGTACATGAAATTCCACAACATAAATCCAACTGCCCAAAACCATAGAAGTTCCACAACCACTGCCCACAAGTTCCCTTGTTCAGTGCTTTATTTAAATCATTGTTGGATACCATGGTATAAATACTGGCTAGTTCATCCTCTCTCTTCTATCACATTAACACCGAATATTAACACCAACCAAATAGGAGTTTACATTAACTCTTGCATCCCCTTTCCAAAAGATGCTTCAATAGACTGTACACTGTCCAAAATGGCTGTATCTTCTATCACATTAACACCAATAAAAAAGGAGTTCACATTGACTCTTGCATCCCCTTTCCAAAAAATGCTTCGGTAGATTGTACACTGTCTAGAACGGCTGCATCTTCTATCACATTAACTCAAAATATTAACACCAACTAAAAAGGAGTTCACATTGACTCTTGCATCACCCTTCCAAAAAATGCTTGAACCGATTCAACCAATACCAATTTCATCATTTGACGTCATAGTATAGAGTTTTGGTGGGGAAGGTTTCCCCATTCACTCAAACATTTCAAAAGCTCAAGAGTTCGGACATTTCAAACACCTCAAACATATTTCAAACATCTCAGATAGGGGGAAACCATTCACAACATTACAAGTTCATTGTGTCTTGACCTTACATTTCAAAAAATATATACATGAAAATCTGTTTGAAAATTACAAAAATCAAGAAATGAAAACCCAACCATGTTCTCTAATTCCTCTCCTCCAATATCTCATAATGAACAAAATCAAGGAATGACAAACCCCACAACAGCAGCTGAGTTCTTTCCCATGATAAAAATAAGAGAAATGAGCGTGAAATCTCATTCTCATTTCTCTTCGTCATTTCATCGAACACCTTCATGGAAACTACCCCAATATCAACTATCCAGAAACACTGGTCTTATGATACAACCTCCATCCATCCCTGCACCACGCCTGCATATCACCCTCTCCTGGGCACCTCTCCCACCCATCATCCTCGGGCGATCTTCTTCGCTTTTACGCAGGGGCCATTATAACCCCAGTCACCATTCTGCTCGGACTCTGGAACAAGAGACCTCACACCCATCTTCATCACCTTGAATTAAAACTCATTCATTATAACCACACTCACCATTCTGCACGCGTCACGAATCGCTGTCTCACCTCTCTCGCCTTCTCTGTCTCCCATTCGCGGCACCCCAAAGGCGGCATTCGTTCGCACGTCCACCATGACCAGCACCGGCATGCCCTCTCTGTTTTTCTCTCTCACAGCTGGACCCTCGTTCATCAAATACCTTTCCGAACCCATCTCACACCCATCTACTGTCTCTCGCGCTTGCTGGATACTCCTCCATCATCATCCCCATCGTCGTGTCGCCTCCACTCTCGGCAGGCCTCCTTGCTTCTTTCTCGACTTCCACATATATCTCTCCCTCTCACCAAATCATAAAATAACCCATCTTTCTGTTTCCTTCTTCCTCCTTTGTTGTGAGATTGGTTTGAGATCGGTTGCAGAAAACAACAGAGAACAAGAGAGAGAATAAGAGATGAATGAAGTTTCGGGCAATGTTTTGTTTGAGGGTCGATATCGACTATAGTGCTAAAAGACAAAAAAAAAAAAAGAGAAACGTCAATTGAGGGCTCATTTTGTCTGCCCTTTTTTATTAGGGCCAAATTAATCAATAGGCTGTTTACGAGGGTTTTTTCCGTTAAATCCCCTAAAATAATAGGGCTTTCTTTGAATGATTTGATTAAAATAAATGTATATGAATAAAAAAGGATAAAGATTAAAGACGGTCCCCCATCTTCCATCACCTTTCCCTCTCTCTGACTGCATTTTACTTGACATCTTTCACGTTTTGCTTGGTATTTTTCTTGAAAGACAAATTCCCATGTCATTTTCTCAATTTCTTGTCATGTTGCTTTCTTTCTCTCTCTATTTGAACGATGGTTTCCACATCTCTATAATTATTCATTGATGAAGGGTTTCTCATAAAGGCCCCTGCATTATTATTATTATTATTATCCTTATTATTATCCTCTGAAGTCTTTCTCAACTAACAGTCGAGTTACAGAAGTCTCTCCTTGAATTTGATAAATCAGTGATTTATTTTTGCCAAAGATTTCATATCATTGTAGAACTCTCTCTCTCTCTCTCTCTCTCTCTCTCTCTCCTTTTCTTTTGGTTCCGAGCTTAACAGGGCGTACCCAGGCACAAGCAAATGAGTGCAGTCGCACCCATTAAACTCAGGCGTGCTTTAAAAAATTTAATAAAGATCATTAGTTCACCTTCAAAATCCTCGGATTGCCCCCAAAACCAAAGTACCGATTAAGATATGCACCCCTCTAACAAAAATCTGGCTCACCGCTAAAAGAAAGCTTGTATACTGTAGGAAAGGAGTCGGCTCATGCAGGAAAGAAGCCAGGACTCAAACCCTTGAAAGAAAGATGAGAAAAGAGGAGCTGACAGAGCTATAAGCTAGGGTTGTTAAAATGCCACACGACCCATTAACAGGACATGAACCTACATGATATTAACGGGTTCGGGTCGTTAATGGGTTAAACTCATGAATACGTTAAGTTAACGGGTGGCGTACAAATTAAAACAGTAACACGTTAACAATCCGCTTAACCCATTAAGTTTTTTAGTCCTTAAGTGTAGCTATAATTAATTTATATTCATAAAGAAAAAATTGAAATTTATTGTTTTATAGTGGGGTTTTAGGTGGAATCCACTCGAGATTCTTACTTATAGTTTCGTGTGGCTTATATATTTTTCTCCTTATTTATTTTTGTATGGATTATCTTTTAATTTTCAAAATGACTTAATTACTTAAGGGGTTAATAGATTAGGTCGTGTAACCCGTTAATTTAACGGATCGTGTTCGGGTTGGATTTTTTGACCCGTTAAGTTAACGGGTCGTGTACGGATTTTGAGGTGATTTTAACACGAATTCATTAAGCCGTAATCCAATTTCATTAACATGCACGATTGACAGCTCTAGCTAAAACACAACACCCCCCCCCGCCCCCCCCCCCCCCCCCCCGATAGTATTTACACAGGAGACGAGAGACATGCACGGATAGTATGAGCGTAAGCGGTCTGGATTCAAGTAGGTCCATCGTAGGTACTTGATCCGGTCCCATTATTTGGTATAAATATTAGACCTAGACTCGGGGATGGTGGACTCTAATGCGGATCATTTACCTTATTATTATCGACAAACATGGTTATGTCTTATAGTCATACAAACATTTATATTTTATGCACTTAAATAGGTTGCATAGTATCTATTATTCTACTATTTATATATTATATTTGGATTAGCAGGTATAAGTATATCATTAATGTTAGACTCAGACCTAACTCTAATATTAATCGGATATGTAAAATGGACCTTACTCAAATTTTCTGTATAATGCCCGTTGAGAAATTGAATAATCGGGACCTTACTTGTAGCCTTATATCATCGTCAATGTAATTAATCATAATCAAAGCACTGTCCCAACTGTATTGGGGTCGGCTACATGAATTTTATTTCTCAAATTCCGATCTATCTTGAGCCAAATCCAAACCAACCCCCATCACTCAAAAAAAAAAAAAAAAAAAAAAAAAAAGCTCTTGTGGATTATTCCTAACAATAAAGTGGTCAAATACAAACTTTTTAAGTCCAAGAAACTTCTTAACAAAGTTATAAAAAAGAGTTGCAAGAAACTTTTGACAAAAATCTACTAATTTGTAGCCGAACGGAGCTTTATGAAAATGTATGATACAGTTTTCTTAGATTGTACAAAAATACAAGGGCCTTCATGAAAAGATCCCCTTCTGTGAAACATACAAACAAAACAATATGATGCTCGTGTCTCTTTCGACAAATGAATTATTTGATCCTGCTAGGATCAGTAAAATTCCTCCAAGAACCGTCCAAATAGTGTCTCTTTGTCGATGGGGAGATAAATTCTCACTTGTGATCACAACTAGTTCCATTTATAAATCAATCAAAGAATCTTTCAATCAATCCGACTGGGGACTGAGATTTGGGTGGTCATATATATTGATCACGCCATTTAAACTTGCAAGGGTTAGGATATACGGTTTAGCATATAGGGATTAGATTTTCAGCTTCAATAGAGTTTTTAAAATTGGATTTTGTTTCTCCTTTACGGTATATGCTCTCTTTGGCAATTCTTGTAGAACTTGAATTCAAAATAAAATGTCACTTTTAAGAAATAAAGAAAAGAAGAGGGGTCTTGTCAGAAAGTATAAAATCTCAAAATCCACCTTGACTTTTGGATTATAAATTAAAAATAGGCATTTTTTATCTTTTAGTGGGATGAGAGATTGACTTTTTAAAAAAAAATAGCGAAAGCGGTGATTTTTGAAATCCTACACTTTTTTTATAATACCCTTATTCTTTTGTCATCCCATTTACTTTGAATTCACTTTATAAGTGAATTGCCAAACGAACATATTATTCTTAATCTTGTTGCAGCAAATTTTGGGGAAACTCACTCAAAGAGGATGTCTGTTTTGAGCAGTTCTGATATTCAATAGGTGAGCCCTATTAGAGAGTTTCATACCCCTTGTAACATTGGGAGCGAGACAGGATCCCAAACTCTTTAAGTTTGTATTTTTCATCTTTTCATTTAAACCTTCCACAATTAACTCATCATGACTTGGTGAATGGCTTTCGTACTACTACCTTCTCAAACATTCATGCTAATCACAACATCGTGGCCCCTCAAATGATCAAAATTAACCAACTAACTGATTTTCAGTACTTAATCATGGTTGGGGATTGGTTCACATGTGATCAATCTAATATAAGTCCTATGTTTGTTGGAGTGAAAGCCAATTCTCAACAATAAAAACAAGGAGAAAAGAAATATCTTTAGTGGTTTAGATTTGTTATGGTGAGCCTGAGTATTTTCATCTTTCCAATGAACTCATAAAGTTTTGAGAAACTATGTTTTGGAAATATTGGGTATTTTAAAATTAGGATCTTTCTTTAGATATTATTGGAAAAATCTGAAAGAAAATTAGTTTTTTGAATGATCCATAATAAATCAGTAAATAAAAAATATTATCAGTCAACCATCACTTGCCTCCTTTACAAGAAAATTTCCTCAGACCACTGATTGAAATGCATCTAGATGGGCCACTCTTCGAACAACATATAATAAGTTGTGTTTCTCTTCTTTTTTTTTCCTTTGCTTTTAGCAGCTCTTGAAGGAAGAGAGCATCTCTTATCTGTTCATGCTTTTCAGCACTCATAAAAGGAATCGTTTTCTGCTTACCAAAGCAAGAAATGGAACAGTGCACCAGTAAAAAAGAGTCTCTTCGTTCTTCTGTGCTCTCTTTTCACGAAAGTACGCTGCCCTTTTTGTTTTCCTTCGTTACTGTTCTTTTCATGCTTTGATTCGCCTGTTCCTCTTTCCATTAATCTCTTCCTCTTCTCTCTCTATCTCTTCTCTACCCGTGAGAAGAGAACATTATCATATCTTTCATAATAATCGAGCATAGATCATGGCTCCTATGGATTTATAAAGTGGTTGATGGAATTTGATCCCATAACCAAACGCAATTACCAAGTAAGGACATTACTGGCGCTTTCTTTAAACACCATTCAAACATGCAATTGAACACAAACAAAACGTAATAATGTACAACCATTACAAATATAAATCATTTACATATGTTGTAAATGAGTACAAACAAACCTCATTTTAGCCATCAAGTATCACATGATAATGGTAAAAAAATAAAAAAATAAAAAAAAATCATATAAGATCATCTATCTTCACAGCTATTCCATATATGTATGAGTGATACTGAAGCAGTGTATTTATTATATACACAAGGCCTTTGATAGTTTGATTTCCAACGCCAGTGCATTATGGCTATGAATTGGCCTTACATGCATTTGGATGTGACTTTGATAGACAGTATTCAAAAGGTTCGCCCTTAAACATACAGTAGCATTTATGGTTCCTAGTCAATTCGGGACAAGATTTCAGATCTCCAGTGGACATAACCTTGAAGTGTTCAATGGACCTTGAAATGGCCCCACCCAACGTGAGCAATGTAAGTACATTGTACACAAAGTTCACGAGTTGTAGTTTTCTAGTTGTACTACCACCTTCTCAAACATTCATGCTCATCACCATGGGTCCAAAAACTTTATTTCTAGATAAAATTTTTTTAAATAATTTAAATGAAAAAAAGAATATAACTCTTCTCCAGTGACCATGTTGACTCTCCCAAAGTCCCAACCATGGTATAAAACCGACTTCAGCTGTGTATTATTATTCTTATTCTTATTCTTATTTTATAAAAGACTTATCTCAAAAGAGCCTGTAGTGCTTGGATCATTTTACTGTTTTGAGTTTTGATGAAGCATTGCATGGATGATATCACATTATCACTAACTATTTTAAGACCCCCACTTCTCCTCTCGCATCATTATCCCAAACTGAAGCTTGATTTCTAAGTTGATGCTGGACCCAGATCCCACACATTGGGTTCATCATGTTGGATCTGGATTTGGAGGTAGATCTCTCTTGCACAATAAATAAATAAATAAATAAAGCCTGCTGATCCACATGCACCATGGTTCCACCTTTTGACCTCAAGGACATGGTAGGCTTGGAACCTTCCTATTTATTTTGTGAGCTTTAAAACCTGCAGTCTTGTCCCTGGATTTATAGTCGGATCTTGTCCCTGGCTTGGAAGTTGGATGTGCATTAATAGAAAACAGCAAAGCCTTAAACCCAAGCCAGACAAGTTAAATATCCAGTGTAGACATAATATTTACCACATGGAAAAGTTTGATGGTCTTTTGTAGCAACCATCCTCAGCTTATTATCTTCCTTCTACCTTTCATGCCCCTTCCCCTTTTTAGCCACTCCAATTTCATATGAAAATAATATGAGATGCCAAACGCGCTCTAAATTTATCTAAACTTCAGCTCCAGCGTAGCCCATTGAGACTAATATGCAGGCCAACTAAGTTTAACCTGCTAAAACTTTTGACAACCATATATGAGGTATGTCAATATGATCACTTGAATCACAGACAGGAAGCTATAAAATATGGAGAATAAAGGGGTGGTCCAGCTTGTTGGGCACTCCCACTTCTCTCCAAAGCGCTCTGGGTTTAATCCCTAAATTCCTCTCCCTGCGGGAGTATACTTCTTTTTCCATGACACAGGCTTCTCTTCCAAGATTGTGTCTCCTCTAGCTGTCCCTAGGTATAGGATAACTAGACTTGGTTGCTCATGTATGGATGGATGATATATGTAGTGGTCAGGAGATGATTCATCTTCGTTTGTCTGAATCTCCTGTGTCTCTTTGTCACACGTATATTGAAAATGATGAAAACAACCAAATGAGACAGTAAAAGTGAATAATGGACCACCATTGTGGTCATCATCCTAAGCTTTTAAAATCTAATTTATTACTTCATGTGTTTAAAACTATTTTAATGAATTATGTCATTTCATTAAACATTTAATAAAATATTAACACGTTTATAGTATGAAGAAAAAAAATTCAAACAAGTCCTTGAGTGGCTGAACAACCCCTCTTGTCTAGCCAGTCAATTAAAAGTTATGAATCCGCAAGCTATAATAAGAAAAAATAAACCCAATTCTTTGTTATTATTTTCTTTTCTTTTCATGATACTTAGCATAACAACCTACAAACTTAACGTTGCAATAGTGAGCACCTTACACTTCAACAAAGGCCCATTCCCCACTCGACATTATACGGCTGCATTGCATTTTACCTTTTTTTTTTACCTTTCCTCTCAAAAGTGCTTTTATTCTTATGATTAATAGTCAGTATTCAAATTATTAAGATAAAATTTTATTATATTTTATTTTTATTTTAAAGATTATTTCACTAAGTATCCCATTTGAAAAAGATTATTTTACAAAGTATCCCATTGAAAACAAAAAAAAATTAAAATCATCCTGATATAGTGATATTATCTGTAGGCAATATTATCCCAATAACATCTGCGGTGGGTCTAAATACACCAAGCTGCGATTAAGAGTCCAGATCTACCGAGCCCGCCCCCCTTCACACTTCCCATGAGTGGAAGGTGGAAACTCCACAGTACGGCCCATTTATTGAAAATCAAATTTGCTCATAATGAATGCCATCCCTTTCGGTCGCTCTTGAAAAGCCTCATCTCATACTTGAAAAATGAAATGGAGAGAACATTTTCATCTTGCCACATAAGCTGCACAAATATGACATGTTGCTGTTTTCATGAAAACCAGTTTAATTATACAGATGGTTCGGATGTGGTCAGATCTACAATAAAGTAGTAATGATATAGCCAAATACTTCTCATAGTTGCACAAAATGTATGACATAAGGACGTCGTCTATAGATGCAGAAACAACATATTGCAAGAAACACATCTGGCAGTTGCTTACTTGTTTTGAGATTCAAAATGACAGGAAGTTCAAACACATAGATCAGTCCCACGGGTCCCATATCAGGGCCGTTTCATGATCCGATTCTGTCAAAATTGCTGGAAGATTACTGTATAACCTTCAAGTCTGCTTTGAGAGGAAAAGCTTTGCCACGGTGGTTGAAGATCATAAAGTCCAAATTGGCTGGCAGAGAAACTAACCTGCATTTCCACGGTACACAAAACCACGCTTTATCCCTAAACTTTTTCAACAATTATGAATGCAAACATGGTCTTTAAATCCAACGTATTAGGGAGATGCTCCTATGATAGATATCTCCCATGATATCTATCATAGGAGCATCTCCCTTTATCAAAATTCAAATATAGAAAGAGGAGACTTATATCAGTTCGTTTTCATATGGGTCTTACATCAAGGCTCAGAGCAGCGAAACATGGTTCAAAGCCATTGTGTGTAATACAAGGAAATGCTTGGTTCAATTAAATGAGCCTAACTAACCTATTATATTAAGAAGAAAAGAAGCCCAAGGTGCAAACTTAGAAATAGACCACTACAGAAGTACACTAGAGGATGCAAGCATAGACTCAGCATTCTGGTGCAAGAGGCAAAGTGACAACCATACCCACAGGATGTTTTTTTCTGGTTGTACACCATACCTACAGGCATGGATGAAAATAGCTATGTAGCGGCCACCACCACTACGCTACAGCCGATTTATCGGCCGTCGCACCCGTAGCGGCCGCTACGGGCGGCTACGACCGCTACGAGGCCGCTATTGGGTGAGAAAAATTCCTACTTTCCAAATTTTATTTAAAATGCATAATAAGACATTTTTTTTTTCTTCTCTCCAAATAACATTTCTACACAACTCTTCTACTCTTTTATGTTTAAAAGAACACCAAAACGCACATGATCATGCTGAATCACAGTCGATACAAAGAGTTCTTCTCAATGATTCTTCTCTAAGTACATCCTATCAGACACCCCCTTTGGTAGATGTATTTTTTTCTCTAGGTACTCTTAAGTCTTGACTTCATGACATAGTTTTTTTCTTTTATATGCCTTTCATTAATTCCTAAGTTACCATAACTAAGCAACATGAATACATGTGAAAAAAATGATCATTACTATTATTTTCTATTTATACAGCGATACAGGACCTTATACAGTGAGGAGACCGCTACGCCCCCTTACCTTAGTTACTTTTGCAAAAAAAAACATTTTCTCTCATTTTCCAATATTATCAATTTTCTAAAAAAATTTCACATTTTTTTGACGATTTTTCTAAATCTCACCGCTACTTTGCTACGTAGCGTTTTGGCGGCAGGCCGCTACATCCGCCGCTACCGTTATTTTCATCCTTGCCCACAGGATGTTAGCTGACCACAAATATAAAGAATTCTTACAAAATTTGTCAAAAATGATAGGTCGATCTAGTCTGATGCTTGAATGGTTCCTTCTTATAATTTTTTTCCTGTTGATAAGCATATTGACAAGCTAAGTAGAAGAGACCGTGAAAACCATAAACAGCATACAATTAACCCATTCTGTTTTTTTGTTCTTTCTTTCTTTTTTGCCCTGATGTGATTTGCCACTTGATGGCAAGCCTCTCTTATTTCCTTTTATCTTTGGACATTTCCTCATTTTTCTTTTCTTTATCTCAACCTTTTTCTGTTTTTATTTGAAATGGCGACTTACAGTGAAAAAGAGAAGCTGCACAACAACATAAAGATAATACACGGGGGCATTCCACATTTAAAAAAAAAAAAAAAAGTACCTGACAATTGAGAACAAATGCAGGAAAATGCCACCTACTAATTACAAAGAGGGTAAGACATTTCAATAGGTCAGCTGGATGCTTGTTACTCCCTGTTTTGCCAATAGCTTCAATTGTTTGTATCATACTTGATGTGAATGAAGGAAGCCTCTAACGATCTTGCTAAATCTAACAACCTTTCCACTTCAGCGAAGGGCACAAAGTGAATATCCCTCCAACTCTCTTACCTATCCCAATTTCCCCTAGGCACTCCCTTAAATTTAACTTACATGTTCCTTCTAAAGGAGGGAGACCAACGGACCATCAAATGTTGTATGAGGATGATCTAGGGCCGCCACCAGCCAACACCATAGAATAATTTCTAAAGCAATCTTGAAAATTTGCTCGAGAAGCTGCCCATGAAGCTGCATAAGAATTTCACCTTGGATACCATGCTTTCCCTGTCAGAAACTCTCCCCTCAAAGCAACAGGAATTATTTTATTTTCAAATGACTCAAATAGCTGCAATGAATGAAAGATTCCATAGATTTTTCCATCTGATAGATCTAAGACCCAATTTCCTTGTCTCAAACAACTGAAGCAAAGAATTCAGTAGACTGAGCTACAACCAAACCATGACAGCAAAGATGACCACAGAAGCTGGGCAACTCAGTACTAGAGAAGCAAACGGTCCACCAATTTAGTATCTGCCAGGAACATGGAGAATTTGTCTATGGGCCAAAGGTTATCTATTGTCAGGATACCACCCAAGAGGGCAGTCCACCCGAAAGTTGAGACCTTCAGTGGGGCCTTGGATCTCCACACAAGAGCCAGGATTAAGATCTCCATTCTAACCCCTACAACCAAGAAGAAAGAAGACAGATAAGCACCCATTGATAAACCCCAACGACACCCTCCTTTCAATGCTCACCACCAGGTTGTACACCTCATTGATTTGGTTTGGCAATTTGGAATTGACTTTCCTCCAACTTCATTAGGTTTCTAGTTTCTACGGCACATCAACCCTGGAAGAGTACGACTGGCAACCCTCTCTGTATATTCACTCACCGCTACATTCTGATTAAGAGCACATCCAAACAGACTCAAGTAGAAAGACACTAGAGGCCTGTGACTGATGCAGCCTGGGTCATGAGAATGGGATGGACCAACTCCACAGATGGGGGTTGGCCAAATCCAAATGGATTACGCACAGTAACACGCACAACCAAGAAGAATTCACAAATCAAAAGGAAACTGGAAATCTTTTATTCAAGTGTCTTGCCCAAAAGGAGGACTACATTACTTATAGGAAGGGATTGGACGTCCCCTTTCTTAATTAGGACTATTGAACAAGAATGGAAACTAAATATTAATGGAACATACTTAAAACAAACCAACTCTTTAAACAAACCAACTAAATTAAAGGATCCTAATTAATTCAAAACTCTACAGACGACTAATCCCATTAGGGTTGTGGGGTGACCCAATGGGCTTGACTGACCCATATGTCATGGGTTTGGCCCAGTGAATCCTGGCTTGGGTCATCCTGCACCCATGACCCACTCATGAATCCAACTAGAAACAAATACAAGCTCCATTTCCAACCCAATGGCAGTTCATCACCATGAAAGAATCACGGAAAGCTAAGGTAGTGCACTATACACCTAATTGACGATAAGAAGATAGTAAATCCCAACCATCCCTAGCAACCCATACTAAGATATAAGAACTTGTTTCCACATTCCTAATTCATTTCCAAATTTCGCAGCCACATGCTCAGTTGGGCCTGGTTCATTTGCTTCAATGGTCTAGTGCCAAGGCCACCTTTCTCTTTGAACGTGCCCACAAAGACCCAGTCAACTAGATGATATTTGTTCTTTCCTTCCACAATTTGGCAAAGGAACTCTCATTCTCATCACTTCAATTGTTTTATTACCACCATTAGGTATTTGAACAGGAACATAAAATACACAAAAAGTTCAACAAAGCTACCTTGGTACGAGTAATTCACCCCCGAAAGGAGAGTAATCGAGATTTCCAAGTACCAATGTTTTAAAAATTGGACCAGACCAACCAGTTGGACTGTGTTGAACCAGAACTCACCTTGTTAAGGTTCGGTTTGGCCAAAACAACATTTTCTCAGTTAAACAGTGAACCATGCTGCCCAACGACTGCAATGTCTAAACCATTCAAACCAGCAGGTTTTTTAAGAACAGGCCAATGAGTAAAATTGAAGAAATAAAAATATAAGAACTCTAAAATTTAAATTTTCTATTGCCTATTAGTTTCATTTTAAAATCTTAAAAATGTAACTACAGCAACATTTAAAAAATAAAAAATAAAAACAATCATCATTTGGAACCTTACATTATTATATTTTACACGCATCTAAATGGTTGAAGGATGGGAAGATTGATGAAGATGTCGAACATAGGATAAAAGCAGGATGGTTGAAGTGGAGACTAGCTTCTGGAGTGCTTTGTGTCCGACGAATGCTAACAAGATTGAATGCGGAATTTTACAGGACAGCGATTAAACCAGTTATGACCTATGAAACAGAATGTTGCCCAATTAAGAAGCAACATATGCACAAAATGGATGTAGTAGAGATGAGAATGTTGAGGTGGATGTGTGGTAAACCTAGAAAGGATAAAATGAGAAATGAGCGCTTTTGAGAGCATTTCTGGATAATATCAATAGGGGATAAAATTAGAGAAACCCATTTGAGATGTTTTGGGCATGTCCAACACAAGCTGGCAACGACATCGGTAAGGAAAAGCTTGGCTATGAAAGTTGATGGCTCACCAAGGAAAAGGGATAGGCCAAAGAGGACGTGGATAAAAATAGCAAAAATAGATTTAAAGAAGTGCAAATTAATTGAGGATTTGGCTCAAAATAGGTCGGAATGGACAAAAAGAATTCGTGCAGCCGACCCCAGCATAGTTGAAACCATGCTTTGACGACGACAATGACAACGCAGCTAAATGGTGCCTTATGTTTGCTCCCAAATATCTAAATCTATTAAATTGGCACCAAGTCATTTTCGGTATTTCCCTAAACATATTACTCTCAAAAGTATTAAATTGTTTTTTTTTTTTTTTTTTTTTTTTTTTAATAATCCAGGGTATCTCCCGCCCAGCCCAGCCCAGAAGCCTTTGGCCCTGAGCTCGAGGAACACTCAATTTTGAACTGCCGAAAAGTATTAAACTTGTAGTCCACGTAATCTTTGTTTTTTAGGTTAATTTTCAAATAATATGACTTGAAAATTTTCATTCAAAGTCCTAGCTTATTGTTCACTCCTATCTTTTAAATAGATGTAATTAGCAAGCCATCATTTCAAAATAACATAAACCAAACTTAATTCTGAAATATACTATCAAGCCATTCATAACCAAGAAAATAAATGCATTCTCAAAGCAAACTCTTGCTGCAACAAACTTAGGAAACTCAGTCTCTCCAGTCTCCACACACTATTCTAACCAGGGTTTAAAAAATCAGACTCAGCCCCCGACTCAGCCATGGCTGAGTCAAGACAACATGTGACTCCGGGTGAATTGGGTTAAGTGGATTTGGGCCCCTTTTTTGCACCAGCAAATTTAAAAAAATAAAAAAGGAGTCCCCCAATGGATTGATTAGAAGAGAGGAGAGAGAGAGAGAGAGAGAGAGAGAGAGAGAGTGCAAAAACCTATCAGAATTTTTGTTTTCACCCTGCCAGCCACAATCCAAATCAAGCCCCTTCTCATCTTCCAATTTGAGGAATGTTTTGGTCTCAATTCATCCACCCTTCATAGCTTTCGTTCTAACAAATGAAATAAAGGATGAAGTTTTGATGGAGTTTGAAAGGGAAAGGGGTTGAAGGAGTTGGGAAAAGGAGTTGAGTTTGAATTTTGAAAAGGATGAGAATGGGAAGTGAAGGGGGCTGGGAATGGGGATATAAAGCTTGAGAAGTGGAAGGGATTGAAGGAGTTGGGATTTAAGAAAGGGAGTTGAGCTGGAAGTGGAAGAGGTTGAGAAGTGAATGGGGTTAGGACTTAGAGGTCAAGAAGTGGAACAGTGAAAAGGTTCGAAGGAGTTGGGTTTAGGGAAAGGCAATTGAGTTGGAAGTGGAAGAGATTTGAAAGTGAAGGGGTTTGCCAATATAGAGGTTGGAAAGTGAAAGGGGTTGAATAGCGTTGCAAACAGATATCCGATTATTCAGCGTCTTCGACTCAAATAAAATGGGTAAAACCTAGTTTTGGTTCCAGACAGAAAATCAGATCCAAATCCAGAACCTATTTTCAGATCCGGTAAGAAATCAGTTCGGATCCGGATCCGTAGATGTTCCCGTCCAAGGATCCAGACTAGAACTGTTTGTCACCCCGTATCATTGCTTCCTCCTGCTGCTATGTTCACCTCTTTATTGAGTGCCCCCAACCCTTTTCGCTGCTTTACAACAACATCAACGAGCACATGTAGAAAACTGTCTAAACCTTTCATCATCTTCTCCAATAAGAATCCCATCAAAATCTACACCACCATGAAAATCCCCAAACAACCCCAATAAAAGCTCATATGAAGTAACAACAATCGCCATGGATGTTGCTTGCATACACAACATCCCCTTCTCCTTGCAATCTCTCGTCTCTTTATTAGGGTTTCCAACTCATTCCAACAAAACCCTAAAAATCCCAAGTTATTCCCTCAATCCCTCCTATCCATTGCATAAATCTTCGTTCTACTTGTACCGATGATACAATGGTTGCTGAATCATGGAAAGAAGGGAATTCTAGTGCATTCATCAGAAATTGAGATAGAAAAGTTGCATATTTGAAATCTCCGATGCACAACCAAGGTATGCTTCCTTGCAACGTGGTTCTTAAGCAGAGGCCATTACACAACAACAGCAATTCCCTTCCAATCCCTTCTTCCTTCATCTATTATCTCTCCATTTTCACCAATTCATCTCATTCCTTCTCAAATCTAACAGTTGCAAGAAGAAAGGGATGAAAAGGTGGATTCAGAACCAGGACTGGACCCAATTTGTAGATGTGTAGTTGGAACCAGATCCCTTTGATAGGTTCCAGTTGGATCCAAGCCCATCCTTTTAATAACAGGTCTAGATCCAAATACAACATGGTTCCATCCCAGACCTAACCTTTTTGCAACCCTTGGGTTGAAGGAGTTGAATTGACATGGAAGTGATAAAGGTTTGGAAGTGAGGGAGTTGGGAGAGAGAGAGAGAGAGAGAGAGAGAGAGAGAGAGAGAGAGCAGGACTCGACTGAGTCCATACCGACCCTACTCGGTAGTGACAAAGTCCCAACTTGACTCGGACTCGGCTGAATTTTCAAACCTTGTTTATAACACATGTTACTGCCCCTTGATGCAGGTTTTGTATAATCTCAATTAACAAATTAGATTAAAAAAAAAAAAAATCAGTTGTTGGGGTCTTACTCTGGTCTCCCTAGTCTGAACCAACCAGCCCTATTATAGCTTTACTTATCACCATATAATGAACTTCTCTTCATAGTTTCTGAAATAGAGATACTCCACCACTTCACCTTACTGATGTCTTATACACTCTTCTCACTAAATTATACCTCACAGTGTTTTGTTTTCTTTACCCCTTTTCTTCTGGCCATTCGTTTTTAGTAGGATTCTGGGCATTCCTTGAAAAGATAATTGAACCACCCAGACTGAGAAATTGAAATAAAAAACCCTAACTTTCGACATCTTTCACTCCTAAGTAATCAGAAAACCAATGATTCAAAGCATTTTCTTGAATTGGAGAAAGAAACTCAACTCAAACTACACGAACTGAGAAAAAAAAAGAAAGAGATTAAAAAAAAAAAACCAGACCTGTTTTCATCAGAATGAGGAAGTATGGAAAGGAACTTCCCCGGCAAGGTGAGAGCTGCCCAAATACATAAAGCCAGCCCTAGAACAAGCTCCATCACAATCTGCAAAACGAGACCCTAGATATAAACAACAAAACATAGAGAGTTGGATCAGAAAAGGAAGCAATAGAAATTACATTCATACATTCATTGGAGGCCTTGAAAACTCTTCCTCGAGGATCATAAGCATGCCCCGATCTGCACAAATATTAATGGGTTAGAAAAGAGAGAAACCCTAATTTCGTTGATGGAAGAGAAAAAAAAAAAAGGCTTACATTGCACGGTAGCATAAGCAGCATGAGAGAGCAGTAAACCCCCAAAAACACCAATCAAGAACCCCACCATACCCATTGCTTCTTTTTTTGGATTGAATTATACTTACAGAAGCAGTTACAGGCAAGAACAGAAGCAAATCAGAGGAAGAGGATGGATTCAAATTCACACCAACGCAAGTGGGATATTATTGATCAGACCAATTCATGTGATATGGCTTGGGATGGGTTAGCCTACATTTGACAATAAGTTTAGGCCCTATGATAAAAATGTGGTGTGGGTGGTATAATCTGATCTGGGTCTGGGTCTGGGTCTAATCGGGGTAGAGTGGTGTATGTAGCCGATTAGACCCAGACCCAGACCATATTATACCACCCACACCACATACGACTGACGACCATGTGACTTAGCAAGCAGAGCCATCTGGTTGCAACCCAAAGATGATAGGTTTGATTCTCAGGGGATGTGTTCTGTATTATATAATTATTTTTGAGTCAGGTTCATGGAAGTTAGGCCTTGTTATCATTATTACACACATTTAATTGGGTCTCTTTTGGGTTCACCATGAACCTGGCCCATATGTCACTACAATGGTGTATATGGATTTTGGAAATGGGTTGGACATATCCATACTTTGATGCACATGGATTGGATTCAAGCTTGATAATAACTAAAACAAAAGGCTAGGCTTGCACTAGTTGTATTTCTTGGTATAACAACATAGGCCCCATTTCTGTACATAATTTCTGGATTTTAAATCCGTCTGAGAACTTCAAATGCGCAGGAGTTTTGAAATGAAGTTGAATTTGGTTATTTCTGAATTCCGTGTTTCTTTCATTTGTATTAGAATTTTTGATTGAGAACTTCATTTGTCCTGAATTCTATGAATCTCCTGTTTCACAGCTACTAAATTTCTTCACTGAATACACCTTCGAGTATTATATCATGGGGCTCATGCTGTATGGGCCATTATTAGAAATTAAAATACGAATTGAGAGGGTGCATTAGCTGCTAACATAAGATTTTATACGGTTGGTAAATATGAATCGGATGAAATATTGTCTCCCTATTTCTACCAAACAGGTGATCCGGACTCTTTGATAATACAATGCGAGGTCCACCTTTGGAAGTCATGGCATGTGGGGCCCACTTTTAAGAATTAGTAGGTGGTACGCGTTTAGGATACATTGTGGGCATACCTTTAGAAATTACGTGGACTTTATGAAATTATAGACTACCCACTTTAGAAATTGTGTGGGGCTCTCACCTTCAAGAGTTATGTGGGACCCGCCTTTACAAAATTTGCGGCACGTGAAAGCCCATCTCTTGAAAAACACATGGGGCCCATCTTCAGAAATTGTGCAACATGGGACCCACTTTTAAGAACTACAATATAGGCACATATCTAGATACATGGGGTCCACTCTAGAAATTAAGTTTGTCAAGATTCCACCAGAGAGTTATCTAAATCTTGAAAACCTCTAATGGGTGCTACGATTTAAAAATGCCTGATTTTCAGCACTTGGGAATTCTTAAATTTCTAAAATTTTAAAATTTTAGTGAAGAAACAAGAAATTATTTATAGAAATTTTGAAATTCCAAAACAAGGAACATCACAACTAACTCGTCACCTTCTCAGCTCAAGCTCTAGTGCACCATGTGAGCCCTGTTTGAAACCAGACCAATTGCTAGGTCAAGAATCTTATTGTAATTTATTAGACGAAGAGGTATCTTTCAGTAAAACTAAAACTAAAAAAAAAAAAAAAAAAAAAACCTTCCAATCATATGTTCTAATGCTAAAAAAAACCCATAACAAATGGTTATAGCTAGAATAGTGTCAAGTTTTGAGATTACTTGTGACTAAGTTCTTTTGATAGACTGATTAATCAGGAGCAAATGGTCTAGATTTCTTGGATATTGTGTTAGATTAGACCTTGGATTATTTGGATTAATTTGTTCGGTCAAAAGGATTTAATTAGATACATCCTAAGCAGAGCCCAATAGAGCATGAGGGCCCAAAAAGAAATTTGAATGTGCTTAAACTGGGTTACAAATTAGAAGACTAAAATTTTGAATTTATTGTGGACCAGAAACAAACCCAATTGAATAGTAGCAGCTGAGCCCCTATGGACATGTATAGTCGAGCACTTCTCTATTTGACTCTACATGCTCTACAAGTATTCTGGGCCCCATGGCCCTCTTCAAATATGCTCAACAATAGAAACCCATTACCCATAAATTGACTTAAAATATGTTCAACAAGTGGCACCCACAGCCCAGTTGAAGTGAGACACCCAATGACTTCCAAGGCAAGCAATGTGAAGTTAGAAACTACTGATCAATCTTTTAACATCCAGGAAAACAAGTAGCAATTAATAAAAGAGAATCCAAAGAGGGGAAAGGAAGTGAAGTGAAGAGAAAGTTTCAATATAGGGACTTTCAATTTGATTATTGAAACCTGTCAATTTTTTCATTTTTCTTTTATTTTCTTCTTTTAAACAAAGTAGTGAAGTATTATATGGGAGATAGGATAGATTGATTGCTGGAATTCATGAGGGATTAGGGTTTTTATATTTATGATAGCACTACACAATCATGTGTGTGGCTATGCCACTCTTCCCACCACTTGTGTGGCTTCTCTTTTTCAAGATGTGGGCTTTCTCTTCCCACTTGTGTGGGACTTGTGTGGGCTCTTTCGGGTCCAAGCTCCCTAGGCCATGTTACTAAAAAAAAACTTCTCATCAGCTAATGGTCTTGATCATACAAATATTTCTGAAATCAAAAGATAAGTCAGAAGATTCTGGGAAAAACATTTCCCTCTTTCTAAAGAAAGAAGCAGTTTGTGATGTTTATAATTAATTATCCATTGAAGGCCATCAAGCAGTAAATCACATTCGCTGAATGCAAAGCTTGTTGCTTTCGGCTCAAGAGAAAAGTGATTGTCATTGTTACAAGGTAGCACCGACTTGTGGGCCCTATACCTGATTCTAGGAATCATTCTTAACAAATCGGTAGGCAATTTTTCTATAAAGCTTACAAATTAGGGTGGTCTTATACATGGCAAAAAAAAAAAATTCCGAATAAAAAACAACACATGTTTACTTTTCACTTTCTACTTAAAAATAAATAATTAAATAAAAAAAGAGCAGCACATGTTTACTTTTCACTCTCTACATCTTACTGTGGGTAATTGTTAGCACCCCCCTCGAATTTGTCTTGGATGTCCTACTATGTAAAAAAGAGTTTTATGAGGGGACAATGTAAAAAACAGAGGAGTTTTTAACAAGAATTTGTGATGTTTAGATATTCTCTAGACAAAACTTCTTAAATTCTTGCTATTGGACAGATTGGATCACCTTAGCTCCCAAAAGCTTGAGAAGATAATATCTCATTGAATATTTACGAGAGAACCTTTTTTTTAAAGATAAGTTAGTCTTTTATTTTCGCATTGAAACATATTATAAAGAAATGAGGATAATCTATCCTCTCATGGGGCATTTCCCATTGTAACAAGAAACCCACAACCCGGCTCAAGGTTATAGGAAAATCATAGATTGGGTTATAAAACTCACTCCAAATTAGAAAGAGAAGAACCCACAGCTTGGGTCAAGCAATGAACTTAGAAAGAAAGTAAATAACATTTGAATGTCATTACATGAAATCTGATTAAATTAGGAACTCCTATACCAGATTTAAGTCGCCTACTTAATCCCAAATATTCCCAATGATTGATTAGATAAAGGTAAAAGATGCAGACCTTGAAATCTTGTGATACTACCCACCAAATGACGAGCTTTGAAACGATCACCCCTTCAAGATTATGATGGATCTTTTTCAGTCTTCAATAGAGCACTGTCCCCCTCAAAAGATAGTTGAAGAATTTCACTCGGGACCAACATATCCAAAATAACTTAATAATAATCAAAGTAATAGGTGAGAATACCATTGGTCGGGGTATCTATCTGACTCTCTCTCTCTCCAAAAGATCCCAATCAAAAAAGGATGCATATGAGCAATTGATAATGAATTTCCAGACGGAGGAGGGCAAATAATTGGAGGAATAGAAGGTGGAAAATCACATTGGCCTATATATCTAGATCAAGCAAAGATAAACCCCAAATATGTATCTCAACTTTTTTGTCCAACCAATACGAGTTTGGATACATATACTTAAGCCTTTATATATATATATATATATATATATGGAGATGCTCCTATGAAAGATATCTCTCATTTTAATTGTGAGATTGGGTGGGAAGCCCTCACATCCATATTCAATACCTACAACTTATATGTGAGGCCTCCCACCATTATCTCTCATATAAGGTGAGAGATATCTCTCATAGAAGCATATCCCATATAATATATATATATATATATATAATATTCTCATCCTCTAATCCTTTCATTGTCATGGTCGTGGTGGCCCCTACACAAACTAGTTGTGCTTTTAAGCATAATTAAAAACCCACTTTTAAGGATACCAGCCCCTTGGATGAAGTGTTGATGAAGAAAACCACTTCAAAAGAAACTCCTGGATCACTAAAAAGAGAATAATAGAGTAAAGATCCATATCTTGAATAATAAACAGGGCTCTTTTTATTAGATTGTGATCGAATATAAGTGAATTCCTTTTAGTATCAAACCGTAGATAATGGTTTATATGCTTTTGATCATCAAATGATGAGGAAATGCCAAACAGCCCACATGGAATAATGATCCTGTAACGAAATCATTTAGAATCTAAACATAATCCAAATCCGTACAGCATCAATTGATGAAAAGGAGGCAGAAGAAGGAAGTGGGAAGTGAGAGAGGACAAAGTGCATTAGAAAAAGCATATGGCCAGGGTGATCAGTAAAATGAGGATGATTGAAGGAGTTGCCTTTTAATTGCATGCATTCTCTCTTTACATGTAAATGTATGTGGGCGTCATGGCGGGGCAAGACAAAACTAGCTGTGGATGTGATTGGAGATAAAAAAAAAAAAGAAAAGAAAAGGAAGCGGTTCTGAAGATTCGATCGGTTGGGATGGTGGTGGTGGTGTTGGTGAGTAGAAGAAGATATAATCATGGAAGCATATTCACTTTCTCCTTTTGTCTTTCCTTTTATTGCAAGAGAAAAAGTTCATCAATTCCTACAGCATTCCTCCCTTTATCCTAAAATATAAACAAAATGCTTCCCACCAAAGGCCTAAGGCTTTGAAATATTTATTAACAAGTGCATCATGGGAACAGACAAATTAAGGTATATTGTTTAAAATATCGGCCGATAAATAAATAAATAAATAAATAGCATATAGGTTTATTATGTAAACTTATATATTATATGGGGCTGATTATCACCAACTTTGATTGATCTATACTATACATAAGATCATTGCTTGTGATTGATCTCTATTAGGCTATTTATGTAGAGAACAAACATTCGAATTACAATCAAGGTGGATTTAGTTACTTGTTGGTTTTTTGAATGCCTGGAGATTATATATTTCATGATGCTTTATTTGAATGCTTTATTGTGCCAAATGTGGTCATATGTGGAGGCCCAGGTGGGCCCAAAAAGCTCAGAGAGTATGATTGGTTATCTTGAGGCATATATAGTTATTTTGAGTGTTGACACATGGTTAATGATTTTGATGTGTTTGATTATTAATTCAAGTGAAAAACGCAAAGTTATCATTGGGATAATCTATAGCATCTACAATGAAGGGAGTAAAAAGAATTCCATGTAATTAGGAGTGCGGCTTACATCATGATGGTTGGAAATGATTGAAATCTGCTACTGATCATATAGATTTCAAGGATTTACTTTTTTTTTTTTTTTTTTGGTAAAACAAGGATTGCTGTTGGAGCCAAAGCTTGGGGACAAGTCCTAGTTTGGATCTCTAACTTTGAAGCCCTAGAAAGCTTGCATGTCATATAATATTTTAGTCTTAATTAGTCTTATAATAAAAAGATACAATTGCAAGTAATGTCAGTCTAGATCTTTTTAGGGATCGTTGAGACATGAACTGAACACCTTGGGGTTTAATGAGTAAATAAATTTTTTGAATGGCTTAGGTTAAAATTCTTGCCCCTATAGGAGCTGCAAAAGATTTTTAAGAAAAAGTTGTGTAGGAACTCTTATTTTGGCGAGAAGTTAAGGGATGGACTTCACACCGTACACTATGTCTGTAATAGCTTCTTCTTAATTAGGGGTTGTTCCTTTTATACCTTTACAATTGTGACAATTCATATGAAAACGACCTCATTTACATACCATTGTCACACCACATTCATGCATATAATGGGTATGTCTTCTTTTTTTTTTTTTTTTTATAATGGAGGGTGTCTCCGCTCTTTGTGTCGAACTAATCTCTTTGGACCCAATGTGAGCTGTGCCAATCCCTTATGGCCCCAATGTGCCAAAACAGTTTGAACCCTCAACTTCCAAAAGCAAATCATGTTCCTACCAAATGAGAGCAAAACAATGTGAACATACATATATAATTGACATGCATGCGCTCGTTTACATATATAAATGAATGCAAACAAAGAACCCTTTAATACTACCGCTACCCTTTAAGAAGTTTCTCATAATGAAACAAATAGAAACAACATCAGCACCATCCGCTGATAATTATAATTAATATTACTACTTAGTGCTGCTGCTGCTGTTGTTGTTGGCACTAGCATTGTTCTATTATTATTACTAATACTATGTGTAAATATAACCTAGTCACACAGGGACTGGTCCCTACATCATGTTAATAATTTCTTATGCATGTAATCCATTTATAGGCCAAATCTAATTGGAAAGAAAATAATGTCTTATGCATGCAATCAATTTATGGCTTAAAAAATGGTGAACCCAACAAGAGAGAGAGAGAGAGAGAGAGAGAGAGAGAGAGAGTCAGATTCTAAACAAAGACCACATGGGACTGGTTCCCTTGGAAACACATAAAAATAGGAAACAATATATTTTTATGCTAGACGCAAGAATATCCAAAAGACAAGCATTCCAGATGGTTCCAAAACGACGAGTCGTCCTCTTTCTCTTTCTCTCTATGCAAATCCTACTTTTTCTTTTTGGGTGCTACGGTTTCAAGCTTTTGTATCTTTTGGGTATTTCTTTTACTTAGAAATAGCAGTTCTTTTGTCCTCAGCATACAGGCACAGGTGAGAAGTGCACCAGTTGTCCAGTCACATGGTGATGCTTCAGCAGCTCTTCTAGAAGTAGAACACCCACCCCCACTTGCCGTTTCATTTCATTTCATTTCATTTCATTTCTTCATTATAATTTCTTGTTGCACCCCACCCCTCTTAAAATTATATATTATTATTAAAATCAGAGCCATGCAAGTTTATTTTACTTCCATTCTTTTTTGGCATCTGATTTTGTTTCCTTTTTTAACATGACACACATATTCTTGATTCTTCCCTTCCATGATAAAGTGGCAACAATACATGAGGCCTTATTTTGCCTCATTTTCTTGCATTATCTTAGAGGGTCTCATGAGCCATCATGTGGACGTGCTCGTTGTCCAATTCTGCCCATTCAACAAGTTGGGTCCATTCTTCTGTGATCAAAGTATAGTGGATCATTATATATGGACGCAAATTAAAGCAGAAAAACTGGGCAGTACTGTGTTCATCAAGGCTTTATCAAAGGAACGTTAAAGGAGGTAAAGACTGAAGGCTTAGGGACCATCATTTTCCTAGGAATAAATCTAGTTGGGTGATATCTGACCTCTGTGGATCTCAACTTTTACTCCTTCACTTTTAAAAAGGAATTGCTTTTAGGAATTTATTACTTAGTAAACAAATGGAGTACCCTTTAGGTTAATTAAATAGCTTTTTCTATAAGCTTAAACTGTTTTAAGAAAGAAAGAATTAAGTTTATCCAATTTAATTAGGCGCGCTGTTCAACCCTTGATCAAGTTCCACTAGGCAGTGATCACTCGATCGTTCGCTTGTTGATGATTAATATTAAGATAGAATTCAGGAACTTGAAAAACAAAGTTCAGCTAGAAAAGCCATTAGGCCAATTCAATTAATTAATTTGAAGGGAAAGAGGTCAACCCAGGTTTTCACTTGTCGAAAATTTAATTTGATGCCTTTCTTTCATAAATTTCCGGTCATCTAGCTATGTTTGTTGTGCTGGGTAGTTTTATGTGTTTGTTTTGGTTGAATTGATAATTAAAGTTATAATGATTTTTTAGTTTTAATTTTAGGTATACAAATATATTGTGATGAATGCCAATGTTACTTCTATAGTTTTAAAATGAGTTATTAATACTAAAGTGAAGTACTATAACTTTGCTTATTAAAGTAATTGTATATAGTAATTTTAATATTTAAAGATAAGGAATTAAAAATTAAAGAAAGTATTTTAAAAGAGTACGTAGGAACAGTTACACAGATGCCACATTAACTTTATTGAGTTCCAAGGAGATTTCGAACTGTATACGTAGACATACTTGACATAAGAATAATAAAATAAATTTTCTAAAATGCAAAAAAAAAAAAAAAAATGACAATTGCACAAAGAGAAAAGTCCTTGAGAGTGACACACTAGTTTCTTCAATGGTA
The DNA here is from genome assembly GCA_003546025.1 of Camphora micrantha. Lineage (NCBI taxonomy): Eukaryota > Viridiplantae > Streptophyta > Magnoliopsida > Laurales > Lauraceae > Camphora > Camphora micrantha. The sequence goes on from QPKB01000009.1 coordinate 36,738,197, forward strand.
TTGATTTCCTTTTGTCTTTAATTTGACTCTTATAGAACAATGCTGCAAATCTTGTCGCATTTTCTGGGTACCTGATTGAGGGGTTTGGGACCTAAGATAGCCTACAGAATTAGGAAGAGAAGTCCACGCACACGAGAGACGTGACATACCCAGAGATAGATTGTTATAAGTACACCGTTAGGGGTGTTCATAAACCAGCCTGACCCAAGCCTGAGATCGGTCTTACCCACTTTGGCTTTGGCTTGGGCCTTAAGTTTTACTATCGGGCTATTTGGCTCAGGTATTGTATTTGGGCACATTTAATATAAAGGTCATGCTTCGAGACTATAAAAATAATGGTAAAGATAGACCAAGACAAGACTTGAACAAATGACATGATCTTACACGAGTATATATAAACAACAAAAACCAGTTGAGCTACTACCTAAGATAGTGTAATAAAGCTTTTTACGCTCTCTCCTTATGTTGTTAACTCGGGCTAGGCTTGGGCTGATTCTTCTTAGGGTGGGCGGCTTGGGCAAACTAGTTATATGGTAAGAGTCGGACTTGGGCGTAGAGTTTGGTAGTTGGGAGGGGCATGGATATCCCTCAGTCTGGCCCAACCTGGCCCAATATATATATATATATATATATATATATATCATTGACCGAATCATATGAGGCTCTTTTATGGTCATCATGTGTGGACCACATTGCCCACATGCCCACAGTGAGAGATGAGAAGATCAAGTGGGGTGACATCACTGACCAAGTTCCCTGAGACAGCTAGAAGCACCCCTCTTTCACCTGATTATTCCCCAAGTTTAAAGCGGTTGATGATTGTAGTTGATGCTACATGGCCCATTTTGTTAAACGTTTTAAAGAGTAATCCACCAATAATAACACACACTATCAGCTGATATGCATATTAAAAAGTAACATTTCTATATTGAAGTCATCATACGTGAGAGTTGGATTTTCCATATGCATGTAATGATGGAGGAAATGGTTAATGGGCCATGGGGTGTTTGATCCATGGAATCCCTTGGATTGAGGAACAGCTTAAACGGTGGGGCCCATCCCACACATTTCTTCAGTGTTATTGGATGGAATAAAAAGAAGAATAGACTGAAAGAAGGTGATAGGCATGTGATCTAACAGCCTTTGTGTCCCCTCCCAAACAAATATACAACACCATTACCTCTTTATTGACATCCAGGAAGCTCTCCTTTTTTACCAACCTATCATCATCATCATCATCCAACTCTATCTTTTCTCATAAGTTTCTACTCCATGCTTACAATGTAAGGCGTTTTTATCGTACTTGGGGAAGTGGGTGGAGTGCTAGTTGGCCAGGGAAAATCATTCCAACAACAAGGAACTTCTATTCTTTTCTTCTTTATATGAGGAGCAGGAGCAGGACTATGATTTCTGCCTCAATTACAACAATTTAGCTCTTTTGGGTAGGGTTTATATTTTGTGACGCTATGAGCTAATGACGGGAAAATGACCACAAGGGTGTTGAGCCCAAGATGATCCAATTGACAAACATTCCTACAGTAGTGAGTGGTGACACCCCTAAAATGGTAATAAACTGGAATGGATAACTTGAGTTACTTGACTATCAAGTATCAAGTATGAATTCTACCAAAAAAAAAAAAAAAAAAACAAAACGTATCAAGTATGAAGTACAAGTTAGAGTTTGGGTGTAGGCTTTGAAACCCTATTCTTCTCATTAGAGACTCCCCATCGCTGGAAAGTTTTGTGAAATTCCTCAACTTCCTTCATGTTTGAATAATTTAATGGTAAATGTAAATCAGTAAGAAAGATGACAGATTTTTATTTTTATTTTTTGGCGAAAGTAAGAAAAAAAAAAAAAAAAAAAAAAGATGATGATAGTTGTGTTAAAGACAAGTACTATACTTTCTAGTATACAATATTTGCATTTAAAAAAAAAAGATGATGATAGTTGTGTTAAAGACAAGTACTATACTTTCTAGTATACAATATTTGCATTTGTTCTTATGGGCTAAAGTAATTTGAAAGGAGGGAAGTGAGGGATTGAACTCAGAGGAGTGAGATGGGAAATCAACAACCGGTGAAGCAACCGCAACCGGTCAAGCAACCGACTTACTTATGCTTTCTTATATAAAACTTTTTTAATGATTGTGAGAGTAAAAGTAAAGGATTGGACTTTACTTTCCCAGTTATTCTGACCAACCAAACATTTACATCTTCTTCGTAGAAAAAGGCTAAAGCTTTTTGTAATTTTGGGAAAAAAGTAAAAAATATGAATCGTAGACAGAAATGGAAGAATGATCAAGACTCCTATTTATTGACTTGACAAAAAAAATTAAAAAAAAGATCTTTTGAACATCTCTAGAAGCGTTCGTTGGACTTATTAGAAGATTCAGTTGGGCTTCCTGTCCAGCAATGGATTGAGGTTCCTAAATGGCCTAAAGAAATGTAGTATTTCAAAATGAAAATAAAAATAAAGCAAACTATAGATGGTAATTCTAACCCGCCTAATTAGTATTTCCAATATTGGAATTTGATGTTTTGAAATAATTAAAGGAAAACTCAAATTTAATTTTGAAATTTAAATTTCATAAATAATATGTGATTAGATCTGATTAATTTTATATTTTGTTCGAGATATATACTTAAAATTTCAGCAAAAAATGGTTTAGGGGGTTACTAAAACTATTAATTGATCATGTTTTTTACAAGTAGACAAAAAAGTAGGGGCACATTGAAGGCCTTCTTTGGATGGTACTTCCCCAAAATCCTAAACTCTGACCAAACTCTATCTCTATTTTCTCCACTTTTAAATGATACTTTACAAATGAAATAAGATTTTTTGTGTTTACAATGTAGAAGTTAATGAGTTCATATAGCTTCCTCTCTTTCTTTTATACACTTAATATAAATAGACCATGCACATCGACTGCTGGGAAGCCCCCACAGATCATGGGACGTTTGGGGGCGAGGGGAAGGGTATTGGAAAGATCTACGTACTCATGATCAGTCTAGATATCAAAATGGGCACAATCTCATACCTCTAATCTCTTGATTCATGGCACACAAATTAACTGATCTTTTATTAAAGAAAAAAATGACCCTTAATCCAACAATCCAATTCATTTGAATGGTGCAAACCTCGGGGTCCGATAACTATTAAAGAGCGTCCTCTGTGTGCGCGAATAGATTTGATGGATCATACGATAGACCAAGAATTCTCATTGTAAAGATGTGTAGGAATGTTTTAACTTTTAAAAGTGAAATTACTCTCACTTTTAAAAGAGTAATATGATCCACCTTTTTTAAAACTTGTACATTCGGCCAATTATTCATTATCTAAGCCATTCATATCCAATGCCTGTGACTTTGTAAGTAATATTTAAAAAAAAAAAAAACTCACTTTAATCAGAGTGGAAAACACCATTGGATTAACCATATCTAAAATATATGAGCAACTCTAATGAGATAACTTGTGTTTACTTGGGATCAATAAAAAAAAAAGCTAGGCACTCTCAAATTGGATTGAAAATTGGTTGTCTATGATCTGAATAGATTTAAAATAAAGCATGAAATTAAGTGGACTGTAGCTGCATGGGGTCATAATAGAAGAAGGTTAACATATCTTCATCCCTGTGTGTTATTCAATCCTATTCACTCATGAGTCTACTTAGTTGGGTGGCTCCTGACGTGAACCAGAGCTTTCAGGAAAGGATCGTCTTTAGTGTCAAAGATGGAGAAAAGGATTATAGGGAAAAGACATCTCTTGTTCTCTCCTTTTAATGCATCTATTAAAAAGCTATAAAACTTAGCTTGCTTTTAGGTAAAAGAAGGAAGAAAACACAAGCTTGTGCCATCTCTTTGATTGAAGCCCCAATTTCTAATAAATCTTCTTTGGCATAAAGACCCCTTTAGACTTTATTACTCAAAGTGTCCTTGGGAAGCTGCTTTTCTGTCTCTTACTTCTTCTATTCCTATCTATCATCCTTCATATTTGCAGGAGTAGTACCTGAAATTCTCTCTACTGCTCCAATCTCATCAGCTTTGGTGAATGCATTGCAGCTTTCTTTTCTTTCTTCTTTTTTCTCCCTTTATTTTTCCTTTTCTAAATTCAACATTGAAAAGCTTTTCTACTCTCTCTAATCACAGGTGTTCTACTTTTCACTTTTAAAGTTGATTTGAAAAATTATGCATTATCTTATCCCTTTTCTAAGTAGTTTTCTATACTACTTTGTGAGAATGGAATAACATGTCACACAAGTAGGGAACAATTACAAAGGAAAGGCATTCTAGCTTTGGAGCTATTTTATGTGTGCATATATCAATAGGCACTATTCAAAATTTCTTGTACGTGCTACATTCTTTCCTAAAGAATCTATCTAATCAATGTATGTTTTACTTAGATAAAGGATTTAAAGTTTCACTTTATTGGATCGTATCGCTACGTGCAATTCTTTTTAATTACCATATAAAATAATAATAAATAATAATAATAATAATAATAATAATAATACTCTTTAAAAATGGGAAGATACTGCCCACCACACGACTAGCAAAATGGTTTAGGCATTCTCTAGCTAGAAAGGAGGCTACAAAAAGGATTATAGATATTGCTAACCACACGACCAGCAAAATGGTTAAGGTAATCTCTAGCTAGAAAGGAGGCAGGTATCTGTCATTAGAAGGAAGGCTAATTTATATTAACAAGTGGATTAGATAATAGATGTGATAATTGTCCCCGGCTCGTAGCTCAGCTGATTAATTAGGACATGGGCATGTGAGTGACAGTGTGCGTGTTCAAATCCTCAATAAAGCAAAAATTAAATAATAATAATAATAACTCAAATCATTACAGTTTCTTTTCCCAGAAAAAAAAATTTTTCATTACAGTTTATATATTTTCCTAGGGCCACGATGAAGGGTGTGGGACTTGGGGTTTCTTAGAAAATTCCTAAAGAAATCAAGTGGCTAGAATGGATGATAAGGGAATGAGATTTGAGGCTTTGGTGACAAAGTTAAGATTGTCAGCATTATATGGAATGAGTACAAATGAATGAGATGATGAAAGAAAGTAAGAAATCTGATTGTATTGCATAAGTGGTCATGGCATCATTTTGAGAAGAATGAGGGAAAATATAGCTGGAATAGGAGAAAGGTAGGATTGGATCCATGTAGTCCAGCATCCACTGGTTGAGTTTTGAGTCGAGATCTAAGGGAGCTGATGTGTGACATTTAATTGGCTTGATCACATGAAGTAGGTGCGATGAAGTTAAATCCATGCGTCTAGCTACCAAGTTCCATCCAAGATATCAGTTGCTCAAAAGCTAACGAAGCTCTCAGATGGATGGATGTGATTGCCTTGATGGCCCTCACACACAGTTGGAAATCATTCATGAAACATTTCAACTGTAATCCAAGGACATTGGGTTACAGTCACTAGAACAAAATGACTCTTTATTTAGCAACAATGCAACATGCGTAATCCAAGGTAGGGTCCACAAATGATGGTCTAGAATCTGGATATAAGATCATTGAATAATTTTTATTCAAACCTACATGCCTTTTTGGATTTCCTTTGCAATAATAAGTACCTGTAAGGCCATCTGATTCGTGAGATTGACAATCTAAGGGTGGGGCCACTTTATCTACAGCTAACATCAATGATTGACTATAATTCACCTATATCATATAGATTAGGAATCTATTTTGCTGACTAAAACCCTTTTAAGCTTGAACCATAATTTGAAATGATAAGAGTAGGTAATTATAGTTACAGTTATTAATGTCGCCCAAACAGGCCAAAAGGTTGTTCATCATTATAACTATCAAGATGGGGCAATCATATGAGGTGGGCTCCACTTTTTCTGGCTTGAAATAAGGAGATATGACCGAGTGGGACCCGGTTGATGGATCTTGATAGACATAGATATGAACACAATTAGCAGTCTTTTGTTATGGTTGGTAATTCCACATTGGATCTATATTTTGAACTATTGTCCAACTTGAGGGTGAATTTTGTCATTTCAGTGACTCAGTCCACCCATTTAATTGGCCTGGTCCATTGTCACGTGACTCTTACATTGGGTTTTTTTTTTTTTTTTTATCATGGTCGACAGACAAATTTGTCAACAGAAATGGAGTCCAACAAGTTTGACCATGTCTCCACAAGTAGAGAAGTAATCATTGATAATCAGACGGACATCCGTGATGCACGAGGCTAGCTTGCATTTAGATGAATCCAAGCGCTTCACATTATTGAAGATAAGTTGTCAAAGGATATGAAAAGTTTTTTTGTTTTGCAATTGTAATTTTTTGAGCATTTGGGCCAATAAAAATTCTCATTTTTTAGGTTTTCATATCTGATCCTCCCCTATATGATTTTAAAATCCTTAGTTTTATAGATTTAAACATTGATGTCGACATACACCATTTCACATCAATATCATGTAAAATCCTCAATGGGGAGTTTTCAAATATATATGGCAAAAGAGGATTTTTTTTTTTTTTAAAATTTGTGGATTCTTCACACAAATGCCTCACCTGTTATCAAACATTCCCTAATACTATAATTGGGGCCAAGCCCAACTCGACCTACATCTAATAGCATATATGTAGTTTTTTAACGCTTTCATTTTCAATCATAAGGGCCCCTTACATTCCATCTTAATTAATCTTTAGGAATTCATCCAATGAAAGAACAACTAATTTTGTGAGGACTGATCATAGAGCATCAAGAAGAATAGATAGATGCCACCACTTTTTCCAGATTTGATTTTGTAAGTTGATGGTTTGGTAACTATAGGAATGTATTGCTTTGGTCCTATTTGTTTGTATTAAAATATGATGGAATTAAATACATAGAATTTATATCATAAGAAATTAAAAAAACTAAGACCATAACTCAATTTTGAAGAACGAGCATTAAATATTATTTCTTTTTATGGAAATAAAATTAAAGGAAGATAGGGAATAGAATTTGTACCATTAAAAAAATCACCATGTGCCTTCATTCTTAACTGCTTATGGCATAAATTATATGTATTCAATTTCTATTGTATTCTAATATAAACAAGCTTGGCATGTTTGTTTGTACGAGGACTGGAATGGAATAGAGTTAAGGGTCACATTAAGATGAAAAGGAAGATAAGGGAGTTGAAAGTAATGGGCACAAAATGATAAAAAGTTGCTCCTTTCATTTTTTTTTTTTTTTTTTCTCATTTAGTAGTACCTTTTAAGAGTGTTTTTTTTTTTTTTATGTGTATTTACTTTCAACTCCCTCCCCTAATTTTATTCCATTCCACCCCCTCATGCAACCAAACATGCTTGAGTTTCTAAAATATGAATACCAAGCCAGACAAATGACCCTAATGCCTTGGAGATGCCATAAAATGGCTAATCAGGCAGCTTCTCTGGTCTACCACTTGACTAAATATAAAGCTTCCCATCACTTTCTCTCCCGACTGTCACCTCCAATGTAATGAACCTTCATCCTTCAGAACATGTTTAGTTTGCACATAGATAAGTTCCTTTCTGATGTATATAGATAAAAGCTAGAATATAGAATATATAGATACGTTTGTTCGTTGCATGTGTCATGTGTATCCATGTATACATAATAAGATAAAGGTATAGAAGATAAAATATGTATTTTTGTTGTGTTTCTCGCCCCTGTGGGTCAGAGAAAGAGACAAAAGAGAGTGCAAGAAAGGACAGAAGAGAGAACCTTGTAGGGTGTAGTATAGAAAAATAAGAAGGATTCCTTTTGGAGATTTTTAACTTTATTCAGACAATAACACATCTCGTAAACTAGTCTATTTTATTTGTTTAACCATGCTTATCTCTGTTTTTATGTTGCTTTTCCTCGGAATTGCTTCTGCAACAGTACGAACGACCTCTCTCTTTCTTATTTTTATTGTTATTTTTGAAGGTGGCTGGCGGTGGTCATGTGATGGGTCTGCTTGGGGGAGTGGAAGGAGAGAGAGGGAAGGTGGGTTCTCCGTTTTAGAAATTGGAATAGAATCTTCTTTCACTCCCACACTCTATAGGAGATGGTGGCCTTATGTATATAATCCATGGACGTGATGACAAACAACATGAGGGACCCACTCAGTCAGAGGCCATGGGAAGACAATGTTCAAGGGGTTGAAGGTTTTAAAAGGACTTGTCTTCAGCTCACGAGAAAAGATGGGGAGGGGTTGCATGTGAATGCTAATATATGGAAAGAAAAAATATATGGACACATAGATATCTGTTTGTGTACATGCATGTATAGGAAGATATATGTATATGAAAGCCAAAAGAGGTGAAAGTTAATGTATAAGACAAAAATCACGAGGGTGGGTATACAGAAACACCCAATGGGACTGTCACCATGTCAGCAATAGAGTTAAAGAAGATAAGAAGAAGAGGTCAGAAAGAGAAGAGTAGATTTAGAAGGTGTTTCTCTCAGAGATGGGTGCATCAGAGATTGGAACTTGAATCTGACTTGGCTTATTGTTTCCTACCCCCTTTTTTTTTTTTTCACTGACTGTTGCATATAGTCTATTACATGTCTTTGGGTCTTCTGTGGATTCAAATCCTCTGTGACTCAAGAAGTAGAATGATTTGAACAGGACACATGGCAAGTTTTTTTAGAGCTTAATTAGAAACTGTCAATATAAATGGACTTCATAATCTAGCTAAGGCACTGCCCATATAAGTGGGCTTCATAATCTAGCTAACAAAAAAAAAAGAATTATAACTAAATGTTAATAATCATCTGATCTAAGGTGAGAAATAGAAGCCTGCGATATCAACTTTGCCTTTTATCTGTCTATTTTGTGGGTTTTGGTCAATCTTCCTATAATATAAGGTCATGCTTGGCAATCAAACTTGAAGTCAAATAAAACCTACACTTGGAAATTCTAAATCTCTGAGGATTTGTGCTGGTAAAATTCCATATGATGGACATTAATAGGTCTAACATTCCAGCTTAGGATTTAGAGAACCTTATTTTTGTGGATCACACTACATTGATTTTTCTAAGGGATATGCATCAATATGCACCAAAATTGATGTGGAATCCTCAGCTAGACAAATAATCAGAGAGGAATCCCTATTCGAGGACAATAAAGAAATCCTCAAATTGCAGATTCCTCCCAAATTTCTTACCTATTACCCAACTGCCCGAAGGACTATTTTAATTCAAAGAAAATAGACAGATTAAACAGGTGAAAAGTCAGTATAAAACGCCCCTGTAGAAAGTCTTCTTACATTCAAGCTTTCAAACTTATGTCATTTTGATTTCATCCATGGGATATCCAGAGTGAAATCAATTTCCTTTGTTACTGATGCTTGTAATGTGAACCATTCATTCATGTGGCTCAGCTACATGGAGTGAATTATAATGGTGGTCAGAGATCAGAACTTTTAAACCAAGGGAAAGTTTGGGCTTGTCGAAGGTGGATCCCACAATATAAGATGAATGAGATTTTGCTGATTTTGGCGGCATGTAGCTGAAAATGTGGAAGGATTTGTTCTGGCTAGACTCATTGGACTGTCAGGGCACTTTATAAAAGCTACCAATTACCATCCTCCTCTCATTGCGCCTCCTTAAATTTAAACTGTTCACGAATGTTACCCACTCTCATTAATGGGCCATGAGTCACTCCATATAGTGTAGGTCCACCTTCGGATTGATCTCTTCACAAACATGAGAAATTCAAGGGTTCCATCCATCTCACTCTCGTGTAATTATTTGTAAAAGTAGAGACTATTCAGTAGTTCCACCCTCACACCTATAAATCCATTCTCCATGTGCTTGCCCATCTTCAGATTTCACTCCAATTCGAAGTTCTCGGTACAAGATTATTAGTGCATATTGTTATATTTGCTCATCCCCAAATTTCACTTCAATTCTAGTTATGCACAGAGCAAAATTCATCATATATATACATATAAAATTTTGATTTCACTCTTTATCTTTTATTTCAATCACTTGTTTTTGGCATCGATCAACTCAAATTAGACTATAGTCTTGTTCAAAGCTGATACTAGAAGGTATAATTTCAAGCGCTTTGGATTTTATAAATGGGTCTAATTGATGAAATTATGAGGATGGCCTTAGAGAATTCATCAAGACTTACTCGTAATGGGAGTCAGCCCATTTGAGCAGTTCAGTTTCGTTATCCTCAGAAGGTTCCTTACAAGTGGTTCTCCCCAACTTCTCTAAAGTACTACAAAAACAAAGGAAAGAAAAAAGGTTTATAAGGTCCACTAGTTCTGCAAGATCAAAGAGGGCTTTAAATTTTAACTTTCTCCAAAAACACAATTCCACCAGGGATTGTTATAAGATATCCGAAAAAATGCATGCAATCAAATGATTAGTCACTAAAAAAATGAAGGTTCCTATTTCTGCTGCCATCTGTTTCATAGATTGGGACAATGGCAATTGATAACTTTTAAACAAACCACTACATTGGTTAGAAACTAATCATATCTTTCATTATAGAAAATTATCTCAATTTATATATAAATAGAGATAAAAAAAAAAAAGTACTAACAACCTAAACCCTATGCTCTCTAGCCTATTCCTAATATCCCTAACACCCTCCTGCAATCATGTGGTCCTTTCCTGAAAGGGTTGTGTGATTGTTAATATAAAAGTATAAAAGAATAAACCACACGATCTCTAAAAAATATAGGAGGCAAATATTTGGTGGAAATGGTCTCCATGCCTTATTTGATGATCAATGTATGTCTAGAAAGAACATCAATGTAGCATGCCACGCTTTTTGAGTTTGTCAATGTCGGTGGCCCACTAGATTAGATTTATATAATCTCTTTTAGAAGCTTGTAATAATACAACTTGATGAAAATGACGAGACCGTAAGACTTGCATAAATGCACGAATAATGGAGCTTTTTTTTTTTTTTTTTTTCTAAGTGGAAAAGGCTACACCAGAATTATTGGGGCAACATAAGAGGCTTGACCATGGCCGACCTTATTACAAGATCACCACCAAGCTATTACTCTGATACCATGATAACTTTGGAACAAACCAATAGATTGCATGAAAATTTACTGTGCCTTTTATTAGAGAAAATCATCTCAATTTATACGTAAAATGTGATAAAAAAAAAAAAGAGTTAACAACCAAAACCCTATCCTATCTAACCTATTTGTAATATCTGTAACAGCAATGTCTAATAAATTCTACATTTTCTTTGGATGACTAATCACGAAAATCCCTTCATGTCTAATAGAGCCAGTGGGCCCTACAAAAGCTCTACTATTGATTTAAATTTAAAGTCACTTCTGAAATAGAAATTGTCACCTTTCAGCATTTTTTCCATTTTCTAGGGTTCGAGCAATCTTGTTTCCAACTCTCTTTCATCACATTTTTCTAATTGCTTTAGATGAAAGAAATTAGTTTCTAATTTGTCGATGTTACTTAATGGTGTATGACACCTTTTTTTTTTTTTCAAACAATAAAAAAAAAGCCCATTGTTTCAATATCTCAACTCACACAATCAAGTACGCAGCCTCCAATTGAGAGTACAGTCCACTCTTACCTGTAGTTGGGAGTTGAAGCCAGGGATAGCTCAGTTGGTTGGATAATATTCCATTTCTCACCTAACTACCTATCATTTTATCTCCGACTTCTCTTCCTATGTGAGCAGATTTCTCTCCCTATGTAAGTGGCATTATCTCCCCATTGATCCCAACTTGCTTGGTTGGGTGCCAAAATATAAAAAGACTACAGTTGGAAGAATAAGAACTTATGAGATATTAGATTATCAAAAGGGAGATTCTCATTATAATCCTCTGATTCTAAAATCAAAGAGATTTTTGGTGATGTTCTTTAGAGGGGGCCCACTTAAGTATAATTCCAATTGCTGAAAAATAAAAAGATACTAGATTAATTATCAAGAGGGAAATTGTTATTATCATCTGATTATGAGTTGAAAGAGATTTTTTTTGGGTGAAGTTCTTTAGTGGGTCCCACTTGGTATAATTCCGACTGCTCATGAAGCTGGTCTGTGTAAGAGTGGGATCCGGTTAGAGCCCATTGGCAAGGGTGCATTATTTTTGAAAGTTAAGATCTCGGTTGGTTCCAGTAATAGCATGATGTGACTCTTCAATTTTATCCAAAACATGGAAATAAACCTTGAAAAGATGAGTTGTGCCATTCACTTAACTTTATTATCATCAGCATCATAGAAATGATCAAAGCAATCCATAGGGTATCTCCATCAAATAATTACCCATCATATTCCCATTGATGGTTTCCATCTCTTTCTTTTTTTTCCTTCTACTTCATGTACCCACCCACCACAGTATTATTATTCAAACCAATGCTCCTATTTCCAAAAGTATCATAACAAATTTGCTTGGAGCATTACAAGAAAGCTGCATTTTCAGTTATCCGTGAAACTTTTAGTGGCAATAATTCCACCGCCTGAGCCCACATGGCCATGGGGCACTAAGCCGAGCCAAGCCGAGCCATATATGAGAAGAAGAAGTAGAAGAAGTAGAAGAAGAAGGAGAAAGAGGGCTTTGTTGTGTGCAGTAAAAGAGCCAGTAAAGGTGGAGAGCATATATGATATTGAAGTTTGGAATATTTGAGTAGAAAGAGTAGTAGAAGAAGAAGAAGAAGAAATGTCGTCACAGGCAGCTTTAAATCCCATCACGTAGTTCGATGTATCATGTTTCTGCAAGTAGAAAATGATGGGATTCCAGTGGGAAAGCTAGTGGGGATTAAACAATAAAAGGCCAAGTTACATAACAAATAATAAGAGAAAAAGGTATACATGGAGAGAGAGGCACGGAGAGAGAGAGAGAGAGAGAGAGAGAGAGGACTACTCGTCTGACGTGAAACCACCAAAACGCCAACTTTCGCCAGATATTTACAACTCTACTACCACAGTACCATTTTTTTGATGAATTGATCAGGGATGGTTTTGGTAGTCCAGAGGGTCACCCAAAAGCATGTATGGTCAACCACTAGGGTGCCATTTTTTTTTTGTATATAACTGATCATAACCGTTGAATCACCAGGCTACAGTTGAGATGGCATTAATTTCATGTGTTTAGTGATAACAAGCATTCATATGGAGGACCCTGATACTTTGTATAAAATCCCAGGTCCATCAGTCCATCCTAACCCCTTCATTAATGGCCCACAAGTTAAATAACCCATTTTATATTAAAAAAAAAAGGTAGTTAGTTGATTCAATATCCCAGTCCATTCCCACTTGGATGGGTGATTTAGGTGGGCCCCACTAAGAGTGATAATCCATTCTTAATGTACATGTGAAAGAACGGCAGGTGATTTATTCTTGTTCATCTACCTAACTTGTTGAGTATTTTTAGAGAAGAGTCCTCCAAAAATCTTCACTATGGGGTCCACTTTTTCTCAATCCAAAATTTATACCACTGAGAGTGTGTGCTTGAATATCACACTTCAGAATCCCCTACTATCTTTTTACCAACCAATTGGGTCCTACAGTGGACTTCTCATGTGGATACAGGGCATCTGATCGATTGATAACATATCATCTCTCATTTTCTCAGAGCATTCCTGAAACCCAACGCATTGTAAAGTCAATAAAATTCTTTCATAGTGGGACCCCACCAAACGAACCATTCCATTGATGGAGGACCAAACCCACCACCACAAAGACAGTAAAAGACCCAGAGGCACTTAATCCTATACACTCACCAAAACAAATAGAGAGAGGGAACAGTAAACCAAGCCACATTTTCCATTTCCGTCTCCTTCTCCTTCTAAAAGGCACATATATAAATGAAATAGATTTATAATATACACACCCAGATCTGACTCTAGAGAGTTGAGACAGATAGAGGGAGAGAGAGAGAGAGAGAGAGAAGGTGATAGTAACAGTGGGGGCAGGGCAGCCCATCAGTCCATTACAAGCATCAGCGCGTGTGCGTGATTTAAGTGCGTGTGCGCGCGCGTCCAGAGTCAGTAGAGTAGAATAGAGAGAGTCACGGGTTTGTCTTGAAACTCCCCTTCACAGTCCATCAGACAGACAGACACATATTCCCCCACTAGAAAACCGAGGAAAAAACACACAAACCCCCACTCCACATCTGCATTAACATTACCTTACCATTACCATACAATAAAATAAAAAAGGAGGAAAAAGTACCCCATCTCATCTTACTTACTGCTGGTTACTACTAACACATTCAAAAACCCCATCCACACAGACACACACACACTACTACTAGTACCAAACACCCCTCTTATATCTCATCTCTACTGCTTCTTCTTCTTTCTACCTTTTAAACCCTTCCTTTCTCATCTCTCCTTGTAAGCTTCCTCATGGCTCTCATGTTAGACAATTGCGAGGGTATATTGCTGTCCTTGGACTCACATAAATCGGTCCCTGCCCCATTCCTTACTAAGACCTACCAACTTGTAGACGACCCTTCTACTGACCACATCGTCTCTTGGGGTGAAGACGACTCCACCTTTGTTGTCTGGAGACCCCCTGAGTTCGCTCGAGACCTCCTCCCCAACTACTTCAAGCACAACAACTTCTCTAGCTTCGTTCGACAGCTCAACACCTACGTTAGTCTCTCTTTTTCTCTATAATCTTCTTCTTCTTCTTCTATCTATTTTTTTTCATTTGGGTTCTTCTCTAACAACCCCCAAAACACAAAGAAAGAAGCAAAGAAAGAAAAAGAATTCTTTTTTTATTTTCATTTGATGAGGAGCAAGATTTTACTTTCTGGGGTGCTATCTTTTTAGAATGTTGTGTGTTTCTGTAGTGAATCTATTTGATTTTTTGTTGGGTTCTTTTTGTTTGTAGGGATTTAGGAAAATCGTCCCTGATAGATGGGAGTTTGCTAATGAATTCTTCAAGAAAGGAGAGAAGCATTTGTTGTGCGAGATCCATAGAAGAAAGACTTCACAACCCCAAGTCTCTATGAATCACCATCATACTTCCATGGGTGGTTCTACAACACCAGGGTTCTTTCCTTTCCCTGGCAGAGCTAGCATCTCTCCTTCGGACTCAGACGAGCAAGCGAATTGGTACGAATCGTCGCCTCTCTCGTCTCCAAGAGCCCCACCTGCGTGTGGATCGGCCTCGGCTCTCTCCGAAGACAATGAGAGGCTAAGGCGTAGCAATTCCATGCTTCTTTCAGAGCTCGCCCACATGAGGAAGCTCTACAACGACATCATCTACTTTGTTCAGAACCATGTGAGGCCTGTTGCCCCAAGCAATTCCTTCCCTTCTTCTCTCATGATCTGTAACACTTCCGCTCCCGCTATTGCTGCGAATACTTGTCCTTCTCTAGTGCAAAAGCCTCTTCATCAGCTTCTGGGGCTTCATCAATCTCTTCCAAAACAAGCTCATGTTAATGGATCTTTGAACTCTAGTAGTACTTCGAGCAGCTCACTAACCATGTTTGAAGAGCCCCCCAACGATGGTAACAATAGTTCTCGCCCAAAGCTCTTTGGGGTGCCTCTACATTCCAACAAGAGATTGCACCCGGAACCCCCATCACCTTCCATGGAGCCTAACTCACGTAAGGCTCGTTTGGTGTTGGCTAAAGAAGATTTAGGTTTGAATCTCATGCCCCCATCTCCTTGTTAGTTCTCTCACAAGTCATTCAAGCATTTGTGGGTTTCCTATCCCTTTGTTGCTTGTTTTTTTTTCCCCCTACTAAATCACTTTGATTGTGTTTTTTTTTTTTTTTTTTCTTTCGTCTGAGTCGAATACTGTTATGAATGAATGTTTGTATATAAAGTGAGTGTCCTCCCAAACATGAATGCTGGTGGGTTTTTGGTTAGAGTGAGGAGAATATTTAAGTTTTTCCCATAGTCCACACCATCATCTTCTCCATTTTAATGGCTTGAGTGAGGGTTTTCCAAAGTGTAATTGTATGCTCTCAATGGTAAGATTTTCATCTAATGAAATCGATATTTTTTTTCCTTCCATGTTTTATGAAAGAGAGATTGATTCTTCTGATTTTTCTCAGTGTCGAATGAGAAAGCTGAGATGGATCTCAAAAATCATTGAATGTGTGTTCTAGGGTTACCTTTTGCTGGATGCCATTAATGTGAGATTGCAAAGACCTTCGGACAATTTGAGGTGTGAGGTGTACGGTGCAACGTATTTGGGATGCGGGTGATACAAAATACGTAGGCTTTTCCAAGTACATGACAGGTATTTTGGAATCTTCTGCAACAAAAATTTCAAAAAGAATCGCAGTGTCTGATGTACTTGTGCAGAGTACTTCATATTCTATTAGCTCGTGAACACCTCTCTCTCTCTCTCTCTCTCTCTCTCTCTCTCTCTTGGCTGTTTGCTGGCCATAGATGGTTGCTTGCCTGCACTATAAATGTAGCAGTCGTTATGGGCAATGGGAGCCATTGATCTGGTGGACAACCTATCCAGATATCGTCCATTTAATGCAGAATGCAGCTGATATATTTAGTCATTGTCTCTTTTTAACCACCCATTTCTTTCTCCTTCAATGCACCAACCTAATTTGGTAGTACGTGATTTCTATGACATTGTCCAGATATCCTAATAGAAGTACGATCAAGTTTGTGATTATTTCTTGTATGGAATGCAATCCTCTATTGATGCCTTGTTCAACAAAATAAATAAATAAATTGGTGACATTATTCTTGTCAATACTTTCGCTCTTGGGAAAGTTCAAAGATCATCAAATATCAAGGGATTCATTCATTAACTGATTGTAGAGTTATCTTTATTTGGGCTTCCCTAATCATAGATGAGGATAAAAAAAATCTCAGTGACAGTAACCCATAATAACAATGATGACCATAACAGTTGAAGAATCTTAAGACTACATTTCCATAAATTGATTGTATGATATTATTAAACTAAAGGTTACTACTTATCTATGAGTGAATAAGATTTTAAAAAATTCTTAATCAAGTTCTAATTAAAATGTATGAAATATATCATATATATCTTTTTTTTTTCAAAGGTAAGAATAAGATATATAGCCCCATTTGGGAATCTATCTTATATCTAACAACAATAAGTGTATTAGTTCCTCCAAACCAAATGTTACTTTTGCTTTTTTTATTAAAAAGATGAATCAATCTTATTTTGCTTGCACTCACGTGCATGTGTGTGTGTGTGTGTGGAGAGAGAGAGAGAGAGAGAGAGAGAGAGAGAGAGAGAGAGAGAGAGAGAGAGAGAAGAGATTTAAAACAACACAGATGAAATAAAGACTAGGAAGACTAAAACAACACAGATGAAATAAAGACTAGGGAGAGTGTCCTGAATGACAAGAAAAATGGCCACACAAGGGAAGAGGGAGGCATTGAAAGGTTGCTATCCTTCTCCACACGAAAAACCTTTGCCTTTTCCTACTTTTTTAGTCTCCTGATGAAGCTCCGAAAGACCCCTTTGGACCCCCATCCCTTTCTCTTATTTCTAGCTCTCTCTCTCTCTCTCTCAATCTCTGAGCTGTTTGACTGTTAGATGATAAACAGGTTCCTAGGCCAAAGAAGAAGAGATGCTTTCTCTTTTTATCTTTGCCTGCATTTGTTTCCAATTCCGAAGAAAAGAAAGGTTAGTATTAAAGTTTGACTACGCATTTGGGTGTCTGCCCAATGGAGTTGTTTTTCGTAACTCTACGCACAAAAGCTAAAAAGGAAAAGGAGAGGATTGAGAAAGAAGAAAGTGAGAAAGAAAGAAAGAAAGATTGGAAAGCCCGCTGCGAAAAAAGAGAAAAAGGAAGGATAGAGGGGATGGTAGATTCTCTAAAACGCCTTAAAAGAAGAGAGACTACCCCAGAATGCTTCAATCCACACCGTTGGATCACTCACTCTTACCAATCACATGAACATCTACCTTTCTCAAGGATTGGCATTTTGTTGTTGGTGGTTTCGATCATATTCCTTCCAATCATCCCCTTTGATTTGATGGCTGTTGAGAAACAAGCGTCGGTGTCGTAACCATCTCGGCCTCGTAAGCAGCACATAATATCGGTCCGATCTGCGATAACTTATAGGGCCATGTGCTCACAAATTTCTAGTGGGGCTAAAGTGGTCCATAAAATCACACACCACCTCCCCCTCAACTAATTCTGAAGTTTTATATACCCAGTCATTTAGGTATCATGATTCGAGTCTCCATCATCACAAACTGGTAAGTAAGTAGAGGTGGGACAACCCTCCCAACCAATTTTGAAATTTATAGCATTTTGATTAAGTGATTAGGATGATGATTCAAACTCCTTTGTTTGTTCACGATGAGGTGAACAATAGTACTCAGCCGAAGAGGCCCTTAAAATAGATTTCTTTCAGCCTAATTGGTTGATTTGGACTTTGAACTGAAAAACTAAAACAATAGAGATGTTTAGCAATATATGCTGGTCTGGCCCACATCATTCTGTTTTGACGTTACATCATTGGTTGAAATATCAGTATCAAAGAAACTAGTGGTATCATCTGTGTCGGTGATACCTACTGTATCATTCCCATATTGGGGTGGTTCTAAAAATGAGTGAAAAAGTCTAAAAGTTTCAAGATTTTTAATGTTTTTTTTTCCAGTCCATTTTGTGTGGGAAATGAGACCCTGCACCGCTCTAAGATGTTGAGTTTCAAAAATTGACACAGATTTTATGTAACTTTTAACACGTTAAAGTAAATCTTTTGAGGGTACTTTAAAGACAATCAACTGAAGATTTTATATTATTTAAGGTTAGGTGCCAGATTGAGTGTTTTCCTAATGAGTTTTTTTCTTTTTTCCTTTCTCGTAATCATTCAATATTAATCTTTTTTTTTCTTTTCAGTTGCAAGTTAGATTGTTTTGATTATCAAATAAATGTAGTTTCTAGGAATAAATTCAAAACCAAGTTGATAAGATATTAATCATTTTTATTCTTATGGATGATTTATGTTATTGTAAGTGTGTTCTAAATGTCAAATTAGGTTTGTGAATTAATCTAATAATATCATAGTACATCAATGAGCAAACATATAGGCAAATTTAGAAATGTTCTCATATTATGTTAATATCGACCTCCTTTTTTCTATCATTTCTTTTTCTTTCTACTATTGATTATTTATTATTATTATTGGGAATTAACACGTGAAAAATATAAAATTAACATGTGAGAAATACAAACTAACGTTATATAACCAATGAAGTTGTTTACCATTTGTATATCTATTTACTATATTTGTAGTATTAACATAAATAATTTTATTATCTACTGCTATTTCTTGATAATATTTCAAGAAAGAACTAAATTTTGAAAATATCCTAACAGTTTGCCAAGATGATAATTTCTCGAGAATGACTTACAGGGTCCAAACCCTCTGGAATTGAAATGGCCAATGCCCTAAACTTAAGTACATTTGTGGCCTTATAGCCACAAAAAATAAAAATAAAAAAATACCTAAGTACATCTGTGGCCCATGTGCATATAAATGGTTTAAGGATATTACAAGACAAGCACCTTTTTTCTCCAAAGAAGAAATACGCATTTGGGGCCTATGATGTAGGGACATGGGTTTTACAAATAGAAAGTGAATTGTATCAGATATCATTCAATACCAAACATTGTTCATTTTCAAGTATTTGTACATCATAGTTTGGGTTTCATTTTCTTTCTTTGCTTAGGCTGCCATTGTATTGCTTTTGCTTGTTTGCTAATTCAGGGTGTATACTAAAAGAATGCTATTGGGAAGCTGAACACTTTTGCACACTGTATGGCTAAACTTGGTGGGTCTAGTTTTCATCAGGTGTCATGGTCAAATATTTTTGCGTATGGTTCTCTGAGAAGCTATTTCGATGTATTCCTCCTATGTTGTTTAATGAAATTCCCTTTATTTACCAAAACCAAAGTCGAAGGCTTGTAGGGCATAATTTCTTTTAGTACTGATTGAACTGTTTAAGGATCCTGTGATTAGGGGTAGAATAGATGGGAAGGTGTCTTTATCGAATAGGGTCATGCAAAAAAGAAAAATCAGCCCACTAGATTACATTATCCCTTGATTTAACAGCATTAAAATCTAATGGTCTTTTAACTATAGATTTGTTTGAGATCCGGTCCAACGGTGAGTAAAGATGAGCATAAAATTGGACATGGAGACAGATTAGAAGGCGATAAGAGTGTGCAAGTAGCTGCATTGATCAAAGGAGGGCTCAAGTGGGCCTCATAGAGCTGGATTGTACATGCAGTCCATTCATATGAGAAAATCCCCCGCTATTTCAGGCTTCTGAGCTGGACCTGAACTTAATTTTGTGGCCCAAATAACACAATGGGCCTGATCTGGGATATTTATGTTAAAAAGTCTGGCCGGCCCTGACATATTTTGAACAAAAACACAAATAGATTTTCCAAATGGAGTGGCCTGCCATGCCCAATCTGGATCTAGGCTAAGTGGGTCGAGAATTTTAATTAAATGGGCTGTGCTTGAACGAGCTTCTATTGGCACCATCAAGCCCAGTAACACCTCTAGCTTTCACCTACTTTATATTCACTGTTAGTGATGAGGGGTTCTAGATGGTGATGGAAAAGTCTCACCACACTAAAGATGGGGGAAAAAATGCGGCCCATTTGGTGATGCTAACCCTTGATTGTAATTTCAATACTTCTTAGTTTTTTTATTATGAACCTTCCTGTATTCCTTCAGATCATCTCTGTAGGCATTCCTTGATTTTTAAGTTTGCTATCAAGCTTCAACAAGTTCTATATGTAGCTTTCTAATTAAACACTTATTTTTACTCCCCGCCTGAGTCTACCAAACTCAGGGAAACCATTCTGGCCAGCACAGGGCCCAGGCCCATTGTTAGCCATATGTACTGTGTAGAATAGAACCCCCACAGTCGGCGGGGTGCTAACCTCAGCATGGGCATGATAACTAATTGGAATACCAGTACGTACATGTCCAGGTCCACTGTAAGTGACCCAGATTATACATTTCATATAGCCCGATAATGGATGGTGGTGGATTCTGTTAAACATAAAAAAAATAAATTGCGTCCATCAGTGCATAGACAAGTAGACCACTAAGAGCTTGTTCGGTAACTGGTGAGGAATCCGATTTTGATATGAAAATTCACAAAAGTGAAGATTTTCAAATCGTATAGGGAGAGGTCGGACTTAAAATTTCTCAAAATGAGGATTTCATTTAGTCTAAATCCTCACGGAATTACAATTATCACACATGGGTATTCTGTGACTTTGTGAAAAGCAGTAATCTCTCTCTCTCTCTCTCTCTCTCTCTCTCTCTCTCTCTCTCTCTCTTTTCGAAAATTTGGTTGCCAAATTTCTGCCAATTTCTGTCCATATTTTGACCTGGTCCTAAGAAACAGCTAGAATTTTAAAGAGGCCCCACCTGAAAGCCAGCCCCATCAGCACAAAATCTGCTTATTGAAACATGGGAGACAATGAATCCTCCATAATTGGCAAAGATGTCCTAGTACGTCCTGTTGGTGTAATTGGGGTGTGTGGTCAGTTGGTCCCCACTTGGACAACCCAAGCACTAAAAGAGTTTCCTCCTTTTTTTTTTTTTTTTTTGCTTCTTTGCTAAGTAATGGAATTAAAAGTCTATAAGTTGCTTCCAACTCAATAATTAGGAGTTCATGATGGGCAGGAAAATATGAAAGCCATATAAATTCAATGAACATGCTACTTTGGTCTTGACCTGTTAATTCAAAGTATTCTGTGGATTTCTGGCAGTCAGCAAAGGCACCTAATTATGACTCCAAATGAGAGGGAAAGAATCGAGTGCCGACTTCTTCAGCAGGTGAATCAGCTGAGTCAGACCATAAAAAGGAACATAATATAAAATACAGGTTATAAAAGCCATTGTCATCCTCAATTTTTTATTGCAGCCAACCTATTTGTAGGGCAGGCTTAGGGAGTCTGAAACTTTTTCGCTCTCAAGGCAATGCTTGTTTAAGGATTTATTGCTGTCCAGAAAAGGCTCTAATTTCACTTGGACTATTTTTTTATGGTTTGGTGCAGCGCGCTCTTTCCTTTTGAAAAACAAAAATTTTGAACTGATTTAAGTCAGAGTTAACAAAAACCATTTCCTATA
This sequence comes from Camphora micrantha, assembly GCA_003546025.1. NCBI lineage: Eukaryota > Viridiplantae > Streptophyta > Magnoliopsida > Laurales > Lauraceae > Camphora > Camphora micrantha. Next base: position 36,760,245 of record QPKB01000009.1, read on the forward strand.
AGAGAGAGTGAATAGCAGAGCAGTTCAAAAAAAAAAAAAAAAACCATGAAATAGCAGAGCAGTTGGAATCACAACTCAATGTCGTCCGCACAAAACCTTACAAATCTCAGATTCATTTGCGATGCATGGTTTTATACAATTTCACTAATGTTTCCTACAAACCAGGTGCATTATAGTTCATTCAGCAAAACAAAATTTAAGATGTAGATCTGAGAATTCATAGGTTGTTTGCACTAGAGAAACCACTGAAATGAATGTTAAGAGGGATTGCCATCAATATTCAATGGAACATCAGAACTCAAATGGGAAAACAGAAAAAACAAAAAAAACAAAAAAAAGGAGCAATAATCATGAATTTATGTGGTCCCAATCCACAAAGATTGATTTCACAATCAGGCTGAACCTTATCATAGTAAAATTTCATCACAAATGATAAAAGCAGTAAGTACAGAAACTTCACTTCCTTTTCTGTTTAAGAGAGAACAGGAAACGCCAACCTAGAGAATTCACAACAAAGACAGTTCCAACAAATGGTAAAGAAAAACTTTTCAGGAATGCATATCCAGACAGCTTGAAGACAAGACCAAAATATATTTTCCCTGTCATTTTTTCTGATGCACAAGGTGAAAAATGTACCAAGGACTTCCATAATGCACGGTTCCATGTGAAATATGCCACTGAACACAAGCTAATTTTACTGAAGTATCAAAACATGGACATAAGAACAGTCAGTAAATATAGTAGAATGACGAAAAAAGCCACCCATTCATGCAACTCCACCAAAAGATAAGAGCATTTAAAGATAGTCAGTCTTTTTTTCAGCTTTTTTCTCCATAATCAAGCTTGCAAGTTTGTAGAGCAACAAGTTAAGGAATTTACCAGAACCAGAGATAAAGGCTTAGCTAGGCATAAAACTCTTCCCCACATAAAGGGCATTAGAGCATATCTGCCAGCCAAGCAATGAGGTGGATGACACCCAGAAAAATCAATGTATAAGAAAAGTCCCACCTTGGTGCGGCATCAACCAACTAGATCTTCTGAAAACAGCATCTGAGTAACCCAATCCCTAGGGTAACAATCGAGAGCTATATGTCAGGTATAAGAAATCATCCCCTAAAGTGGAATTCTTCACACCCAGCCAGAAGGAGGATAAACCCCCACACAGCTTCGGTGACAGAGACCAACAAATCTAAAACGACTTATCACTTATCCCCTAAAGCAGAACCCCTCACAAGCAGCCAGAAGGGTAATTCTCAATAATAATAATAATAATAATAAAAACCTTCAACTCTAAATCTCCCTAATGCATTACATCCAAATGTATAGCAAAACAAACACAACTAGAACCCAAGACTCCTAATGAAACTAGAAATTAATCAAGACATCTAATTGAATTAGAAAGCTAATCCTAGACTCCTTTAAGTCCCACATGTGGGCCACAGGTCTGGTTTAGTTGGACAATAGGGTTTGCATCAGATATTTTAATATAGAATATACGAATCATGTTACAATGGCTTTTATGAGTGGAGTGGAAGTTAAAATGGTTCCTACATAAGTCATCATATATTTCTATTTGACGCATTCCATTGGAAAAAGTAACATGCAGTCAACATGATTGTCTGAAATTTCGATACAATAGAATAAAATCATGAAGTGTCCATGTCATGTTTGGTCTCAGTAGACATCAAAATCCAGCATGTCCAGGGTGCATGGTTAACTCATACAAAAGAAACCGTGCAAAACAGCCTTCAGATAGATAACATTAAAACCTGAATAGCAACATATATTGCATTCTAAGAATCACCTTACAAGTCAAAACAACAACAATAAACAACCTAAAGGCACAATTTAAGGAACATTTCACAATTGCCAGAAGGGTGAATTTCAAGGACAAATTTCATTTTCACAAGCTTTGGTTCCATAACATGAGATGCATCAATCAATGGTTTTGAAGAGATTCATTATAGAAAAGTTTAATTATCGAAAAAAAGAAAAAGAAAAACAGAGTAAAGTTTATCCCATAATAAGACTAGGAAGAATTACAAGAAATGTTTAGGATTCTTTCATAGATTTACAAATCATAGTTATACGGACCTTACAAGGTGCCACCCTCATTTTAAATCAAGCCTCTAGCCACTTCTTCTTAGGTAACCACTTGACGAAATTTGAGAACAACTACTTTCTTGCCATCACACTCTTAACTCCCTCCTATTCCTACTCCCACTTCATGTAACTAAGATGAAATGGCCTAGTGCCTTACACATACAATTCAAGAACTTAAATTGGACAGAGCAGGGACAGTTTTCACACAAAAATGAATTATCGGATATAATAGACATCATAAGTATATGGGTATAATAGCTTCTAATACATACAAGAAAACACAAAGGATCTTTGATGGGGCCAATCTATTATGAACCAGAACCTTGCATACCATGCCTGACAGTGGTAGAAAAAGCACTCATCATACAAATACCAACATTAGAACAAATAAATAAAGCACACTTTATCTAAGGGTTAAAATTTTAATTCCCTAATCAAGATGACTTGATCTAACAATAATCTTCTTGTAGCCCCCTGCCTACCTCTCATCCCCCATGATTGGAATGCAACATGGACAGCACAAAGATGGATTATAGATAGATAGAGATATATAGATAGCTACATAACACCTATTAGAATCTTAGAATTAGCGTCCTAACTCCCGAATCTTACAATTCATATCAAATCCTAAGGAAAATGATACGTGTCTATGCAATGAATTCCATTTACATGTGATTCTTAGGATTCATTTGTGAATCTTACGATTCCATACTTGTTTCACTGAATCGTGAGATTCAAGCGATTTGTCCATGCGAGAATACCCACAACCAAGAGGTTAATATAAATAATCTTTTATTTTATTTTATTAGAAATTCCATTTTTAAAAGGTCATTTAGTGATTGACAAAACCTCCAAAGAATTGTTGCGGATTATGATACGCTTTAGAGATGAACAAGGAACAAGCATTCGACTAAAGCATTCGGTTGTACATATGCAATTGTCTCTTTCCTAAATTGTTTTCAATTTTTTTCATGAACACTTTTTTAACTTCATGGAACATCTTAACATGCAAGAGTGATGAATTGATTTGAATTTTACTTACATTTTTTATAACAGTAAATTTTATTCCAAAGAAGAAAGAGAACAAAACAAGGCAAAACAATGAAAAAAAAAACAAACAACAAGACTAATGAACATAAAACAGAAGAAAGCTAAACATCATAAGAAATGATTAAACGAAACACCCCTTCCCTAGCAAGGCCATCTGCTACATGCCTACATCATTTACTTCGCGAAGAACATGATAAGAAGTAGCTCCTAATTGATCCGAGATATCATGCACCACCTCCACCAAATCCACCAAAAGCCAAATATAAGACCTTCCAGAACGCCACTGAATTGTTGAAATAGAATCTCCTTCAATAATTTCATTATATCCTCCCAACTTTCATAACTCACGGCACCCAATCAATAAGCATATACTTCAGCTCCATTAGAATCTAAAGAGCTCATTGGTCCTAAAAAGTTTTTTTTACAACATGTCAACATTCCCTTTAGAATCACGAATAACGCCATCAATACCTCCCATGTTGATATGCTGAAAATAACTGCCATCAAAGTTCAGCTTGAGAAGACCAGCCGAAGGAGGACTCCAATTCATTTTGTGCATGGATTTGGAATGCCAATCTCCTTGTAAATGGGCTGTCCAAGACCTATTTGAATCTTCCAAAGAAACACCAACAAATTCGCCCTTCCTAATTGCTCATTCCGAAGCATTCCAAACAACTGACTGAACAATCTTGTCTAAGGTTCTGAATTATATTTTTATTTTTTGATCTAAAGAGAAAAATAAATGAGAATAAAAAATAACTATTGCAACTTGTTTATATTTTCAGTATCATTGATATCTTAAACATATTTAACTACTTATAATATCATTTATGATATATTAACTTCAATAATGTTCTTCATATGATTGTATCATAGTCTTACTTATCATTGTATTTATGCTGCTATAGATGGAAAATGGATGGCTTATTAATAACTGTTTTTTCGTAAGTTATTAATTATTTTTTCATTTTTAGAGAGAGAGAGACTCCTCTTTTAACATACAACTGATCCTGCCAGTGGCACCCACCAAGATGCATGATAGTGAGCGGAAGATGGGAACATCTAGGTATAGGATGATAAGTCAAAAGGGAGCATTGTCTGATCATATTACCCTTCAAGAACCCCCAACATTGGACAAGTTTCAGCCCTCGTACAAAGCACATGTTTCTGTGATTTAATTCAAGAGGTGAGTAATAGCTGGATAAATGTAAATTTGGGGTTAGTGCCATTCCTCTCGGGGGAGGGGGCAATGAGAGTGAAGGCGTTAAATTGATCATGGGCATGTTGAATAAATACAAAATTAATTGCAATGAGGTTCAGCTACATCCAGCAACAGATATATAGAAAATATAGAAGGATCAAATGTTCTACTAAATAGCATGAGAAGCACATGAAACACAATGAGAAGAAGTATACTTAGATATGAGTAGTAATCCCAAACTAGAAAAAAAAAAAAAAAAAAAAAAAAACATGAAGCGATCGTGATTCATTAAATATAATATCATAACCAAGTTATCTCATTACATATAGACCTCCATGCCAAGAAACTTAGAGGACTGACACAGGGGACAGATGCTGAGTTTACTCTCACAATCCTTGCAAAGGCAGAGATGCCTGCAAGGCAACAAAAGCATGCATACTTCATTCACTCTGCAAACCTTACAAGTCATCAAGTCTTTCAAGTCCTTGTTCTCCTTGCTAACAAGAAGGTGGAAGTCAATGGCCCCGCCATTGCAACAAGATGCCGTGTCATCTACCTCGCTGTCTCCGCACCCCTCTTTACTATCCTTACTCTGGGCAACAACTTGCTGCAGATTATATTTTAGGGTATTGATCATGTTCTCATTGCATTTGGCCCGGTGTTGCCACGCTCCTGCCTCTATGTTCAACTGCTTCATCCTCTCTTCTAGCTCCATGTTTCTCTTGTTGATGTCCTCCATCTCTGCTTCTTTCTCACGCAGTTTATGGAGGATCCTTTCTTCAACACATGAGAGAGTTTGGAGTTGGTTGTCTTGAACCTTCTTTAAAATTGCTTGCCTCAGTCGCTCACCCTATTAGTAAAATGGGACAATCGGTGGACATATATTGGTAAGAAAGAATATTAGGGTATAAAATTCCCATCACATAATCCAAAAGAATACTTCCACCTAAGAACTATAGCAAAGAGTAGCCCATGAGCATGATTAGGATTCCAGATCCAATTTTGTCTTTAAGAGAAACAGAGGGACTGGAGTTCCTAGTTAAGAACAGTCCTCAGCTTTGCAAAGGCCTTCATTGCCTCTTGCACTGAAGTGTTTTGCATCTTTATTCTCTTGTGCATCAAAGAAATAACAACCCAACTCCCCACAATCTCAAATAAAAAGTGGAAACAAATTGCAAGAAAAAAAAAAACATAAGAATACTTTTGAAGCATAGGTCAAAAAAAAAAAAAAAAAAAACCACGAAAAACTTCCCACCTTTACATTGTTAATAACAGTAAATGAAAATTGCCATATGTATCATCCTATGTGGTTGTTTTCTCATTAACAAGAACTCTTATGTTGATGACAGGTCCTAAGGAATAAGGATGCATCTAGGCATAAGCATAGGAATGGGCACCAAACATGTTGAAATGCATACATGGACACAATGCAATACCCACATGGGATGGTTATATGACACCACCACATATAAAACTCTTATGATGGGCCACCTTTACATGAAAGCAAAAACTTCATCAAACTATTTTACCATGAGAGATGACGCCTTGAATATCACTGCATCACTATTTTTTAATGTAATATCACTGTATCACTGTGGTCTGAAGTATGTACGACTAAAGTGAACAAATGCAAAACATGCAGTTTTAACTCATGGTGAACCATGTATTTGGCATCCTCAATCATAAGGAAAAAGTCTTATCCAACAGTTCGCCGTTATAAAATGCTGGTCAACGAAACAGTTTATATGAAACTCAGATCGACATACTCCTACAAACATATGCATATAATTCCATGTGGTTATTGTCCATAAGACAATCCAAAAGGGGAAAAAAACACATATACACATACCAAATAGATCTTTTAGTGGAAGATACATTAATTCATGAACACTACACAAAAGCATGTTTGATTATATTAACAAATGCATACTAACAAATTCCGATAGCATTGCTGAAAAGAAAAGTGGGATGTCAACGATCTTCTCAGCCCAAAACAATTCAATTCAGCAGATTTCGATTTGGGTTGGAAAGCAGACACAGGTAACTTTAATCCATATTCCTAAAACTAAAAGAGACCACAATGCAAAAGAAATGGAATATAATCAATCCTGCCATAATATCACCAGTGCCTCTGGGCTAATGGTAGACAAAAATGAAAACATACTGCAATGGGGATAATGTTCTGTTCTTTTTTTTGAAGAAGAAGAAGATGAGGGTGGTACCAATCCTTGAACCCTTGACCTCTTATATGTAATCCTAATTATGCAACCAGTGAGACACAAGAATAATGTTCTGTTACGATTCAATAAAAAAAAAAGGGGATAATGTTCTGTTCTACCTCAATGGAATTTGGTTCTCACTAGAATTCAAAAGTAACAACAGAAATGTAAGAGTTGAGAGATGACAGAAGGCTTTAGAATCAAAGCGCTTTAAAATTCGCCGTAAAAAGATGGAATATATGAATTGTAACTTCACTAGGGATGTGTAAAGAGCAGAAACTCCTATGAGAATGAAGCTCAAAGAAAACACAGAGATTCATTCTGATAACTTGGTTCGATAATTAGTAAGGAAGATTAAGGAAAATGTCAGACATAATATAAGAGCCGGATTACTAAAGTAGAGACTTGATTTCAGAGAGCTTTGTGATCGGCGCATACCAACAAGATTGGAGAAAAATTTTTATAGGATAGCAATGAGACGAACTATGACCTATAGAGCAAAATGTTGGTCAATCAAGAAGTAACACATAGTCACATAAAAAACATGAGTGTAATAGAGATGATGATAATATTGAGATAGATGTGTGGCGAAATTAGGAAAGCTGGAATGAAAAAGGAGCTCTTTAGGAGCATTTAGGGGTATAGCATCAATAGGTGATAAATTAAGAGACACATCTGAGATGGTTTAGACATGTCCAACGCAAGCCAACAATGACACCATTTGAAATAAGATTTTCTATATAAATTGATGGTTTACCAAGGAGAAGGGGTAGGCTGAAGAGGACATGGATGAAAATAGTAAGGGTAGATATGAAGAAGTGCAACCTATCTGAGGATTTGGCTCAAAAACAGAATTCATGTACCCCCAAATAGTTGTTGAAAAAGCTTTGATGATGATATTCTTGATTCCATTTTGAACAATCCAAACACAAAAATCCCAAACTTAGCACCAGAACAAGACATATATAAATGGAAGTCTTGCAAACTACGTTGCAGCATCCTAATAAATCTGATACTATCAAGGATGCAAGGAACTAAATGAAATGCAGGTTTTCTTAGCTTAAATTGAGGGAGATTCTTCTTGTGCTACCTATAAGATGACCACCAAAGACACCACTATCTGTGGAAATTGGCAACCTGGATTAAGGAAGTCAGGACCCTAATCAATGCTGGGACTTTCAAGCTTAGCCGCATTCTCGGGTCAGCTAATGCCTAATGGTGAAGCAGATAAGGGCTTCTCCTTTGTTTACCCTTCTAAAGTTGCTTTCTTTTTGTTCTGTTCTCTCTATAACATGGGTTTTCTCGTTATTTCAATAAAATTCGTTAACATTATTGAGGGGATAAAAAGAGATACTGCAAGAAAATAATTTCTGATAGGATGCTGCAACTGCAACTGAGGAATCTTCTTCTTCTTCTTCTTTTTATAATGGATTATATTTGATATGTGAAAGTGCCGTAGCCCTTGAGAAATCCAGAATCAAATTAAGAATTAGAGTATCGATGTTGCAATTTTAGATGCATCCCAATCTCACAAACTACAATATAATGATGAATTTCTACACACACACAGATCCAACAAGTTTGCTCAAACCAAAACCTAATAGCAACCAGACATAAAAACCAAGCAACAAGAACAAAAATGGAACAAAAATCATTAACTGCAAACAACTCCAAACCTGCACTTTGACGAACCGATCCATTTCCACATCTTGACGCTGCAGCTCGCGATCGATCTCCTCATCAAAGAGGGATAGCACAGGCGAGTCTCCCGACGAAACAGCAGCCATGCGCCGATCGTCTAGCGACAACCCTAACCCAGTGGAGACCGACCGAGTCTGCAACAGATCAACAGACGAGATCTGCGAATTCTCCAAAAATTCCTGTTCTTTCAATCTCTTGTTCTTCTGCTCGCAACGGTTCCATTGCAGATCGACGCTCGTCCCTTCCAGTGCAGGGATCGGACCAGGAGCCAGACCCACTACATGAACTACAAAGATCCCAAAAACAAAAAAAAAAAATCACCAATCCAACTGTGAAAAATCCGGAAAAAATCAGTTTTTTTTTTTTTTTTTTAAGATAGAAGTGGAGATGGAGATTACAAGGAGGGTTGAATTGAGGATGAGATTGATCTGCGAAGGATGGAGGATTGAATAAGGCGATCGGGGCTGAGATCTGGCCATCTGTGGTCTGCAGATTCCTGAAAGTTTTGATTTCGGAGGAAATCAAGAAGAGGGAAAAATCGAAAAAAATGGAAAATCGAGAATCAGATGCGAATTGAAGGAAAAGATTAGATTAGGGTTCTTTTGTATTCTTACCTGAAAGATTTGTTGGATTGGTGTTGTCGAAATTGGTGTTGAGGAAAGGCCATGGCCCGAAAAGGGGGAGAAAGCGGTGACAAGGCATCGATTCTCAAATAGAGAGAAAGAGAGGAATTGACGAGAGAGAGAGAGAGAGAGAAGGTGAAAGGAAAAATTACCGATTGGTACTTGAAGTTTCCCGAAAGTACGAGAAAAAGGATAAAAGGGAAAATATCAATATATATATATATATAATATTTTTGACTATTTTAGGAATTCTTTTAATCAAGTCCTCTCGATGAAATTTATTTTGAGAAATGATAAAAATATCCTTCTCTTGTATCTAATTTTTTTCCTTTTCTCAACCTCTTTTTTGCTTTTCAAAATTAATCATTTTGATTTTGATCGAACATAACCATTGAATGAAGTTAGTTTTTTTAGCCATTTGATTTTCTATTTTTTAGCCAACCATGTCTAAATTAGTTGAAGTGGAGCCACACGAGGTCATTTAATTGGATTTAACTTGATCATTTCTCTTAAATGACTCATTAAAGGAATTTTTAAAAATGATATAAGAGTTTTTTTTTATATTATTTCTCATACTCCTTTTATGGAGAGGACTCAATTCAAAGAACTATGAAGAATTTTTATACTTTTTTGAAATATTCAAATTTCCATGTACTTTTTTTTAAATGAGTGAAGTTGTCAAGCGACTTAGACTATTTTGAAATATGGTAACCCTAAGGGGTAGCTCAGTTGGCGTAGGAACACGGTTTGCACTCTGAGTTGTGGGTTCGAAATTGCACTACCACACTAAGGTTATAGGAGAGTCTATCCGGCTTCCCTCTGGGTCTCGGAGGGATTAGTCCAACCCAAAGGGTTGAGAACCCTCCGATAGCAAAAAAGAAAAAAGAAAAAAAAAAGAAATATGGTGGATATGCTCTTGGAAGTGAAATATTGAGCAAATTCAATCGTGGGGAAGATTTCGAACAACAAATGTTTTTGGTAACTCGGCTACACAGGGGGCGAGAGAGCACGTACACATAGGGGAAGATAGCCCGTACAAGCAGGAATAATGCCCGTACAAGTGGAAAGATGTATCATACTCCAGGTTCAAACCGTGGATATTCAGGTGAAAACTACTACCACTTACTAGTGAGGTAAGTGGTCATTCGAACCAACAATTAGAGATGAGTGAAAATGGGGTCTATGATCAGGGTGCTCATGGGCCAGCCCATCTATACCCAACCCAGCCAAGCCCAATCGGGCCGAGTTCCAACCTCCTTATAGATTTTTGTTTTTTTTTCCTCACCCGGCTAGGGGTTGGGACCACTTTTTAAATATTAGCTTGCTCACCAAAGGGAGGATGCTGGCTTGGCTTGCACACAACAAGATGGACAACCTGCCCATCTCAAGAAGGAAGCTTTAGAAGTCAAAACCATGAAAAGTAGGATCCCAACTGAGTTCCTGGTTAGCCATGTAGTAGTACTTGGAGTAGGCCTGGATTTGAAATTTGGACCAAATTAATATTTGGATCAAGCTTGATTAAGTGATAGAAAGCTCGAAGCCCAAACAAGTAATGCTTGTATTTAGTGAGGGCTCAGGCCTAACATGTTTGAGGCAGGCAAGCTTGGGCCAAGAATTTACCAGCCTCAATCAGGCTTGGCCCAAATTCGGGCACGCGCAAATATGGCTTGTGTTTCTAAAGTCGAGCCAAGCCCAATCATACCTTAATTTAGCTCAAGCCAAGCATTGAACACCCCTATCTCTAACGCAGATCTTTGGACTTGCACACTTGATCATTGGTCAAGATTAGGGTTGTGGATCGGGTCCTCTTACAAGGACATCAGGCCTGGTTCAACACCAACAAACTGCAAAAATGTGGGCTTTTCGTTTTTAGTATTTCTTTTCCTTCTATTTTGCAACCTATATAAATGCCAGCATGTGCTTTCTGTCATTACAAAATGGAAATTTCTAGCACTCCAATGTGATTTTGATTTCTCACGTACAGTTTAGCACAAATCTAAAAAGTTATCTAGCTCTGATTTTGATTTCATTTATGTTATTTTTATGACAATCCATCCAAGAGGGCTAGGATCCAGTTGAGAGCCCATACGGGAAGACAACATATTTTAGTTGGAAAGAAGCCCTCACATACGGAAAAAAAAAAAAGCTCACACAAGTGGAAAGAAAGCCCGCACAAGCAGGAAAAAGTGACGCCTGCCACTCCTCACCACTGGGGTAGAGGTAATGAGCCGATTTCGATTATCTTTGAAAAGTTGAAAAGAAGTCGAAAAATAATCCAAATATCTTAAAAAAAAAAAAAAAAAAATAGCTGCACAATCACTCCACAGTTTTAGATAAATTCCACTGTGGTAACAGAAGCCCAGGATTGGAATGGTTTGGTAGAGGTAGCACACCCACTAAATTAAACAACAACTAAAGTACATACAGACAGAAAAACATCATCCCACCAACCACTGCCATGACTCAATCAATCAGGGAGAAATGTTTAGGGTTCTAATCAGGCAGTACCTGCATTTCTAGAGATATCTTCATGACTTCTTTATATAATACCATTGTCTATGCACTACTTTTAAAAGATATAGATTAGTACTTAAATCTTTTAATAAAATCATACTATACCTACTATTCACCAAAATATATTCATATATTTGTCAAATTGTGGTCCTAAATTTTCCAAGTAAATGTTGTTGTGCACATGGTATATACCCGATCTTTTGGGGTCTTTCTCTTTTATGGATGAATCTTCACTCATCACTAAAAATCTCCAATCCTAATAATACACAAACATATTATGCAAGAGCATTCACTACATATGCAAGAATGATATAGAGGCATTCACAAGCCTTCCAAGAATCATGCAAGACTTTAGCTATTTAAATATAATAGTAGCTATGGCTAACCATGATTTAAACCTTGAATTAAGTTATTTAAAGACCGCAATATAGATTTGTAATTAAGATTTTAGTATTATTAAGAAATAAGAAAAAAGAGTCTGATCCTCATCATACTCAAAAGGCTCATCTTGCCCCCATCTCTCTCTCTCTCTCTCTCTCTCTCTCTCTCTCTCTTCCATCTTGTTGAATATCATCAACTGATAAGATAGATCAATCATATATCAGACTCATAAGTCTCGGAGGAGTTAATGCACCCATGAAAGGCAGCCCTGCACAATCCTGCTAACATAAGAATGCCTTACCAAGTAGTGATACCATTTGTAGGATCTCAGACCCTATTGAGCTATCACTTGTCACAAAATCAATAGATGATGAAAAACCGCACAACAATAGTTTTATGGTCTGTTAGTTGTGTTAGGAATGCATTTGAGCATCACTCCACCACGGGCGCACACGAGGGTGGTACCAAGGACCTAACAAGGAGCTTAGGACCAAACTCAAGAACATGAGCAATTATGATTAAGCCCCGGTGGTCCACACAATGGCGCGGTCCATTGGCATTTGTTTTCACTTGAAATTACATTTTACATAGAGGTCCTATGAGAGATACTCGATCACCTTACTATGAGAAATAATGTGGGGACCCTCACATCCATATCCAATGCCAACAACTTAAATGTGAGGGCCCCCACCCAATCTCTCGTTTATGGTGAGAGATATCTCTAGGAGCATCTCCCCATATATATATATATATATATATATATATAAATATATCCAGATTTCAGAATGAGGCACATCCATTCAACCATTCTTAGCCATAAAACAAAGGGCCATGCACTGATATAAACCATCATAATGTAAACTGATGAACTGGAAGACCCAGTATGGCAACGGGTTAACAATTTGGAGCTTAGAAGTTAGAACTAACAGGTCTCTGCACTGGTTAGGGCATCCGCAGCAAGTTCTGCAACATCCTTTAATTTCAATCCATGGGAACATTGGAAATAGAAGAAACCATAGATAGTTTTTGTTTACATTAGTGCCCATTTGAAGGGTTGGCTGTGGGCCTGGTCGGATTGGGTCCAAGGTTATTCAAGTCTCACTTGTGTAGATAGCAGGCCTAACATTCAAACTTATCCAATTTGAACTCCTGAGATTAGGCTTACACCCAACTTGCTTGTACAACTTTATAACCTTTTGTGTATAATTATAATTAATTAGATCAGACCTAGTTCATTTATTTGTTGGGCCCAAAATATGCGGGAAAGAATCCACAGGCTTGTTTCCAATGCAGCCCAAATCAAATCAACTCTAATAAAATCAAATTTAAACTAAGAAAGTAATACTCCAACCTACTTGGATAATCATCACAGGCCCATTGCCTCCAATGATATATATGTTCGAGTCAGTGATGACTCTAGCAAGAGCCAGCCTCACTCACATTACACTAGGATGGTTCGGGACTCCATGACCCATTCATTATTACACCTGACAATCAACGAATCCTGGATTTTCTTGATCCATGACATCCAGCTATCAGTGGTCACAAATTCACTTTTCCACCCTAGGGTGATTAGGTTCAGCCCGTTTCATGTAGTAAATGTTTGGGTGACTCTCTATTACTTTTTCAAATGGGACACTAGAGAGAGACCCCATTATTAGGGGTGCTCAGGGGCCGGGCCAGCCTGTGGTCACTCTGGGCTGGCTTGGATTAATTAGCTGGGCCCATTTAATATATAGGCTAGTCTTCGATTAAGTAACACAAAGCCCAAAGCCCGTCCTGGGCTGAACAAGGAGTGCTTGATATCATATCCAAATAATATAAAAGGCCCAGTTCAGCCCAGTCCGATTGACCAAATGGATGGGCTTGTGTGCCAGACATTTTCGGCCCAATTTAGGCTTGAGCCAGATATGGCCTGTGTTTGTAAAGTCTGCCAGGCCTGGAAATGACGTAGCTGGGCCATGAACACCGTGCCCGTTATACTTAATGATAAACAAGAAGGTTTGGGATCTTGCCATATGGAAAACTATGTTCCGTATGGATCATTATTTTAAATATGTTCCACTTGAATACCTTATGCATCCGTAAGCTAGATACCAAAATATCATCATCATCATCATAATCATAGTCTTGTTCCAACTAGGTTGGTGTTAGCTATATGAATTCTTTTTTCTCCATTGTGATCTATCATGTGTCAAATCCTCAAATAAGTTGCACTCCTTCAAATCTATTGTTACTGCTTCCGACCACGTCTTATTTATAATACCTCTTCTTATTAGTGGGGCCATTAACTTGCGTCGAAACTTTTCATCGCCAACGTCATTGTTGGCCTACGTTAGACATGTCCATACCACTTCAAACGGATTTCTTATATTTTATCATCAGTTTCGAAAGTTTTTGTTACTCGTCTCAAGCCCGAATAAAGGACCATTGCGTCCGATAGGTTGATAACGTAAGAGTTAAAGAAGCAAGTGGCCTTCTTTTCATGGGTTTGGATCTTCTAACGCTCTCGCTCATTATATGCAGTAATGAGAGATGAAACTTCACAATTAGGCTCATATATCAAAAATTTTAAACTGTTAAAAAAAATGCCCTTCTTTTTACATAGGATATGACCAAGTTTTAATCCAATAAAAGTTGGTATTATAGTAAGATTCAGCACATATTAAACACATAAATAAAATATCAAGAAAATCATGCGTTGTTATACATTATCAACAATGTCAATCATATTTAAAATCTCACGTATGGGACCAACTCTATTCAACTATAATTCATCCACATCTCAATGAGAAGATTTACTTTCGAGTAGTTCAATTCCATTTTTTTTTTATAAACGGCCCATGGCGTGTTGTGCCAGGGTTGCGGGCCGGGCCGAGCCCTTTGACATGCCTAGTGTAGATATAAAGTCTCCAATGTAATCATTGGAAGGGAATTAAAATTCTGCACCCCACTAGTGTGGAGTCCTCCAATTAGGAGTGTCAGTTTTTCAAGAGATAAAAGTGGAAATTGTGGGAAATAGTGTGAATGGTTGGATTTATTTATTTTACCCATGTTTGATTAGCTACAACAAGTGGTTCAAAGTACTACTTTTACATTCCACTGCCAATATACTTTACTTCATAATACACATTAAACTGGTTACTTTACCCAACTTCTTTATCTCACTCTTCTTGTTCCAGCCCTCTACACTACTTTAAAGAGGAATGTAAATATAGATTTTTCCTTCACACAATCATTATCTCTTCCACTGATTGCTTTACAATCTTACTTTCTCGCTCGCTGTTATTCAAAGAGGACCAAAGGGACAAAAGTTGCTAAATTTAAGTTGGAAAACTAAACAAAATCAAAGGGCGCAGAGATGAGTGAACTCAAGGTTATGCCAGCAATGTTTTCTGGACGGACATGGCATGCCAGAAGTGAGTCTTGTCTTCATGATAGGCAAGTAGCAGTCACGTCGTCGTCTGGATAGCAACAGTACTGTTGTCTCTCCTCTTAAATCATAGCACCTTAGACTTGAACTCCACTCCAAATATCACTCGCATGCAAATACTTCAAATTCAACCAAGATTATGTTTTCTATCTATGGTAAATTCCATGGTAGAGACTAGTAGATTACACCATCTTAAGTAACCAACTCCTATAAGAAAGGGCTGGCCATAATGATTTGATTGAGAGCAAGTTCTGACATTGCAATGGTGGGCCCCACCCTATTTAATTAATTAACATTGCTGTCATACATTAGCTCCTCTCCTCCTTGATCTTTCACCTACCAGCAATGTACTCCAGTACTGTCTGATAAAACTACTTGTCTAAAGTAGTAGCCATTTGTATGTAACAAGGTCAGAAGATAAGTTGTTTTACAAAAAGTGAATTCAAATAAGTAATACTAGATAATGTCAAATACTCTATTCGTATCTCGTGTCATTGTACTACTTATAAAATATTAAATTAAGTTAGCTTGATATTTATGCAGTAGGAGTTATAATTCTCAATAAAATAAGATCATTGAGATGTTGTCTCTAAAGTTTTTCGTGAACCATGTTTTATCCATAACCAGAACAAATTAAACTTTAGCCTGGAACCCAAAATGTAAATGACCAACCACTTTTATTTTTTATTTCTTTTTTGGCCTTTTTATTAGAAAATGTAAAACGTATAGAAATGTAATTGAACTCTATTGTTAACACAATTATCTTGTTTTGATTTTATTTACATCTAGAATGCTCTAACAGCAATTAAAAATTAAATTCACAAGTTATATATAATCATATTCTGAGTATATATAGTTTTAAGCTATTTCTTTTACAAAGAACTGGGACAATCCGAAAGACCAGTAAAAAACTGATATTTCAACGGGCAAGTAAGGTTTCCACATTCTTTTACCAAAAAAGAAAAAAAAAATAGAAAAATGAGTAAAAAAAGGTCTATGCATTGGCCAACATGGTAACTATGAGTCCCGATCCGAGTGTCTCCCACATGCTTCTGTGAGTAGGACATGTGAAACTCCACCATTGGGCTCGCCTATTAATAATCCAAACGATTCAAAATGAATACCATCCAAGTTCCAATGATACTTCTTCAGTTTTTAATTTGATAAGAGTGGTCTCATTGTAAGATTGAGCACATGACCAACAACATTATTAGCACAATCCAAAGTGTTCTCATGTGCATTAATCATGTTATTATTCACGTGCTCAATCTTATAGTGTGATCAATTCTGATTGAAGTAAAATTTTGAGGATATTTCTCTGGAGGGGACGACATTCATTTTGAGTAGTTTGAGTTATGAATAGGTGGGCTCCAATGAGTCCAATTCCTTATCAAAAATGCCTTGAACCATGAGTCCAATTCCTTATCAAAAATGCCTTGAACCAAAACAGACCCTGAGTCATTACAGCAGATTTGCCTCCTGAACTTGGTTTAGATTTTAGATACTTGATGTCTACCTCTGTGCAAAAGGTCTTTGCACAAGTTCAACAATCTCTACGTCAGTTCAATTCCATTGTCAATAAGAGAAAAACGTAAGGTTTTATTAACCCTTTACAGTTATTACATGTTTTTTTTTTTTTTTTAAGGCTCTTGAGGCTGAAATTTAATCAGCTTAAAACGCCATCGAGTGGAAAAATGTCCAGCTAAAATATTGGCACGTTTAACCTCTACAATTATTACTTGTTTTTTTAAGGCTCCTGTGGCTGGGATTTAATAAGCATAAAATATCAAATCGTGTGGACAATTGTGCAGCTAAAAAGTCGTCACCTAAAAATCACATGCGGAGGTGGAAACGTGCAAGTGATGGCGAAGGGGAAAGAGGTTTTTTTTTTTTTTCTCTTGATAACGCAGGGTTCCTACTTTTCGGGCGAAAATAATTTTTATGGGCGTAAGACAGAAAGCCGAAGAAAATTTTCTTGTGGTAGTACCGTTTCAAATCCACAACATACAGGTACAAACCATGATCATTGGCCAACTGAACTGCCCCTCAGGATTCAAACGAAAAGGAGTAAAACTTTTATGTTTTAATAGGAAGTCCACTTCATGCAGCATTTTAAAAATCAGCCGAATCCGAGTCAACTTTAACACATATCAAGTGGATCTGATTAGTTCACACTTGGGCAAGTCCTACGCCCTAGGACATTATGTGGAGGAGGAGGATGACATCAAAAGTGGGGGGCCGAAAATGTGGGGTCATTTAGGCCCATCCTCATGTGAAGGCTCATATTGGGTTTCCTACTTAAGCCCACATGTGTGACGCACGTGTGGGTGTAGAGATTCTCAAACCCCAATTCTCTTTTTTCATTTTTTTCAAAATCTTGAGACAAGCTATAAGAGAGAGTTGTATTGAGAAAGGTAGCAACAAGAGAGAGCTGAGTTGAGAGAAGAAGAGAAGTCATTGTTTAATGAGGTGGGATCCTCTTGATGAGAATGAGAAAGAGAGTTATTGTTTTCTTTTCGTTCTCATGTTACTAACTTGAGAAGTAGAAGCTTGCAATCTAACATTTGCATAGTAGATTTGTTTTGAAGATTCTGTTATTTTCCCCTATTATTTTAGAGGGTTTTCCACGTATGTTGATGTATTCCTTCTTCACTATTACTCCATCTCTTCACTTTTTCCTCCATTATAACTTGTTGTGGTTGCTTGGTTTGGATTGTACATCCTTTTTATTTATTAAAAAACTCATAAAGATTCTTTCAAGAACTTAGTTAAAACTTTCAAAATGGAGATATATTTTTCAGAAACTCGGCTATGTTTTTCAAAAACTCAAATAAATTTACCAAAAATCGAATAGATTTGTCCAGAACTCAAATAAATTTATTCCAAAACTCAGATAAATTAGCCCAAAACTCAAATGTATTTGTCCAAAACTCATATAAATGTGTTTCAAAACTTAAATAAATTTGTGCAAAACTCAAATAAAATTGATAAAAAAATCAAAAACTTGGATAAATTTGACAGAAACTCATAAATATGTCTAAAACTCAGATAAATTTGACAGAAACTTAGATAAATTTAACAAAAACTCAAATAAATTTCATAAACCAAAACATCAACGTGTTACTGGCTGGGTTTTTGCTTCATGGGTCAGGCTGAACTAACCCGAACCTAGCCTGGCCTGGCAACCAGACCTCTTCTTCCTTTTTCGTTGTTGGTTTCTGTAACAGAAATAGACAGGGAGAGGCAGGGATTGATCTGGTGTTTTCAAATCGAACTTCAGACAGAGAAGAAGGTTCTGTTACGATCCCAACAAGTGGCACCAAACTGTTATGCCCATCGTCGCCGAAACCGAAGAAAGGGAATCATCACAGGTTTTGCACTGCCATCATGCCACGCCGCAAGTCGCTGAAGATTCTCTTCACCGTCGTCATCGCCTTTCATCGAAAGTGCTTCAGTGTTTTCGGAGAATACAACCGCAGGAAAAGCAGAGACAAGAAAATCCAGATCGTTGCAGCGAAACAAACTTGGGTTCTTAGGATCGCACGGTCCCAAAGAAGAAGACCGGAGTTGTCCCACCGCAGCCGAAGCTAGTTGCCACTGCAGCCTTCCACCGCCCATCACTTGAGTCGGAGAATGGGAGGAGAAGAAGTCCTGTAGCAGAGTCTATGTTCTGTAGCAGAGAACAGAAACCGAGTCAGAGAAGAGGATGCCCTCTTCAGCAACCCGATTTGGTTGTTGTTCTAAATTGGACCGGAGAAGACGATCGCAAAAGGACGGCAGTGTTGAGTTTTGTGCATACAAATAAGAGAGGGAGAATACAAGATTTGAAAATTTAAATTTCAAAATTTTATACTAAAACGGTTGAAAGGGCAAATTAGTCCTGAAATATGTGATCATATAGATATAGGGATCTCTGATTGCAAATTGTCTAGCTGGGTGGATCCGAGCTCTTAAACAGAATTTGCTGGATCAGAGGTTAGTACATGCCACTTTAGGATTCTTTCACTAATTTACTCTAAAAAAAAAAAATAGAGTATTTTTCAAAAACAAAGAGAGAAGGAGATAAAGTTTTAGAAGTCAGTCAGTCACGTGTGGCGGTTTTTTTTATTGTTTTTTGACATGTGTGTGGAATGGCCTAGTGCCGCATCTGATTCTCCTGCGACATCAAAAATTGACTTGTGGGCAGCCGCCCCAGTGGAAGTAGAAAAGAAAGTGAAATTGAAAGCTGTGAAGGCAGACTTTTTGGTTTTTTGGTAGAAGTGATGGCAGACTTGAGGACAATCAAGTCTTCTTCAAGCAGGGGAGTTTGATGTAGGAGTTGATATGATAGGTTCATAGATTCCGTAGTTGGTTAGGCCCTTTGATTACATTGATCACCATGCAGAATTTTCTTTATCCAATCTTAATAGTTGCCCAATCAAGAAAAAGGGGTCAAACCAAGTTTAGATAATCGAAGATGAATAATAAATTTGAAGTTAAATGTGTTGAGTTTTTTTTGGATCCAAATAAACCCGTTAATGAATACTAGTGGAGCCCTGCACGTGCAATGCACGTGTAAGGAATATACTCTTTCAGTATGATAATCTGAAAAAATAAGTCATTGAAAAACTCAATATTAACTATCCCAATGGAGAATGACCATGTAACAAATTAAGTAATTTACAATCACTCATTGTTCTTATGAAATTTAGTAAAAGCTTCAATAGAAAAAAGTAAGAAAAAGATTGAATAATAAGACATATGGAAGGAAACTAATTAAAAAAAAAAGTTGAAAACCAACATTTTCTGGCCATACGATTAGGCAAAACACTCACCAATTTCAACATAGATCGATAGTCTGGCCTATTTCCCATTAAAATTTATCTAAAACCTAGCGCCAAATACATACCAAATTCAATGAAATAAAATACTATCAACCAAAACAGTACCAAACTCATAGCTTTAAACGAATCAACAACAAATCACAATGATTCCAAGCAATCTTTGGCATTCTCATCTCTTCCTCTGACAAGCAAATCGTGTATTTACAGGTATTGTGATCGAAGTTGAAATTTTCTACACATGAAAATCTCAACTGAAATTTCTCATTTGAGTTTTTGTAGCGAATGAATAAATTCTTCAAACACAACCCTTTTCATCATGATTTAAGCTAAACATTTTATCGAAATATAATAATACTAAGTGGGGCCCACAAATGTGTAGAGAAAAAGCATGACAAGTTCTTCTACTAAGTGGGGCCCACAAATATGTAGTTCTCTTTTATTTTATAAATAACATAATAATACTAAGTGGGGCCTATAGATGCGTAGATGTAGAAAAAAAGCTTAACAAGTTCTTCTACGAAATGGGGCCCACAGATGTGTAGTTCTCTTGTATTTTATATATAATATAATAATACTAAGTGTGGCCCGCAGATGTATAGATATAGAGAAAAAGCATGATAAGTTCTTTTACTAAGTGGGGCCCATAGACGTATAGTTCTCTTTTACTTTAGATATATATATATAATATAATATAATAATACTAAGTGAGGCCCACAAATGTATAAAGAAAAAGCATGACAAGTTCTTCTCTTTTATTGGGGCCCACATATGTGTAGTTCTCTTTTATTTTATATATATAATATCATAATACTAAGTGGGGCTCACAGATGTGTAGAGAAAAAGCATAACACATTTTTCTCTTTTATAGTAAGGGCATTGATATTTTATGATTATTATTATAATATAATAATATATTATTATATTGTATTATATTATATTATTTTGGGGGCCCACAAAGGTGTAGTGAAAAAGTATGCAACTTTTATTCTCTTTTATAATAAGGGTATATATATAGATTTTATATTTTTATTATTATTAATATATTATATATTATTATATTATATTATATTATATAATAAAATTTTGGGGGTGGGCCCCACAAATGTGTACTGAAAAAGTATGTAATTTCTCCTCTTTTATAATGGTATATATATATATATATAAGATATAAGATAAGATAAGATAAAATTGTGGATAGATTATAATATTTGGGGGTGGGCCCCACAAAGGTGTAGTGAAAAAGTTTATAGTTTCTCATATAATATATTATTATATTATATTATACTATTTGGGGATGGGCCCCACAATGGTGTAGTGAAAAAGTTTATATTATACTATTTGGGGTTGGGCCCCACAAATGTGTAGTGAAAAAGTTTGCAATTTCTCATAATAATATCTTATTATATTATATTATATTATAATATTTGGGGGTGAGCCCCACAATGGTGTAGTGAAAAAACAGTTTCCAACTTTCCATCTTTTATAATAGTAGTAGATAGTAGATATTTGGAGGTGGGCCCCACAATGGTGTAGTGAAAAAGTTTGCATTATAATATTTTGGGGTGGGCCCCACAAAGGTGTAGTGAAAAAGTTTGAAATTTCTCAAAATAATATATTATTATATTATATGATAATATTTGGGGGTGGGCCCCACAATGGTATAGTGAAAAAGTTCGCAATTTTTCATAATAATATATTATGATATTATATTATATTATATTATTTAAGGGTAGGCCCCACAATTGTGTAGTGAAAAAGTTTGCATTATAATATTTGGAGGTGAGCCCCACAATGGTGTAATAAAAAACGTTTGCAACTTTCCCTCTTTTATAATAGTAGTAGATAGATAGTAGATAGTAGATAGTAGATATTTGTGGGTGGGCCCCACAATGGTATAGTGAAAAAATTTACAATTTCTCAAAATAATATATTATTATATTATATTATAATATTTGGGGGTAAGCCCCACAATGGTGTAGTAAAAAAGTTTACAATTTCTCATTAGATAATATAGCATTATATTATATTATACTGTTTGGGGCTGGGCCCTACAATAGTATAGTGAAAAAGTTTACAATTTCTAATAATAATATATTATTATATTATATTATAATATTTTGGGGTGGGCCCTACAATGGTGTAGTGAAAAAAGTTTGCAACTTTCCCTCTTTTATAATAGTAGTAGATAGATAGTAAATAGTAGATATTTGGGGTGGGCCCCACAATGGTGTAGTGAAAAAGTTTGCATTATAATATTTTGTGGTGGGTCCCACAAAGGTGAAGTGAAAAATTTTATAATTTCTCAAAATAATATATTGTTATATTATATTATAATATTTGGAGGTGGGCCCCATAATGATATAGTGAAAAAGTTTGTAGATATTATATTATTATTATTATTATTATATAATATATGATTATATTTTATTACAATATATTGGGTGGGCCCCACAGTGGTGTGGTGAAAAAAAAGAGGCAACATTTCCTCTTTTATAATAGTAAAGACAATTGGCCATCTATCTATCTTTTTTTTTTTTTCATTTGCAGAGTTAGGGTTGTGGTACTATACATGTGGGGGCAAGCTGCCCACACCGGAGTCGATCCGGTGGCTACGTGAGATAGAAATCCTTTGATACTAGTTGGTAATGTGTAATAGATATGATTTTGACCTACCATATCTCTCGTAAAAAGGTGAAAGATATTTTTATATGAATATTTTTTTTTAATAAATAAATAAGAAATACCCATTATTGGCTCTGATTAATTCCCGCTAATACCCTTTATTTAAGCGTAAAAATTCTCACTTATTCAAGTTATTTTAGTGGGCCCCACTGGGATACATGAAGACTAAAAGAGTACAGCTAGCTATTGAAAAGCTTGAGTCATTCAAAGGATTTTAGCTTTTGGTAGCCATGACAATAATCCCAGCCTTTGGTTTTTGACCCTCAAAGTTTAAGGGGCAAAACTGCTGTTTTATCTTTTAACTCAAGTGATAAGTAAATTGATTTTTTCTTCGGGGTAAATTAGTATTAAAAAAAAAAAGGTTAAGTGGGTTCAGTTATTTTTTCTATTATAATTACAAGCTAAAGGGAGGTTTCAGTCAAATGAAATAAAAGAAAATATAGGAGACTCTATGAGGTTATGTGAAACATAGGGGTTTATTTGTAAAGAATACTTTAAAAAAAAATATAAGGCTTATTTGAAAAAAACCTACACGGCACTACCCCATGACTACCAAGTGGGCTACAGCTTTGTGGCATTAAATGTATGCCCTATATATATATATATATAGTATGTAAAGGCCAAAATGTTCTGGAGTAGGTGCTTTCTATGTTGGCCCAACCCAACTCGGCCTTGACCAGGACCCAACCGATTTTAGACGAGTCGATTCAGTGGCCAGTGCTGATGGAGATTCTCAACACAAGTCACGTTCTCCTCAGCTGTCCAATCTTTCCAAATACCTACCAACAACAAAAAATTGTCGGTAACCATTCAAAAAAATAAAACCAATAAATGTTTGTATGGGCATGACATTAATCCATGTAGTTCCTGAGCATGGGTCAGGAATCAGGATCATCTACATGGATGGCCATCACCCAGTCATATTTTCTTTTGGGTGTAAGGTCAGGCCAGCTTTTACATTCCACAGCGGCTCTTCTCCTTTGACTGGTACATATCAGCCACGTGTAAAAAGGTGCGAGTTCTCTCTCTCTCTCTCTCCCTCTCTCTCTCTCTCTCTCTCTCTCTATATATATATATATATATATATATATAAGATAGCCACACACAGATCGAAGAAGGACAAGACATTAGCGGACGTACTTCCAGTGAGGTTGTAAAGAGGATTCCTTCATTTCCCTGGGAGTCATCAATGGCTGAAGTAGAGAGGGTGCAGTCACTTGCATCATTTGGGCTCAAGGAGCTGCCGGCCAAGTTTGTAAGGCCGGCCCAAGAGCAGCCTGCCAACAGCAAGGCCATTGAGGGACTTGAAATACCCAAAATCTCTCTATCTCAACCGTTGGATGTCCTGATCGATCAGCTCTCGCGGGCTGCTAGCGAGTGGGGTGGGTTCGTCCTCACCGATCATGGCATCGCGCCCGAGCTCATCGGACGGCTCCAGGAAGTGGGCCGTGAATTCTTCCGGCTCCCACAAGAAGAGAAAGAGTCCTATGCCAATGATCCAACATCCGGCACCATGGAAGGCTATGGGACTAAGATGACCAAAAATCTGGAACAGAAGGTGGAGTGGATTGATTACTATTTCCATGTCATGTGCCCTCATTCCAGGGTCAACTTCGACTTATGGCCCAAAAAACCACCTTCTTACAGGTATTCTAATTACATTCCATCATCATCATCATCATCATCATCTATTATGTAGTAGTTGTTGTTGTGCTTCTTATCCTTGTGAGAAACTTAGGCTTTTAAGCCATCATAATCTTACTCAATACCTATGATATTACTTCATTAGAACCAACTTTACTATGAATCCTTAGCAATTCAATGCAAAATAAGCAACAGGCCCAAAATAATGCTAAATTAAGCACTAGTTATAAGACCGTCGTTAGCTTATCTCATCTATGTAGATTTTAGAGCTGCCTTTGTGGTTGTAACGTGTCTTCCACCATACTCATACTCATGGTTAGCCTTTTAAGTTAAAACATGATTAATCTTTCCGTTGATGATGAATCTTTCTATCTTTAATGCAGAGAGGTGACGGAGGAATATACAAAGGAAACGTTGAGAATGATGGATCGAGTACTGGAGCTGTTGTCTCTGGGCCTCGGTCTAGAAGGAAAGACCCTGAAGGAGAGGTTGGGAGGTGAAAAGATAGAGCTGGAGATGAAGATAAACTTCTACCCTCCATGCCCACAACCAGAACTGGCCCTAGGGGTCGAAGCCCACACCGACATGAGTGCACTCACCTTTCTTGTCCAGAACGACGTCCAAGGACTTCAATTTTGGAAAGATGGGAACTGGGTGGCCGTTGATTTCTCTAAGGATGATCTATTTGTCCACATTGGTGATCAGATTGAGGTAGTTGGCAGTGCTCTTTCTCTATCATTATTCATTTCTTGCCTTTCTTTCTGCATTGAATTGAAACCTACCAACAACTACCGTGTAGACAATAGACACAACTAATAATAGTAGTAGTAACATCAACCAATCCATGACTAGAGCCGTGAGAATTGCTCATCATTACAACCATGTGGTTGCGGGTTCAAGTCATGCTGAAGAAAAAATAATTCACGGGCGTGGAAGTTAGATAGATGGATTTTAAGCCATTGAGGTCTGCTAATGGGAGGAATAGGATTTCTGACTCTCTTGGTTTATTTCTAATCCTTGTGGAGTCAGAACAAAGAAACCTAATCTGGTCGTGATGGATTCAACCGCAGAGATAGAGCCTTACAGACTAGAATATATTAATTTTGTCACGCCTTATCAAAAGATTTCACAGTCAAGATCATCTTTATATAGTTGTTGGGTCAACAGACGCCATGGGAGCCATTGTGTGGAAAGGCCAAAGTCGTGGCGACCATACATACGAAAAAAAAAAACAAAAAAACAAAACAAAGAGTTCCTAGTCTTCCCGAAATTTCTGTGAAGGTGGGTGATTTTTGTTTCCACCCCTGCCAGCCGCAATCAACCCAATTTCTGACTTCCAAGAAACAGGTTGGCCCCTGGTGAAAGAGCAATCAAATCGAACCCAAACACTGCCACCGTGTTCCTAACAGGCTTAACTACGGCCGTGGACCCATAAACTCTTCAGATTCGTACGATGGATCTGTCTCGGGACCAAAACCTGAGATGAATAGGATGTGTTGCTCTTGGATTTGATATCAACTAAAAAAAATTCCAATAGAAATGCAAGATTAGAAGTGAGATTAATTAGAGTAAATTAGAATCAACCAGGTTCAAAATAGATCTACTCTCCTGGGTATACAAGTTGAGCTCTTGAAACAATATAAGAAATACACGCTTAGGCCTATTGTGATAATATGAACCGGAGGTACGGCTCTGATGGAAACTACAACAACAGCAGCCTTGATGATGATCATGATTCATGAAGGACTGGCCCCTTCTCACCATGTACAATTTGTCTCTTGTATTGGTTATAATTTTGCAGGTGTTGAGCAATGGGAAATACCGGAGCGTTCTCCATAGGAGCCTGGTGAACAAAGAGCAGGAGAGGATGTCATGGGCCGTGTTTTGTGCACCCCCAGGGGATGTTTTGAGCGGGCCTCTCCCACAGCTGGTGGATGATAACAACCCTCCACAGTATAACACAAAAACTTACAAGGAGTTTCAGTACCGAAAGTTCAACAAGATCCCACAGTAGAAATGACATCCTGTCTTTTCTTGCAGTTTGGGGCTTTGGGACTATTGCTCATGTGCACTTGCATGTTTACTAGTGATTATGTTGACTTGTTTCTTCATTTGAATGAATAAATTAATATCTGAGGACATGGATTGTGTTCCTGTGATTTGTGTGGAAAATCATTTCATTATGTATTAATTAGGGATCTGAGGAGAATTTTAAGTCCATCCTCCCCATAAATTCATCAGTGGGCACACCTACAAAATCCAAGCTTCCCCTCACCATAAATCACTGTAGAGCCTTGTACTAGTTTTAGTCTAAAACTTCACTGTAGTTGAAGGTTTTCCCCCCAGTCATAGATTGATTGTGTAGAAAAAGAAAAAAATGTGATTTGTCGGTTTTTTATTTTACTTTAATCATGTGAATAGCCCTTATCAGGGTGAAATCTAAAGTAGGCCTGTTACAAGGTGGAACGGTGAATTTAGCCTACACTAGTACTATAGTTACCTAGTTTAGTCAAGAGGCGTGGATCGGTCCATTGAACTTGTCAAACTTGAACTTTGAATTAGCCGAATTGAGAAGCGAATCAAATGAACTTACTCCATCGAATTTTATGATCAAGTTAGGTCTCGAGTTACGAATTGCGAACTCAAGTGTGAATTAATCGAACTACGAATTAGGAAACTACTTCTAGTAGAAGGTGGAATGGGGACTTTAGTGGTTTGAATTATGTTGCTGCCCCCACTGATGAATTTATAGAGATGGGGAGATTTGGAAATAGGGCAATAGTCAGAGATTTTTTCTACCTATTAGTCCAACCAGACAACTCCTAAAAGTCAGCTTCTTCTTTCTTCTTATATTTTTTTTTATTTTTTAATCGGTAACGGTAAATTAAATTAAGGATAAAGCAACAATACAAAAAAAAATCTCCAACAAAAAGAAGAAGAAAAAAAAAAGAATTGGTACAAAAGCCTTATACCAACACAACCAAAAAAAAAAAAAAAGAGAGACTAAACTAAACAATAGGAGCCACAAGCTGAACTCCTCTAATACTGGCCAACACCAAAATCAGCTTCTTCTAATACTGGCAGATCAGAAAAGTTTTCATTTTTGTTGTCTATTTCACAACAGGGGGACTCACTTGTGCGTACATGTATGGCCCGCAGTTTGATGATCCAAAATGTTGGTCTGATATGTACATGAATATTAAATTATTTTATACAGTATTCTCCCATTAATAGCCCCAGAAAGATCCAAAATCCCGGAAATCTATAATTGACAGTTCCACCTTTAATAATTCAAATAACAGTTTAGGGAGAGTCTGGACAATGGTTTGGCATTAACAAAGGGTTGCTTAGGTGAGAGGGAAGGTAGTGAACACTGTCTATAGTTCACGTACAATGGTGCTGGAGACATGCTTCGTCCACATCCACATTGATTATATGATGAGGAGAAAATGACAAATAGGGAGTCCCTACGGCCGGCCCCCCCTCCCCAATCCACATTGATAGTATGATGTGATGAGAGAACGACAACTATCTACGGCCAAACAAACCCAAAAGTGATGAGAGAACGACAACACTTGGGTATCCCGACGGCAAAACAAACCCAAATGTGATGAGAGAACGACAACAAGGGAATCCCTACTGCGGAAACAAACCCCACCCCAGCCCACAAATCCACATCAAATCCACATTGATTATATGATGAGGAGAGAATGACAAGTAAGGAACCAGTTACTGAGGAACTCAGATGAAGACAATGGTGACTCAGTCATTCTAAAGAGCACTAATGGTCCTCATCAACTGACAAACAGGAACTAAGTTAGTTAGTCTTTCAATTATTCTGCTGTAACATGAATATGTTCCTCCTGAGTTTGTTATGACTAGTATACATAAAGACTGAGATGTATCTATAATAGTTTAGTTCAGCAAATGAGAAATCAATCTCTGATACCAAGAAAACTTAGAACCCCACATTAATTATATGATGAGGAGAAAATGAACTAGGGAATCCCTACGGCAAAAAAAAAAAAAAACAAAAACCCTCCCACCACCCCGCACCACACATCCACATTGATTATATGACTAGCGACAAACGCCCGTGCTAAGCCCAGGCTGAAACAAAGATATAGAGAATTATTATAATAATTAATATTATAAAAGAAGAATCCACTATTATTATTTTTAAGAATTTTTAGAAGAAAATAAAGTGGAAAAAAGATCTTGAGATTTTATAGTAAAAGGAAGAAATTATCGTGAAAAATAATAATGAGAATCTTGTAATATCGCACCTATAAAATCTTTGTAAATTGAAAAAATGCATGGGTTGAAAGTCCCTACTAAAAAAGAGAAAACTTTGAATGGAAGCAAAAAGAAAAAAACGATACCATTCAAAGAAGGAAAATAAAATGAGAAAATAAAAAACAAATGCATCCATTTTCCTATCAATACTCGGCTGGGGCTCAGTCTGTTAAGTATATCGTGAGTGTGGCTAAGATGAGTCCCACACCAATGGCCCAAAACACTACCTACTCGTTTTGAGCCTATATACCATTAAAACACACTATTGGAGAAAAAATTGTGGAATGTGATGGCATGGCTCCTTAAATCACTCTAAGTTTTTTATGCATATTTATTTAAAAGAAGAACTCCTTCAATGCTGAGATGACGCCACTCACAGTTCACTTCTCCCTTTGCTTTAATATATATAATGAGGAGAATATGATAACTAGGAAATCTCTATGGCGTTGCGGGCCCCAAGGAATATTTCATGTATCCACCCTTTTATAAATTCCCTCTGGATATAGAGATGAGGAGAAGTCTATGGATGGAGATTGCACTTTTGGAGATTTACCATGTTTAAATGAAAATTTTCACCTCCAGTACATCCCACAACCGTGCGGGATTTTTAATCCCCAGTGTCCACAAAAGTGGCTTCCAATGAATCAAAAGGGCTCATAGAAAGCCATGTTGGATTCTCATAAGAGAAAATGTTTCTATGCATTAGCCATGTCCTTAATCATATGCTCAATCTCAAAGTCGATCCAAAATTCCTATTGAGGTAAAATTTGAGGACATCTAGTGCATAAGGAGGACAATTATTGTGTGTGGCTCAGATTTTCAATAGGTGGACTTCTATTGTAGAGTTCTGCTCCTTCCACTCAACGAAATTAGTGTGAGGGGGATGATGAGGGATATAAACTCACCCCCCATGTATACACGGACCGTTTGGTACTTGGTAGTTGGGTCCTAGAGCTTTTTCTTAATAAACACGAAACTTAAATGTTCAAATGGGCATGACCAAACAATCCATGGGATTTGTTTATGAATTTAATAGGTGCCTAATGAACCTAAATTAAGGCAACTATGAATTTAATAAAGTGTTAATGGTAGTGAGCACTATCAAACAATTACCCTGCATTGATCGTCTGTAGCAGCCTTTTTCTTTATCTTGGAACTCCCAAATCCCAACAACTTATAAGGTTTTTTTTATAAATTAGTTAACATCTTTCTAGATTTTCTCCTTTAGACGCCCACAGAAGACATTACGGAGAAAAATGCATCGTTAATGTGTGTCCCCATCCGCTCTCCTAATGTTAAAAAGAGAAATTCATTTTTACAGAGCACTCACACCCGCAAATATATTTTCTTATATAAAAATTATTAAAGCAGTTGTGCACTCTAGAGCTTCGTGATGTCTTTGGCTTAATTAATCTTCCAATCAATCGATCCTTAGTTTTATTGCTCGTATCGCGGTCAATGGGATTCTTGATGTACCCTTTTACTAACCTTTTTTTGTTCTTTTTTGTATTCCAGCTAAGGGGTTGGGCCTTTGAGAAACTTGCACATGCGAGATAATAGGAAACAAGCACATGCAAGGGGCGGAAAACCCGTTTGTTTTCTAAGTCTGCTTATACTTGAGCAAGTTGTTCCCTAGGTCTGCCTAATTATCATTATCAAATGTATACTTATCATACGTATTTTCTCTGTGTGTTTTCCAGATTCACATCCCACTCCACACATCATTTTGGATTCAAGGAATTCATTTGAGTTGCACTCGAGTTAACCGCAACAGCCTACTTCACAGGAATAATTTGTTGAAATCGAAGGAATCTATGTTGGAAGAATTCATTCCTCAATAAATGTTTCTTCCGAATGCCTCCATACTGTAATGGACTGTCAGAATTTATGTTTACAAAAAGAACCTGTGATAGACACAAATGTAGAGTTGCAAGCATTTTGGGATATATTGTGTCTCAAAGTAGAATTTCAAAATGTTCAAGGCAAATTAAGAATTCTTAGAATTCTATGGGCCAAAAGTGACTTTTCACGTGACCAACTTAACTTGTTCTCACCATCAAAACTAAAGCAAAAGGGGAATTCAGAATTCCCAAAGATAGCCCCTTCTTTGTTGTTGGAATTCCGGACAGAGGGAATTTCTGTCAGAAATGCTTGCGACGAAATAGGCATGTGGGAACCGGCAATGAATGGTAGCCATTTGAGTTCTACAGCAACTGAAGAATTGGATGATTCCAACTTGAGGATATACCGCATCCTCAAGACCTGTTTCTACTGTATACATGTCATCATTGTCATCAACAAGGACCAAAATAGCGGGTAGTGGCCAAAACACTACGCAGTGAGTGATACATAGTGGTGTGAATTTTTTAAGTGGTGAAAAAAATTGAATCCAGTGTAGCAGCTAATCTTGTCATTTTGTAGTGATTTGGAACCATATAAGGATAGAGATAACTTTAGTTTCATCAGATATTATTGTTCCTAATTTAGGAATGGCCTATCAAGTTTTGTGCCAGGATAAGGAATGAATTGTAGTCAACTGAAATCCACCGTTTTTCATTCTCTTTTTCTTTTTTTGGTAGGAGAGAAATTTATTCGGACAACAAAGAAGGGACCATAAAGGTCTCACCATCTTCTACAACCAATCTGGAAAGACATCAAACCATGCCCTAATGATTATCTAAGACTCATTCCAGCAAGATTATGAGCCATCCCACTATAAAAAAACTTTTTAAGAAGAAAAAAACCTCGAACTTGGAAGATCAAATCACTCTCGTACACAGCACGCAAAGATATCAAAAGAGGAATAAAAGGCTTCAGAATGCAACCAATAAAGAAAGCAAACGTTTTAAGATTCGTCAGCAAAGGCACTGAATATACCAGTCGACAGAAGAGCTTATTGACTGATCAGCTCATACAGTGAAGATAGCTGAAAAGAGGCACATGATTGCTAATGTTGGCCTTCACCATCAGTTGTGAGAATTTGTGCTTCACCATCAGTCCTGAGATTTTGTGCTTCCATAAGTTTCATCTGACGCTCTGCATGTTCTCTTTCACAGGCGCTGATTCCCATGATGATATCAAGCATAGTACCAGTAGTGCCAAAGAAAACCAGGGGCGCCAAGGACTTGCGCTTTATACCTACTGGAATGGCCACCAATGCTCCTACTATGGAGAAGACCCATGTGCCTAATGCACTGCAAAATATGCCAAAACAAATTTCCAACTGAATCACCCTGTTTCAGACATTGCAGCGAGTGGAGAATGTGGATGTTTTTGCTCATTTGATACAAATAATAATTTTTATTGATCAGTCATACTGCCAATCAATTTAGGTACCATAAATTAGCAAGCATTCAGCTCTTTGCCAACTTGAAGAGCAGAGATTTCTTGTTCTAATTCTTAAGAATTACTAGCATCAACAGTACAACTCCCTGAAGCAGATTCATTGATAAAAAATCAAGAAAAAATGTTCAGATCAAACACGCTGTTCTTAATATGTTTCATAATAGCAGATTAACCCTCTTAGGACAGAAGCTAAGCTGCCAAGAAGTCGATGTCTGTTGCCGTCACTCATATATATTGATGCAACCATACAGACAAGGAAATGGCCATGCCCATGGATCAAATTGTTCAGCCAATGGATTCATTGGGCATAAGGGCCCCAGAGGCCATTGTCCCAACAAGGACCATCACCAAAACAAGGTGGCACAAGGGAAGGCCCACAAGTATCCCATTCCCCAAGGCCTTTTTGGATCAGTGTGTTTGTTCTGATCCCCATAATTTATAAAAGAGTAAGGCTCTCCTAAGCTTAAGCTTAGGATAAAATCTTGTAGGCTAATGCTTGTGGGGCCCACCTTTAGACCATCTAAATAGACCAAACACATGACCCTTCTAAATTAAACATGTCCACTAACTTTCAGTCAAATCCGAATTTATTGGACCATTGGATCGACTATGCATCGATTCAAATGGACTATTGACCATTAAACTTTTGGGCCCATTCGGAGATGATAGAAATCATGGTTATGGCTTATTTTTTTTGTAGAGAGGAAGATCCCAGGGAGTCCTTGAAATCCCCCCCACCCCTATCCTTATGTGGGTCCCCAGATAGTCTCCACTACACACTTGAGCTTACTTTATCCTAAGCTTGAGCTTAGGAGAGCTAGCCCCTTTATAAAATACACATTCAAATATGACATCTGGCACACAAGGTGGTAGATTTAGTAAAGATCATCTTTTATCTTCATTCAACTTCTGATGGATATAATAAGAGGTCTTCAAAGTTTTGGAGTCTTATGAGTGTTTTGAGTCCAAATCCCATGTTTTCTAAAGATGGGCATACCTTGAACATCATATAGGGCCTGTTTCTTTGAATTCTTTCAAAGAATTCATGTCTAGGGAATTTGTAAATTCCCCAAAAGTTTTGTCCCCATGGTGAAATTCCTAAATTCTACCTTGGGTGGAGGATTTGCAAATGCCAAGAAGGTTGGAATTGTAAGAATTCATTCCAAGGGTTAAAAGAGACTTTTCAGGTGGCTAGAATTTAGAATTCTAGTAAAGAAACATGGGATTTTCAAATGCCAAAGTGACAGCCATCATAGCATGTTGAGTTCCAAACATCACAAATTCTAGTAAAAAATCTTTCAAAGAAACAGGCCCAATCGACATGAAAATAGATTCGTTAAATGGGCTATTTAGTTGCCTGTCTAACAAGTCAAGGTTGAGTGATTCTAACATTATTTAGACGAGTATGGCCTAGTAACTAATGATGTTGTCTATATACGAGATTGATCACCAGTTCTAATGTGAGAAGAATTTGTAACCTTGAAAGCCAAGACAGCCATAGTAGAGTCTTTTTGTACCTATGTAATAGCTCTCAAATGAATTATGATGAATTTGATTAATAAAGTTCTTATTCTCACTTGTGAACATGTGGTGCTTCAGTAAGTATTGAACAAGGGTGTCGAATCCCAGATCAAATCAAGCTCTGGCTTGAGATTCAACCATCCGAACAAATTCAATGAATTAGATTAGCACACAGCACATAGCTGCTGCCTGCTTGGTCATACATCTTATGGTAGGAGCATCAGGAGTATTGGCCATTTGGTATCATAGTGGACATCCAGCCCTCTTCTCTTTTTCTTATTTCTCCGTTTTTTCTATCGAACTACCCGACCACTCCAAATCAGTCCCTCAAACCCACCAAAAAACCTTCAAAACCTCGCCGAAAACGACCCTTACAATACCCATACAAACCCCCTAAAATTTTCCATTAAGTCCATACCAATTAGAACCCTCGATCCCTATACAAAACAAGCCCAAATTTTCTAGCGGAAATTGCCTCCAACTTTCACTTCAAAACCTCCCAAAATATAGCTGATTCGGCTAGCCGCAACCCAATCATAGCCTATCCACACTCATAATTAAGACCCCTACGGCCCTAGCTCACCATATTCTTCTTTTCCTTTCAATTTCTGCCCATTGCAAAAACTGCAATCTTGCAATTGTCATAAATACAAATCTGCCTCTTTCTACTCCCTTCCATAACTTAAAGATTCCAACCAAAACCTGCCCAATTAGGCTCAGCGATAGTCTAAACCTCTCCCACACTGAACTTGACTCAAATTGTCCAAAACCAACCTGCCCCAATTAGTCTTAACACTAGTCTAAGCATCTCCCACCCTACACTTGACTCAAACTGTCCAAAACCAATCCCAACCTTGCGTAATCTTTCTGTCCCATAATTGTAGTGGATTAAATCCCTTTGAACCATTTAAATTAGAGTCAATTTGACTCCTAGTTGATCAAAACCTGTCCCCAAATTCAAACCCTAAATCTGCCTCTTTTTTCCCTTCAACTTCAACTTATTCCAAAGTCTCCAAAATCACCCTTAAGACTTGTCACGGACTGAGATAATTGCATTGCTTCTAGCCTGTCCGACACTCGGCTACAACCCATGTGTTAGCAATTCAGCCTTCCCCGATGGCCGTAATCCTCGGGTTAAGAACTAAGATCCAGGCTATGCAACACTCACACACCAAGAATAGAAAACACTTAAAGAAGAGAGAACTTCTATTGCTTCAATGATGCTTCTTATTACAAATGAATGAAGACTACGCCACTTATAGTCCTATTCTATATAGCCAATGGCTATGATTTGTCCACATGTTACTCATTCAATGGATGAGAACCTTCAAGATCCTACTCTAGAAACTTTTGATGCCACCCTATTCCTAGACTCATCCACACCATTTTAGAATACTTCACACATCTGTACAAATTTCCATAATTTACAAGGACATCCATATTATTTCTACATAAAGCAAGACTACATTAAAGTCTTCTAGATTCTTCTGGACCCCTTAAGATTTTTCATAGATTAATTTGGATCTTTACATTTGTTGTGCGTGTGCGTGCGGAAGCGTGAAACTTATTATCTATCAATCATACCACACAAGTAAGAAACGAGGATTTTACGTGGTTCAGCAAAACCGCCTACGTCCACGGCAAGAGAGCATTGATTCACATCTTGACTCTCTTCAGAGTCTAGAGCATTGATTTTAATTTTGACCGTCGGTTGGAATTTTCATAGTAAGTTATTCAGTTTTCAAAACTTCTCTCCCCGCTTATGCAACTACTTACTTTATCGCATTACAATCAAAACCACTTGTAATCATTCCCCCGCTTCTATTTCACTGCAAAAGCTCCATTTCAAAAGTTCTACAATTCCCCTTCTACTCAAATTCTCCAATTTCCGCCACTCGCTCTTAAATTGCATAAACAGGTACTCTCATAACCTTCCTATTCTTTTTTTTTTTTTTCTAAACTCTATGAATTCTTTAATGCGTGAATATTTAAATTGCAGTGTTGGCCATATCCGTGGGGCTGGCCATATCCATGTTGAGCACGGGTTATTATGCTAGTTGGTTATTATGTCCATCAAGCATCATTATTAATCATAGACATTTAACACCATTGATTCTCAATTCACACAAAAATTCTGTTGAACGAACTGCACAATCTCAACCCTAAAAGGAGATCCCTATTGTAACAACCACAACCCCCCCCCACCCCCCCCAAAAAAAAAAAAAAACATGGGCACCAACACACAAAAGAATCTAAGTGCAAGTCACACCAAAAGTATGAATCACCTTATCCTACCACAAGAAAACAAGGGTCATTGATATGAGGCAACGACAGCTTTGGAACCACGAAATGGGAATTGTGATTTTGCAATCCAAGTAGCCTTGATCATAGTTTTCAAAATCGGAATCGTATTGCAAATCATTCATACCCATGAATCGAATCGAATGGCGAATCGTATCGTGAATCGTAGGATTTTTTTTATTTTTCTAATAAAAAATGAAAAATAATTAAAAATTAAAAGAAAATGACTAAAGTAATTATTCATAACCATCCATTTTTCCATTTATAGTAGAATAAATTTAATAACAAGTAAGTCTATCATACAATCATATCAAGAAGATCATGACATATATTATTATATATATATGAAATAAATGATGTGTAAATAGTTAAATAAGTTTAAAGCCTCAATATATACTTCTTATTATCTTTAAATCAAAATATAAAAATAAAATAAAATCCAAACCATCAATCTTACACGGTAGGATATCTCTTAAAGTTAAGAAAGTGTTCATGAAGAAAAACAACCAAAATAGATTAAAAAAAGAAGAAGATATAAACAAGCACCATACGTACAGTCGAATGCTTTAGTTAAACAAATGTTCTTTATTCATCATTAAAACCTTATCAAAGCTGTAAAAAATTCTTATGAGGTTTCGTTAACTACTAGATAACATTTTGAAAATACAAGCGATAAAAGAAAGTAAGAATAAAGAAAGAAAAAAGAAAAAAGATTATTAATATTAGCTTATTGGCTATGGCCATTCTCGCTTAGTCGAATCGCTTGAATCGTAAGATTCAATGAAACGAGTATCGAATCGTAGGATTCACACCTGAATCCTAAGATTCATTTAAAAATGGGATTCATTACATAGATATGAATCGTTTCCTTAAGATTCGGGATACGAATCGTAAGATTCTGATAACTATGGCCTTGATCACAATCATTATCAAAACTGAACATCACATTCACAATTCCTCTAGTAGCTTACACATAAGGTCTTATGCTGTTAGTATTATGCTTGTAGTAAGTAATTAAAGGGAATAAAAAAGAACATCAAGCCACCTGCCACATCTTAAGAGTTTTTCATGGTGAACAGAAATGACAAAAAAGCAGCACTTCACTTGGAAACTGAGCAATCTTCTAGCTGTTTTACTGTTTGTTGACCACTGCCGCTTCCCTCCATCCTCTTTCTCTCTGAGTCTTATTCTTGTTTTTCTGCCTTTTTAGGTTTTCAGTTCTTTCCCTACCTTAGCAGCTCGATTGACGTCCCTCTTCAACTAGGGATATAGCGCACATTCCATATGGAACTGCAAGAATTTTGGAAAAAAGTGCAACATTATTATTGAATGAAGCCTTGCTACTAGATACATGGCAGATCAATTGTTCTCATCAGCAAGAACATAAAATTTATAAGTAAAAATTAATAAATGAACAATAAACTTTAAAAAGGCAATGACACAGTACTGATAAAGAAAAAAGGAAAGAAATAACAGAGTTCCTGCCAGTTGCTTCCATCAGAAATGAATCGTACACATGAAGGATATTGGTTCATGAAAGCCCATTCAGCTTCATACCTTCAACGATTATGAGGTCAACTAGTATGTTATGGAAAAAGCATATGCAATAGGTCATTGTCCAAAAAGTAATTTTACAGTTAGACATTTACATTGCGGCACAGATTGACATGTCCATCACACTGCTAGTACCCAGGGTAAGTATTTTAAAGAAGTTTCTAATCAACAATAATTATGTTGGTTACCATTCAAGAACATATGATACCTTCAGCTGACAATTATTTGTGAGCAATGGAGGGTGTTAAATAAATAATAAAATGATTATAGGCTGCCTCCTTCAAAACTCATACTGCCAATGATATCGACTGACACGGCTGACATACTGATAGTTTCAAGTTTGTTCCAAGTTAATTAAATATTATGATTGAATTTGGATGTTTTTAATTTGCATATACAACTAATGGCTACAGATGGCTCAAATTAGGGGTGCATCATGCATGGGTAAGCTCCAGCGCATATGAAACAAGGCTTGAGATTCTACAAAGTGGATATGTCAAGAGTCTACGGGTTGATTGAATGAAAAGCCAGTGTCTTAACAAACAGCCTGCCAGCCCATGGTCTGCCCATCAAATGCATTTATTGAATTGATGAAGCACAGGCTCCATATAATGACCAAGAATGACCTTTTGGGAAATGCCCAACTTCCCCCAAGGATTAAAACAAACATCTGATACACATACACTGCATATATTTTCTACATGTTTAAATTAGGTTCCCAATATAATATACAGCTGTATGGCAGAAGGGTTCTTTTATCTATAAATTTTGTAAGGTTTGAGAGAAAACAGAGGTTGGGTGTCTTTCCTTTTAAAAGAAGTATATTTGAGGAAGACTGTAGAGCACAAGTCACCGTAATGATGGTTACGTTTTCAAGGGAGAAGAGAACGAGAAAAATTGGAAGTGGGTGCCACCAAGGGAGTTCTGAACTAAGACTTTCTTCAAGCCTTTAGTAGCTTAGCTCCTCCCTAATGGGCCCCTGTCATGCTCCTTAGCTTTCTCAGGCTTGGAACCACCCAAAATTGAAGTGATCATTAGAAAGTGCGCAAAACAAATTATCTAAGAAGAAGAGGTATAATGCCGGTGTAACCCCATCACATGCAACATCCACACTATATATACTATATGTATAGGAGAAGGAGTCCATATAACATCTTTTTATCAAGTGAAAGTTTGCAATGGAGCATTGAACAAGGTGTAGACATTATTCCAGACTATATGGCTGCTTCACACTTCATTGGAAGGTGTTTATTGCTCATGGGGATCAGACCACTGACCCTATGTGAGGGGAGGGAAAAGAGGACTTTTAGCTTCAAAGAAAGGTACACCGAGGAGGTCCTGAGCCATAAAATAAATAAAGCATTGCCCACACTGCGCACTGACTTCAACCGACGAATTTCTACGTATAAACTCATCCAACATTTTATGGAAGTGGAGTGCTTCAATGCTAGGAGTTGAAAAGAAAAGCGATATCAAGTCAAAACAGAATCTTTCATATTCAAAATGTATGAAGTTTAATCTTGATTGATTGATTCAGGGCAACCCCTAAGGTAAATAATGAAGCAGACTTCCTAGCAATTCAAGAAGCATTTAAAATATTAGAGTGGTAACCTGACAATTTCCTAATTGAGGGAGATTTGAAGGATGCTATCAATGGACAGAAAAAAGAGAAAAAGTATTCTGTAGAGGTTAGCTCTCATCATACATGAAAGAAGGGATCAATCTTCATTGATGAAAGTATCCTTTTAACATATTTAATGCAGTCTATGATGCAGCAGCCAACACAATGGTAAAGCAGGCAACCAAAAACCAGTTATTGGCTATAGACTAAAGTTGTCTTGTTTTTATATTTTAGAACTGGAAGATTTATTAGTGGGGCAGTCACCATATGTGATTGCCTCCTCAGTTTGGTCACTTGGGGTGATTGGTTTTTTTCCTTTTCTTGTCTTTACAGACTATATACATGTACTACACCACACAGATACATTTGCTTTCCTCAGAAATCAAATTAACACCACTGGAGCTCAGAACCCAGAAACCCAAACCAGTTGCTCTATTCAGAGAGAGAGAGAGAGAGAGAGAGAGAGAGAGGGATAACTATCTGTACCAGCTAGAGCAGAAATCCCAGCTATGTTTTAACTTCTGAAGAGTAGGAAGGAGAGAACAAGAATAAAAATTTGTTAGAATGATGAGAAAGCAAGACTTACTGTAATCGGTGATGGAGATATGAATTTCAATGCAGAAATCCCGTTGTTGTTTGGTTTGGGGAAACCCTAGTTGGAGAAAAAGATGATTCAATAGTTGATCCGGTGGATGGAACTCCCCGTGGCATGACTTTTGTTGACTATTATTTGGGGCCCACTTCTTCCGCAGTGCTGTGCAAACGCCCCCTCGTGGATGCGGTTTTTCAATTTTCTACTGAAAAGTCGAGTAAAAGAATCTCTCACAGTAAAATTATTTCTCACAGGAACTACTTCCATTATTATTATTTTTTTTTTTTTCACGCACCAAACATAAATTCATTTACTATCAGCATTAAGATAGATAATTTGGTTGTTGTTTTGGATCAACTTTATTTCCACAATTTTCTGATGGAAAAAAGTTTACATAAACATTCCAGTAAACCTTAAGGGCCCATTTATTTCATGTAAGTGAATTATTAGGATTTCTAGGATTTTGATTTTAAAAAGTGGTTAAAAATAAAGAGGTGAATGATTTAAAGCCTAACGATGTAAATGGGACCTTGGATATGTGGGAATTGAGATGCTAACTGTTGGTATAATTCAAATCCTAAAACAGTCAAGTTCTCATCTACGTCATCAATTATATAATTCATGGACCTAGATAATTCATTGGTTCACTTATAGTTTAATTACCATTAGAATTTGTGTCTGCTTATAAATTTTTACTATTATAGAAATAGAAAACCTTAAGGGCCCATTTATTTCATGTAAGTGAATTATTAGGATTTCTAGGATTTTGATTTTAAATAAGTGGTTAAAAACAAAGAATCAAAGGTGAATATCCAAGATTTTTAATTAAATAACCTCTCTCATTAGTTGAAATTGAATCAAGAAAAGTTGGGAAATAAATACCTAACCTTCGTCTTAGTAATTTAAATCCTAGAACTCTCAAGTTCTCATCTATGTCGTTATCTTATATCCTTTACCCTACACCTCTTTTATTCATTGGGGTTTCACGTATAGGCAAAATTAATTAGGGCAATTAGAATTAAAATTGTATGCTTATATATATATATATATATATATATATATAGAGAGAGAGAGAGAGCGCAAGGCTCTCCTAAGTTCAAGCTTAGGATAAAATTTCGTAAGCTCCGGGGCTCACCTTTGATCAATCCAAATGAATCAAACACATGATCCTCCTAAATTGCACATGTCCACCAACTTTCGGTCAGATCTGACTCCCATAAATGGGATGTTAGAGTACTAAGTATCGATCCGTACATAGACTGATTGACATCCTTATCTTCATGTGCAAATATGGAGATGTTGGAAATCATCTGTTGAGGGATAGATGTATATGAAGAGGATCTTAAGGAGTCCTTGAGAAATATTCAAGTACATCTATCCCCATGAAGATCCTCTTTTGTACTTCATACTTCTCACTTGAGGTGTACCACCACACATGAGTTTAGGAAGAGTTGCACTTTATATATAAATATATATATGTGGAGATGCTCATATGAGAGCATATCTCACCTTACTATGAGAGATAGGGTGGGGGCACTCACATCTATATCAAATGCCAATAACTTAAATGTGAGGGCCCCCATCATTATCTCTCACCTTAAATGAGAGATTGTGTGGGGCCCCCGACATCCATATCCAATGCCAATAACTTAAATATGATGGCCCCCACTCATATCTACCCCCGACATCCATATCCAATGCCAACAACTTAAATATGATGGCCCCCACTCATATCTTCCTTATAAGGTGATACAAGGTGAGATAAAGTGAGGGCTCTCACATCCATATCTAATGTCAACCACTTAAATGTAAGTGCCCCCACCCCCTTCTCTCATAATAAGGTGAGAGATACTTTTCACATGAGCACCTCCCTATGTATGTGTGTGTATCTAATGAGGCTCATAGAGTGTTGCAAAATCGGCTCATAGAGTGTCGCAAAATCAAACAATGAATTAGAGGAAGTGGGACGTAACACCTAATATGTAGGATTGTCAATTGGGCCCCTCCTATAAAGGTACCCGGTTGGGCCCAACTTTCAAAAAGCTTGTAAAATAAAGGCTTTTGGAGTTTGGTTTCCTTAAAATGCCTGAGCTTAGACAAAGATTTTGTAGAACTACCAATTTGAGTGCCAGGCTTGTACAATACGAGGCCCAGCCCCCTTATTTTTCTATTTATACACATGCAAGTTTATTCGAGCATATCCGTGTGTTTATTTGAGTACGATTATTATGTGATTCCTATATGGGTTCCTAATTATTTTATATGATTCTCGTGAGGTTTTTATGCAAATAAGCCATGCATAATTCTTTTTTTTTTCATGGTTTATTTACATACGAACGTTGTATATGTGAATTTATTTACTATTTAAAAAATACATGTAAATGTATTTGAGCATATATGTGGATTTCTTTGAAAACCATTCTTATGTGATTCTTGTGTTAAGTTTTTTTTTTATACAATTCTCATGTGTTTTTTTATATGAATAAGGCATGCATGATTCCTATTTTATTTATTTTTTAACAATGGGTTATTTACATACATACAGCTGTTGTATAATTGGACTTGTTCAGCATTAAAAAAACATACGTGGGGTTATTTGAAAATGATTCTTATGTGGTTATTATATGGGCACTTATTTTATTTTTTTTAATTCCTTTTATAATGGTGGGTGTCCCAGCCCTTTGGGCTAGAATAATTCACACGGGTCCAAGGGGAGCCTGGATAAATCCCCTGTTGCCTCAACATGATAGTGCAGTTTCGAACCATCAACCTCCAAGTGCAAACTGTGGCCCGTAATATAGGAACTTATTAGCATGGATCCCTCTCTTCTTTATTTGTTGGGTCTAATGTGTAGCTTTACTTTTAGATCTCTAGTGGCCCACAACTTGGATAGGCCAAAGTGGGAAAAACAAATTATCGCAAAGGTATGGTGCAGAGGGAGTTATGAGGCAAATTTTTTTTTTTTTTATAGATTCATTTGTTTTTTTAATATATAAATCATGAGAATTCAATGCAATGCAATTCAATCTGTCTTGGGCCTAAAATGGATATAAGATCACCAATACCAGCAAATAGTTTTCTCTTAGACAGTAAATGATTGCCTAGCCACCATCGTGAATCAAACTATAGTAAAGTGAATTTCCATGTACTACTATGTTGCTTATTGGATTGCATCGGCAGTCCCAAGCTGTGAGGTCCGATTAAAATCCAGTGTGTCCATCGGCTGCCAAAGAACACCCGGGATAGGAGGGACTCCACAAGTCTCACATCAGAAACATTCAAATTTAAGAGCTTGGGTTTAAGTACCCATGGTTACCTCCACTTCAATAGCTAGTCTTCTGCGGTGGATAAGGCCCATAGTGTTAGAAATGGTACCAAAGTTCAGGATGGCTCTGTTTCCTATAGGTGAGTGTGTGAGATCTGGCAGGCCTGAGCCAAAGTGGCATATTAGGTTAAAATTTGGTATCACCCTCCAAAGAACACTTGGGATACAAACTTAAATACCCATGGTCACCTCCACATCAATAGCTAGCTCTTTCTATGGGTAAGGCCCGTGGTATTACACAAGCTCGAATTAAGGAGTATATAAAAAAGATTAAAACTAATTTTTGTCTCGTCAGGCCCTGGGTCTGAAGAATGGGGTCGGATAAGGGTGTAGGTAGTATAGACCCATCGAGGGCTTTGTAGTGGCCCGGGCCCACATATGTTGAGGATTGGGCTTTTGACCATAAATATGTGGGAACCCAAATAGAAATTGGATTTTTCAGGAAGGAGAAGAGAGGAGGAGGGAGAAGAGGGGATGGGTCCTTTCACGACCCTTTTTTCCTCATTGCCACTGCTGAGAGCTATCTCATTTTTTTCAAGATATCTTATCTCACATTCTTCAATAGCTACATCCTTTCCCTCATCATCATTTTCTTTTTCTTCTTCATCATTGTCATCGTCGTCTTCATCTTCTTCACTGCTCGAAGAAGAAGAATCACTGTAATCATTAGTGTCAACATCGCCACCATCACTCTCATCCTCATGAACTACTATCTCGGCACTTTGTGCGTAACTTTTACTGGTGGCATCACTCTCCATATTTACCATTGTATCAGCAACATTAACTTCACTCCCTCCACTGCCGTTCTCTCTTGAAGTCGCGATTCGCTCACTCTTCATCATCATCAAACAACCATCTCCTTCACCAGAAGGAACATCCTAATCTACAGAAGTTCCATTGCAAGCCGCAACAAAGCTAACCTTCTCCATCTCCTTTTCTATAGAGACACTCAAAACCCTAAATTCCACCTCTTTACAATCAGTCCCGTTTTGGGCACCAATTTCATGTGAGAACCCTTGCTCCACAAGTTTCAAATCAGACCCATTTGAACCCAACACGTCTTTTCCGCATTTTTCTTGATGAGTTTCTCCTGAAATCCCAGAAATCCCAACTTGGGCTATTTTCAAATCAGATTCAGAACCAAACCCATCAGAGTATGTAATCTCAGTACTAATATCTTGATGGGTTTGTTGAGAAAATCCACATTCAACCTCATTTGGAACAGACCCACCTGGGTATAGATTCTCATTTTGAACAGACCCACCTGACCATGGAGCAGCACCAGCAACTAAGGGAGAAAACCCAGACTCGTCTTTTTTCTTGTTATTTTGCGATATGGTCGATATCGACCATTCTACTATGTTCAGCAAATAAGACAATTAAATGTTGAAGAAAATCTGACTGACAGAATGGTCGATATTGAACATGCAGGGAAAAAATGCCTTTCAGTTATATGGTCGTTATCGACCATGTAGGGAAAAATGACTTTCAGTTTTATGGTCGATATCGACCATACATGGAAAAATGTCTTTCAGTTATATAGTCGATATTGACCATGCAGGGAAAAATGCATTTCAGTTACATGGTCGATATCG
The DNA here is from genome assembly GCA_003546025.1 of Camphora micrantha. Taxonomy (NCBI): domain Eukaryota; kingdom Viridiplantae; phylum Streptophyta; class Magnoliopsida; order Laurales; family Lauraceae; genus Camphora; species Camphora micrantha. The sequence goes on from QPKB01000009.1 coordinate 36,804,769, forward strand.
ACCATTACTGTCACCATAATTAGGATGCAGGGAAAACTGTCTTTCAGTTATATGGTCGATATCAACTATTTTTGTTAACAAGAACCTTGGTTAACTCTGAATCTTGTGTAAGATTTGTTACACATGCTGGTCTGCCATTTCATATAAATTTACATGTAATTTGGATCACAAGAACCTAGGTGAAACCATCATTTACATTAACATTTTACAGATTTTCTGAAGAATAAATAATAAGTAAAAGGAGCTGTAAAAACCACCATTTCAGTGCCACTAAAGTAGATCCACATCCAAACCAAATGGGACTATGATAGGTTGACCATACAAAATGCTGTGCTATATTTCCAATATTCCCAAGATCCATTTACATAACAGGACGACCATACAAAATGCTCATATAGAAATTTTAACTTACAATGGAACTATATGCATCATGCAAGAGCCCGCAAAAAAATCCCTACCCTTCGGTTCTTACTTCCAACTATTCTTAGTTACAATGGAGCTATATGTATGTTTTGAACGACCCAAAAAAGTTTCAAACTAAATGTTCTTACTTATAGCTATTCTTACTTACGATGAGACTATATGCATCATCTTAGTCCACCCAAAAAATACCACCCAAAAACTTCCACCTATAACCATCAACTGCTTACTGGAGGATTGCGACACCCTCCACGGTTATGCCCTCTTCCTTTGCAATTTGAACATGTTACGACTTTTCTCCGGTGACCACGATCTTCGGTATGGATCATTTTCTTCTTTGGACGTCCGGGCGGTTTAGTGGCTCTCGGTAGAAGAACCGTGACGTCACAAGTGTGCTCCCATTGCTTGATGTCGCAAGTAGCATGTAGGACTTCACTGTATGACGTACGGTACGTGCTTGACAAATACCAATGCTCGCAGAATGCGTATGGATCATAATTTCTGACCTTCATTGTAGCCAATGCGTGACAACATGGGATGCCTAATAGCTGTCATTTCCGACATTTGCAGGTTTTCCGTTCGAGGTCAACAACGTCCACGTACTCCGCAGATTGAACCTGAAATTTAACGAGCCAAGCTACTTTGGTCATGTTGGTCTTCAAGGGTCTAAGAGTGAAGTTGTCATCAATTGCGAACTTAGCCAAAGTATTCCGGAACATTTGTCGATCTTGGAATTCATGGCCGATCCACATTTCTCGTGCTGAGTTGTTGTCAACATCTGTATTTATGTCCTCGGGCTCCATTTTATCCTCAAGATCAACAGTTGGAGTTTCATTACGATGAAATGCATTATTAATTGGGTTGGCTCCTGCAACTTGATCCGGAGTTTCATTACAACGAAATGACTCAATTATTGAATCGGTTCCTGCAACTTCACTTTCGGCGTTCACCATTGGAATCGAATGGATTCTGCTTATGGAGGGAGGCCCATTAAGATGGATATTATCACCATGGTTTGTCTCAAATACCAACTTTGTAAGATCAGTCCAAAACAGAACCAATATGCAGATTCACTTTCACTCACAACATCTTATCATATTGAATAAACCTGTGGATGATTTTTTTTCTAAAAGTGACAAACACATGAAAAAAGGGACAAAGAAAAAAAAAGCCAATTCATGACCAAATAGTTCTCCCACTGCTGGACTTAATCATAATGCATTATTTGTAATTGCAATGGACGCTAACATAGTCACAAAACAAACCCTTCAAATCTCATAAAACTGCAGCTGCCTGGGGCATAGAAAGATGATTTTCCATGGTTTTTAGGGTTTCCAACAATTAAATATTGGAGAAGATTCTAGGTGATGGTGTTTTAGGGTACATAAAGCAGTCTAAGGTGGTAAATAATGTGTGTACCTTTGTCTTAATGGAGTGCAACCACCATGGAGATGACGTTTTATGGTGATTTCTAGATGAAAAAAACTCCAGAGCAATGTTGAAGACGACCTAAATGGAGAAATGCGAAAAGTGGAATCGGGGCGAGATATAATACATTCTTGCATAATGGTTGATATCGACCATATCGCAAAACGACCAAAAAAAAAAAAAAAAAAAAAAAAAAAAAAAAGGAAAAAAAGCCCGTATGAAGATCCCTCCTATATTAAACATGAAACTAGGCATTGCTGAGACGTATGCGGTCCTACAGAAATTTTACCCGTAAATTCCTCTATTTTTTTTCTTCAAGCACATGCTCCTGTCATTCTTTTTTTCCCTCGTAACATAAATTACATGAAAAGCTTACTAGCATAGCATGTTGATGGGGCCACACATTTTATTAGAGGATGAAAATTGATAGATAAGTTATTTATAAAAGAAATCAACATAATTAATAAATAATTGTATCTATGACAAAAGTCAATTGAAATAGAAGGCCTGTCAAGCAATAAATACAGACCTCCAAAGAAATGGATCATAAATTGGTAGCGTAACTGAATGAAGAGCTCCCTCGCAATCATTGCCTGACCGATTATTGATGGATTGCAAATCTCCTGGTCTTCTTCTCATGTGAGGAACTTAAAAAAATTTTTTTTAAACAAAAATAATACTTAAATGATTTTTATTTCAACAATCGGTTTTCTTCGCCTTTGGTAATTGGTTCGATCAAAAGAGGCCAACTTTTGTTTCACTTTGATCCTAGACTCGTGTACACAGGTGGATCCAAATTCTTGAATCAAGATCCACGATAGGATTTATGGTGATCATGAGTGGACCAATTAAGGTCCATCACCTCATGTACTCATGTACACATCAAGATCCAAATCTCCTGGCCACATTGACCCACAGTAACTAGTGACTGTGAGTGGACCAATTAAGGTCCACCACCTCACCATGTGGTAAGCCTTCATAGGTTCCGGACTCCAAATTCCAACCCTAATATAGTGTAGACTACAGATGAGACTCGTTTCATAAATCCAAACTAATTAAAATTATGTGCTTCGTGGTGTTAGTAGAAGTTTCATTCTGCCAATAATAAATACTGATTTCTAAGTACCAATAAACTAATGTCTTTTTTTTTTTTTTTTTGTACATTAGAAAGGATTCATATCATAAATGGCTAAAATTGAAGATCAAAGATGAATTTTTAAAAAAGAGCATCAAATAACCTTTTATTTTGAAGATATATAAAAAGATTGGAAATGAATATACAACCATCAACTTAGTAACTTAATACATATGAAAATGAAGGTTTTATATACATTTCCACTTTATATTCTTCACCCCCTCACAACATATCTTTTACTTGTCATCTCTTTAATAATCCTTTAGTAAAATTTATTTCACCGTAAAATGTATCTATATCTTCCATTTTGATGCATTTTAATGCAAACAAACATGCCCTAACAAATGGGAGATATCGTAACTTTGGATTGTTCATATAATAATGGACCCTACCTAAATTATTTGTAGAATATCTCACGCATGCTTCGCACAAGCAATCCAAATTGAGATATTAAAGGCATGTTTGTGTAATTTTTTTCATGAAAATAAAAAAAATATCAATGAACTACTTTTGTTGACAAACTTTTTTAACCATTTGATGCAAGTGCTTTCCAGAAAGGAAAGTATAAAAAAATTGTATGATTTCTATAAGGAAAATTTTCAAAAAAAAACATAAAATTTTTGGCTCATTTTCTAAAAAGGATATGAAGATTTGAATATTTCAAAAGAGTATAAAAATTTTTCATATTTTTTTCAACAAAGTCCTCTCTATAAATTTTTTTAAAAAAAGACCAAAATGCGCCATGTCATTTTTGAAACTTTCCTCTTCACAAATCATTTTAGAGAAATGATCGAGTTTAACACAAATAACCTATTGGGGCCCACTTTAGCTACCTTTTATGCATGGATGTTTAAATAAGACTGATTTATTAAATTGTTATGATCCTCTAAATCAAGTTGAAATTGGGCTCTATTGCACATACATGGTTCATAAGGGCATTCTCATTAATTAAAAAAAAAAAAATGTTACGGAGAGGACTTGATTGAAAAGAATTTGAAAAATATTTTTACTGTTTTTAAATACTCAAATCTTTCTATACTAACTTGAAAATGAGCAAAAAAAATCTGGTACCTTTTTCAGATATTCCCTTATAATTTTAGAGAAGAAAGAAGAAAATTTCACTAAAAAAGCAACTCCCAGATGCTGAACAAACATGTCCTAATGAATACAACGAATCACATGCAGTGGGTCATAGCCTCATAGGCTCGTAGCTTCTTTAAAAACAACTTTGATTTGTCTCTCAAACAGTCCAGCTTCTTAAAAAAAGAAATCATATTGGACTGTAAACTGTTTCACCAAGATGGAAAATCCTGGAGCAAGGTGGACCTCACCACATTTAATGCTCAACTAAGATTCTGCCACGTTTTTCCCCACTTTGAACTATCTTTTTAGGAGGAATGCATATGCTGATCAAAAAGTCTATATGACAACTTTTTTAACCAAAATTTTGGATAAATCTTTAGATATTTCTTGAATGTCAATAATGATATTTAAGGAATATTTAGAAATTTGTTTAAAATTCTGATAAAAAAAATTTATTCATATAACACTATTCTATGTAGATCTGGTATTATTTTAGTCTTTCATTCCAGAGCCAGGCCTCTGCATCCACACTACCATAATAAATGAAAAATTCTTGTTATAGTCGCCCTCTCGCAAATGTTCATACGACATGTCATATCATGCCAAATATAAAGCCGCGAGGCACAATGTGGTACTTGGTTGACCCCACCCTCCAAAAAGACTTGTACCAAAAATCGCTCCCTAGTCATTCTCAGCCATCCCAATTCCCCGTTCAAGTAATAGTGCAACCAATCCCATGTTCCCAACCACTTGTAGGATGGCCATGCAGTCCACCAATGTATCACGAGGGTTAATGCTCAACAATGATTCTGCCACGTCTTTCCCCACTTTGAGCTATCTTTTTAGGAGGAATGCATATGCAGACTTGCTTCTGTGACTGGTATTATTTCATCCTCCAAAAAGCCTACTTGTACAAATTTTTTGACCAAAATTTTAAATAAATTCTATGATATGCCTTGAATATTCCCTATGATATTTAAGACATACGATAGAGTTTATCTAAATTTCTGGCAAAAAAAATTTATCCAAATAAAACTACTTTCAGCCTTTCATTCCACAGCCAGGCCTCTGCATCTACACTACCGTAATAAATGAAAAATTCCTGTTATAGTCGCTCTCTCGCAAATGTTCATACAACATGTCCTATCATGCCAAATATAAAGACGCGAGGCACAATGTGGTACTTGGTTGACCCCACCCTCCAAAAAGACTTCTACCAAAAATCACTCTCTTGTCATTCTCAGCCATCCCAATTCCACATCCAAGTAATAGTGCAACCAATCCCATGTTCCCAACCACTTGTGGGATGGCCATGCAGTCCACCAGTGTATCATGTTCATGTGTAGTCTCACTTTTTATTTTTTAACTTCTGATGATCAATGTAGATTGTAGACCCTTCATGTGACTATGGTTGTGATCGACTTTTAGGGCGTGTTTGAGAGGTGAATGTACTGGCGGAAATTCTATGTTCTTGCAGTTTTAGACTACAGTGTATATAAGGTACCTTTGGAGCTCCCTTGCATGATTAAAAAATTTTCAAAAATTCAAACAGTCGCATCCTTTTTAAAGTCTTTGCATAATTTTTGAGTTAAAAGGAGTGAAACTCACCTATTTAAATTTGAGTCTTTCAAAATAAATGCCCTTTATTATCTATACGATTTTCCTAAATTTTACTCTAAATTAAATTAGATGGACGCATGATCACAAGATTAATCATATAATGAATTACACTAGCGGATTGGCGCTTAAAGGAAGAAAAGGGACACTAGAATCACTTATGTTTGCTTAGAGCCCCCATGACTGACTCCATGCCTTCATAATATATCATGTATATCATTATTATCTTATAATGGAGCCAACTCTTATTCAAATAAATGCCAAACACATGAACACAATAAGATAAAGCTAATTTGTGTGGCTACAATTTTAAAATTGTGGGCTAACTCTTTTTTAACTGACGAGGAAATCTCTAAGTTGGATATTTCATATTTGATCAAAAACTCAGATCCAACCTTTTATTTTTCTGGAATATATTAAGCTTGGTTGGGGAGATCATTTGGAGGATTCAAAATTCCATGCACCCTCCCATACTAGTTGATAAGCAATCAACCAGGCTAAAGTTTCAGCAAGTGTAGTCCATTTGTCACAAGCCCCACTGTCTTGGACGGCTTAGATTCAGTTATCTTGTGGTCCACCAAGTAATATAGGTGGGCCACCCCAGAGTGGCCCGTGCATTAAACATGTTTGACAGGAAAGACATTTCAATCATCATATCAGATCAGATCAAGAGAGGAGGATCCGCCGTCCATCGTACGGTGCGTAGCCCCCGAAACGGAAACGTATTGTGATTATAAAACAAGGAGCCCAAAACTGCAACGACACAATACACACTGAGAGGTGCAGAGAGAGAGTGAGTACGAGAAAAAAATGAGTGAAGAGGAAGACGAAGAGTCACCGGAGAAGAAGAAGAAGAAGAGGAGACTCTGCAACACCAGCAGCAGCGCCTCATCTTCATGGGAAGGCCTCAACCCAGAGATTCTTTCCCTTATCTTTGTACGAATCTCTGCCGACGAGTTGTGCCGCTCCGTCCCCTTCGTCTGCCGCTCGTGGCGGGAGGCCGTCGCCGGCCCCTACTGCTGGGCCGACGTCGACGTCGTCAGCTGGTGCCGCCGTTGCGGCAACTCCGACGTCATCAACACCGCCGTCAGGAAGCTCGTCCGTCGAAGCAGGGGGACGCTCCGCTCCCTCTCCGCTTACAAGCTCGGTGACCCCGCTTTCTCCTTCGTCGCCAACTTGTCAGTTTCCTTCTTTGTTTCTACCTTCTTCTCTACTTGGGGTGTTGAGATTTTCTCCTATAGCCGTTGATTCATACACTGGAATGAAGTAGCAGTGCTGTTTTCTGTTCTTTTATTGAATGTATGTTAATAAGATAATTCATTTATATATCGCAGACTTTGGTTTTGGGACCTGTTTATCTGTGGTTGGTGAGAATGTGGTCGTACTTAGAGACCCAAGTGAGGAATTTCAATGACTGATGATATCTGTTAGTCTATCAGTTTATAATCCAATCTGGGTCTTTAATGTATGAAGTTTATGGAGTTTTTTTTAATGTATGTGTTTATCTCTGCAATTGTGATGGGAACTTTGAAGGTTTTTATCTCATATTGGAATAAGAACGTTTGAAAAAAAAAAACCCAAGAGGAGAATCTTAATATGGCTTTTTAGTATTTAAATTGCGGCGTGTCTTTTAAGGCATTACATGGAGATTTCTTATGAATCTGATTGAATTTCTTGGTGTTCTAAGAAATGTATTCCTGTCAAAGTGGCTAAAATGGAAGAAACAAAGCGAAGAGATCCACAAATGGTTATCGGTTAAGCTCTCCTTTTCATGAAAGATGATTACTGCAGTCATCGTCCTAGGAAAGTCAGGGTTCCATCTACATCTCCACCCCTCATCTGGTTTGATGAGTTCGTAGGAATTCAATTTAATGCAAACAAACAGGGCCTGTGTGTAATGTGTGTGTTATGAAAATCTTATATCCAATTTCTCATAAGAAGAATGAGAATCTCCATCCAAAAGCGATCTATTGTAAGTATCTACAAAGTCTTTGAGCGTGTTACATGTGTGTTTGTTTTAATGAATTTAGGTGTACATTTATGCAGTTGTGATGAGAATTTCGAAAACTTTATCCTGTATGAGCATAATGAATTAAACTGAGGACCCAAGAGAAGAATCTTGATACTGGGTGCAATCTATTACTGTCTAATCGAATGAAGTCTTCTAAGGTATTACGTGGATGTTTATTATGGATCCATGCTTATTTTTCTGCAATTGTCTTGGCAATTATGGAATACGTCTGTATCCTTTGGAAGTGGAAATAGGTTTTAAAGATCCAGGATAAGGTTGGATGCTGTAATGAGAGATTGTTAGTTTGGCAATTGAGATTCTATGACTTTACATTGATTGTATATTAAATTGGGGTAGTAATCCATTTCAGACTTATCCAGCAAGATATGATTATGTATCTATCTTACTGTGGCCTAATAATGATCATACTGTTAATATTGACCCATTACATATTTCTATATGACTCTGGTGGTTGATATCTATTCAAAAAGTGATACATGAACTTTTTTTTCCACTTTCATTTTGGTGTGACAGTGAAATATTATAGTTTTTCTTGTTTGTGTTGGGAGAAGCCAAGAACTGAGAATAGAGGCCATAATAACCCAAGTAACAATCTTTTTTGAGATTTTACACAAATGAGAACAATTCATTTAATTCACAAGGTCTGTAGAGTTTTTACCAATTTCATGTAGCTCAATATATAATCCCTCCTCTGTTCCTTTGGCAGTGGAAAGTGCCTGAAGATTTTGAAGATTCCGGTGAGTAATGTCACTGACAAGATGGTGGCGAAGCATGCTGGCTCACTGTCAACAATCACTGACTTGGACATTAGCAACTGTTCAGAGATTACTTACAAAGGGATTGAAACATTGGGGCAGCACTGCAAGTCTCTGTTCCTCTTAAAGAGGAACATGCCCTTTCTGGACAGTGAGTCAGCCCACCATGGCAAAGCAGTGGAGGATGAGGCAATGGCTGTGGCCAATACGATGCCAAGGCTTGTCCACCTGGAGCTTGCATATGGGCGCTTCAGTGATCGTGGCCTTGATGCAATTCTTACAAAATGCAAAGACCTCCAACATCTTGACATCCAAGGTTGCACAAATTTGAATTTTGATGGTGATCTTGAACTCAGGTGCGAGAGGATCAATGTTTTTACAGGGCCTTATGATTATGATGATGATCATGTAAGTATCTCAGAAGACAGTGGAGGTGCTGGAAGTGATGAAGAAGGCACTGATTCTGAAATTTACTCTGACTCTTCCTCTGATGAGTCAGATTAACAAGGTGCTTGGCTTGCCCTTCCTTTTTTGTGTCAGGTAATTTCAAGAGAAATATGCTTTCATACAGTGGTTTGAGATATACTTGTTTTTTTATTATTTAATATATATATATATATATTTATAATACCATTAATTTTGAGAGCTTATAGTTCATATGAGCCTTTTGGACAGATCCGCATATAAGTGATAAGAAAACTGTAGACCCCTTGAAGGGTTTGATTTCAGCATTTAAGAAAAATTGGCTGGATTTGTACAGTTTCTCCTTTTTGTTTATCTGATAATACCTGATATCACCTATCCATTTTGTGGGATCTCGTTTGTTTTCCATTTCATGTTATTTAGTTCTTATACAAAACTTTTTTTTATGCTGTATTATTTTGGGGCAACCCAATTGTTTGGACCTTTTCTCCTTTTGGTAGAGATGTAAACTTAAGTAGTTGCTTGTAGCGATCTTGCTGGGTCACAGATTACTAGTAAATAGATAAAAAAAAAATTGGTGTGATTATCCACCTTTTTACTTCCTTTCATACATTTTGTGCATTTTCTAAATTTTGCTCTAAACTTTTGAATATCCATCTATGTCACGAGTATAAATTTATATGAAAATACTGAATAGGTTGTACAAACCTTATGCATACAGATAGATACATCTTCTTTTGCCATGTTGTGGAGTCTATATTTGATGAGGAACTATAGAATTTTCAGTGATTTACATGTCCTTTGCTTTGCTGAAATCCTCTATTCCTCCCCATCAAGTGTTTAGGTTGAGCTGGAAGGAACAGTAAGACAAAAATATAAGTCTGGGTCAGAAGTTAAACTCTTGCGGTCACTGTGGCATTGTGGAATTTATGGTAGAAGAGAAAAAGATAATGTTTTGAAAAATGTTGATGTCATTTGTTAAACATAATTGAGAACCCCAAGGTGCAGCTCTGTCAAGTGGGCTATTGTGAATTGTGTCGTGGGCCTCATCAATCTCAAGAGGAAGTGAAAAGAGGTGATTGAAGCAGGCAAAAGGAGAGAGGTTGAGGTGAAGTTGTTGCCAGGTCAATTGAAATAGAAAGTGGCATAGGAATCTCAACATTGAGGATGTTCTTGGAGATGAAAGAAGGTAGTAAAAGCGGCTTTATTTGTCTTGGTGTCTGGTTGGTGTACAAGTTGGAAGAAGCTGCATCTATGGCACTTAAAGAAATCACATCTCTTAGTTGCTGTTCTTAGCCAATCTGATAATTGAAGGATATTCAAACTTACGACGGAAAAGTAATATTTCAAAATTGTTATAAACTAAGTCTCCTTTGTTCATAAAAAATGGGGTGTTTGAGTGTTTTCCCTTCTTCAGTCGCTTTCTTTCATGGTGTTACCTTATCCAGGCACGCGGGTCTATAGAGTGAATGGCATAGTTGGTGGATTTTCTCACGGAGTTTCCATATACATATTTGTTTTGGAAAGAGTTTTCCACTTGATTTTGGGTATTGGGAGATCATGCCCGCTCTTTTGTTTGATGTTTTTTATGCACTGCTCTAGTGGCAACAATTACCACCTTTAGGATATAGAAGCATCACCTGCAATGGTTCAAACTTGATTCCCCACCCGCTCCATAATGGAGGGTTATCTCTTGCCAGTGCGCCAAGCGGCCCAATCGTCATAAAACCTTTCTTTTTTTTTTTTTTTCCATTCTGAAAAATTCCACGAGAAGCCACCTCATACACTTCCAAAACACCTACAATCGTTCGAACTTGTTCCCCCACACTCCATAATGGAGGGTATTTCTTACTGTTGTGCCAAGCGCCAGAAGACTTTCTTTGTGCCTATTGTAGTCTATATCCATTTACATGTACTATGCTATGAAGTGCATGGGGTGTCTTCTCGTGGACTTTTCTCTTCATGAATGAACACATGTTATTTATGTCAGTTCAATTCAGTTGGAGCAGCACGCCAAATTTCCTTTGGAAGGCTTGAGGGGCTTTCAATACACTTTTAAGAATATATATGGTGTTTTATGGCATTTCTAAATCTTTGTTTTTAAAATTCCATTAAGAATTTGCATCCCCCTAAAAATCAACACATGTTTAATGTTGTGTGATACATGGTCATTGTTTGATCCGGTTTAGATTGGCTGCATGAGTGGGTGATACTGTTGATTTTTAGAGCCAAAATAGTTTACACTATATTTCTATTGCCTCTACAAAGGCCTCGAGGTTTAGGTAGGAACAGTTAGCTAAGGAAATATAATATGGTCTCAGAGTCAACAAGTCACGAGTTCGAATCCAAAGAGCAACGACTTATACTATAAAAAAAAAAAGTGCGTGTTGCTAGAAAGTGCACAGACCGGGTTCAATCTGAAAGGGAGTGTTGGAAAAAAACCGGGTTTCACCCGAGAGGAAGCATTGACAAGTATTTTCGTTGCCTCCACTAAAGCCTTGGGATTTTAGTAGGAACAGTTAGCTAAGGAAGCATAACAGACATGTCATTTGTACATGTTTGAAGTTGCTTGATTTATTGTGCCCTGTACTGTTGCCCATCAGGCTCTCTCATTCTCATGGCTTTTAAATGCCTTTATAAGGAACATAGAGCTAAGGCGGAATTGGTTTCTATGTGTAATATATTTTATGTCAGTGACACCCTACTTGGATGTTTGCTTTCTGTTAATTTGTGCTTGCGTGGTTCATCAGTTTTACTCATTTAATGTAATTCTTTCATTGGCAAATAATATATCAGCTTACCTGTAACTTAGCAAATTGCCTGATATAGCAAGTGAGCAGTCATCATCTGTTTAAGGAATTGCTGGGACATGGCTCTTTGTAGTAGTACTCTTATCCATGCGGCTAATCAGATAGCTGATTGGATCTGTATCATTTTTTTCCTTTAAAATTATTATTTTGTTAATAGGACTTCCTGTAATGAGAGATTCTTTTGTGATCATCTTGTGTCATGAGGGAGTTCTGACAAAGAACAAAGGAAACCGGTTTTAGATGCTTGGTGTAATTAAAGAGAAGAGTGCATTAGCAATAGTAGGCAAACTCCCATTAGAAGCCTGAATTGAATGTTTTAAGGGGGAGCTCGAAATCAACAAAATACAAGGGTGATTATATGAAAACTTGAACATGATTGTATATAATAGTACTGTGCGAGGCTAATTAATGGGTAGTTAGGGGATATCCATGCATCCCAAGAATACTGGATTTGAAGAGTAAGTTAGGTCTTCATTTTCTCAAAAAAAGTATATACGGAAATTGACTTATTCCATGAGAATGATAGTATAAGCATCCAAAAAAGGGGCATACCCCATCAATACAAGAAAAATCAAAAGTAACAAAATGAAAGCAATAAACGAAAGCAAGAATACTGGATCATCTTATAAGGTGAGGGCACCACATGTTGAGCTTTGCCAAAAGCTCTTTGCTGGATTAATCACCCAAAACTTGTTACGGTGATTTTGATGGTTGCTTTCATGAATCACAAATCTACTAGCAGTCTAATGCATGATAGGTTCCAAAATAAATGAGTCCCAAAAAATGAAAGATGATTGAGGTTACTTTTAGAATAATTACATTGAAAGATCCTATTAACATGCATGGGTTGTTGAATAGGTAGGCTCCAGCTTGGATGAACTAGTTGCTCCTCTGCCTTATTTGGATGGTCTAAACTTTCCATAAAGAGCCATCTAAATGGATGATTCAATTGGGCTTGGCCCGGCCATTTGTTTTGTGGCTTTTGATAATTTTGATCTTCCAATATGGGGTGTATTATTTATTCTATGGGTTCTTTTTCTAAAGACCCCTTGAGTTCTGTCTGCTTTTTGCATGCCTTGAATGTGATGCACGTATGCCCTTGTATTTACCAAGGATGAAGTATGAACAGGAGAGCAATCTGAGAGCAAGCTGGGTTGAGCCAAGCCCGGGCTGGGGCTGGGCTCAGGCCTAATATTTGAAACCCGAGTGAAATTATCAAAATAATATTTGAAACCCGAGTGATATTATTAAAAGGATGTCTCTTGATCTCATCCACACATTATTATGGTAAGTCTTAATCCAAGCCATTCATAAAATAGTAAGTTCTTTAATAGGAAACTACTAGAAGGACAAAAACTCATTTGAAGATAAAACTAAATAGAGAGAGAGAGAGAGAGGACATACGAGGTATTAAAGAAAAAGATCTTAGAAAGTAGGGTAGAAAATTGTCAACTAAAAAGAGAAAATAGAGAAAAAAATTAAGAAAAAATTATTTTAATTATAACAAAATAAGAAAACTTTAACCCATCACTTAGAGCTGTTACTGCTTGTGCAGTCCATTCACGGGAGAACATTCTCCTCACTCTAAATTTTATTCCTAACTTCCCTATTTGTTTGGAGGTATTTCTGACGAGATTGTGTGTGTTGGGGAATTTTGACATTGGTGTCGCATCATGATTCATGAGAATTCTAATTCACTTTTTGGTTGCTTAAATTTGAATATCAATTCACTTGAAATGTCACTTTTAGCCTCTTGAATTTTCAGATTTTCAAATTTCTCAATGGTGGATTGAATGTGAGCATTTGAAATTTCACTTGAGTGGAGATTTCCAAATTCTCTCAAACAAAACTTATGAGAATTCTTGCAAACAAACATGCCCTATATCAATGTCTCACTTGAATGCGCGCACACACACTTCTCTCTCTCTCTCTCTCTCTCTCTCTCTCTCTCTCATCACGACTTCTCTCTCTCTCTCATCATGAAATGGGCATCTTTCTCACCCAAATGAGCATACGATTCTCTCTATAGGGGCTGTTTATTCTGGAGAATTCCTAACAATAATTTGTGAAATTGGGGATTTATGGAAAATGATGTGAGGGCTGTCCCCCCTTGGCAATTCTAAATTCCATGTTCCTTGGCTAGAATTTTGAATTTCCAACCACTTGAAAAGTTACCATTTCCTTTGGAATTCTCAAATTCCAACACCCAAAGCATTTCTAGGCTCTCCAGCCAAGAGGAGGATTCAGGAACTCCATCTAGGTCACAGGTTTTGGAGAATTTACAAATTCTGCAAGCACGATTCTTTGAATTCTTTGAAAGAAATAGGCCCAGAAGTAGAGGGTGCCCACCCCGCGTCTCTGCGATCGAACATGAGTAATATACATTTAGTTGGGCTTGAATTTCGGATTGGGATTGGCAGTTCGATTTCATCTGGCCCATGAGCCTGAAACTAAGCCCCTCGACCAGCTCATTTACAAAATATATTCACTTGTGTTGAATATGTCACGCTGGTCTGGGCCTATGGGCCTGGGCCTAAAGTATTAGTAATCAAACTAGAAAATTTGGCTTAGATATGGCACACTGGTCTAAAAATAAAGCCCAAATCCAGCCGGCTCAGATTGGGCCCGAGCTCACCCAGCTCATGAGCACTCCTAAGGCTGAATGAGTGTGAAGCCCTACATTATTCGCGTAATGTGGTAAGGATGGTGATGGCCTGATGGGCCAGGTTGCAGTCAGTTAAGCATTGTAGAGTCTATGTATAACTGAATCTAAACCAGACCCATCTGTTTATTGGGTCGAAAATATCAATCCTAATCCAACTCTGTACTTAAAAGGATTAACCTGAATGCTTAACCAACGAGTCATGTTTGGGTTGGGTTCACAGGTCATAATGTCATGTCTACAGGCGGAGACCATATCTAATGCAAAAGATATATTGGCTACCTTGTGTTTTTTTTTTTTGGTATTCCAGCACCCACACAAGGGAAAAAAGCCCACATAAGTGGGAAGGGAGCCTGCACACGCGAGAAGAGGTGGCGTAACCCTGGACAGTCAAGTGAGAACTGCCACTCCTTACCATTCGGATAAGGATCCGCTTTCTTGTGCTAAAAACTGAAACAGTGGCTTATATGTTGGTGTGCTCTATACATGTTCGATGATCGACTGATCCTTTGCCTCTAATTACTGGTGACTCAAAATTTAATGCCTATAAACCACATTGATTGATTTTGTGATTTCCTGGGCGACTAATGTCTGGGTCAGTGTCATATTTTGCATTGGAACTATTAAAAGGCAATAGGTGTTTATATATGAGGGATTGGATTGATGACAGATTGGGCCCTGGTTTTTGGCTGTAGGTTGAGCATGGGCTTGGACTTTGAAAGCAGAAAGGGTTTAGGTCATCCTCAAGTTGGGCCTCTAGAGCCCAAATTTGATCTTGGTACTAGATTTACAAATAATAAAGCTTTTCATATGAAAACTAAATAAGTCCATTTGATGGTTTTTTTTTTTTTTTGGTAAAAACTCCATTTGATGTTATTAAAATAAATATCATCCTGTCATTCTTGTAACCATGACTTCAACATAGAATGGAAGAAAAATTACATTAAACCACCCACCATGAACTACAAATGCTAAGCCTATATTTTTACTAGCGTTCTACTTGGCATTTACATGTATATATATCTTTCGTTTTTTCTTTTTATCTTATCTTTTTGGTAACTAAGCCACGAGGCTGGGACCCATTGAATCCACGCAGGTGGGAGAGTCCTGGGTGAAGTAATTAAGGGGACCTTGGATGAGGGAATTTTCGCTTTCTTTTTGGTACTAATTAAAGTGGCTGAATCATTGAGAGGATCGCCTACACACCCAAGGAATAATGACTACATGTATATACGGGGGAGGACCCTAATTAGGATCGAATGAACAAGGGCTGTTGATCAACAAAATCATGCTATGTATGGCTATTAAATTCGGATGAGCTAAAATCAAGGGCTAAGGCCGTTTGATTGGATTGATATTAAGGGCATCCCTAATGCATATGCTAACCTACTCATCCCACCTTTTCACTTGATTATTAGAAGGTTGGCCCACAAAAAGTGACAATGTATACACCACGACATTTGTAGTAGTACATGTAAGATCTATTTTCATTGGTTTACCATATATAAGACTATTGATTTCAATTGATATAGCTGATGAATTATTAAAAAAGAATACTATATTTTTTGTAATTCTAAACTCTAATTCACAACCTCAAAAGGATAAAAAAAGAAAATAATTGTCTATGGTTACAAGAACATACTGATACTGAAAGCACTCAACCTACCAAGTAATGCATCTAATTATAGCAAAATTTACAACTGATTGTGATTAAGAAACAAGTACTCTCTGTTGTTAAGAATAATACATGATCCATATGAGGTTTGAAAACAATATCTTACAATAAGGGCTGATCTGCAATTTAAATGGGGTAAAACTATGATCCTAAAACGTAGTGTTGCTTGGTCGGTTAGTAGCCACGTTTGTCACCTGACTGTCAAGGGTTTGAACCCTGAGTATGGCGCCTTTTCCTGCGTGTGTAGGCTCCTTTTCCATGCGAGTGGGCTGCTTTCCTGCTTATGCGGGCTCTTTGCTGGGTCCCACCCCATTTGGCTGGGGTTAAAAAAAAAAAAATGGTTTTAGACATTGTATCATAGAAAGACAAAAGTTTTAATGTATTAGCCAATATATTTTTTGAATAGTAAGTATATTAGTCACAATAAGGGCACAGGCCCACAAACTCATAAAAATATCCATAAAAAAACTAGTATCCATCGCAATCAAAAACTTTATGCATTAGGTGATGCGACTCATTTGGGCTGATTTCTTAAACCATGGGTCAAACACGTGGCAGCAAATATTCATGTATTCTAAGCTTGTTTCCTTCTATTACTTAATAAAGACCACCTTTAAAATATGGCATGAGAAAGCAATTGCAAAAAACCACTGATGTTACCTCATTCTAAGCATACCATAACCACCACAACATCAAAAAAAAAAAAAAAAAAAAAAAAAAAAAAATTGTAAACAAGCAGGGCTACTTTGAACACTCCATTGAGTTGAACTAGAATTGTAGAGCCACCTGCAACTTAAAAACATAAGTTCGCTCTCATCTTATCATGATCCTCCTCTTTAGGTTCTTGGTCATCATGGGAACTTCAAACCATTTTATGATATACTTCTTATAACTTCATTTATTAGTGTCGAAGGAGAAAGTGGGCCTCAAAAAATAACTTCTTTATAGCTTATGATTCTTTTTAAAGACAAGCTACTAGTATTGTATAAAAATCTTCTCATTTGTCTTTGATCCACTCTAAAATATATGGGAGAGGTGATGAAAGGTGGGGTACAAGAAGAAGTAGAGAAAGAGTTGGTGAGTCGCTTTTTCTTCCAATGAAAATGGTCCTTGAAGACGGTGAGAGTGATGTGCATGCGGAGTAGTAGTTCTGCAAAAGTCAGTGTCATGAACATATAGGACTATGTCTGTACAGGTATCTGTAATGGCACATTTTTATCATCTTCAGGGGTTTTGCATGGTTCTTTTTCTTTTTGGTGAAATGGAACTTTCATATAGAAATAATAATAACAAAACAGAACAAGAACAAAACCACCACCAAAAGAAAACTTCATTGGAGGGGCATTAATCTATCAGCTACTCCTGATAAGATCAGTCTAGACCACTCCACCTCATTAACACAGCATACCCCAAATTTAGTGGCTTCATGAGCAGCATCATTCAAATCTCTAGGAATATGACCAAACCTAACTTTATAGAAAAAAAAGTACTGTCCCCTAATCTTAAATAATGTGTGGTCCTAACAACCAATCCTCCACCCCGTTTAGAGCATTATTTACTCGTGAAAGAGTTCTAATTTATATAAATCTATTTTCTTATACTTATGTTGGCCTTCAATTTAAGATCCAAAACCATTCAATATTTTTGTATTAATGATAAATATCTGGGCGTTTGGTCTCAAATCTTAATTCTTCATGTATTTCAAAAAACTTGCGAAAAGCGTTCAAAAAATCCAAATACATCTAAACCCATTGGATATACTCATATAGTCATGTGAAAATGGTGATTCTAACAAACATGGAATGTGCTTTATATGTGTAACATTTGCATGTGTAGCATTTACACATGTAAACCTCATTCTCCTATCACATGTGTAAAAGACAAATGACCTCTTAGCGCGAAGAGAACCGCCCCCGCTTCGACTTTGTTAGACGAATGCAACCTGAGCCCTCTTGCAGCATTTGCATGGTAGAAGTTTTATAAATCCTTTGGTGCGGCCTACCGTGATCTTTGCTGCTGATGGACTAGGGTGTGATCGTAAACTCTTTTTGAATTAGTAGTATTACGAAATTGACATGGTAAGGTAAAAGTCCGAGGCCTTTTGAGTGTCTTCCTCATTTTTTCCATGTGGAGGAAGTGGTAGGGGGGGGGGGGGGTGTTTGGGGGGTTTTCCACCTATTGATAGTCAAAATTACTTAAAATGAACGTCCAATTGGTCCTAATATAAAATTGAGCATGTATGATTGAGGATTATGTAACAACAACAACAACAACAACAACAATAATAATAATAATAATAATAATAATAATAAAGTCATAAATTGCTGAATTTGGGGGCAGAATTCTCCTTGTAATATTAAAAGGGTGTAATAGTGATGAAATGCATGCGTTGTGTGTTGGTTTCCAACAGACCAGATACTTGTGAAATTGTGAATGGTTCCCATGCCCCCACCGACCCACATACCTCTTTTTCTGCAGTCCTACTTGCCCTTTCACTGTATATATTGGCCAGCACAGATTAGTCTAATGTAAACTGAGACAGCTTATTAAGTCCTTTTATTGGTTCCGAATTGACACTGGGTCCATAGCCAATCATGATTACACTTACGGCCATGAAAAGAAACAAGAAATGGCCAATGCACTGATAATGGGTTCTACTAACTCTAATTAATACATTGATTTCTCCTCCCATGTCCGTCTTTTCTTTTATATTTTTATCTCTTGTGTGATGTGTACATTTGTGTGCATTTGACAGGTACTTGATGTAGATTCGAGTGCAGCTGAGATTCATCTCTGCTGTATTTTATTGCAAGTGGGTTTGAGTCCAAATTGGATTTGATGCCTCTTTTATTTTGGCACCCAACGAGAGGGGGTTGTAGCCCTACCCTCGGTGTTAGGATAGTAGACTTCGGGTTAAGCGTGATGGAGTTCTTGGGTGAAGAAAGGAGATCTAGGTTAAGGTGAGAAGCCTTCAAGCGAGGGAAGGTGACATGTCTAAGGTTCGAACCCTGGACGGCAGGTGAAAACCGACATCTCTTACCTATGGCCTTTATAGGGTGAATTTGAGGCCTCTCATACCATATAAGGCACCCTCAGATCTAGGTTGGAGTGTCTATTTTGGACAAGGACTCGGGCTTTGAAATCCTTATCAAGCCTAGACTAGACCTGGCCTGTGTGACTTCGGCCTAAATCCCACCTTGTGGCACAAAATAACAGGTCCCCTTGAACGTAAGCCTGGGCATTTTTTTTCCTTGGTCCAACAAGTATTATGTATAATTTACATTGGTATATACACCCAAGGTGGAAAACAGATTTGAGAAGCAAAGCTAGAAAATTGAATAAGTATCGAGAAGTTAAAAGTAGAAAAAACGGGAGGAAAAAAGTAGGGCCTTGGGATGCCCTATGGTTGGGTTAATCACATGCTAAACACACGATTAAATCGTAGAGAACAAATGCTGTTAATCTTGAACTTAAGGATTGGCTCACTGGTGTGATTGTTTCACTTTTGGCCTCCATCAGATTCCTCTAAACGGGGAATCTGAATAGTAACTTTTCAAGTAAATATTGATTGAAATATGACAATCAAACACATGAGAATTCAATACTTGAGCAGCAGTTGAGAAATGTTAACATCCAAAATCTCAAGTACAATATCCAACCTCAGTTCTCATTTTTCTTGGATGTTTTCTGGTGTTTCAGTATGTACAGCATTGATTAATTTCAATTTGCTTTCAATTAAAAGTATATATATACATATTTAATGCATTTTTGAAGAGTTCTACAGACAAAATATTTTTCTTATTTCCGTTTTGTTTCTCATGTGTTCCCACTTACAAGTCACAGAAGAAAATTTTCTGAACCGCCATTTTAATTTGATTTGTTCCTGTTCTAAAACTGAAAGAATTGGTCTCTCCCCAAACCAACATTCACATCAGCAGTTCGGAAAAAGACACTCTTTCCTTGAACAGTTCCTCAAATTAAAAACATGATGACCTTTTGGGATCCATTCCTGAGTAATTGGAAAGTCATATCATATGTTAATAGTCAAACTATGATGATTTTCAAAACTTTCTATAAGGTACATATGTATGCATCTGGCAAGTTGAGAGGGTATTATCTTATTAATTTACATCTTGAGAAGGAATCTTGAGATTTAATTATGATTTCCTTTACTTGAACCTCCTAATTCTCATTAGATCAATGCAGATGATGATTGAGATGAGAGGAATGACCAACTATGATATCAAAGATTCCTCAACTACATTTTATTATTATATTTATGTTAAACTGCTCTCTTTTATGTGTTTTGTTGCCTTAAATTAGATTATTGGGGAGATGACACATCTTTAATGCAGCGTTTTGTTTAAAATACTAAAGACGGCTGAAATTTTAGTTTGTTCACACTAAGGGCCTCTTTTGTAAGTCTTGTGTATTTGAGATAGAACTGGTTTAAATAGAGTTATTTGAAATAGAGCTTCTCTCTCTCTCTCTCTCTCTCTCTCTCTCTCTCTCTCTTTTTTTTTTAATTAAAACCTCTTACAAATAGATTATTTGATGTCTATTTCTTTTAAAAAAACAAACTTTTCATTCTATATAATTTATATGGGACAAAGTTGTCATGTAGTAAAAGGAGTGCAAGCATGTTTGTCATAAAGTAAAAGTAGTACAAACAAGCTTTTTATATTATAAAAATTAGTGATTTTTATTGAAAAGTTAAGCTTAGATAGAAAATGGGGTGTTTAAGAAAATTTAGGAATCATCAGTAGAGTTCATCGTACAACATTTCACTTTTATTTTTGACAAAAATGCCTTTGGTCATGATATTGCAATTATAGTTGCCTTTTTTTGAAATTTGAAAATATGCAACTCCTTTCATGTGTGATTTGTCACGAGCGGGTGAAAATGAAGTTGATGAAAAGTGAAGAGAGAGGGTTTTTTTTATTTTTTATTTTTTTTTGTTTTTGTTTTTGGTTTTTGTAATGGGTATGTGTAGAAGGATATTTTCTTGAAATTATGAAGATGGGATTTTTGGAGAGTATGCATATAGGTTCTATGTGGAGAGATAGTTTTTGTTTGGTAATGGTTTGTAAAGGTCCTCTTTTTTTTTATTATTATTATTTTTTGAGATTTTGAAGATAGAATTTTTGGACATTATGAAGATGGATTTGGAGAGATATGGGTTTTTCGTTTTCATCTTTCCTCATCTTCACCTTAATATCCATGACAAATTAGACATGAGATTTGAATGCTTCAGTTTAAAGAAAATGAGTTGCACGTAAAAAAAAACAAAAGGCAACTACAAGTGATATCATGATTAAGAGTGCTTTTGTCAAAAATAAAACTAACATCTTGTTTGAAACACTTTGCTGGTGATTTTTAAAAATTTTGAAGTCTAAAGCGATTCGATTTTACTTTTTTTAAGTTTTCGTGTGCTACTTTTATTTTAACTTATCACATGTTTGCATTTACTACTTTCACAATATGATAACTTTACTTATATGACTTTCACAATATTATGAGTTTGATTCTTCTAATTGAATGAGATGTAACAAACTGTCCAACATTCCAACCGGCAATGAAACAACTTTGTTTCAACTTAATTTAATTGAATCAGCTTTATTTCAATCATATTAGACTTGTCGAACAATTAGTATATTATACGTTGTCTCTGCATAGAAAAAGGGTAGAGGCAGGGAATTTTCTTTCATGAGGCCATTTTATATGTAAAGGAAAAAAAAAAAAAAAAGTTTACTTGATTAACTAAGTCTGGGCCAAGTTAACCCAAGTTTTGTCAGAACTTGTTAATTGTTATAGATCTAGTTTTTAGAATACTTAGCTGCATGGTTTACAAAATATGGTTCTTCAAAGTGTTACTGGCTAAACGCATAGGGGTGCTCAAGGACTGGGCTGGCCTGTGCCCGACCTAGCCTATCCCGCTTTAGGCCGGGCTTGATCCTTAGGTTTTAGTATGAGGGCTGGGCTTGGACCTAAAATCTTGGCCCATTTAAAATACGGGCGGGGCTTGGATTCAGTGTTAGAAAGCCCAAAGCTCGACCCAGCCCGAGTGAGAGAAAGTTTACCAAAAAACAATGCATTTTTGGTAAAAACAGGACGTAAACACACCACATGTTATACTCATATATACATCCCAATCAGCTAATCTACAACATGCTATGGTAAATGGGAGCCCTTTTCTTTTATAAAACACTATCCACCCGGCTCACGCTTATATTATTTTATATTGGGCTCACCACTTATTACCGGGCAAGGGCCGGGCTTAAGGCCTAAGGGTTAAGATTTGGGCCAGGCCTAGATACTGTTCAGGCCGACACATGAAACATCCCTATAAACACAGGACCCATTAGATAGGTAGGGAGAAGAAAAAAAAAAAAAAAAATCTTCATTCTCTCACAGGGTTTCAGTATCATGGAGTGACATAAACTAGTTGCATTAAACTTTGCGAAATGGATGTGGACTTGAATATAAACTTCGTAATGTTTTTATCTTTGTTTTTTGGGAAAGGTAAGCACCCACACACATCTCTCGCCACATTCACCCAAGTCTTCCTCACCACCAAAGCTATAGTAGGGATTGATCGCTAGTTGTTTCTGTAGAAGGGAAGTTCCTCACCCATTGAGCTACCAGTATATTGGCTAAATTCAGACTTTGATTCTTAAAATGACTCCCATGCCCCAAATTTTCTGTTTGGGCTTGTTTTGTCTCCAACAATTTTATTCTTTAAGAACTTTTATATGGCAGAAAAATTGAAATTCTTCAAATGTTGTCGATCTCCTCAAGTGGAATTCCAAATGTTTATACTAGGTTCGGCCCATATTTGATTGGTGTATCTCCTTTCATTACTCTTATGATTTACCCCCTCATAATGTGGCATCATGTCCAATTTTTATGCACGTTGAATAATTACTCATTGATCGATTCAATCTAAAAAAGACATCTACGGTTAAAAGACCATTAAATTTAAAGTTGTTAAATTAAGACTAATACCATGATAGAGCTGGTATCTTGCATGACCCATAACCGTAAATAGTATCATCTAAGTTAGCCTTATAAGCTGGATCTCATAAATTCAGTATGGGGTCTGCTCATTGGTGAAAACCGTCGTACGATCTCTATGATTTTTTATAGTAACTTTAGGATGATTTTTAGTAAAACTAACGTCTATCTGATTATATGTCAATTATTAAAATAAGAACAATTTGTTTATTACCCTCTTTAATTAACTAGCTTTGTTTTGTGCAGGGAACTATAAAGAGGGGATCTAACTGTGAAGTAGGATGTGCAGTTAGAATCCTTTTGCGACGTGAGTGACCCCATTGGCCATTGGCATATGAAGCCATAGTCCCATTGGGATTTAAAGGCCCCAAAAAGAAAGGTGATTAACAAAATGTTTGTTAAATGATGAATATGACGTGCATTAACATTAATTGATGTATCAATCACTTGCATGGCAAGCACAACCACACCTACTCTATGCTACTAAATTAGAAGGAAAATCGTAGAGTATGTAGTATATGAACAGAACATTCCATGTATATGCTTACCACCTGCCGACGATATTGTAAGTAGTATATACATTATGTTTTTCTGGTAAATCACTCATACACTATGTTAGAAAAGGGATTATGATGGCATACTTAAAATATAAAGGTGTTGCCCCTTTGGGGATCACACCTGAGAGGGAGGATGGGAATTGGGAAGAAGATGGTATGGATAAGGGAGAGGTTGGTTAAGTATCATTACCAACATATCACTTTAAGCTTTGATAATAGGGCCAAAAAATTTTAAATATAATCTTTTTGTTGTGATTTAATTCAATGGTTGATGATGGTTAGATCAATGTCAAATTTAAAAAAACCAATACAATAAAAGTTACGGTTTTTCTCATTTTTTTTTTTTTTGTTAGTTCAGTCTACTAGTTAGGAATGATACTATCAACTGAAAGACACATAGATCAATTCCTAGACACTTGTGTGATAGTAAGTTGCCAACAGCATGAGCGTGTTGGCAAATAAGTAGGGTTTGGATAGATCATAGGTTGAATTCATTATACATATAAGAACCAGTTACAAATTTTTTCAAGTGAGTTGAATTATAATGGTGGCATGAGAGTTCTAGAAATCGGTCCAATGGTTTATCGATATTTGATGAATGTCGGATAGACCATAGAGTGAGTGCAAATTAAGAGAAAGAGAGCAGGTGGGGTTTTGGTAGACCAATAAAAATTTTCAAAATTGGTTACAAATTTTCAAACGAGCTTAAGCACACCCTGGCTTTTCAAGAATTGACCTAAAGCCGGCCCACCTGATCTAACCTTTTATGACAATACATAAGTTTGTAGCCAAATTTTTATAAAGGATAACGTTCGCATGCAGTCATTCCCATCTCCCTATAATAAAACGTATGAGGCTCAGGGACACCCTTGGATCCATGGCCCTGATCATGACAAGGAGACGTCAGCATAGTGGGACATTGACAAGAGAAAATCCCCCAAGCTTTTGAGTGTCCTAAAGCTCAACTCAACTCGGCCCAACTCAGTCAAGTGAAGTCGGTAGAAGGAAGTAAGGCACCAAATTGATTACTCTGTCAAGACTCTTCATGTTGGTTTTGACCCAATGCCCTCCGAGTCAACCCGGCGAGTCGAGTCGAGTCGAGTCGAGTATTGGAACAATGCGTAGACTTTAACATGTACTAGATTCCAATGTACTAGTACTCCTCATGCATTTCCCTTTAGTATAATATTCCTGCAACCATGTCATCTATCACATATATATATATATATATATATATATATATATATATATATATATTTGTGTCAATATGGGGCCCCACCTTGTATTGTCCAATGGTAGGATCTCCATTCTATTATGACGACAGAAATGGAATATACCCCGGAATACATATAATACAAATATACATACACTTCTGTTAGCAGACCTTTTCGAATAAAATTCGACCTTCACTAACTTTACACGTGTCTAACAATAATAAAATATTAGATACACAGGATATTGTTCTCGTACGAGCACACTGCATGTGTAGTCCAGCTCTATGGGCCCATTTTTCATCAGTGTAGGTCCTTTAATAATGATTTGACATTGGATATAGTTTCACACTCGTTGAGTTTTTACTCACCGTGCGGTAGAATTTCAAATTAAAAAAGAAGTTAAGACGGCATTAAACTTTGAGCCTGTAAATAAAAAAAGAGCTAAGATAATTTAGAGGAGATGATTTTTTCGATTTCTCCATTACCATAAGGACACCTTTTCATCTACCTTCCTTCCATTAATCAATATTCATCTTAGTGAGCTTTGCGAGCTGAAAGCGATATATAGTCAGTCCGCTTTGTAGAACATTCTCCCACCTGGCAAATCATAAATTGTGAAATCTATTGTGGAAGGTATTCACTTGGAATGGAATGATAAAACCGTAGGATTGTAGTGATCATTTACTGTAACCCCATTGTATAAATACCAAGAAGATAATCTTAATCCAACGGTGGTAAAGTGGATTTCCCCTTTGCTACAGAATCAACAGGCAAATGCTTACATAGGCCAAGCAAAACCTAGGCATTTTATTGGATGTTGCCATCAAGTGAAGGAATTTTTTTTTATAAACAACCGAATTAAAAAGGGCAGAGGCCCCTTCCCCATTGGAAACCGAATCTCCTGATATTTAAATGCCTATGCTAGAGAGCTTCCTTATTTAATAAAACAACCCTCTAATCGATTTTACAATCAAGATTAAGATAAGTTGAGGCTGTATTGCTTGGTTTAGAGCCAAAATATTATAATCATGGTGTTTGGAATCATGCAAGACCCACCCATGATTAAATATAATACCTGATTAACCAATGGTTCAGATCTTCTGGGGGCTCCTCAGTTGTGGTACTTTCAATAGTTGAACATGTTGGCATGAGTGCCCTTGTGGGTCCACCACACACACCATGCGAGAACCAGTGAAACTTACAGCAGGAAGTGCCAGAAAATCTAAGAGAAATGAGTATTTATTTCAGTGAGAGGCCACTTGAGAGAGAGAGAGAGAGAGAGAGAGAGAGAGAGAGAGAGAATGTCTTGTTGAGTATACAGTAATGGTGTAGCGTTGTTGGCTTTGCACTTTTAACCCGTTTGTGTTTGGGTGATACTGATGAAATTTTTGCTGGTAGTTGAGCGCCAAGTGGTTTTATTTTGATTGTTTTGCCGAACGAACCTAATGCGAATGTTTCTGACCCGCCAAACACGGGCTGCTCCGCTCGGATCAAAGGAACATGTCAACGTGGTCGGATGCCGGCCGTTAGATGATGATGACAGGACAATAATTTGCTTGTGGTCCCATAGACCTGATGAAAGTGGAAGTCATTGGCCCAATTATGAAGATTACTGCTTTTCAACAACCCATCATCTTAGTATTAATTAACAATCACAATTAGCAGTGAATGAGGTCACAATTAGTTAAGGGCACATTTTTGTAGCACTATTTCTATGTAAGAACCATGGAAAGATGTCTTTGCCTTCTACGAAATCTTGGAATACTCATGTTTGATTCTCAGTTATATAATAGTTTCATATGCAGTAATGTCAATGTGAAATCTTTATCTATACAAATCTTTAGCAATGAATCTTTATTCCAGTGGCGATGTGGTAAATCCTTTAGATTTACTGATTCCTCATCTATTATCAAATATGCTCTACACTTTTGCTTTTATTGCAAAACAATGTAGGATTGTTTCTACAAAGAAAATGACCTAAATCAACTAATTTTCTCATTATATTCTTCTATTATAAGAGTTTGTTCTAGAGGAATTTCGCATTCCTAGGTCTCTAATGGGAAATTGAAATACTCTCAATGAAGGAAAATCATTTTATTAAAATCTTTTTTTTTTTTTTGGCATAGAAACAATATCATACCAAACAATGTAAGAGTGGGTTGAACAAAAAACGAGAAACAAGATTTCCTCTCCAATGTAGAAGTCTGTGCAATGAGAAGATTATACTCTATGAGGAGTTCTGCATTTCTAGTTCATCCAGAGGAAATTAAAAACACTCTTTGCCCAGAGAAATCAGTTTATTTGTTTTCTTTTTCACGAAACAAATGTATTGCTGTGTAGAAAATCAAAATAATCTCTCTCTCTCTCTCTCTCAATCCTATCATCACACACAAATACACACCAAGGTGGTTATAATGGCCTTTCCATGGCCACTAGACATAACTCTTTTCTTCTTATTCTACAGATGTGTTCTCGTACATAATTTTTGTGGAAAAAAGTATGGAAAGCGAATACTCTTTTCCACGCTGGCGTGGATTTCTTTGCACAAAAGTTCCCTGCAGGATTGTGCCAAGGGACTTTGGAAGGGACTTGTACGTCATTAGTAAAAGGTTAAAGGTTATGCTGAGTGCAGCTCCCTAGCCGGCCAGTTGGAAATGGCACTCTCTGCTGATGTGTTCCTCAAAATGGCCAGGTCAACCACCCGACCAACTCCTTTCTGAGTAACTGATCGTAACGGCCACAGAGGTGCATTCCTAGGGGTTAAAAACCCAACAAACACACTCAGCTCTTGTGTTGATGATTTCCATGGAGTCTCTCTCACACCAGTCACTTTTCATCTATGATCACTAAACCTCCTGATTAAGACCCACCTTGGAATTAGCCATTTAACTCACCCTCTGCACCCATTTACTCAGTCCCCACACCGTCCCATCTACCGACCCCTTCCTCCCTCAACTCTCCCTTATATATAAACAACCCCAGGTGAGTCTTATGCATCTAAAGAGGCAAAGAGAGAGAAAAAAAAAAAAAAACACTAAAAGAGAGAAAGTTCAAGTAGTAAGAGTCTCAGTAGAGATGGAACTGGCAATTGAAGGAGGAGAATTTGGAGAGTTTGGGGACATGGATTTCTACATCTCCAGCAGCAGCAACACTACTACTGCTATTACTACCCCTACTTCCATGGAGGATGAGATTCAATGCGAATGGAACAATTGGGCCCCGGTCATCGACTGGCAATTGTTGTCCGATGACAACAATTTCTTTATGGAATCAATGATGGATGAAGGTTTCGAAGAGGGGGTCCAAGTTCATGAGTCCTCTAACTCAGTTACAACCACGACCACGGCCACTCCCACCACCAGTAGTACTAGTGACATGATTGAAGAAGATACGAGTGATGAGGATTCCAAGGGACTAAGGCTAGTGCATCTCCTGATTGCTGCAGCAGAGGCCTTAACGGGTGCCAACAAGTGCCAGGATTTGGTGCGGGTGATATTGGTTCGGCTCAAGGAGTTGGTCTCACCGACGGTCGGGTCCAACATGGAACGCCTTGCGGCGTACTTCGCCGAAGCCCTCCAGGGTGTACTGGAGGGCACCGGGGGGCATGCTAAGCACCCCGGTGCTAACCACCAATATAGCGACAATCACCGGCACAAATCACCATCACCATCACCACCACCAGAGCGACGTTTTGGCCGCCTTCCAGCTGTTACAGGACATGTCGCCCTATGTCAAATTTGGGCACTTCACGGCCAACCAGGCCATCTTAGAGGCCGTGGCCCAGGACAGGAGGGTGCACATAGTGGACTATGACATCATGGAAGGGATCCAATGGGCCTCACTGATGCAGGCACTTGTCTCCCGGAAGGAAGGCTTTCCGGCGCCCCACCTAAGAATCACGGCGCTGACACGTGGCGGCGGCAGCGGTGGAGGGAGGAGATCGATCGGGACGGTGCAGGAGACAGGCCGGCGGCTAGTAGCCTTCGCAGCGTCCATCGGACAACCTTTCTCATTCCACCAGTGCAGGCTCGACCCAGAAGAGAACTTCAGACCATCATCACTCAAGATGGTGAAAGGGGAGGCACTGATAGTGAACTGCATGCTCCACCTCCCCCACTTCTCCTACCGGTCACCGGACTCGGTATCTTCATTCCTGTCGGGAGCGGCGGGGCTGGGGCCGAGGCTTATAACACTGGTGGAGGAGGAGGCAGAGCCTGCATCGACCGGGTTCGTGGGTCGGTTCGTGGACTCATTGCACCACTATTCAGCGCTGTATGACTCACTCGAGGCTGGATTTCCCATGCAGGGAAGGGCGAGGGCGCTGGTGGAGAAGGTGTTCCTAGGGCCCAGGATAGCTGGGTCAGTGGCGAGAAGCTACCGTGCTCCAGAGGGGGATGAGTGCTCATGGGGGAATTGGTTAGCAGGCGAGGGCTTTCGCCCGGTTGGGATCAGCTTCTTCAATCACTGCCAGGCCAAGTTGCTCTTGGGTCTGTTCAATGATGGCTATAGGGTTGAAGAGGTGGCTTCTAACAAGATTGTCTTGGGTTGGAAATCTAGAAGTCTTCTCTCTGCCTCTGTCTGGACTTCTTCTTCTCCCTCTCAATCTTCTGTTCGTGATTCGGGGCTCTAGTTTTCCATCTTCAAATCCTAATGATTTGTGTGTGTGTGTGTGTGTTTTTGTGTGAGCTTGAGTTTCTTTAGCATTCCAATTAGGATGATCATATTAAATGGGCCACATGTAGTTTCTATTAAGTGTGGACCAATCAATGTGTGATTGTATCATTTTCTTCTTACCAAGGGGTGGCCTAGCTACTGCCCCTGATGCAGTGTTGAAGTCATGTGGTGAGACTTTAGTAGAAGTTTGGGGCCCACAAATAGGACTGGATAGTCAATCAATGCCATTGCTTGATGGGAGTTGGAGCCCACAAACAAAGTGATGGAAAACTCCCATCTCAAGTGGGGTTTTGGGAGTTGGACGCATGTTTTTCTTCACATAAGACGAGTTGATGTCTACATCCTGACCTCAATTGGGACCAATATTTGGCGTTTTATTTAATGGCAGGGCCTGTATCAACCGTTGGTCAACCATTTAGTTGTGGGTCCTATGTATTTGATTTAGACCCAAATGGAGAAAGCAAAAGATGGAGTTGAGATAGAGATGTTATTGGGTCAGATATGATATGCGGCTGAGCCACACTGTATTGAGATCCGGATTCATTTTAATTTATAAGATACATCCATATCTAACTATATATGTTGGATCTGATCGATCCAATATCAACTAAAAAGCTAGAGATCTGATTCCTTATCAAGGAGTGGGACTCACAACAAAACCCAAACCAACATCCCCAAAAGAGATTTTGTAAGCATACTAGTGGGACTCAACAATAAATCCAACTTACGTGAAGTCTAAAGCACGTATGTGATCCAAGTTGCATACCCTCAAATTATGTCTTTTTCTAAAACAAAGCTGATCATGCATGTTAGCCAGTAATTTTGCAAATCCTGAATCCTTGGTTGAGAACACCATAAAACACCTAGATCTTGGGTCATTAATCGAATGCCCTAACAAAAGACCCAAGAAAACACCTAGATCTTGAGCCAAATCTGGGCTTAAAATGAGCTCTTAATGGTTGTATTTAAGTTATAATGAAGTTCTAGTATACTTGGGGTACAGTGGGTCCAAATTCAGATCCTTTGCAAGATGTACTTGGGTTATAGATGATCCATACATGTTTAACAAGACCATATGGGCCCCCACATATGTGGCCACGAGCACCAATAATTCAAAACATTAAAAGAGAGATTAACAACTAGGACACATTGGATATTGGCCGCTAACCCACTAGGGTCTATATCAGGGTCTGGTTTGCTTTGGTGGATCTTTGTTGGAGTCTGGGAAGATCCTTTAAAAGGTGCCTTTCACCACTACCAAAATTGGATTCTTCCCACCAGCAAAATAAATAAAAATCACAGAAGAGACAAAGTTCTGAGGTGTGCCTAATGAAACTAGTCCAAGGCAAATGCAAATTTATTAAGGTGTTAATGGTGGTGAGCACCATCAAAGGATTCCCTTGCCTTGGTCATCAATAGTAGAGCCTCGTTTCTCTATCTTGGTACTCCCAAGTCCCAACAACTTGTGTAAGGATTTGTTTATCAATGACTCATGAACATGTCATCTACCTTTAATCTACTAATTAACCACCAAGTATACGCTGTTGTATTAATTTTCTTATTAAAGTAATCATGTATTATATATAGAGCCTCATGATGTCTTTATCTTATTTAATCCTCTCTAATCCAATTAACTTATAATTCTATTAGGCTTAATACGGTCAACGGCTTCGTGATGGACCCTTTTACTAATTAGAATCGTTTTGTACTTGTACCTCATCGTCATTGGAGCAGAGGATTCATAGAAATCAGTTGAGCAGTGGAGAGTTTGGCTCTCGATGTTTTCTTATTTTTAATTATTTTTATTTTTATGTTTTGGTTGTGCTATTAGAAGGAGAAGCACCCCCACACCCTTATTCTACCCCCACATTAACACTACACTATATTCCTAACTAGCTGAGCAAAAGCTGGGTGCTTTCTCATGTGTTTTTGTTAGTTGCATTGTTTCAACATTTATTTCTTGATTAGATGTGGCTCGATGGCTGTGTGTGAGCTCAGAAGTGATTCAATTAAGACTCCTTGATTACTAGTGCTTTCAAATGTGGTGCAACTAAGTGGGACTTTTCTAGGCCTTTTAGGCTTCTTTTTTTTAGACGACGATATCTTGCTTCTTCAATAATTGACTATTCTCTCGGGCACGTGAAGTCCTTACCTCTCATATTTCAGGCTCAAGAAATTTTCTAATTAGGGCGATCTCCGAGATGTGACATGCGTACTCTCGTGAATTTGCACCTGTTCCAGATCAAATCTGAATCTACAAAAGAAAGGATTTCACTTTCCATTGTAAAGATTATACACTGACACATGTCAATATACATTTAATCTGCGGAAGCTGTACATCATCAATATCAAAGCTTGAACAGTCCATGACAATTTCAATTAATATACATTAAGATTTACCATTAACAAGATTAATAACTTAACCCCTTAACATGCATTGTACAAAATACTACAATGATGAAAACTACAAGATGTTTTACCTCAATAGAAACATGTTCCTAAGACAAATGCAAGTCATAACTAATCATGTGCATAACCATAGGCTAAGTGGAAGGTAACATTATGCATTGTGTAACCCTAAACCCACTTTTACAGCTCTTGTACGTTCTCCTACGATCAAAGCTAGCCAATAAGTTTAAGTTTCCCTCTCTCTACTTGCAGAGAAACTATTAGCTCTCCTCCTCAGTTTTATAAATTCCTGTGACACCAAGTGTAGCTCTATGAATACGACGATTCAACAATATATGAGTAATTATGAATTAACACATGTTGTTCTAATTCGAATTTAAAGACAATTAAATTAAAGAGATCAAACAATAGGCACATGGTGCATTATGAAATAAATCATGCTTTCTGAGTTATAATCGATAACTTACTTTTCTAGTTGACTACTACCTTTGTTCATCCTCTCTAAATAGAGAGCATACATTTTATGATGTTATCAGTGACCCGACCAAATGTTCTCTAGACTACCTACTACACAAAGGCACTTACACACATTAAACATAATTTCAACCCCATCGGGTATCGTACGGTCGAAGCTAAGTAGAGTTAAACAATTCGAATCAATCAATAGGACATGAGTAAGACTTTTGCGTTCTACTATATTCATATTGCATCTATGCGATTCCACTTTATTCATTTCACTCATTCTAATCATCCCCATCAATGTAATCATATGCTTACTCAGTCCGAAGTACCACATTATTTGTGAGTGATAACATTTGTAAGACAATTGCAATAACAACTTGAGAGATAATATGAATAATGCATATAAACAATTAATTGAACATTTGAGTGCAATAAATTAGTCAATATCAATATGAAAATGCAAGTTGATTAATGGAGTCAAAGAGATTTATGACCCAACCCTAATCTAATTATCTGCCGTTTCTAATTATCCATTACGACGTAGTTTTAGGTAATTCGATGCACGTGTTACATTACATTGGTGTTACTTTGTGTGTGTGCGAGCGAGGTTCACCGAAATCCCCTAAACCAACATCCATGGTGAAGTGCTAAACGAAACAGATAAGCACATAAGATGATCTCAGCCCAAGGTTTCTCATGTGTTATAATTCTCATTGTACTATGTTAATCAGTTATGGGTTCCATGTCTATGGACCTTCAAGGTCAGTCTTTTGACACCCTAAGAACTTTATTGGTTTAGTTTTTGTTTCACAATCATCCTCAGTGATTCATTATCGAGGGTTTAGGTTTTTTAAAGTAGAATTAACTCCCTTAATGGTCAATGAGTTCGAGCCTAGCGGTCCAACTAGGTTTTAAGTCCCTTTACCAAGAGAGACAAGGCCTGATTCATTGATCCACATGCGCAGAATGCACATAATTATGTGTTGACCGAGCGGGGGAAATTCTGCCAATTGTGCACTTTAGGGCGTGTGGGTTCGCTCGAGCGCCTACTCAATTTTTATCTCTCTCGGCTAGTCCATCCATAATATACATTATAAATTGAATTTCCGATTTTATTCGTTACCCAATGAAAACCTTACAGTGATTAAACTATAAGAGCTACCTGAAGTGTTGGCGCATGACCAATCTGCCTCCACAACCCAAAACTGGACCATTGAACTGGTAGATCAATACAGTGGTGGTGACAAAGTTCTGAACCCAAAGAGGTGCATGGTGGCACTATGGGAGTCCCGAGTCCATGTCTGACTTGAAAAAGCAAAAACACTGTAAAGCAATCGCATCTGGCGATGAGATTTGAATAGCCTCTGCTGTAGTTCTTATCTTCTATGGAGACTGGGGCCAGGCCCGGCCCTTAAGGGGGGCTGTAAGTGCGCTCGCCCCGGGCCCATTTTTCAGGGGGGCCCAAAAATCAGGCCCCCCAAAATAGCAACTGCTTTTATTTCAATCCTAAAAAATAAGACCCCAATTAAGCCAACTAGCATCTTTCAAATTCCAAAAAAAAAGTTAACGGCTATCCTTTTGTCTCTCGAAAAAAAAATAAAGCCCCAACTGCATCTTTTTACATTCCAAAAGAAAAGTAATTGCTACTTTCCTCGAGAAGTTATTGCCATTAAAAGAAAAAAAGAAACCTTATAGCAAGTTTTGAAAATCTTCCATTTGCACCTTTTTTTTCCCCTACATCTTCTCCCCTATATGTTTTAGATGTCTTTCCTAGTTGCCCATCTACAAATGTTGTCGCTACAATCCGGAGGCATCGAGTAGAGGAACTGAATGCTCTATTGCAGAAGCCAGAAGGCAGGTATCAGGTATGTATTTTTATGTATTTTTATATATTTTTTCTTCTTTTTTACAAGGTATGCATTTTTATATATTTTTTCTTCTCTTTACACGTCTCAGTCTCCCTCTCCATATAATTCTTTTGTTCTTTACAATAGATAATTGCCATTGCACAACTTTTGAATTGGTGTCGTGGTTTAGTTGGATGGTTATAAACTGCTTATAATATATGTTGTAACTATCATCGACCCTGGATGGATATCTCTGTACTATCTTATCTGGTGGCCCACCCCTGTATTATCCCACCTGAATTATACTAAACGTTGCCATTATTGAAACCTGGAAAAAGGCCAGGTCCAATCACAAAAAGTAGATACATGGATGGCAATAACCATTCAAGCATCATATTCTTTAAAACTTGAATTTATATATTGAATGTTTATATATTGAAGTTTGAATTTATATGCTTTGAATGTTAAATTTTTAGTTAATTTTGACATGTTAGATATTGGTTGAAAAATGAATGAGGTCATCAATAAGTTTATATATATATATATATGCCTAATTTTTACTCTTGCCCTGGGCCCTGAAAAATTCAGAACCGGCCCTGACTGGGGCAAGGGTGGTAATCCTTTAGCTTAGCTAATGACTGTAAATCACACATCCGTACAATCTTCATTTTCATATAATTTGGGGATTTTTATCAAAGTGTTTCAAGTTTGGCATATTTATGAAGAACCCTGCCTATCTATTTTTGACAAGGAGTTTTTGTTTTTATATTGCTAGTATGTCGAAAGACAACATTTTCATACACTTTATAGCACTGCAAGTCAAGCCATATATAAAATTGATACCTATGGCTTTCGGACCTTTTCCGGGAACCACAGCAACTAAGTCAACAAATTTTTAAAACCCACTTGATTATTCTTCTATTGTGTTGGAACTTCTGAGAACCCTAACCAAGATTTTGTCTATGCATGCAGACGTTTTTTCACAAAATGAATGTAGTTTCTAGGAGAGAATGATGATATTCTGGTCATCCTTCGTTATCGCTATGAAGTTTTCATTTTCTTTTTTTTGGATAGACAAAAGATAGAGTAAAGTGAAGTTAAATGGGCCCTAACAGTTTAAAATTTTAAACTTTACACTGTTTTGATGAGTCTGGCCCGATAGATGAAGTAATATTGTGAGCCACATGTAATCAATTTCACTTCAATTCTAAATACTTCCATTTCCTTAGTAAAAGTAGATTCTATTTCAAACCTCAACTTCAAAATAAGCATCCACATGCAGTGAAGTACTCTACTTGTGTATAGCCTTTTACTAGCCACTCTTTAACTAACAAACAGCCATACCAAAATAAAGATGATTAGTATGTAAAGAACTGGTAGATGAAACTTACTGTAGAACTTTTTTTGATAAAATCAACTGTTTTTGTAGGCTAAAGATTTGATGGTTAGCTAGCATTGTCTCATCGTAGCAACTCCCGTGGATCCAAAGTTTGGAGTAATCAATGGCTCAGATGAATCATTATAGTTATTTCAAATGATTTTATCTTTTCATGTTTAAACATTATCCATCAAATGGTTAGCATGATCTTTTGACGGTGTTCCATGTTGTATTATAGTGTTTGTAGAACCTCTTATGTAAAAAAAATAAAATCTATCTTCTCTTTATTGAAAAGACTTTTCCTTGTCGAAAAGCAACTGTACTAAACATGAAGATTTTCATTATGGAAAAGAGACGGATTTTTCTTCATCTTTTCCATGGAAACCAGTTAAAAAAGGTGCCATAAATGTTTGTTGTCTAGGTTGACTATACCCACACTTAGTTGGTTATCGCTAAGGGCAAAACTGAAAAATCACTCGGGGTGTTCATGGGCAGGGCAAGCCCGAGCTCGATCCTGGCCTATCTGCTTTCCCTTTAGGCTGCCGGGTTTGGACATCTGACTTGCACCCTTTAAAAATTTGGACAGACTTGAATTAGGTGAAAGAAAGCCCAAAGCCCAGCCCAGATCGGCCCATATAAGGAGTGCATGTAATTTAATTTATGTAGGCTAAAGTGTTGATAGAAAGCCCATGAAATTGATCAGAAGCCCGGTTCAGCCAATCCCGGTTAACTAAATAGGCAGGCCCGGGCCTAGGCCACGTTTCTAAAGCGGGCCGGGCCTCGATATGCATCAGCCCACCCCGGCCCATGAACACCCCTAAAAATCACTTCTTCTTATTAACTGAAGTTATTCAAAACTCGTGAATCTTCATTTATAAGTAAACCTGGCTAGTTTACAAATATCCATGTGACCCAGAAATAAGAAAAAAGCCCAATAGGAAGGTGAAAAGAAGAATCGAATATGGGTCGGGTTGTGCTCAGGTCCATAGTGTAGATGGACCCAAACCCAAAGCCAATTGAGAACTACATCTTAACTTGGACAGTGTTTACCAAACCAAAAAGAAAAAAAGGGAAAAAACTTGAACACAAACGGGTCTAAGTTAAGGACACCTACGCATGCCCAAATCTAAATTGAAGTCCCAAGTTCAGGTCCAGACATGAAACGGGTTCACCCAGAGTTATGATATATATACTTGACAACTCCCTATAAATTTGCAGTTTATATATATATATATATATATATATATATATATATATATATATATATGTTCATTGCATTGTGATATTCAGATCCACGGAGGCAGATGCAGCCACAAATTTTATTCAGGTCCATGTAGATCAAATGTTGGGTCTATGGTCAGATTCTTCCACTTCTCATAATCTAGATATAGGGCAACAACCTTGACACAAGAACACAGATGCAAACTAATTTTTAGCACTGTAAACTCAACAGAACGCTCACACTGAGAAAAAAAAAAAAAAAAAAAAAAAAAAAAAAAAAAAAAAAAACCCAGAAAGGGTTCTACCTTATTTGGGATATAATATTTGATTGATTATTTGAATTTGAGAGGCCGCGGGTCCAGCAACATTCTCACCTATTGCCCCTAGAGGTTCTTGCCTCATCACAACGAAGGTCATGCTTGACCTCAAAATAGGCATTAGACACGGCCTAGATTGACAACAAGGGGTTGGCTCAGTTAATTGGCAACCCTGCATTTCACCTCTTGACTGCCAAAGACAAACCTGGCCACATTCTTTAATGTTACTAGCACCACTGCAGAATCAAGGGCCCTTCTCAAATAAGCATTAGCCTCTAAAAAAAATGTGTTTATCTTTATGGACCTTTCTTCACAATTCTTTTGTGGGCCTTGCCAGTCAATAGCCCATTTATACAAAGCAGGCACATCACTTTCATCACTCAATAAAATCTCTACAAAAGAGTTATAGTATCATTTAAATTAATGACAATGACATCGTCATCAACACCAACAATAACGACTGAAATAATAGAAATAGCATAAAACAAATTGACACTCAATGTTCTTCCAATCCTCTTTCCTTATTTTTGAAACCCACAAAGTAACACCATCAACACCAAATTAAGAAAAACACCATCAACACCACAAAACCTGTGGCCCTGTCAAAATGGGTGCATGGCAGCTGAGAATCAAAGTTTCCTTGGTCTATAGAGATGAACCGTCCGATAGTTGGTGGGCTGTGTTGGCCTCGCATTCCACTCATGCCCCTAAAATTAAATAAATACAAACCAAAATATGTATTAGAATCTGTATGAGAGAGATAGATAGATAGATAGATAGATAGAGAGGAGATGGTCAATATTAGTAATTCTAGAATTCGGATCCTTCGAGGATTTCCCCCATGATGATTGTGAATGGACCAATTAAAGTACGCCATGTCACCGCGGGCAATGTGCCATGCATCCAGACAGGGGCTGTCTACGGTGACACGGCGGACCATGATTGATACACTCACTCATTGTTACTGTGGAGAAAATTCTCATGGGATCGCAATACATAATTCTACCATTGACATGTCATACTTGTCTCTGTCTATAAAATAAATAATACACACTTCATTATAAATAGACCAAAGTCCTAGCCCGGCTTAAATTGCATGTGGGCAAGCTTTAAGGTATGGAACCCAAACTGCCCTCGACACAGTTGTATCCCTTGGCCATTATAATTGTTAAGTGACTTAGAGAATGTGTGCATGCATGTTGAGAGAGGCGGTTCAAATCCGGACATGCACCTTTCCTCACTTGAGGCTATGATGCTTACTTAAGTTAGCATAAAAAAAAAAAAAAAAAAAAAAAGGTTACATTTTATTGTACTCACATCATGTACTGCATCCCGCAACAACTTCACCTGCTCTCTTGAGACTGTCCTCACCTGTTGAATAATGATCAGAAATGTATAAACAATCTATGTTACAAAACCTATATAATGTAACAATGGGGTGGCAATTCCTGACCCGACCTTCGAATCTAAACCCAGCCCAGCCCAGCCCCACCAATTAATTCAGAGCTTTTCTTTTTTCTTGGTGGGGGTAGGAAATTCAGAGTTGACCCTTAAATGTATAGGGCAGGTTGAGTCTGTAGGTGTTATCCACAGTGGTAGACCCATCGTGAACCCAACCAGACCAGCCCATTGCCACCCCCAATTTAAGGGTATCTAAAGGAGTAAGCTTGCTTGAGAGACTGACCTTTTTAATGATCGTCCAAATGACACCTTCAGTGCAGGGTGGTGTAGTGAGGGAACCTTTGTACCTATAATATTTCCTGCTTCCCAGTTTGATATGCCTTGGATCAACGATGCCCACTTCCTCCTTTGCTTCACGTCTGTCTGCTATGGCACGTATATGACCCATCAACTGAATATACATGCAGTAGTAAACGTCAACACAAGACTAGGTTAAGAATAGGGAAAAAAACCCTTTAACCCTTTTCACTTGTGTGAGTGCAGAGAGAGAGAGAGAGAGAGAGATCAATTGTCAAAGCTTTACCTCAGTCAAAAATGTATCAGGCCTTCCCATTTTATACAAAATTCCAACCACAGCTATCTTTCTGTCAACGCTCTCATGGACCATATGCACCTCCAAAGAGTAACTACACACACCAATGGCAAAACTATCAATTGGAATGTCTACGCAACCCTAGTACTGTGAGAAATTCTAGACAAAAAAAGAAATCTTGTCAAGAATGCTTGCAATCAAACAAGTTTAAAATGTTCTACCCAAAAAGGTCAAAACATAGAACTTATAATGGGAAATTAACGATTTCTTTATAGAGAAGTGATGATCAGCTACCTTCTACCATCGATGGTATGCTCGGATGGCGAGTGCCAATGACATTGTTTGAGAATGTATGCTGTGCCATTCATATATATCTCTCCTGCTCCATCTTCCCATTCTAGCTATACAAATAATAAAACAATCAGAAGGGTTAAATAAAACTTATTCCAATTGATATGTGATGTTAAATTCTCTCCGCTAACTTTTCCTACCAAAGCATCGAGCCATTGGTAGACGCAGCGAAAATAGTTTTCACTTCCCCCCATAGGTGGTACCCCGAGGACTTTTGGCAACACATATATTTTCTTTCCGGCGCGGAGCATTCCTCCTAGGACTCAAACACGGCTAATTGGATGTGATACCATTTAAGTTCTCTTCCCTTACTATTCCTACCAGAACCTCGAAGCATTAATAGAGGCATCAAAAATAATTTCCAACATCTGATTGCACCAAGAACACTAATTATATTTACATGGCATTATCCTTTGTTTTCTAATCCAATATTCTTACCATTATGTCATGACCCCTGTTCTTCGAAGATGCTTTTGACGCCTTGTAGCTCCTATTCAGCCTCCCCAAATGGTGCAACACCTCCACCTTCTTGTCCAACAAATCGATGGGAGATTGTATATTTCCATTACCACAAGCAGACCATTCCTTGTGGACTTTACCCCAGTTCTCGGGTCCTTTGTCACTCCCTTTATTGTAATCAAACTCCTTTTCATCCTCTGTATGATCAATGCAATAATAAAAACACAAATCAATTTCAGAAAAGGATATCATCATTCATCTCATATAAGCAAGCAAAGGAAGAAGCTTAGTGGGGTTTTGTGTTGATCTCTCACCAACTTCCTGAGACAGCACTTGAGTAGAAAGGAAGAGAGAGGTACTGATTAGAAAAGCAGCAAAGAGGGTGTGGTGTTTCAGCTTCATCTCTGTAATGGATTAAGGATTCTTGCTATCTTATCTCTTACCCCTTGCAATCTCTAGACAAGCCTGCAAGGAAGATAATTTAGGCGGACTGGATGTAAGGAGTTAATGTGGAGGAAATGACATATTTTTCATCCTTAAAAGAGAGAAACGAATCCGTCAACGGTAGCAAAGATCAAAGATGCAAAAAAAAAAAGCCAATATTGTTGTCACCTACCTTCCATTACTTTAGAGGCACTGCTGTTGCCATCTTCAACGTGCATTGAGTGTTTTTTTTTTTTTATTTTTTTTAATGTTTTTTACTCTAATAAATGAAATTGGGTGCATCTGTCCTTCTTTTATTGACTAAGCCCAAAACCCGGGCCCATGGCATGTGGGTAACCTAAGTTTGGACCCGTGACCCGTGAAATATCTGGCCCCAAGTAGGTTTTCTTTAAGGTTGGTTAGCGGGACTTGGGCTTGATGCTCACCAAAAGGGAGATAGGAGAAAACCTTATTTGAGAAAGGAGATCCGCTCATCTTCAAGATCATGGCATAAGGTACGTTTTTATATTTTTGAGATCATATATTGTTTAATGCATAAATCTAAATTCATAGGTTTGATATTTTATTACAAACCATATCAAATCTATTAATGATATCAGAGCACGGTTTAGATTTATGCATTAAACAATATAGGATCTCAAAATATAAAAGCGTACCTTGCGCCGTGATTTTGATGATGAGCGGATCTCCTTTGTCAAGGATTTTCTCTTATCTCCTTCATCACCCACTCCAATATAAGTGAAGTTGATGGCAATTTTTCAAATCTCGTAGGTTAAAAGAGAGAACACTTTTCAGATCTCATAGGTTAAAAGAGACAACCGAAAAACCATATATATAGATAAGCCCTAGATTTCTTCCCATCAAAAAAATCTAATAAAAGTAAGTTCCTTAATTCCCTCAAATCAATCAACAAGAGTCCTATTTGATTGGAAAAAAGTAACTTAAATTAGTGGGCTCAAACTATGGATTCCAACAGTGTTGTACATATGGTCATGAGGACCAATCATGTCTAACGATACACTAGTACTCATCCATTGTACGCTCGTCATTGATTTTTGTGCTGATCAATATTGGGTCCATTAAATTTATTGTTAATAAATGATAGTTTGGAGGAATATGGTCAGCAGACACACATATCCAAAGTCTCAAATAAGATGATTAGGAGCATCTAATCTTCACAATTCTTGGGTTAAATAACATCAACAATGGGGCCAGAATGGCTCATAGACGTGCATAAATGCCTCATCTCTCTCTCTCTCTCTCTCTCTCTCTCTCACACACACACACACACACACAAAAACACACAAGAGCTAGCTAGGACTTCTGCAAATAGTAAATTGGCAGGACCCATCCAGATGCAAGTTAGTTTTTAACTTTTAGACCAATCATGGTAAGTTGATAATG
The DNA here is from genome assembly GCA_003546025.1 of Camphora micrantha. NCBI lineage: Eukaryota > Viridiplantae > Streptophyta > Magnoliopsida > Laurales > Lauraceae > Camphora > Camphora micrantha. Next base: position 36,846,553 of record QPKB01000009.1, read on the forward strand.
GCCACCAGACGAATGGCCCGTATAGGTTACCAGTTCATTGTAAGGCATTAGCCAATCATATGAACTTGAAGTGGCTTGAGCTAGGTTTCCAGGCTTCCAGCCCGTCCTATTCAAAGCCCAGGCTTCCTCATGCCCAAGCCCGGTCCATGCACAACCCATGGGCTTTCATATTGGGTGGGTATTTTTTGAAATTTGCAATCTAGCTAGGAAGGTTCCCTCTCTTAAAAAAAAAAAGCTAGGAAAGCTGGTCGTTGCTATTTAATACGTTGCACGTAGAAATCAAGAAGAATCTCTATTTAAAAGCACTCTACTGGACATTGTAGTCAAGTAGTACTTTTGAAATACTGCTATGTTTTGTGAGGGCGTTGCAGAACGAATAGATAGTAAGGACTAGGGAGACTAGACTCGCCCACCATGGTAGACTACTTGAAAGATTTGGTGGTCGCTCTCATTTGGTAGACTATAATTGAATAAGAAGAAGCAGAAGAAGACAAAGAATATGAAATGGGTAGCTTTAGATTCAAGTAATGGGAAGTTGACAAAGGCCAAGTTGAGCAAACAACACCCAATTTCACTTTCTGCCATTTGGAGTGAGAATGGTTTTTCCCTTTTCCCAAACTTATTAAAAGTTATCAGATCTTCCATACTTTTGAGAGTTGACATGGTGATTGAATTCATTAAGTCGTTTTATTGAAGATCTTATCTTGATTTCTTCCCTCTCATGGCATTGGAATTCCTTACCTTCTGCCGAACTCTGGTCACATTAATAGTTCTAGAACTGGGTAGGACTCAGTCTCAGTGGAGTCACACAGTTTGGTAGAGAAACCAATGAGTAATTAGGTGATTAATAACTGTGTCATGAATGAGTTTTGGGACAGACTTGGGTTAACTCGGTCAAGATGAGAGTGGACTTGTTGGCTAAGACTTGATTAGGACCAAGTCAAATCTTAAGAAAGGTCATTAGAAAGTGCATTTACTTTTACTTTTTTTACATAATCTAAGAGGGGTTTTGACTTTTTTACATTGCCAAGACTTGGCCATGTCTAGAACGAACTGGGCTCGAGAGCTTTTAGAGCTGTTTCTGAGAATTTCATCTTGAGAAAATGATAGGATGTTTTTAAATGTGGGGCCCTTCTTTGGATATTACAAGAAAAATATATCGAAATTTTGAATAATTGAAATAAATACAAGATAAAAAAAAAGGTGAAATTTCGGATATTTATGGCATTGTTGTACCCAGTTCTTTTTCTTTTTTTTTTCCGAACCCAGTTTGATGAAGGACTGGACCCAAAAAAATTGGGTATGGACTGTGTGAATCAGTCAGTATGGCTTTTGGGTCTACTGGCCTAACCAGCTAATATTGTGGGTGTCAAACTGTCAATGATTTGGTTTGGGCCAAGAAGGAGCCCATCATAATTCAAAGTGTAGTCAACTAGGCCTGACTCATCCCATTTTCTCTTCCCAGCACATAACAATGGGCCTTGATACGGCTGAGGGGTCTGATCTAGATGGTAGGTTTGGTTCAAATATGAACCAAGTGCCCTTCTGGACCCATAATTGGGCTTATGTGCACATTTGACTTACATGTGTGAGAGTAGTGAGAAGATGAGTTATATGCGTTATTATAGTTTTTTCCCCCACTTGAGAATTGCATATAGGATTGGAGAGAAGTCCTAAAAGAAAGTGAATTGAGTTCCTGTTGTCTTTAAAGTGAGAAACTAATAGCTTTTATTTTCTTTTCACATTCATCAAGAAGGTGAAAATAGCTTCTCGCATATTGATCATGAGTTAAAAGGTGATCCACAAGCTACTCACTGACATAGTAAATCCTACTTTCATATGTGTGTTTGGTAGGATGGAAGTACCGTAGGTTGCTTAGTTGGTTTGACAATCTTGTATCGATTTCTAGGTCCGCTGCCTTTCTCATGTGTGTGAGCTATTTCTTCACGTGTGTAGGCTATCTTTCAATATTTATGGGCTACCTTCCCACATGTGCGGGCTCTTTTATATGAGTGGTCTCTCTCGTGATCTCAATTCCCTTAGCTGGGGTACCCAAAAAGGAATTTTGGTGGGCAGCTAAATTGGCATGCCACTCTCATACTTTAACTAGCGAAAGCCCCCCGTGCTGAGCACAGACAATGTAATTAGTGGTAGTTATAATGTAAATGTTTAAAATAAAAAAATTGATAGAAATAGTTTAGAGTACAATCCTAATAAAAAAAATCAATGAGTTATTTATTAGAGATGATGGAGAAGAGTAAAGGACTTGTGACATTTAAAGGTTGGAAATATAGAGACGTGAATAGAAACACAAAGAGAAGAGGAAAGAGTTTATGTAACATTGGATTAGTAAAAAAAAATGTTATTAATAGGGCTAATATTAATAGGAGGATTAATGAGTGATATTAGTAGGAGGCCAACATGAGAAGAGTCAAAATCAAATTTGAAATTCACATGAAATGGGAAATCAAATCCACTTCGCTTCATATATAATAATTGCTCTATTTATTTTCTTCCATAACACTAGTTAGAGTTGTGTTGATAGGAATATGTATCCTTTCATTCCTTTGTTCAGCTTTTCAGTTTCTTTTTAGGTGATTCACAAGGTAGGAGAGAGATCTGAACCTCCTAAAAGTAAGGGCAGAGAAGTGATCATCTGCAGAATATTGAATGATAACAGCGGATATATATATATATATATATATATATATATATATATAACAAATCCTATAGGGCCTATTTTATCACTAAATACCCAAGAGTTCAATTGAGCTTTTATTGGAACATTTAAAATCTCCTACTTGGGTTTTCAATTTTGTTAGATCTGGGAGAGAACAAAGACAACAGATATAGTTTGGGTGATGCATGGCTTGATGATTTGCTATCAATTGTGCTTGTCATTTATATAAAAAAAAAAAAAAAAATTGCACACGGGGTAATGGGCTAACTTGATCGTGGGCCATGCCACCCCACCTAAATTTCATAAAAGCCCCTATATATTATTTATGATATTTTCGGAAGATTTCCCTTTTGGCCCCTCAAGTTATATAAGGTAACAATATCTTACATACTATCTCAAATACTTGAAATCAGATCGACTTGTTGTCTTATATAATCCACAACTGTGTGAAACCCATTAACTCATGTTGTGTGTTTAGGTGTGAGTTAGATCTTGTGAACTCGATACGAATGTTCTCAAATCTTTTAATTGATCCACCAAGGGTTCTCATTGTTAGCCATAGTGGATCCAGACTAAGTGGGTACAGGGTCATGGGAATTTTTGTAATTGTATTGAGACTTTTTTGTTGACTAGGATAGAGTTTCTTAGGGGATAAATATATATATATATATATATATATATATATATGAATGTAATGTGTAATGCATGAGTATCATGTTGAGTGCAGAACTTAGAAGGAAAGTCGAGTTTATTTTCCCTGGACGTAGGCGAGTTTGCCGAACCACGTAAAAATTCTATATTTGATTTTCTATTTGATTTTCTCATTATTGTATGATTAATTGATCATTCGATTGCTATGATTCATGCTTCTGCACACACGCGCATAACACTCATCTCCATTAGATAGAAGAATCTCTTACATAGTGATTGAAGTGTAGTGTAGCAAAATATGTGTCAAATAATTGAAGCAAGATTGACTTGTTTTCTTATATAATCCAACTATGTGAAACTTACAAACTCAGGTTGTGCATTTTTTCTACTTGCGTTCGACCTTTTACCCTCCACTCCCTATAACTCACAAACTGCCAATCCACAAATATTTGAAGCCTCCCATTGGCTCATATCTTTTTGGGACATTGCACTCAATTTTTCTTTACTGTGACGAACGAAATGAAACTTTATCATCATAGGATAATAGTGTATAGACCTTATTCGATTCCGAGCATATATAGTCACCATTATATTTATCATTTGTTAAAAACTTGAAACTTGATTAAACTCAATTTATTAGGTGACTCCATTAGTTGGCGGCTCCAGGAATTCGAGTTAGTGGAGTCAACGAAAAACTTATCTTCTAAAAATCGAATAAATTTATCTTCCTTTATGCACTTAAACCTGGTCTATATTAAGATTATTTCCTATTAGCATCACCACCTAAGATTCAAAGCCCTTTTCAAATAAATCTCTGCCTATAATTAAAAAAAATATGGGCTGAGCTTGACCTTTCTTCACCATTCTTTGTGGCCCTTGCCTGTCGACAGCTCATTCCAAGAAAGCAGACACACATCACTTTCATTATTAATCACTAAACAAAAGTTTTACAAGCTAGTTGTAATAGTATCAATTGATAACAATGACATCATCATCAACAACAATAGAAATAGAAATAGATATAACAATAACAATAATGACAATGAATGAAGTTTTTCTTTCTTTCCTTCTTTTATTTTATTTATTGTTCCCTTCTATATTCTCTCTTTATTTCAAACAACATCAACATCATAAAATATGTGTCCTCGTCAAGGTGGCTGTCAACGAGTATCAAAGTCTCAATGGTCTATAGAGATGAACCATCCGATAGTTGGTGGGCTGTGTTGGTCTTGCATTCGACTCATACCCCTGCAATAAAACAAACACAAACAAACCAAACCTCATATTAAAGTCAACGACCAAATAGACTATTAAGAGAGCTAGATTGAGAAATGGCCATCCACAGTTCTATAATCTTTGACGTACCACATGGCCAGCTCGTCTGTGTGTACATACAATTACAATAAACAGTACACACTTCATTCAGTGTCCATACTACAGTGCGTGCCCCCAGCTAAGTATTGATCAAGTTCAAGTGCGGATTGAATTGCATGCATGTGGCCAAGTTTTAAGTAATGAAACCCAAATTTCCAAGGCCAAGTCCAAGCCCAATCGTGATGTAATAGAATAAAAAAACAAAAGATAAAATTATAAACTAAACCCAAGCCAAAGCTGAAGTTAGAGCAAGATCTGGGCCTGAAGTCTAAATTGGGGTTCCAATGCAGGTGAAGATATGTAGCCTTGGGCTTGGGCTGGACCAAGTTGCATCCCTTGGGCTATCAAAAGTGGTAATGTGCTTTGGGGATTATGTGCATATGGATAGAGAGGCTTGTGATCCAGAAGTAGTAGGTGAATGACCCAGTACATATAATGAAATACGTGTTGATATATAACATGTAAAACGTATGGTTTATATATCCAAGTTTGGGCATTCAAGTTTACATTCATTGTACTCACATCATGAACTGCATCCCGCAACAACTTCACCTGCTCCCTTGAGACAGTCCTCACCTGTTAATAGTGAACAATAACGTCTAAGCAAATCTACTAAAAAAAACTATGTAAAGTAATAGTGCGGTGGCAATTTCTAACCCAACCCACCAATTAATTCGAAGTTAGAGCTGTCCATTTGTTTTCAAGTTAATTGAGGTCGACATTGACCCAATTAATAAATGGGATGGGTTTGGGTTGAGTCCAATTCTTGTTATGCACTCGCCCACTCAATTCATATGCCATACATTTTACTTTTTGACAACCAAACCTTAACCCAGCCAATTAAGAATTCAGGAATTCTGGTTCACTCTTTTAACTTTCGGGTTGTAAATGGGATAGATGTGCATTTCTAATAATAATAAAAAATGTGTCGGGTTCAGGTTGAGTCTGTGAATGATATCCATAGTGCTTGACCCAGCCCTAATCCAAAAGGACCCGACCCGTTGCAAACCTCCAGGAGGTCAAGGACTATGTTGTGCTTGAGAGACTGACCTTTCTGATGATCGTCCATATGACACCTTCTGTGCAAGGTGGTGTAGTGAGGGAACCTTTGTACCTATAATATTTCCTGCTTCCCAGTTTTATGTGCCTGGGATTAATCATCCCCACCTCCTCCTTTGCATCACGTCGGTCGGCTATTTTGCGTATGTCACCCACCAACTGATATACAGTAGTAAACATGCAGACATGTCATTAAGGTTAGAACAGATACAACCCTTTTTACATGTGTGTGTGTGTGTTTGAGAGAGAGAGAGAGAGAGAGAGAGAGAGAGTTCATCCTTAAAACCTTACCTCAGAGAGAAAGGTATCTGGTCTTCCAATTTTATACAGAATTCCAACTACAGCTATCTTTTTGTCGATGCTTTCATGGACCATATGCAACTCTAAAGAGTAACTGCAATTGCACCCAAGAAAAATTCGTATATTACAACCATATCCACATGAACATAAAGCTACTACGTAGTTGTCACAACTGCCTATAAAGGATTCATTATACCCATAAAGAACATAAAGCTTGTAACATTAGAAGGAAATTAAATCTAGTTTTATAGAGATGGAAGAGACGAGCTACCTTCTACCATCGATGGTATGCTCAGATGGCGAATGCCAATGACACTGTTTGAGAATGTACTCAGTGCCATTCATATATATCGCTCCTGCTCCGTTTTCCCATTCGAGCTATACACACAATAAGAAAAATTAAAAGGGTTAAACAGAGGTCATTCTCACTTTCCAGTGATCTGTGATTTCGTGAAGAAGAACGCTAATCGTGTTTTCAAGTCCTTAATCCCATATATTACCTCTATGTCATGACCTCTATTCTTCAAAGTCGCTTTTGACGCCTTGTAGCTCCTTTTCAGCCTCCCCAAATGGTGCAACACCTCCACCTTCTCATCCAGCAAGTCGATGGGAGATTGCATGTTGCCTTCACCACAAGCAGACCAGTTCTTGTGGATTTTGCCCCAGTTTTCTGGTCCTTTATCACTTCCTTTAATGTAATCGAACTCCTTCTCATCCTCTGTATAATCATTGAAAAAAAAAAAAAAAAAAAAAAACAAATCAATTTCACAAAAAGCATATCATCATTCATCCCATATAAGAAATCAAAGCAAGAAGCTTAGTGGGATTTGGTGTTGATCTCTCACCAACTTCCTGAGATAGCACTTGAGTAGAAAGGACTAGAGAGATGATTAGAAAAGCAGCAAAGAGGGTGTGGTTTTTCAGCTTCATCTCTGTAAAGGATAGAGGATTCTTACTATCTTGTCTTTTACTCCATACAATCTCTAGACAAGCCTACAAGGACGATTAGGAAGATACTTTAGGCCGATTGGGATTAGAGTAGCCTAATACCAGGTATATATATGGAGCTAATGTGGAGGAAATGGCACATTTTTCATCCTTAATTAACCAGAAGAAGGAATCCGTCAAAGGTAGCAAAGATCAAAGATGCAACAAAAGCCAAAATTGTCACCTACTTTCCATTTACCGACTTTAGGGACAAAACATTATTTTAGAGGCACTGATGTTGCTGGCTATCAACGTGCAATGAATTGTGCTTTTTTTTTTTTTTTTTTAATCTTTCTACTCTTAACAAATGAAAATAGGTGCATCAGTCCATCTTGGCGGTCCGAGCCGGGTACTGTCTAAGCAGAAGACCGGCCCAATGGTGTGTGGGTAACCCTAATCTGGTTTGGAGCCCTATGAAATATCTGGCCTGAATTGGTGTTTCATGCAGGTGAGCGGCCCTGCCCAAATTGCAACACTAGTCATCACCCATTGCATGAGTGTCATTGCATTTGTGGGGAACACTGGGCCATGGAGGATGAGGTAGAAGTAGAATTACATCACACTAACTGGCAGTGACAGTTTGGAGGAATATGATCAGCAGATACACATACTCAAAGGCTTAATTAATCTTCATAATTTCTGGGGTTAGATGACTTAGACAATGGAGCCCAGAGCGGATTGACTTGCATATATGCTTCATGTCCAATAGTTTGGAGTGGTTTTAATTAGATGGGTTTCGGGCCAGTCCTATTCAAAATTTAGGTTTCCTCAGGCCCAAGCCCGGTCCATGTACAGTCCTTGACATGGACTTTCATATCTTGTTAGGCATAGTTAATGTTACTCTCCTAAAAATGATAGGAAAGCTACGTCACTGCTGCTTAATTAATACATTGTACGCAGAAATGAAGATGCATCTCTATTTAAAAATCCTATACTAGACATTGCAGTCATGTACTTTTAAAATACCTGTGATGGCGTTGCAGAAAGAATAGAGAGTACTACGGACTACGTAGGTGATGAGACCAGGTCACCATGGGAGACTACAGAGGGTTTGTTTGGTGGTCGCTCTCATACTCATTTGTTAGAATACAATTGAATAAGAATAAGAACATAAAGAACATGAAATGGGTAGCTTAAATTCAAGTAACAAGAAATTAAAAAACACCAAGTTGACTGTAACAACACCACCTGATTTCATCTCTTCTAGATTGTGGGAAATCATCCCGCTTTTGAGATTTGATGACATCGATCAGTTCTAAAACTCGGTATGACTCAGTAAAGTTACACAGTTTTTGTAGAGAAAACCAATGAGTACCGGGTGATAATTAACTGTATTATAAGGATAACCTCGGGTTAACTCGGCCAAGACTTTTGTTGACTGGGCTAAAACTTGATAGGGCTCGGTCAATTTTTTGGAAAGACCATTAGAAATTAGACCTATTTTTACATTTTTTTTATAAGGTTCGAACAGGAGGTTAATTTCACAGGATATTTTTGACTTGGCCATGTCTGGAACGAACTGGGCCCGGGAGCTTTTTGAGCTGTTTTTGAAGATTTCTATCTTGAGAAGATCACAGGATATTATATATCAAGTGTGGGGTCCTTCTCTTGGATATTATAAAGAAAATATGGATGAAATCTGTGACTATAGCTAAGATAAGAGTAGTTTTATGGAGACAAGATTAGAATTTCTAACTTAGAAAAGGGTAGGAGAAGAAGAGGTCAATTTTGAAGAAAAAAGTAGAAAGTAAAGAACTCTTTTGTCTCCTAAAAAAAAATCTCTCCATCATATTTTGGAAAAGAAGAACTATCACATTCTTTCATAAATCTCCCTGGTATTCACAATTTTTTTTAGGTCCAGACTCCGACGGAGGCCGGTTAACCCAAAAGCCAACCAGCTATGTTGCATGTCAAAGATTTGGTTTGGACCAGGAAGGAAGCCCAGTATGGCTCAAATGTAGTCAACTACACCTGCCTAATCCCATTTTCTCTTCCAGCCCATGACAAGGGGACTTGATATGGCTCGGGTCTGGTCTAGATAGTTGTCTTGGTTCAAATTAATATAAAGCAAGTGCCCTGCTGGACCATAATTGGGCGTATGTGCACATATGACTACATGCAATGGCGGACCTATATGTTACGATGTGGGTGTGACCGTACCTACGATATTCGAGAAATTTCTTAAATAATACTTTAAATTTTATTTTTTATTATTTAATCATTTTTAATTTGATCATTGTTCGTGCCATCCAAATGAAAGTCCGCCATTGACTACATGTGTGAGAAGAGTGATAGTTGAGTTATATTCATTGTTGTAAAAAAAAAGAAATTACGTGCATGTGAGAATTGTAAAGAGGTTCGGAGAGAAGCAATAGCAAAAAGGTAAATCGAGCTTCTGGTCTTTTAAGTCAGAAGATAGAAGAGCATTCACGTCCATCAAGAAGATAGTGAAAATAGCTTCTCGCATATGCATGAGAATAAAAGGTCGTCCTATTGCTACTAGCTATCCAAGTTAGTAAACTTTATTTTCGTGTGTGTTTGGTAGTTACCTAATTTTTTATTTCTTTTGAGTAATTAAACCATCCAAGGAGGAGAGACCTACTTGAGAGCCAGAATACACATTGAAAGACAGCTAACCCAAGTAGGAAAGGAGCTCGCACACGCTGGAAGAAAGCCCATATAAGTGGAAAGGAAGTCCGCACACGCGAAAAGAGTGCGTACTCAAGATTCAAACCCTGGACAGTCAGGTGAAAACTGTCACTTCTTACCACTCGGGTAAGGAGCCGTTCTCCTTACCACTCAGGTAGTTACCTATTATACATGCACCACTCTCTACAACCCCTTATATTTTATAAAAAAAATTATAGTTTTTTTACATATGGATCCTCCAAAATTTTCAAAAACCCCTATATATTTTGAAAATTTTATGCACTTTTTTATATGTGATCCTCTCCAGATTTTGTTTCTATATAGTGGCCCTCTCAGGAAAAAATTCTTGGGTCCGCCCCTGGTTGTTGTATTTATCTTCTTCTATAGTACTTTTGAAGGATTAGACACAATCTCTCCTTCAATGGGAAGCCAATTCATGCCAAATAAAAAATAAAAAAATAAAGAGAGTTGATATATAATTGAGGAGGGATGGGTGGGTTTGTTTCTCTAGGGGATCTTTTTGTGAGATATTCCGTGTACACTTTCACTTTAGGGGTTCACACTTTTATAGATTGTGGGGATTGAAAATCCTATGTTGCCCCTTGTCCAGACTCTCATGAATGAAGATTTTGAAGGAATTGAATACATAGCTATCACCCTAATAATTTATTTTTCATCTCCCGCAATTTATTTTCCGTTAAAAGTGAGATTATTTTATAGATATTAATGAATATTCACCTTTATTTATTTGATTTTTGTCACTTTTAGAAATATACTTTTTTACAAATTCTCCTATTGATCTCATGCATTAGGAATATGGTTTTCTCATGCCATCCAAAAATACTGTACAACTTCAAAAGGTAAAAATAAAATAAAAATAAACACAAGCCTTGCAAAAGAGTTTCATAATGAAGAAATTATGTTTGTTGAATAGACGCATGGAAGTTATATCTCCAAAACACAAGTCACATACATAAGGGGTGGGGCAAAATTTCACGATCATTGGGTCCAAATGTCCAAAGGGCTATGCATATCAACTGCAAAAATGCCTTCAGGGCTCCAGAAAAAACATGTGAAATGAATGGACTCCGCAATTGGACGTGATTGACATTATCGTCCTCACAAGCTGTTGAAAGCATGTTGGATATATTCTACTCTTACTCATACTCTAAAAATAGAAAAGGAGAAACCATATTTCCATGCAATCACAAAATAATATGCTAATGTAGCGGCAGATTCAAGTGTTAGCAAGCAAGTGCGGTCACACCCGCCCGCATCATTCGAGAAATTCTTGTGATAAAATCTTAAAAGACTTAGATTTTATTATTTAACTTCTTAACTTGACCATATACCGCACCACTCAAATGAAATTCCTGGACCCGCCATTACCCCAGTCCGTTCTTGCACAGCATGAAATATGATTGACATATTGCATTTCAATATTGAGACTCATGTTTGGACTTAACCCAGAATACATATTAACAAAAAAACAAACAAACAAACAAACAAACACTAGTTTAAAGCTACTTGTTTTTTTCTTTTGTATGTACCATTACCTGCATATCCACTGCTATATAGATATCCTCTTTTTCAAGTGTTAGTCATTCGTGAAACTCTTGAGAAAAAATCTTAAAAGACTTGATTTTCTTATTTAACTTCTTAACTTGACCATATATATATCACACCATCCAAATGAAAATCCTGGACTCGCCATTGCCCCAATCCGTTCTTGCTTAGCATGAAACATGATTGACATATTGCATTTCAATATCGAGACACATGTTTGCACTTAACCCAGAATACATATTAAAAAAAAAAAAAAAACTAGTTTAAAGCAACTTTTTTTTCCTTTTGTATGTACCATTACCTGCATATCCACTGCTATATAGATATCCTCTTTTTCAAAATATTCCTCCTCATCTTTGAATCATACATCATTTTGAAATAGATAATAAGCAAAATCAGCTAAACCTGTATGTTCAATCAACAATATCTGATCATGTACAAAACTTTGGAGCTCTAGACAACATGAGCTGAGATCTAATAGTAGTTTCTCTAAGAACTATTGCTCACATTCGAATAAACAATCTCCGCTTGGCTCTGTGTGATTCATTTGACACTTGAGGGACTAAGAGAATCATATGGGCTCATTGAGAAATTGGACCCACCTCCTTACAAGATTTCTCTCTCGACTCACATGGTCCATCTACAATTCTAATTTTGAAGTCGATCCGTTGATCTTGTGCACCCATTTGATATGTGAATGTGTTTATGTATATAATTTTTCTTGGGTGCGTTTGTTAGTAGTACAAGTACAACCCCAGTCCCTAGTATAGAATTTTCTGCAAAATTCGCTCTCGGATGAGAAAACAATGGAGTCCCTTCTTGGAGAAGGGTGCAAGTGTGCAACTCCATGGTGGGGCCCTGTAAGAACCCGATCCGTCACCCTACAGATGGACCCGATCTGAAACAAGATAAAACTAGAGTAGCAGCCTTACCGCTGATTGGGTGGGCGGTAAAGTTGGAGGCTGCTGCAATTTCAGGTTTTCCTCCTCTAAAAACTGAGGAAAACTTGCAATTGCAGGTTTTCCTCCTCTTTGAGAGGAGGAAAAGTTGTAAGATGACAAAACTCTACAAGCAAGCTTCAATAACAGGTTTTTTCTTAGCGATGAAAAGTTGCAACTGCAATATTGCAGGTTTTCCTCCTCTAGGAGCGGAGGAAAAGTTGCAATTGCAAGCAGATCCAAGCCAACTTCAAAAACTCTTTCCTAATTGGGATTGAATCAACACCCTAGGCCTTTAAAAACCCTTTTTCACGAAAATGCACATGATTTTTTTTTATTTTTTTTTGTTTTATTTATTTATTTTTTTGTAATCTAGAGAGGTAGAGAGTAGGGGAGGGGCCAGCCCATCATAATCTTGTAAAAAAAAAAAAAAAAACTTAAGGACTATATAGCCCAGCCCCATTTAAAAAAGAGTAATGCTAGCGATAGAAGCCATTTTGGAAATGAAGGGAACTAATGCCTTTGATTTTTTTTTGGTATTAATCATCCTTTCCGGTTTAAGCCAACATAAAACTATGTCACATTATAGAAATCCAAAATAGAATGATCCAAAATAGAGAGAGAGAGGACCCGATGCACATGCAGAAACGGTATGAGATTTGGATGCCCAATAAAATTTTGGAGTCGACTTGGCTCTAGTGGTAAGCTACATGCCTGAGGACCTGTATATCCAAATGCCACCATGCACCCTATTATAATATATTAATTTCAAGGATCTTGGCTTTAATTTTGATAGGCGGTTATAATTTTGAAAGTAAGTTATTTGTTTTTAAATATTTTTAATTTTGTCACCCACTTATCATATGCAAATTGCCTACTTTATTTCTTATTGAAACCACTCACGTCAGTTCCACATTTTCTTCTTCGCAATAACTCTCTTTTTATCCAAACTCTATTATTCCTTTTTTATTCCAACTCTCATTGTTCATTTTATGCATTTAGATTACATAAACAGGTACTCTCTCCTTTTGTTTTTTTTTTTTTTTTTTCTAAAATTTATAGATGCTTTTTAATATATGAATAGTTAAATTGCAATGTTCGCCATGCCAAGGGTTATTATCATAGTGATATGTATATGAGTGTTACAAAATGGCAGCTATGTTTTGAAAGTACTGAAATCAGTTTTTGTGTGAAACATTATGTTCTAACTTCTAAATAAACATTGTGACATTCTCCAACACACCATCAAAATTTTAAACTGTTTCAACTTTGAAGCAAACCGTGATGATACCCATGCCGATTGGTCCACGCTCCACAATAAACATGTGAGGTCCCACCTCTTGTGGACCCTCACTTTTGAATTTGAATACGATTTTATAGCCTAAGATACTTATCTATACTAATTAATAGGGGTTAGTAAGGGTAAATATGTATTTTCCTAAGTTATAGACCCTTTGTGTAATTTATAGAGTTTTTAGAGTGTCTCTTATAAGTTTTGAGTTGGTTAGAGGCCCTAACTAGTTATTAGTATTTACTATAGGGGGGTTTTCACTTGAGAAGCTTCTGGAATCCCACCTAAAGACTAAACTATCCATGACTCTAACCCTAATCCCATGTTAACAAAAGGGTATTCTTGTACCTAGTCACCCAACTTAACCTATTTATACTACACCCTCCCATACTATATGATGGCTACTGTTCCTCTCTCTCATTTCCCTTTTCTTCCCTTATTTACCTCCAACACTCTCCCAAATTCCCTCCAATTATGTCATCTCCCTCTCGTTCTCCTTATAGAACCCTAAGAAGAAGAAGAAGAAGACGATCTCAGCTGCAATCTATTTTACTTGGGTTTCTCTCTGTCTCTATCTCGGTCATCAGAGCCCTAATTAAATTAGATGAGTACCCTCTTCTAGTTCAGTTCCTATGGAATTCCCTCTTTCTCCCTCTAGATCTCGTTCCTTATAGCATTCTCTGGTGGAAATGGGTATAGGAGTAGAGATCTCTTCTAGATCTGAGTTTTGGGGCTGATCGTGAGTCTGAGAAGACCATAGAGCTGGGATTTCCCCTTTCTTTTACCGGATTGGATCTCTGTTTTCTCTCATTTCCTTCTGCAATTGGTCTAGGCAAGTACAATATACTTATTTAGCATAGAATACATGTTTTCCTTCTTTTGATTCTGTAATTTCAATTCAATTGATGTTAGAATTGTTAGATCTACCTTTGAGCATGTTTTCATGGATGTTTGGCCATTGATGGATGGGTTGATCTCATTTGGAAGATCAATGGCCCATGGATTGGATGGTAGAATGTTTATTGGAATGATTTTCATGATTCTGGATGTGTATGTGGTGATTGGGCGAGATGGGTGGAGTTCTGGAGTGGATAAAAAGGAAACCAGAACTCCCGAGCTGCAGAGCGTCTCTGTCCCCTATTGGTCAAGATCAGGTATTGGTTGAGATCAGATGATCGAACTCAGTGTCCTGTTAAGCACAATGCTCAAAGTCGAGATCAGTGTCATGGCCGAGCTCAGTGATATGTCTGAGCTCAGTGCTTAACCGAGCTCAGCGCTTGACCGAGCTCTGCGCTTTGTCTGAGCTCAGTGCTTTACCAAGCTCTGCGCTTTATCTGAGCTCAGCGCTTGACCGAGCTCAGCGCTTTACCGAGCTATGCGCTTGACCGAGCTCTGTGCTTTGTCTGAGCTCAATGCTTGATCGAGCTCAGCACTTTACCGAGCTCTGCGCTTGACCGAGCTCTATGCTTTATCTGAGCTCAGTGCTTTACCGAGCTCTGTGCTTTACCGAACTCTGCGCTTTGTCTGAGCTCAGTGCTTGATCGAGCTCTGCGCCTTACCGAGCTCTGCGCTTTACCGAGCTATGTGCTTTGTCTGAGCTCAGTGCTTAATCGAGCTCAGCGCTTTACCGAGCTCTGCGCTTGACCGAGCTCTGCGCTTTATCTGAGCTCAGTGCTTGATCTAGTTCAGCGCCTTACCGAGCTTTGCACTTTACCGACTTCAGTGTCTGACCGAGCTTAACGCTTTGCCGAACTGAGCTGGGTGACCGAGCTGAGTATTTTACCGAGCTCCGTGCTTAGCCGAACTCCGAACTTGATTCCTAGAAAGCAGATTTCCAACAAGGGAAACTAGGACCTGGGACATCTCCTTTAACTAGGACTTTCAGTGGGCATGGCCAACTACCTAGGCCAGGGGGTTTGCCAAGCTCACAGGAATTTCTGAACAACCAGGCATTACCTGCAGGAGGAATACTTCCCTGATCCCAGTGTGCCGAGCTGATTACCCAGGCCAGGAAGTCAGCTGAGCACACTGTGTACAGCGACACCTCCCAGATTCTAATTTCTATTGTTGTGATCATGTGTGGGGTCCATTGACCATCCAAATAGACTTCCATCACTGTGCCCAGCCCGAGTCAATGGTGTGGCTCAACCTTGACCCGTGGGGTCCGGTAATTAGAGTCCAGGTTATGGAATCTAAGATAATTCGACCTTTATGTGTTACTAATGATGCTCGTAACTTCTGGAGCACCAAACACAGTATTTATTAGCATCTGAGGTATCATTTAAGGATCAAATTACCTGAAGTTGACCTGAACCCGATAGTGGACCAATTACTTAGGTTGGACTGTTGATAGTTCTCATTGAATCTTGTATTTGGAGATTTATCTCTCTCATCATATTACTGTCACTCCATTGTCCTTATTATTGTTTATACCTATTAATGAATTGGAAAAATGGAAGACCTGAACCTAGGACTACTTAGAGGTGACCCGATGATGTAAATGGGTGAACATTGACCTGTGTCTGTGGCTAGGCGGGCCCTTTTATGGCCTATGTATGGTTGTATAATACCCTAGATTGGAGAGGTTGATTATATTGGACTGTTTAACATTGGAAATAGACTTGTTACCTCGTTTGGACTGTCTTAGACTAGGCCATGCACTTGATGGGCTTGGGTATGGATCCAACGAGTGGGCTTGAACCTGGATTGTGATCCATGATAATGAATTGATACTTGGACCTCTTAGGGAATTTGTTAGGACCTTGTTCACGCAAGGTAAAGCCTAGACCAAACACATACCTTCATTGTTTCCTTGAGTCGGCATAGACATTCACTCAGTTGTTTTAAGCTCAGCCTGTTCACTGATCATCACTGGTAAGAGTTATTTATGAGTGTTGAGTAAGCTATCATGATGAGCTATGTTTTAAACGGACGGCGTGATGCCGGGTCCAGTCTCCCCGAGTGATGAGTGTGGTGAGACTGATGAGTGTGATTGCGGGGCTCGTTATTCCTCAACTTTGGTGAGATTCCCCGTCGCGACTGTGTTCAGTATGGGAGGGTCACGACATAGTATCCCGCGGTATCCAACTCGTGTGAATGTGCCATATTGTTTTAGATTAGATATTATGTTTATCCTGATTCTAATTGCTTAATCCTGCTCGACTGCTTAGATTCTGTATCTTGATATTCTTTTTATCTATATGCTCGTCTTTAGTCATTTGATACATACATCCTATGTTATTTGTATACTGTAACTTGCCAGATCTTTGGATCTGACCCATTCTTGGTGCTTAGGTGATAACCTCGATTTTGAGGACGACGCGCTCGTCGAGGCGCCCATAGCCGGAGACTATGGATGGGGACCAGCTGATCAGGGGTCGAGCTGGAGGATGGAGCGCCTGTACCGGGGGTTTAAGTGTTATCTTTTTTTTTTTTTTTTTTGTGGTGAGCAGGGAGTTAATCTGATATGTTTTTAATTATGATCTTAATTATACTTTGAGATTTAGGTTGGACTTCAGCCCTGCTACACTTAATATATCCCTATGATACCTTATGGTTCCGCTTTACTCTTTACACTTCCGCAAATTTTAAACATTGATTATATTTCGGTCAAAAAGTTTTAAATTAGACCTCACTACGGACTTATGATCTTGGAAGTTCCCGGATTCCTCGGGAAGTAGTGCACCAAATTCGGGTACCTTGACGGTTTTCTCGGTATTCGGTATTGGGGCGTTACAAAACCAATCGCTACATTGAGATGAGGAAGAAACGTTGATTAAAGGGGTAATATTTCATTCTCTAAAATGGAAAGCACAGCGGGCAAGGCCACATGGATTAGTGACTGTACTCTATGTGTAGATAGGACCATTAATCTCTCTCTTATGCTTACATCCTTTTCCTCATATGAGATTTCACAATACATATTTTTTGTGTACCCATTTCCCTATTTGATAATCATGTTTTGTGTATATTCAATTTGGTCTTCAATATTTTTGTATATTTGAGAGGCACGGTTTTTCAATAAGTGGGCCCCACTATGGAGTTCCACTCCTTCCTGTCACTAGTAATAAATCCAAGTGAGACTCTTGAAGGTTCCAAACTGTAACTAATTAAGGTCATGATTAACCCCTTTAAGGCACTTAAACCCACCAGTTGATTCAGATTATTTCCCATCTTTAGCTTAATATTGGACCTTTCTTCACCTTTCTTTCTTAGGTCTTCCTTGTACAGCCCATAAAAAAAGAGGCACAACCCTTAATATATTACTAATCAGGAATTAAAAATTCTACGAGAGAGTTGTAATAGTATCAATCGATAATAACAAATTAATAACAAAGACATCATCAACAACAACAATAATAAATAAGCAATGACAAATGAATGATATTTTTCTTTCTTTCCTACTTTCTTTATTGTTCTCTTCTGTCTTCAGTCTAAATTCATCCCACACTCAAAATAAGCAAGGACCCGTAAAGCCACATATATCATCAGCACCACAAAACGTGTGGCCTTGTCAAAATGGGGTGGCCGCGAGGATCAAAGTCTCAATGGTCTATAGAGATGAACCATACGATAGTTGGTGGGCTGTGTTGGTCTTGCATTCGACTCATACCCCTGCAATAGAGCAACCACAAACCAACCAAACCTCATATTAAAGTCAACGACGTCCATATATAGATATAGACTGAGAGAGAGCTAGATAGAGAAATGGTCATCAAGAATTCAATTATCTTTGACATGCCGCAAGTCGAAGGTGTCTATGTGTCCAGGTCAATCCATAGAATTAGAATGAACAATACACACTTCATTGAGTGGACACTACAGTGCCCACAGCCAAGTATTGACCAAGTTCAAGCACGGCTTGAATTGCATGTTTGCAAGCAATAAGGGTTTTTGGTTTAGAATTGTGCCTGAGGCCGAACAACCCCAGCCTGAAATAGTGAAGATATGTGTGCATGTTAATAGGGGCTTGTCCACAACTGATAAGTGCATGATCCACTCCATAGCATATGTACGAAGTATGGTTTATGGAAGTTATTGTAATTATACTCACATCATGAACTGCATCCCGCAACAACTTCACCTGCTCTCTTGAGACTGTCCTCACCTGTTGAACAATGATCAATACATAAGCAATCTGTTGTAGGACCTACATATATATATATAGGAACATTGGGGTGGCAATTCTTGACCCAAGCGACCAACTGAACCACAACCTGACTCATTAATTTCTCTTCCTTTTGTTCATGCCATATCCCTCAAGAGCCATAACATGATGATTCCAACCAAAAGTCTAAACCATCGAGCTAGGTTATTAATTCAGAGTTAAGTGTTGATCCTTCTTATTTTCGGGCTGAATTCAAACTGACATTATGCTCGATTAATAAATGGTTTAGAATTTAGGTTGAGCGATTCTTGATAATCACTTGCCAACTCAACTCAAACCTGACTAATTGCACTCTTGATGGCCAACCGTAACCCAAACATTTAGTTGAGAGCTCTAGTTGACCTAATTATGATCAGGTTGAAAATGTTTTTCAACAAAAAATAAATGTTTCTGGTTCAGTTTGAGTCTGTAGATGTTATCCACAGTGCTTGACCATGGTCGATCTGCTGCCACCCCCAAAAGGTTAATTAAGTATGATGTGCTTGGGATACGCACCTTTTTAATGATCGTCCATATGACGCCCTCAGTGCAAGGTGGTGTAGTGAGGGAACCATTGTACCTATAATATTTCCTGCTTCCCAATTTTATATGCCTGGGATCAATCATCCCCACCTCCTCCTTTGCATCACGTCGGTCGGCTATTTTGCGTATGTCACCCATCAACTGGTATACAGTAGTAAACATGCAGACATGTCATTAAGGTTAGAACAGATACAACCCTTTTTACATGTGTGTGTGTGTTTGAAAGAGAGAGAGAGAGAGAGAGAGAGAGTTCATCCTTAAAACCTTACCTCAGAGAGAAAGGTATCTGGTCTTCCAATTTTATACAGAATTCCAACCACAGCTATCTTTTTGTCGATGCTTTCATGGACCATGTGCAACTCTAAAGAGTAACTGCAATTGCACCCAAGAAAAATTCGTATATTACAACCATATCCACATGAACATAAAGCTACTACGTAGTTGTCACAACTGCCCTCTAAAGGATTCATTATACCCATAAAGAACATAAAGCTTGTAACATTAAAAGGAAATTAAATCTAGTTTTATAGAGATGGAAGAGACGAGCTACCTTCTACTATCGATGGTATGCTCAGATGGCGAATGCCAATGACACTGTTTGAGAATGTACTCAGTGCCATTCATATATCTCTCTCCTGCTCCGTTTTCCCATTCGAGCTATATACACAATAAGAAAAATTAAAAGGGTTAAACAGAGGTCAGTCTCACTTTCCAGTGATCTGTGATTTCATGAAGAAGAACGCTAATCATGTTTTCTAGTCCTTAATTCCATATATTACCTCTATGTCATGACCTCTGTTCTTCAAAGTCGCTTTTGACGCCTTGTAGCTCCTATTCAGCCTCCCCAAATGGTGCAACACCTCCACCTTCTCATCCAGCAAGTCGATGGGAGATTGCATGTTGCCTTCACCACAAGCAGACCAGTTCTTGTGGATTTTGCCCCAGTTTTCGGGTCCTTTATCACTTCCTTTAATGTAATCGAACTCCTTCTCATCCTCTGTATAGTCAATGAAAAACCAAATCATGAATTTCACAAAAGGATATCATCATGCATCCGATATAAGAAATCAAAGCAAAAAACTCAGTAGGATTTTGTGTTTATCTCTTACCAACTTCTTGAGATAGCACTTGAGTAGAAAGGACTAGAGAGATGATTAGAAAAGCAGCAAAGAGGGTGTGGTTTTTCAGCTTCATCTCTGTAAAGGATAGAGGATTCTTACTATCTTATCTTTTACTCGTTACAATCTCTAGAGAAGCCTACAAGGACGATTAGGAAGATAGTTTAGGCCGATTGGGATCAGAGTAGCCTAATACCAGGTATATATATGGAGCTAATGTGGAGGAAATGGCACATTTTTCATCCTTAATTAACCAGAAGAAGGAATCCGTCAAAGGTAGCAAAGATCAAAGATGCAACAAAAGCCAAAATTGTCACCTACTTTCCATTTACCGACTTTAGGGACAAAACATTATTTTAGAGGCACTGATGTTGCTGGCTATCAACGTGCAATGAATTGTGCTTTTTTTTTTTTTTTTTTTTAATCTTTCTACTCTTTAACAAATGAAAATAGGTGAATCAGTCCATCTTGGCGGTCCGAGCCGGGTACTGTCTAAGCAGAACACTGGCCCAATGGTGTGTGGGTAACCCTAATCTGGTTTGGAGCCCTATGAAATATCTGGCCTGAATTGGTGTTTCATGCAGGTGAGTGGCCCTGACCAAATTGCAACACTAGTCATCATCCATTGCATGAGTGTCATTGCATTTGTGGGGAACACTGGGCCATGGAGGATGAGGTAATAGTAGAATTACCTCACACCAACTGGCAGTGACAGTTTGGAGGAATATGATCAGCAGATACACATACTCAAAGGCTTAATTAATCTTCATAATTTCTGGGGTTAGATAACTTAGACAATGGAGCCCAGAGCGGATTGACTTGCATATATGCTTCATGTCCAATAGTTCGAAGTGGTTTTAGATGTGTTTCGGGCCAGTCCTATTCAAAATTTAGGTTTCCTCAGGCCCAAGCCCGGTCCATGTACAGTCCTTGACCTGGACTTTCATATCTTGTTAGGCACTCTCTTAAAAAATGATAGGAAAGCTACGTCACTGCTGCTTAATTAATATATTGTACGCAGAAATGAAGAAGCATCTCTATTTAAAAATCCTATACTAGACATTGCAGTCATGTACTTTTAAAATACCTGTGATGGCGTTGCAGACAGAATAGAGAGTACTACGGACTACGTAGGTGATGAGACCAGGCCACCATGGGCGACCACAGAGGGTTTGTTTGGTGGTCGCTCTCTCATACTCATTTGTTAGGATACAATTGAATAAGAATAAGAACATAAAGAACATGAAATGGGTAGCTTAAATTCAAGTAACAAGAAATTAAAAAACACCAAGTTGACTGCAACACCACCACCTGATTTCATCTCTTCTAGATTGTGGGAAATCATCCCGCTTTTGAGATTTGATGACATCGATCAGTTCTAAAACTCGGTATGACTCAGCAAAGTTACACAGTTTTTGTAGAGAAAACCAAGGAGTAATGGGTGATAATTAACTGTGTTATAAGGATAACCTCAGGTTAACTCGGTCAAGACTTTTGTTGACTGGGCTAAAACTTGATAGGGCTCGGTCAATTTTTTGGAAAGACCATTAGAAATAATTAGACCTATTTTTACATTTTTTATAAGGTTCAAACAGGAGGTTAATTTCACAGGACATTTTTGACTTGGCCATGTCTGGAACGAACTGGGCCCGGGAGCTTTTTGAGCTGTTTTTGAAGATTTCTATCTTGAGAAGATCACAGGATATTATATATCAAGTGTGGGGTCCTTCTCTTGGATATTATAAAGAAAATATGGATGAAATCTGTGACTATAGCTAAGATAAGAGTAGTTTTATGGAGACAAGATTAGAATTTCTAACTTAGAAAAGGGTAGGAGAAGAAGAGGTCAATTTTGAAGAAAAAAGTAGAAAGTAAAGGACTCTTTTGTCTCCTAAAAAAAATCTCTCCATCATATTTTGGAAAAGAAGAACTATCACATTCTTTCATAAATCTCCCTGGTATTCACAATTTTTTAAGGTCCAGACTCCGACGGAGGCCGGTTAACCCAAAAGCCAACCAGCTATGTTGCATGTCAATGATTTGGTTTGGACCAGGAACGAAGCCGAGTATGGGTAAAATGTAGTCGACTAGACCTGCCTAATCCCATTTTCTCTTCCAGCCCATGACAAGGGGACTTGATATGGCTCGGGTCTGGTCTAGATATTTGTCTTGGTTCAAATTAATATAAAGCAAGTGCCCTGCTGGACCATAATTGGGCGTATGTGCACATATGACTACATACAATTGCAGACCTACATGTAACGACATGGGTGTGACCGTATCTGTGACAGTCGAGAAATTTCTTAAATAATACTTTAAAATTTATTTTTTATTATTTAATCATTTTTAATTTGACCATTGCCCGCACCATTCAAATGAAAATCCGCCGTTGACTACATGTGTGAGAGTAGTGAAAATTAAGTTATATATATTGTTCTAAAAAAAAAAAAAATTTACGTGCACGTAAGAGTTGTAAAGAGGCTTAGAAAGAAGCAATAGCAAAAAGGTAAATCTCAAGTTTCTGGTCGTTTAAGTAGGAAGATAGAAGAGCTTTCACGTCCATCAAGAAGGTAGTGAAAATAGCTTCTCGCATATGCATGAGATTAAAAGGTCGTCCTATTGCTACTAGCTATCCAAGTGAGTAAACTTTACTTTCGCGTGTGTTTGGTAGTTACCTAATTTTTTATTTCTTTTGAGTAATTAACCCATCCAAGGAGGAGGGACCTAATTGAGAGCCAACATACACACGGTATGTAAGACAGCTAATCCAAGTAAAAAAGCCTACACACGCGGGAAGAAAGTCCACAAAAGTGGAAAGGAAGCTCGCACACGTGGAAAGAGTGACGCACTTAGGATTTAAACCCTGAACAGGCAGGTGAGAACTGCCGCTCCTTACCACTCGGGTAAGGAGCCGTTCTCCTTACCACTCGGATAGTCACCTTTTGTACATGCACCACTCTCTACAACCCCTTATATTTTATAAAAAAAATTATAGTTTTTTTACATATGGCCTCTCCAAAATTTTCAAAAACCCCTATATATTTTGAAAATTATATGCATTTTTTTATATGTGATCCTCTCAAGATTTTGTTTCTATATAGTGGGCCCCTCAAGAAAAAATTCATGGGTCCGCCCCTAGATGTTGTATTTATCTTCTTCTATAGTACTTTTGAAGGATTAGACACAATCTCTCCTTCAATGGGAAGTCAATTCATGACAAATAAAAAATAAAAAAATAAAGAGAGTTGATAATTGAGGAGGGATGGGTGGGTTTGTTTCTCTAGGGGATCTTTTTGTGAGATATTCCGTGTACACTTTCACTTTAAGGGTTCACACTTTTATAGATTGTGGGGACTGAAAATCCTATATTGTCCCTTGTACAGACTCTCATGAAAGAAGATTTTGAAGGAATTGAATACATAGCTATCACCCTAATAATTCATTTTCATCTCCCGCAATTCATTTTCCATTAAAAGTGAGATTATTTTATAGATATTAATGAATATTCACCTTTATTTATTTGATTTTTGTCACTTTTAGAAATATACTTTTTTACAAATTCTCCTGTTGATCTCATGCATTAGGAATATGGTTTTCTCATGCCATCCAAAAATACTGTACAACTTCAAAAGGTAAAAATAAACACTAGCCTTGCAAAAGAGTTTCATAATGAAGAAATTATGTTTGTTGAATAGACGCATGGAAGTTATATCTCCAAAACACAAGTCACATACAATAGGGGTGGGGCAAAATTTCATGATCATTGGGTCCAAATGTCCAAAGGGCTATGCATCAACTGCAAAAATGCCTTCAGGGCTCTAGAAAAACATGTGAAATGAATGGACTCCGCAATTGGACGTAATTGACAGTATCGTCCTCACAAGCTGTTGAAAGCATGTTGGATATATTCTACTCTTACTCATACTCTAAAATAGAAAAGGAGAAACCAAATTTCCATGCGATCACAAAATAATACTCTAATGTAGGGGCAAATTCAAGTGTTAGCAAGTAGGTGCGGTGCTTCATTCGAGAAACTCTTGAGATAAAATCTTAAAAGACTTGATTTTATTATTTAACTTCTTAACTTGATCATATACCGCACCACCCAAATAAAAATCCTGAACCCGCCATTGCCCAATCCATTCTTGCACACCATGAAATATGATTGACATATTGCATTTCAATATGAGACTCATGTTTGGACTTAAACCAGAATACAGATTAAAAAAAAAAAAAAAAAAAACTACTTTTAAAGCAACTTCTTTTTTTTCTTATGTATGTACCATTACCTGCATATCCACTGCTATATGGTTATCCTCTTTTTCAAAATATTCCTCCTCATCTTTGAATCGTACTTCATTTTGAAATAGATAATAAGCAAAATCAGCTAAACCTGTATGTTCAATCAACAATCTCTGATCATGTACAAAACTTTGGAGCTCTAGACAACATGAGCTGAGATCTAATAGTAGTTTCTCTAAGAACTATTGCTCACATTCGAATAAACAATCTCCGCTTGGCTCTGTGTGATTCATTTGACACTTGAGGGACTAAGAGAATCATATGGGCTCATTGAGAAATTGGACCCACCTCCTTACAAGATTTCTCTCTCGACTCACATGGCCCATCTACAATTCTAATTTTGAAGTCGATCCGTTGATCTTGTGCACCCATTTGGTATGTGAATGTGTTTATGTATATAATTTTTCTTGGGTGCGTTTGTTAGTAGTACAAGTACAACCCCAGTCCCTAGTAGAGAATTTTCTGCAAAATTCGCTCTCGGATGAGAAAACAATGGAGTCTCTTCTTGGAGAAGGGTGCAAGTGTGCAACTCCATGGTGGGGCTCGTAAGAACCCGATTCGTCACCCTACAGATGGACCCGATCTGAAACAGGATAAAACTAGAGTAGCAGCTTTACCGCTGATTGGGTGGGCGGTAAAGTTGGAGGCTGCTGCAATTTCAGGTTTTCCTCCTCTGAGAATTGAGGAAAACTTGCAATTGCAGGTTTTCCTCCTCTTTGAGAGGAGGAAAAGTTGTAAGGGGACAAAAATCTACAAGCAAGCTTCAGTAACAGGTTTTTTCTGAGCGGATGAAAAGTTGCAACTGCAATATTGCAGGTTTTCCTTCTCTAGGAGCGGAGAAAAAGTTGCAATTGCAAGCAGATCCAAGCCAACTTCAAAAACTCTTTCCTAATTGGGATTGAATCAACACCCTAGGCCTTTAAAAACCCTTTTTCACAAAAATGCACATGATTTTTTTTTTTTTTTTGTAATCTGGAGAGGTAGGGAGCAGGGGCAGACCCATGTTGAAGGGCCCAGGGGCTTCAACCCATCATAATCTTGAAAAAAAAAAAAAAAAAAACACCATACGGACTATATAGCCCAACCCCATTTAAAAAAGAGTAATGCTAGCGATAGAAGCCAATTATATATAATGAAGCGAACTGATTCCAATTGAGAAATCAGCCACTTCATTTCAATTTTATTTTGACCATTTTGATAGGAATTTGACCATCTTTAATTGCCACTTTAAATTCCTCTTAATTTTCACCTGAGCCTATTATTAACTTATAAAACTGTTATAGTGATTTGTAACTGAAATTGGCAAATATGAAGCCCTCTTTTCTGTAACTGAAATGAGTAATTAAAAAAATGAGTTGTGACCTTTTCTATATAGAGTCTTCTCACCATGAGCTTCTTTTCTATGTGGCATTTTGTTTGTCTTTTCTCCGTGTGAATGGCCGCAAGTCTCATTGGGTCTTCTCTTCTCTACAAGAAACTAAGGTATTTGCATATTTTTTACTCCTTTTTTTTGTGATTTTGGTTTCTTTTTATGAATCTTAATTTCAATTTCCAACATAGATCATTATTTATAGCACCTATATGTGATAATGGAAATAGATATATTATTTTCTCTTACGTCAACCAACTCACTACCAAACCTATCTCTAATTGGAAAATCTCTTATTTTTAAATTTCTTATAATTTCATCATTCTCAATATTTCATATTTCATGTTTCTACTAAAGATTTTAAATTTCTATATTTATTAATTATTTTAAACTTTAATTGTGTAATTTTTAAGAAACCCATAAATTTGTGTGAGAAACACTTCTATTTTAGATTTTATAAAATATAAATATATGAAATTAAAATTAAAATTTTTATTTATGTCATAAAATTAAATGTTATTCTCTCTATGACTTTTAACGCCCATGCTAAGCACGGGGGCATTTTGCTAGTTTGGAAATGAAGGGAACTAATGCCTTTGTTTTTTTTTTGGTATTAATCATCCTTTCCGGTTTAAGCCAACATAAAACTATGTCACATTATAGAAATCCAAAATAGAATGATCCAAAATAGAGAGAGAGAGAGAGAGAGAGAGACAGAGAGAGAAGACCCGATGCACATGTAGAAAGGGTCTAAGATTTGGATGCCCAATAAAATTTTGGAGTCGATCGACTTGGCTCTAGTGGTAAGTTACATGCCTGAGGACCTGTATATCCAAATGCCACCATGCACCCTATTATAATATATTAATTTCCAGGATCTTGGCTTTAATTTTGATAGGCGGTTATTATTTTGAAAGTAAGTTATTTGTTTTTAAATATTTTTAATTTTGTCACCCACTTATCATATGCAAATTGCCCTACTTTATTTCTTATCGAAACCACTCACGTCAGTTCCACATTTTTCGAAGTTCCACATTTTCTTCTTCGCAATAACTCTCTTTTTATCCGAACTCTATTATTCCTTCTCTATTCAAACTCTCATTGTCCATTTTATGCATTTAGATTACATAAACAGGTACTCTCTCCTTTTATTTTTATTTTTCTAAAATTTATAGATATTTTTTAATACATGAATAGTTAAATTGTAATGTTGGCCATACCAAGGGTTATTATCACAGTGATATGTATATGAGTGTTACAAAATGGCAGCTATGTTTTGAAAGTACTGCGTTCAGTTTTTATGTGAAACATTATGTTCTAAATAAACATTGCGACATTCTCCAACACACCATCAAAATTTTAAACTGTTTCAACTTTGAAGCAAACCGTGATGATACCCATGTCGATTGGTCCACGCTCCACAATAAACCAATCGCTACATTGAGATGAGGAAGAAACGTTGACTAAAGGGGTAGTATTCCATTCTCTAAAATGGAAAGCACAGCGGGCAAGGCCACATGGATCAGTGCCTGTACTCTATATATAGATAGGACCATTGATCTCTCTCTTATGCTTACATCCTTTTCCTCATATGAGATTTCACAATACATATTTTTTGTGTACCCATTTCCCTATTTGATAATCATGTTTTGTGTATATTCAATTTGGTCTTCAATATTTTTGTATATTTGAGATGCACGGTTTTTCAATAGGTGGGCCCCACTATGGAGTGCCACTCCTTCCTTTCACTAGTAACAAATCCAAGTGAGACTCTTGAAGGTTCCAAACTGTAACTAATTAAGGTCATGATTAACCCCTTTTTAAGGCACTTAAACCCATCAGTTGATTCAGATTATTTCCCATCTTTAGCTTAATATTGGACCTTTCTTCACCATTCTTTCTTAGGTCTTCCTTGTACAGCCCATAAAAAAAGAGGCACAACCCTTAATATATTACTAATCAGGAATTAAAAATTCTACAAGAGAGTTGTAATAGTATCAATCGATAATAACAAAGACATCATCAACAACAACAATAATAAATAAGCAATGACAAATGAATGATATTTTTCTTTCTTTCCTTCTTTCTTTATTGTTCTCTTCTGTCTTCAGTCTAAATTCATCCCACACTCAAAATAAGCAAGGACCCGTAAAGCCACATATATCATCAGCACCACAAAACGTGTGGCCTTGTCAAAATGGGGTGGCCGCGAGGATCAAAGTCTCAAGGGCCTATAGAGATGAACCATCCGATAGTTGGTGGGCTGTGTTGGTCTTGCATTCGACTCATACCCCTGCAATAGAGCAACCACAAACCAACCAAACCTCATATTAAAGTCAACGACGTCCATATATAGATATAGACTGAGAGAGAGCTAGATAGAGAAATGGTCATCAAGAATTCAATTATCTTTGACATGCCGCAAGTCGAAGGTGTCTATGTGTCCAGGTCAATCCATAGAATTAGAATGAACAATACACACTTCATTGAGTGGACACTACAGTGCCCACAGCCAAGTATTGACCAAGTTCAAGCACGGCTTGAATTGCATGTTTGCAAGCAATAAGGGTTTGGTTTAGAATTGTGCCTAAGGCCGAACAACCCCAGCCTGAAATAGTGAAGATATGAGTGCATGTTCATAGAGGCTTGTCCACAACTGATAAGTGCATGATCCACTGCATATAATGTGGTCTGCTTTTAGCATATGTACAAAGTATGGTTTAAGGAAGTTATTGTAATTATACTCACATCATGAACTGCATCCCGCAACAACTTCACCTGCTCTCTTGAGACTGTCCTCACCTGTTGAATAATGATCAATACATAAGCAATCTGTTGCAGGACCTACATATATATATATATATATATATATATATATATATATATAGGAACAATGGGGTGGCAATTCTTGACCCAACCGACCAACTGAACCACAACCTGACTCATTAATTTCTCTTCCTTTTGTTCTTGCCATATCTCTCAAGAGCCATAACATGATGATTCCAACCAAAAGTCTAAACCATCGAGCTAGGTTATTAATTCAGAGTTAAGTGTTGATCCTTCTTATTTTCGGGCTGAATTCAAACTGACATTATGCTCGATTAATAAATGGTTTAGAATTTAGGTTGAGCGATTCTTGATAATCACTTGCCAACTCAACTCAAACCTGACTAATTGCACTCTTGATGGCCAACCGTAACCCAAACATTTAGTTAAGAGCTCTGGTTGGCCTAACTTTGATCAGGTTGAAAATGTTTTTCAACAAAAAATAAATGTTTCTGGTTCAGTTTGAGTCTGTAGATGTTATCCACAGTGCTTGACCACGGTCGATCTGCTGCCACCCCCAAAAAGGTTTAGTATGTTGTGCTTGGGATACGCACCTTTTTAATGATCGTCCATATGACACCCTCAGTGCAAGGTGGTGTAGTGAGGGAACCATTGTACCTATAATATTTCCTGCTTCCCAATTTTATATGCCTAGGATCAACAATTCCAACCTCCTCCTTTGCTTCGTGTCGGTCGGCTATTGTGCGTATGTAACCCATTAACTGATATACAGTGGTAAACATGCAGACATGTCAAGGTTAGAACAGATATTACCCTTTTTACTCGTGTGTGTAGATAGATAGATAGATAGCTAGGTAGATAGGTAGGGAGAGAGAGAGAGAGAGAGTAAGTTCATCCTTAAAACCTCACCTCAGAGAGAAAGGTATCTGGTCTTCCAATTTTATACAGAATTCCAACCACAGCTGTCTTTTTGTCGATGCTTTCATGGACCATATGCAACTCTAAAGAGCAACTGCAATTGCACCCAAGAAAAATTCGTATATTACAACCATATCCACATGAACATAAAGCTACTACGTAGTTGTCACAACTGCCCTCTAAAGGATTCATTATACCCATAAAGAACATAAAGCTTGTAACATTAAAAGGAAATTAAATCTAGTTTTATAGAGATGGAAGAGACGAGCTACCTTCTACCATCGATGGTATGCTCAGATGGCGAATGCCAATGACACTTTTTGAGAATGTACTCGGTGCCATTCATATATATCGCTCCTGCTCCGTTTTCCCATTCGAGCTATACACACAATAAGAAAAATTAAAAGGGTTAAACAGAGGTCATTCTCACTTTCCAGTGATCTGTGATTTCATGAAGAAGAACGCTAATCATGTTTTCTAGTCCTTAATCCCATATATTACCTCTATGTCATGACCTCTGTTCTTCAAAATCGCTTTTGACGCCTTGTAGCTCCTTTTCAGCCTCCCCAAATGGTGCAACACCTCCACCTTCTCATCCAGCAAGTCGATGGGAGATTGCATGTTGCCTTCACCACAAGCAGACCAGTTCTTGTGGATTTTGCCCCAGTTTTCGGGTCCTTTATCACTTCCTTTATTGTAATCGAACTCCTTCTCATCCTCTGTATAGTCAATGAAAAACCAAATCATGAATTTCACAAAAGGATATCATCATGCATCCCATATAAGAAATCAAAGCAAAAAACTCAGTAGGATTTTGTGTTTATCTCTTACCAACTTCTTGAGATAGCACTTGAGTAGAAAGGACGAGAGAGATGATTAGAAAAGCAGCAAAGAGGGTGGGGTTTTTCAGCTTCATCTCTGTAAAGGATAGAGGATTCTTACTAGCTATCATATCTTTTACTCCTTACAATCTCTAGACAAGCCTACGAGGACGATTAGGAAGATAGTTTGCATACCAGGTATATATATTGAGCTAATGTGGAGGAAACGGCAACACATGAAGAAAGGAATTCGTCAAAGGTTGCAAAGATCTAAGATGCAACAAAAGCTAATGTCATCACCTAGCATCCATTAATGACTTTGGTTGATAAAAGATTAGAATAACTGTTGTTGCTGGCCATCTTCAACGTGCAATGAGTGCTTTTTTTAATGTTGATACTCTAATAAATGAAAATAGGTGCATTATCTATTTGATGTCAATTTCCCATAATGATGCTTTCTGGACTCATTTCTAGCTGGGTATTGACTAAGCCCAAGACCAGCCCAATCCAATGTGGGTTACCTAAGTCTGGCCCAGTGCCCCCAAAAATCTGTCCCCCCTAGTGGGTTTTCAACTTTTCATCCAGGTGGGTCAGCGGGCTCGGGCTTGGCTTGGTCCTGCGCAAATTGCAACACCTCTCATCCACTGTACAAGTGTCATTGCATCTGCTCTGATTATGGCCCATGGTGGATAAGTTATAGACCAATAACAGCACACTAATTAGATGAATAACCCATTTATGTTGCCCCCAGTTCATTGTACTGCATTCCATGTTTCTAATTAATTAAGTAGCCTCTACTGGGTGTAAAGCTTAGATTGTCCCATATCAAAACTGGTCCAGGTCACAAGGCCATAGACTCATGACCCAATCCCACAAGATGGGTATATTATCCCTTAGTTTATGAACTAGCTCGTACTCTCTAAAATCACCCCAAGACTTGAACGAGTCTGACCGAGTACTCAGCCAGACTCATTGAGTTAATTACCCTGTAGGTGACCTTCTAATTGAGTAAACTTTCAAATTCTTAGAAGTATATGTTGTATATGGACCGAGGTTAGCCGTTAGTTTGAACTGATTTCATCTAGATCTCAGGCCCTGGTTATTCAAAATTAAGGTTTCCTCAGGCCCAAGCCCGGTCTGCGTACAACCCTTGAGATGGGCTTTGGTATTTTGTAGGTTATACTTATAGGTATCTTAAAGAATGAATAATGCCTACGTCAATGCTATTTATTACATTGCACGAAGAAAGTAGGAGTGGTGCTAGACCAGAAATGGTAGTCAATTACTTTGAAACCTGGCCACCATGGGAGACTAGGTAAGTTCCTCAGATGACAATTAAAGAAGAAGGAAGAAGAAGAAGAAGGAGAGGAAAAAGATAAAGAATATGAAATGGTAGCTTAAAAATTCAAGTAATAAGAGGTTAAGAGAAAAATCAACAAAAGCACTCAATTTCATATTCTACCATTTGGGGTGGGAATTGTTAATTTCTTTTCCCACCTTAATGCTGTTATTACCTTCTAGACTGTGTGAAATCTTCTCCAAATTGCCAACTACTTACCCTTTTCAAATTAATGTTAATCATCCCCGCGTTTTGACATTTTACATGGTAAATGAATTATGAGCTCCTAATGAAGAAATTTTCCTCGCGCTTAAGATGATTTCTCCGCAGAAGGCGGTGGAAGTTTTCACCTGTCTCAACTCTGTTCACATAATGGTTCTAAAACTCAGTGGGACTCAGTTGAACTAACTCGGTTAGGATGATCTAATGGGCCTAAAATATTACATAGAGGTAGGGTTCATCTAGATCTTCCGATCCCCCACCTTCCTACCCCCTTACACGGAGGCCTGATGCCTATGCCCCACCTAGGTTCACACGGGCGTGCAGGTAATCAAGCGCGTTAATTTGTACTCAAGCGCGTTAATTTGTACTCAAACCTAGTTTTGACTTTAGGAGGGGGGAGTCTTCTTAGTCATTCTATAAAATTATCATCATGAGAAGTGGAATATGTGAGAAAATTTTGGATACTTTTGACATTTGGGGTTTTTTCGGTGGATAATATAAGGGGAATATGTGAGAGAAATAATTTTTTGAATACTAAAAATACAATTCTAGGTATTCAATTACATGAAACAAACATGCCTTCAAGAGGTGAACTAAAAACTTAAACAGAGTTCCGGACGAGTTTGCGATCCTTATGCTTGCTGCTTGGTCCAACCAAGTGGGCCTTTCAATTCACAGCTCAAGGTCCAGTCCATCGATATTAATTATTGGGCTTGAAGGTTGGCATAGGGATGAAAATGAGTACCCTAATACGTGAAGGACCGTCACTGTACCTCAGCCGGTAAGGAACAACAAAGTCCTACAGGCCATGGTGGGTAGCTAGGTTTGATCCCCAGTTGGAATCAGGAGATATCAGCGAGTAAACGCCATTAGAAAATAGATTACAATAGGATTACTATAAACTTTGAGGACCCAACACACATGCAGTGTGCCATATGCATCTAAGATTTGGATGCTTTTAATTAAGGTCCAGGTTTGGGTTTACATAATGGGCTCAATAAGATTTGGGTTCAGGCCTGGCTCCATGGTCACATACCTGAGAACCTGAATACTCAAATGGCACCATTTTTTGTTATTTATATTAGTTTCACGACCAGCTGCAATATTTGAAAAAATCGCAACGATATTTATCTAATACAATATTTTCCCAAAAATACCACAATATTGTCAAATTATCGTCAAGATTTGATATATTGCAAGAAAGTTGTGATGATATCAGGCAAAAATAGAATAAATAAAAAATCCTTAAAATATTCTTCATAGACCTTAGTATTTATATCTATTTTGTTTTTGTTTTTTTTTTTTGGTTATTTTAAACTGTTTGAAAATTAATTTTTGTTCAACAATACTTTAAAAAAAAAAAGGCAACTAAGATAAATCCCGAAATCTTTGTGAGAAGATAATTTCCATAGAACGATTTTTAGTTTCAGCCGTTTATTCAGGTCCAGGTTTCTAAGTTAAATTACAGTAGGACTACAGTCCAACACCTTGTTTTCACGTTGGGTCCAGTTAAATTACAGTAAGACTACAGAGGAAGCTGGTGACCCATACCCATTCATGTAATGAGATGAGGAAGAAAGTTCATTAAAAATGGTGGTGTTCCATTCTTTGAAATGGAAACCACAGCAAGCAAGGCCACATGGGTCAGTTTCTGTATTATCATCAATACAGGACCATTAGAAATATTATAGCTCCATCTCTACATCTGCTTCCACCCTTTCTCATTTCATTTTTCATATACATAACTTTATAGGGGCCAAACCTGTATTCAGACTCACTTAAAACAGGACTGAGTCAAGTGAATCAAGCGTGGCTTCTAATGCCATTAAATTCCTAACTTGTATTGTTTTGAGTTTGTGCATCCTAGCTCAAGTGAAATTAGAGTCTTAATTCTGTTAAGATGTGGTGTATCTGACAGTTAAATGTATATAGGATGGGATTTGGTCTTGAGATTAAGGTATTCCTGAGAGAAAGTATTTACTAACGCGGTCCAAATTATACATCGCGGGTGGCCTACACCAAGGCAAAATCATCTAAAATCTGAATGGCTTCTTAAAAGCGGATTAATCTTCCTTTTATAGCATTTGATGAGCTCAAAGAAGTCTCACTCAATTAATGGGAAATCTAATGACTTGAGTAGTGTTGCAGAGGGGTTAGAATGAGATGGTGTTTCAGCAAATTACCCGAGTAGTCTAGGATATTTGGAAGCCTTAGCATTGCTCTTGATCTTATACCATAAAGATGATTAAATGCTAATTGAATCTCTCTATTGATTATTTGATATAGAGGATACATGTATGGTATTAGATATGTAGCACAACACCATTGACAAGGAAAGAATCAAACCTTTTTGCTTTCAAATAAAAACATTCAATAACAAATCAATCAATTTTCTAGATTTTCTTAATAATAGTGTTTGAGAAAAAGTGGTACGAGGCCAAAGTATAAATAGAAAGAAGGAATAAAGCTCTCAATAGAAATGCTAGGAAATTAAATGAATTGAGGCACCTTGGAATTATGACATGTTGGATAGGTGATAAATTGTGCTCATTTGATGAATGAAATTGAGGTTTTTCTTAAAACCTCAATCGGTTTAGACCGAAATTTGGGTTCCAGATAGATTTAGAGGAACTTTAATCAAGAGAAGGCAAGCTCCACTTATAAAGATTCACTAGCTAAACATGCCCACGCTAATCCCGGACAATATAATTTATGATATAAAAAGAGTTTTGCTACAACTCAATACTAAAGAAAAACCCAACAAAAGTTAAAAGCAAAAAACTCACCTAAAAGAACAATAAATATTTGCAAAAAGAAGAAAAAGAATAGATGCAAATCATTGACCAAGTGGCAGAACATTTTGCCCATGGTTCCTAAGAAAGTGAGTGGCTACTTGATGATAATCAATCAACATCGACAAAAAAATCGATGCCCCTTGTATTCAAAAAGTAACGGCTAGTAATGTGATTAAAATAGAACTTAAAAACTATAAAATCACTGGTTCAAGCCATAATCAATTTGACAGTGAGGATAACTCCAGATAAATTGAAACTTGATCTCCGTTCCGATATAAGATGAGAGTGATCTTTATGGTTTTGATTTCATGGTATGGACTCCACTAGTGCGTTTACCGGGGCCCACATGGTTAATCTTATTTAGTGCGCGTTTAATTGAACTGAATCCATTAAGTGAAATTTTCAAAGAGCTTTTTGTATATACCCCCCTAAAGTTTGTAGGATTTATAAATAAGCTCATGAGGTTTTAGCATTTGTAAATAGGCCCCTGCCTTTTCTTTTTAATACCTTTTATGTCCCCCAAAATCAATATTCTTAATAAGAATAGTAAGTTACCATGAGATTTATGTAGAGTTTTTATCTAAATGACAACTTTGCCCTTACATCTATTAAACAAAAATGAGAAAATTATTATTTACAAAGCCCCCACCCATATTTGAGAAAAGCTCGAATCCCCCCTCCCTTCGAATCCTAAAAATTAATATATTTTTTCTTTACATTTGTTCATTCCCCAAATATTTCTTTTAAATAGAACCAAACACCATCCCCCTCGTAAATTCTAAAAAATAATATTTTTTTACATTTGCCCGTTCCCCCAATATTTCTTTTACGCCACCCCACCTCCACTCTCGATGAAGCATAATAATGTACTTTTAAATTTTCATCAATCCAATGGTGGGTCATGTATGGATTTGATAAATCATAACTGGTTATATAGATAAAGGCGTTTATTGTCGTCATGATCAATTTGGATTTAATGAGATGAGCCCTGTATTAATTAAAAAATATATATACGTAGAGTTATTTTCCCCACTAAGTGCAATTGTTAATGTTACATGATTTATAAAAAAGAATTTAAGTACAAGCTTTTGAAATGATGCATATAAGGATAAAGGAGATGGACAAAAGTGTCATTTTGCTATAAAAACCTACGGTAATTGGGAGACTATTGATTTTTGGGACACAAAAGGTATTAAAATCAAAATGCAGGGGCCTATTTGTAAAAATACTAAAACCTCAGGAGCTAGGGGGGTATATACAAAAAGCTCTTTTTCAAAAGCTAATTTGTCGTATCATTTATGGATTAACTTGATTTTTAATGTGGAGATATGAAGTTTCGAGTAAAGAGATTTTAGGAATTGATTGAAATTGGATAAATTTTGAAATTACTTATTTAATATATGAGGAGAGATTTTGGAATCAATAGAAAAGGTAGAGAGATTTTAGGATAGGATAATGATTTTGAAATTTATCAAAAGAGTTCTCCTTATGGTGATATAGAATCTTTCATACTTAGATCGGACTCTTTGAAAAGAATTTTTTTTACATGGGACTCTTTAAATCGATCAAAATATCTCAATCAGATAAAATCAATTGCAAAATTGAAAGCTAAATCGATCAAAATATCTCAATCAGATAAAATCAATTGTAAAATTGAAAGCTAGTTTGAGTTGGAAACGTAAGTTGAATTGATTGACAGAGTTTATCTCTTGAAATTGATTTAAGATCCAATTTTTCAAATTGATTTGAGATTAGAGTCCAATTTTACAATCGATTAGCAAATTGGACGTCAATTTCAAAATCGATGCCTACGTCTATAATATATAATAATTAGAAGCTCATGGTGATTTTCAGAGCACACACATGGTGAAACAAAGTAGCTCCTCGAGCACGTGACTCAAATCATCAAGCCATTTTGTTAACCCACATCCCTTCCGGTGGAGTAATATCCTTTGAAACTTTGGACTACAAGACGCAAAAGGAACTCAAGTGAAATATCCATAAAAAGAAATATTGACGAAGAGAAACCACAAGAGGACTTGATTGAAAGAACTATGGATTAAGTTTATAAAAAATCTAAGTGTAGTATTTGAAATTGTACCAAATTTATCGGGTCTGCATTCACCCGAATATAGTGGGAGTGATTAATTTTGTGAGTACAAATCCTTTATCTCACTTGATACACATTAACAATAAGTGTTACGATTACGGTGAACATCATTTTAATAAGGTGGTTCACTGTGGATGGTCTGCTCGCGATCATGATGTACCAAAGTGAGTGGCATCCATGCCATTTGGATAAAAAAAAATAAAAAGAAAAATTTCCCTTCCAAAGGCCAGCCTGTTTTGCACCATCTCTTGCCCGCCTAAGTTGAGTAGAGCCTTGTGCAATCCGGACTCTGGGGGAGTGGCTGCGCGGCTAGGAATACTATTGAAGGCAAAAACGTGCAGCAGCCCCACCCCCTCCTGGAAGATCGTCAAAGAACAGAGAAGAGAATAATATCGTGACGTTTTACGTCCAAATACAGAGAGAGGCGTGCTAAATGCCGGTTTGGGTTTCGATTCCCTTTTCAATATCTGGGTCTGGGTGTAGTCCTCTTCAGATGCTTTCCAACCCTTTCACCTTTTTCGCGCGTTCTCTCTCTCCCAGACCTCCTCTTCTCCCAATGGCCGCCATCTCGACCACCGTTACCACCGATAAATCGGCCGATTCCGCTCCGGATCAACCCTCCCACAACACCCCTTTGCCCTTACAGGTATTCCCTTTCTCTCTTTTTCAGCTTTTGATCTGGTTGGGTGTGTTTACTTAGTCTTGAAAAATTGAAAAATGGGTTTTTTTTTTTTTTTTGTTGCTTTTTCATGGAAAAATGTAAACTTTTCTTTTACTCTTCTTGATTTGATCAGACCCAGTTACTGTGATGTCTTAAGGATTTGAAATGGGTGAAAGTGAAAACTTCAGTTGATTCAGCAGATTGGTTGGGAGTGTTTTAGAAATCCTAACTGGGTCTTGTGTCGTTTTCTTAGTTGGGTAATGGGTCACTTTCATTTCTCTCTGGAAATGGGGTTCTGTTAGTGTTGTTCAGGTTTTGATCATTTTTATTTTACTTGGTTTTGATTTTATTTTAGTAGTCTTGAGATTTGGAGAGAGGGTTTGGGACTTTGGTTTGAAGAATACTGTACTGTCATTTGTTTTTGTGACTGCTCTTTGAAGATCAATTGAGATGGTTTTTTTTTTTTTTTTTTTTTTTTTTCTGTTCATCTTGATGAGAAATTTTTGAGGGGTTTGTGATATTCAGCTTGCTTGATTACCCTGAAATAGAGAGAAATGCACTGCAGTATCATCATTATCATCACCTCGCCCTTTATCCCATGGGTTTTTGATATTCAGCTTGCTTGATTACCCTGAAATAGAGAGAAATGCACTGCAGTATCATCATTATCATCACCTCGCCCTTTATCCCATGGGTTTGTTTAAAGGGTTCTGCTAAATAACTTGAAAAGAGCTATTCATCTTAAGAAAATGTAAAGAGAATATCCCAGTAAAATGGTATTTGGATGAAATACCATTAAAAAAATAAAGAATAAACACTTATAAAAAAAACAAGAAGTGTCAACAAACAAGAAAAGTAGTGAGAAATTTCCTCATGGGTTAGATACTGCATACAATTTGAGAAACTCCCAAGGTGCATTGGGATGAAAGTGGAGTGTCTCAAATCTCAACGACGCTCTGTTACCACAACTTAAGATCCCAATTTATAAGCCTTTCTTAAAATGTTCCTGAATCCTGATACTGAATCGACCAAAACCAAGACAAGAAGGCTTAGTTACTGAAATGCGGATTACGGTAGCAAGATTTCCATGATATTTCAATCTGAAAAATAAAAATGCATGAAACATAAAAACAACATATAGAACACTGAACACGTTTATATCAATAAAGTACAAATATAAATATCAGATAGAAGCACAATAAGAGATTTTTTGCTTTGGGTTTGTTGCTTCTTTCTTGTCGTTTGTAGTTAAAAAGTATCTCTCTTTTGTGCTTGATATATTAATAAAGTTGTCATTCGGATAATAAAATACAGATAGAAATTGTTTATTTAGTTAAAGCTTCTATCCGCCCATGTTCTTAGCTCTACGACTTATGGTTGCCAAAATCTCTTCCACCGGATGCAGAGCATGACATGAAAGGTAAAACTTTTGCTTTTATTGTTCCATGAATGGTGTTGGTCATTGTTCCATTTTACTTTCTTTTTTCTTGTACATGTTTTATTGTGGCAAGTGGAAACTGTTGGATTCTTCATCTTAAGCAGGTTAACTGACCTTAAATAATATTAAAGGAGAAAAGGAATCCTAGCATAGAATTATTTATTGACTAGAATTTTTTCCTCCTCATATTTATGTTTGGTTTAATAACAAAGAAATAGAGTAGTTTTAACCTGTGATGCCCAGATAGGAATATGGATACGGACACTGATACGGAGATTGGGGATACGACTCCTCACTTTTAAAAATCTAGGAGATGGATACGGATACGGGTATCCTAATTTTTTCTTTAGATCACTTTTGAATCAATGAAATTATCATTGTTCTCGTCCCTTTCTAAAAAAATTTTATGGTGAAAAGTAAAAATATTAAAAGAACTATATAAAATAAAGGACTTTATAAGTAGGATATGTTAAACTTGTTCCCTAGAAGTATCGGTGGAGTATCATGTACCAATGCAA
This sequence comes from Camphora micrantha, assembly GCA_003546025.1. Taxonomy (NCBI): domain Eukaryota; kingdom Viridiplantae; phylum Streptophyta; class Magnoliopsida; order Laurales; family Lauraceae; genus Camphora; species Camphora micrantha. The sequence goes on from QPKB01000009.1 coordinate 36,886,135, forward strand.
GTATCGTATTGGTTCGATACGGATAAGTTGGGCTTTTACAAGTATCCGGGTATCATAGGTTTTAACTCCTTCCAAATCTTCCACTTCTATCACCTCTGAACTAGGTAGAATGTCTTCCATTTTTGGCTCTCCATTATGGAGTTATTGTATTCCTCTAGATTCTGACAATATAAAGAAATGGAGAAAGACAAGAAACTTACTAGTCTTCCTAAAACGAAACAAATATATTATATGATAAAAGCTTCAAAATCTGGTTGTTCTTACCCCTCTTGTGGCTATGGTGATGACGACGACGACAACAAATGATTAGTCTTGCAAGTTGTTGTCTTAAAATTGTTGAAGATCTTCTCAAGAGTTGGTATCTCAAAACCTGATATCTACATCTCTAGGTCATAACTTATCTTTAGACAGACAGTTTGATGTTTTTATGAACTTTATGTGGATGGTTGTCACTTATGAGAAGCTGAGTAAAGCAGCAATGGGTCACTGATCCATGGCATGGATAGCTAAAGGTGAAGAAGAAAAGAAAATTTTATGACCAATGCTTTTCATTGGTTATGTACTGTTTTTCATCTTTTCCTCGGATTGCAATTAACCTTATAGCTAATGCGTTTTGTACATGCCACTTGGTAAAATAGATGGTGAGGGAAGTACTTTTAGGGATGGGTTGAGTCCGTGGAATGATATTTTTAAACTGGGAGATGGAACAGGGATCAAACATGATGGGCAAGATCATGGGTGAAGGAATCAAGATTTCTACCTGTTGGGCAGGAGGGAGTCATATTTGTTCTAGGGGATGAGATTGTATGGTGAAATTAATGGGACTTGTTGAAAGTGCTTTATTGGATCTTAAATCCAAACACTTGTTTTTCTTATGGTGCATCTTGATCTTGTGGTCTTTCCAACAGATGGGGAAGATTAGAAAATATGGTCCCCAGACTTTCTGGGGTCTTGAGAAAAGCCTACTTATCCTCCTAAGCCATCATTCTTCAATCTTTTTCCCTCTTCAACTGTCTGAGTCTTCCTTACACCTAGTAGGTTGAAGGCTTTTTGTTAGACAACTATGGTAGACAAAAATATTAACCTTGGGCCACTTTACTTAAGAATGAATTGTGGACATTTTATTGAAGTTCTTGGGTCCCATAGTGTAGGTGATTCCATTCGAGCGGAAATTATGGCTTTAGGGACAGGAATTTAATTATTTAGAATATCTCAGTTCGTTTGATAATAAAACAGGATTGAGTAAATGCTTTCGCTTGTGCTACAGGCAAGAGCATGATCACTGGCAACTAGATTAATCTCAGTTATTCCATCCTTGAAATCAGTGGAATTTTTAATTTGAATATGGAGTGGGAAAGTGGTGAATGGTGGGAAGCTCTGCCTCCACTGAGGGCCTCAGTCTCCAATTTCTTTGGCTTGTAGGCTAAATGTTAACAATAATGAAAAATACTAAATCGCTGACACATTATTAACCTTGTTGGTTCCCACGAGGCAGGTGATCCCACTCGAGTTCAAGATTCCTTTCAGTTTCCCTAAATAATAGAATGAATTCGGTGTACATTTTGGCTTGTAGTAAGGGAAGCTAAAAATGCTTTGGAAACCATACCTAATTGGCTCATCCAACCAGTACGTTACTCCCACAATTAGAAACAATGATTTTAAAAGTCAAAGAATCAAAAGTAAACTTTTTTGACGTTGGAGGGCATTTGTCGGAGGGCATTTGTCATATATTAAATGTAGATTGACCAAAGCACTATACTTATTATAAGTTTAAAAAAAGTTAGGTTCTAATGGATTATTCAATAAACCTCCCAGCCACACTAGTCCTACAGGCATACATGTGTAACGTGTTAATGGGCCTCGGCATGGGTGTGGTAAACCTGAATTTTGAATTGTCTTGTCCAATCAGCCCAAATTCTTATCTTGGCTGCCCTGTTTAGACAGCCCTAAACAGGTGATCAGTTCGTTGAAGTGGCTGCATCTTGCTAGGTATAGTAGCTATCTGAGTTTCTTGCGATAGCCCGTTGTTAGTAATGAGAGAAAATGCCAGCGGCCAGACTTGGTCCCATCATTTCTGGGTGACTTTTCCAAGTGAACAAAAAATTGTGTTTGATAGGATCATATGAGATCTTCTTAATCATTCTCAAAGTAACTGGAAAGACCTACTCTTGCATTGTTTTTGCAGTCACTGTGATGCAAGTCTCATTGGCTTTGACAAGCAATTATTTGATTGGGGAAAATACATAAATTGCAGATAAGTTTTACCTTCAAGAAGTGGTGTTTTATTTGATCAAAATGGACTCTCACTTTTTTGTCCACTTATTGGATTCTAGCGTTCTTTCGGGATGTTTGTCGGCTTGGTTTATTCACTATGTTAAATAAAGCAGACACCATTCGTGCCTTCTGCATTTGGTCCAAGGTAAAAGGCCTGCCGGGTTATTTTGCTGTTTATTTATGCAATGCAAGTCGCCAAGGAAAGCAGAGATGTAGCATTTAATCACATTTCAAACAAGCATTGAAGAAATTTTGATTTATAATTGGCTAAAATGGTTCAAAATACAATAATGTCATCTAGCCATTTTCCAGTAAAGCAATTGGTACATCTGGCTGTAGAGTTGTACCTGCTTGTTTAAAATTGGCAATCCTTTTTTTTCGGAATTGAAGGAGATTGATGTTGCCATCTGTTTTCAGGTATCAAAGCGCTTGGAGAAGTTTAAGACTACCATCTTCACTCAAATGAGCATGTTAGCAATTAAACATGGAGCAATAAACCTCGGCCAAGGCTTCCCCAACTTCGATGGCCCTGAATTTGTCAAAGAAGCTGCCATTCAAGCTATAAAGGATGGAAAAAATCAATATGCCCGGGGTTTTGGTGTTCCTGACCTTAATTCTGCTGTGGCAGCCAGGTTTAAGAAAGACACTGGCCTGGTAGTGGATCCAGAGAAGGAAGTCACTGTCACCTCTGGGTGCACTGAAGCAATAGCTGCAACCGTTTTGGGGTTGATAAATCCAGGTGATGAGGTGATTCTCTTTGCTCCATTTTATGATTCCTATGAAGCCACACTATCAATGGCTGGAGCCAAAATCAAGTCCATCACCCTACGACCTCCGAATTTCTCAGTTCCAATTGATGAGCTCAAGTCAGCTGTTTCAAAGAACACTCGGGCAATTCTCATGAACACTCCCCATAATCCTACAGGAAAGATGTTCACTAGGGAAGAACTTGTTGCGATCGCTTCTCTCTGCATAGAAAACGATGTTTTGGTTTTCTCAGATGAAGTTTATGACAAGCTGGCTTTTGAAGCTGATCATATTTCAATTGCTTCACTTCCGGGCATGTACGAGCGAACTGTGACTATGAATTCTCTTGGAAAAACGTTCTCTTTAACGGGCTGGAAGATTGGCTGGGCTATAGCTCCAGTTCATCTTACATGGGGCGTGAGGCAGGCACACTCATTCCTTACCTTTGCCACCTCTACTCCAATGCAGTCGGCAGCAGCCACAGCGCTTAGAGCTCCAGAGTCCTACTACGAGGAGCTGAAGAGAGATTACATGGCAAAGAAGGCAATACTGGTGGAGGGACTGAATGCTGTCGGTTTTGTGGTATACCCTTCAAGTGGGACCTACTTTGTGGTAGTGGACCACACCCCCTTTGGGTTTGAAAATGACATCGCCTTCTGCGAGTATCTGATTCGTGAAGTGGGTGTGGTCGCAATACCAACAAGTGTCTTCTACCTCAACCCAGAAGATGGAAAGAACCTAGTCAGATTTACCTTCTGTAAGGATGAGGGGACTCTGAGAGCAGCAGTTGAGAGGTTGAAAGAGCGGCTCAAGTGAAGATGAGGTATATTTTAATGAGTCTCACAGTAATTGGGATGAATGAATTATGACGCTTTATATCAGTTAAATTGTTGTTGGAGTTAGGTACTCTATGAACAAGTTGAAGACGTTTTTCATGGATTTATTGCTTGTTATATCTAACTTTGGTTTATCAGGGGAGAGGCCAATTAGACTAAGGCTCCTGACTATTGAATAAAAGATTAAAAGGCCTCACCTAAAAACCTTGGGGGCACCATGCATATCCTCCTGTTGAGAATCATATAATCTCTTGATGATTTATTAACTCCTAAAGTTATTATGTTGTAGGATGACGTTATTTCCCACAGCCCTTCATTAAGTTATTAGAGTCATTCCTTTTAGGTACTAGAGATTGAACCCACACTTGATGGAAGCAGCCATAATAGTAATATTATTATTATCCAGTTTTGAATGTTCTTTGGATCTGTTGCTTAGCTTTCTGTGATCTTGACCATTGATTTTGTCTCTTCTTTTTTCTTTTTCTTTTTTTTTTTTTTTTCCTTCGAAAAATTCTCTGATTTCATTTTGCTAGTATCTTCCTGTCTGGATGATCCTTTGGTCATTTTCCATTTATTATAATGTCTATCAGATCAATAGTCTAGATCACCAAAACACGAGCCTTATGTGAAGGGATTAGGGACTTTCCTTGTTACACATTCCTGGTCCACTTCTAATTCTCCAAAAACAAGTGGGCTCTATAATGATGCAGGATTGCTGGAATATTAAAATTAACCATAAGATGGGTAAGATTGATCTTAAATGACAGTTTTGATTGTTTGATGGGTGTTTCATTGGAATGATGGACCATTGACTGTAGGACCATCATTCTTATTACCTCGATCCATTTTCATTGACGGTTTTTTGGTGTATGCATTATTGATTTGATCAACAGATAGGACTGCCATCCACAGCAGGTTCTCATTGGGAGGTATGGGGTTCGAACCCTGCCTTAGTGGGTAAGGAGCGGCAATTCTCATTGGGAGGTCTTAGGGTTCGAACCCTGCCTCCTCCCTCTTTGCATATGTGAGTTTTTATTACCTCACATGTGTGAGTTGTGTTTATTCTTCTCTCATGTGTGAGTTTCATCACCTTACATGTGTGAGTTGTGTTTATGTCACATCGCGTATGTGAGTTGTGTCTGTCTCATCGCATGTGCGAGTTTCATCACCTCTCATGTGTGAGTTGTGTTCATCTCTCCTCTCATGTGTGAGTTCCCATCACCTCACATGTGTGAGTTGTGTCATGAGTCTCAGCGTCCCAGCACAGCTGGGTTAGCAAAAAAACAACAACCAAGATAGGACTGCCATCCACAGCAGGAAAGAGTAGTCAAGTGTCAGCTCCAATTCGGAAGTTGAATAAATTGGACTCCTTAAACAAATTGGTCTTTCTTAATTTTGAAGAATGGTATTGGAAGAAGTGAAAAATATAGTCAATGACACCTTATTCTGCAAACTGCAAATCTTTCTAGCACTCTTTCATCTGTTTGGTGGTCGGTCAATTTCAATTTGTTTGGTTTCCATCCGTATCAATTTCAATTTGTTTGGTTTCCATCCATCTGTATATTTCATATTTCTATGAGTTATTGGGTTGCCTCATCTACTAAATGCTGCTGGAACTTGGACAACTGAATTCCATTTATGGGATGGCTCCCAACAGCAGCTATAAAAGGGGTTGCCTCATCTGGCGCAGACATGTCAGAGTTAAAAATTGTACGTAGAAGAAGTGAAGAACCCATTTCAATTCCCGGGCCGCATTTAATTTAATTGTGTTTGTTGAGTATCAGTTTGATCCAGTCAGCTCCGACTTTGTCAGTTTGATCCAGTCAACTCCAAACTATGAAATCCTTATAGATTCAGATTTTGAGCATGTTGAATTGTAGCCACCGGATCTTATTGTTTTCTAGTATCTTTCTTTAAGTTTAGTTGTTGCTATTTGATGTGTCCAGTGAACTTTGGTATGGCAATGGCAATCCTGCTTAGGTTAAGGAAAAAAAAATCATGGAAACAAAGCCCCTCAGGCTCAAGGCCAATGGCTCCTGGGCTGGGCCGGCCAGGCGGGAGATACCCTGAGTTATTAAAAAGAAAAAAAAATTTATTGATATGAAAGGACCAGTTAGTATGTGTTTGAGAAGCCAGTGCTTATGGTATTAAAGATGGCCAGAGGTTTTGTGTCAAGGTGTTGCTTTCCTTGGTTTTATGGTATCTGGTGTCATTCTGTTCTCTCTGCTATTAATTTAGGTTCATGCCATGCATGCAATTGAGTTATTATTAGATGCCTCATCTTCAATTAGTGGTAGCTTAATTACTCTAGCATATCATTCAACTGTTGCTTAATCGTATAATTCCTCCACTGTTAGGTATAAGAAGTGGTGTTGCACTTTCTGCTTGCTAAACGAAACCAGATTTTGGAGTCTGATTTTACATGGAAGTAGCACTTCCCCTGCATTGCCAATAATAAGATTATAGCAGATGAAGATATGCATGCAACTAGTTACTGAATGTAGCCCATCAAATTATTATTATTATTATTTATTTTTAATTTGGGGCCTCTAATGTACAGTTGATCCTGCCCCTAGTGAGCTTTCATGTCGACCATCAATTTCATGAGCAAAAGCAATCAATCATTCTTAGTGGGGCAATCATGCAGACTGAGTTGAAGTTGATCCCCAAATGGATGAATAAATAAGCTGGTAATATACCCCATCTGAAGGGATGGCAATGAGTCAAGGCATGGGGTCTTGAAGACTTGAACTGAGCATAGCTTCTTTCTTAACATGGGTGTTTCTTGCATTAAAGCTTTTTTTTTTTCAGTACAATTTTTTCAGAAGTTGTGTTGGCCAATCCCAAAAGCTTTGGGTATCAGTCTGTATATTGGTTTGAGGCAAAGATTTTGGTTTTTTGCAGTCCTATTTGTTTTAAATAATTTGTAAAATGTTTTAAAAAACCCGAACGAGAGATTGACGGTGTTTTTTTTTTTTTTTTTTCTTTTTGGTGTGTTTTTCATCCAGTGAAAAGCATGAAAGGATCAAGGAAGAAGATCATTAACCAGAAAAGGAGGGGGAAAAAAAAAAACTGAAACTTGATTTTGTATTTTGTCCTCATTTGATAAACACTCATCCTTCGTAAAACAATCTTAGATTCTAAATCTGAGATTAGACTTAGAATTAGAAACTACAACTCTTCCTTCCTGAACATTCTTAGACCCAAAATTCGAAGTTATAACCTTTCCTTCCTGAAGAAATTTTAGACCCAAGACCGAAATTAAATTCTTCTTTCCAAAACAATCTCAAACTCAAAATTTGGAAATATCAATCACTCACCATGCACTATTCAAGTCCCTCACTATTAGCGCAGCATAGTCAGAAATTGATCACTATTAGCGCAGCATAGTCAGAAATTGATCCTTGGTTGTTTCGGTGGAAGGGAGATGCCTCACCAACAGAAACTGTATGCTTATTTCCTTAAAAGTTTTTAATAAGCAAGAGGTTGTGAGTTCGTTTTATGCTGTATATATAATGATCAACCTGTATTAGACACAAGCCGACCTGTATGCCACAGTCGAGTATAACATATCCTTAATCAGTAGCAAGAGATGGCTGATTTGGGCTGGGTAAGTACTAGGATTGTAAACGGGTCGGTTCTGGTCCGGTTCCATGGTGGACCCAGAACCGGAACCATTAAGGAGAAAGTGGAACCGGATCTGGACCCGAAACCTTTTTGAAACCGGTTTCTTGGCTCCGAAACCGGAACCAGAACCATATATGAGACGCGTTTGGATCCGGGTCCGGGGTTTAGGTAGACAATGATAGTAAAAAAAACATGATTGAGATTTTTCGAAAGTTGAGGTAATATGTCGGGTCTCGGGTCCACGGGTCTGAACCAAGGTGGAACCGGACCCATTTACTTATCGGGGCCTAAATAAGGACCCAGACCCGGTTTTTATCGGGTCGGAACCTCCGGGCAATCGGAGAATCGGGCACCCATTTGCATCCCTAGTAAGGACTCAACCTGACATACTAAATTTGGGATTAGCAATGGGTCGGAGATGTTGTACTGTTTAGGTTAGGGCAATGCCAATCTGAGTCAGGTGGGCTCAAGTGCTGGCGACCGCTACTTGTGGAGTTGGGTCCAGGCCCAGATATATAAACTAAATCGTGTCTGCATCTGAAGTCCATTGGACTTGTATCAAACCCGACCTGTTTACATTCCTTGTACAATTATTCTGCCCTTCACAGCAACCAGTGATAAATTACGAGTGGATTAAGACTTTAAGAGTCTAAGTTCTTCAGGACTTACAAATTTTATGAACCCATTATTATAGATTTATCAGTGTGACTCACATTTTAAATCCAAACCATTAAAAATCACTCTCATATTGAACTATTATTATATAAAATTTTAATTTAATCAAAGTTATGCCCTCTGTGACATTGATCGTGTGATTGGAGTAATACTCTGATTTGAGTAAAATTATATGTAATGATAAATGAATGTGGGAACATTGACCTTTAATTGTTTGGATTCCGCATGTCGATCCCATTGCTTTCCCCTCCAACCTCACTCAACGCCTAGAGAGAAAATCCTTGTTTTGGCATTTCACCGAACGCCTTGTACTCCAAATTCACACCCTTTAAAGTGATGAGAATACACACTTTAATGAGGAGCGAGAAATGAGTGGAAATCAAGTACGGAACCCACACACCTAAGGAAAATTGTTAAAACCACCTAAATAAGACAACCAGAACACAAAATATAATAGTTTTCACAAACTGTCCATCACAAGATAGAGAAAGATGAAGCAACAAATAGTTTTTTTCAATGAAAGTTGATGATATCTTCAACCAATTGACAGTATCATTAGTTGGGTTGATAATATCGTCAATTGGGTAGTTTTAATTCTCTTGTCATTTTATGATTTTTCTTCATAAAATCATTGAATTAAGATTTAAAATTATTTTTTTCATAAAAATTCCTAAAAAAATTGAGTAAGTTGATCTCACTAACATCTAAAATAAAACAAAGGTACCATTAGGTTTGTCTGGGTCATCATAAGCTGACTAGAACCCCCTGAAAGACAGTTGTTTGCCTTCTTTGCAGTAAACAAATATGGAAAGGTTACAGTTACAAGTAACCCATTGAAAAGGTCGAGTGAAGTGTCCTTGTTTCGGTTTCCATGAAATACAATTGCATATCCATGTTTAGGGTTTATTACTTATCTCACGTAGTGAAGTAAAAGAAGGGTGGAATTGACGTCAAAGTAGTGAAATCCTAATTTTTATTGTGTTTGGATAGCCCTGAGGAGATAAAAGCCTTAGAAGATAAAGAGTAAACATTTATGTTTATATGGATTCTTCTACTCTTCCTTTTCCCCAAATTTACTCCCACAATATAAAATAAAGTTCTTTACCCCCCATCATCTTCATAAAAAAACCTTTTATCCTTTTATTTTACACCAATATTCCAAAGACATGCAAAATAACTTATCTATTCATTTATTTTAACTCACTCCTCATTAATTTTATTTATTATGTGATCCTTAGTCTCTTTTTTAATCCTCCCCTCAAGTAAATAAACAAGCCCATTGCACATTTGTGTGGTGCTGTGGAAAATCAGATCCATGGAAGACCTTTTACACTTTCTACAGTAAATCAAGTCTGACACATCCATTGGAAATGGTTTTCCATGGAATTGCAAAAATTTTATTTAATTATTTCACAAAAAAGTGATTGCACTAAAAATGAATTTTCTTGTAGCACAGAAAATCTATTTTTCTTTTTACACTTTTTCTATAGAAAAAGCAGTTGTACAAATCACCCTAATACTATGTTTGGGAAGGGGGGAGGGAAGGGGAGGGAAAATTTGAGGGGGAAGGAAAATGAAGGGGAGGGGAGGGGAGTGAAAATTAATTTTACCTCCTTTTATTTAGGAAGTCAAAAGGTAGGGGAAAGAAAAGTGAAAAAGTATAATTTTGTTTGTTTGTGAGATAGAGGGATAAAGACCATTTTATCCTTACTTTGGCAAAAGTTCCAATTGAAAAAAATGACAGTTTAGTAATTTTCCTCCCTTTTCCCCTCCTTTGCCCTCATTTTCCCCCTGTTTTGGAGGGAAAATTTTTGTGTGGGCCCCACACTCTTTTTCCCTCCATTTTCCCCTCCCCCCCATTTTCCCCCCTTTCCAAACGATACCTAAAAGGTGCATTTGTACATCCGCTTTCCTCTAGAAAAAGCGTCGAAAGTAGAAATATTCTTAGGCAACAAATAAAGTTCTATGTTTGGTTTGGCCTCTTTTTCGTGAAGGAAAGTGGAAAATCGAACTAAATTTTTAATGATTGCATGTAAAAGCATTTCTTATTGGGGAAAAAAGAATGCAATGTGTTTTCCGCAAAATGCCAAAAAAGTTGTCCATGGAACCAATTTTCCACAATGTTGCATTTGTGCAGTTATGTTGAAAACCAGTTTCGTGGACTTTTCCTCTTCCATAGAAAATCTTATTTCTAAACCCCATCAAAAATACTTTTCCATGGGATCATCGAAAATTAATTTATTTTTGTACTTTTATTCCTAGAGAACAGCTGCAAAACTTTTGTTGTAGAAAAGCGGACAGCCTTTCCGTGCCTTCTCCATGGATAATATATAAGGCTGCACAAACATGCCCAATGCTCCAAACCTTTTCTAAGGGTATTAGTTACCACTAACTAGGCTCTTGATGTAGCAAAACTAGTAACAACATTGTAACTCAATTTAAAAAAACTCAAGCTCTTATAAATAGATGATTTTCTTCTACGCTCCCGCACTCTGCAGTCCATTCAAATTATATTGGTCGTCGCAATGGGTCCCATGAAATTCAGGGGTCGCTTCGAGGATGGTTTGGATAAGCCTCACTATAGTAATGTGAGGAGAAAATTCCCCCCCATAAAATAACCATAAACTAAGTAGGGGGTTCTCTTTCCTAATACCAAAAAAAAAAAAAAAAAAAAAAAAAAAAAGGGAAAAAATCAGTCCAATCCCACAAATTACTGAAAAGAGGATTGATCAAAATAAAGCAAGACATCCTTACATCCCATCATCATCTTTTACATCAAGCTGATTTCAAGTAAAAAAAAAATCAAAGAAGTGGCTTTAGAGTGATTTTTTGGAAAAAGGGTACATGAAGATATTGACCCACAGATTCTCAAATCTCAAATAGATCGTTCACGTGTCAAATACCCCCAAACTTCAAACCCTAGATGCACGCTGCTCCCTTTGACACTTCTCACACTTGTTTTCCTTGCGCGTGTAAAGCAGAATCCCATTTCCTTGCAAAGTTCTCGCTATCTTTTTGAGTTTTTTAGATGATTTGTTTGGATCTTTTCCTAATATCAGTTCTTGATTGACATAGTCATCATATCACAAACTCCCATCAGATCCTGAATCTCCATTTTACATGATCTGCAAGAGCACCCCGAAATTGTAATCCCTTCACAGATTTTTTTTTATCTTCCAAGATCCAAGGAAATCTGACCCGTTCTTTTCCCCTTGCTTGAAGCAAAGAGTAAACGACGGTTCCCAACAAATTCCACAATCATTGAACCAGCAACTATTCAGCCTATCTATAAAGATAGGTAGATAGATTTGATGGTTGGTATCGTTTAATAACTAAGATCAACTTTTTTTTTTTTTTGGTGAATGGCTAATAATTGATGTGGCCCACCAGATAGACGGTTTGGATCTCGCTGAAGTTGGCCAGGTCTAACATCCTCTTGGTATATTGGGTATTCTCAAATTTCATGTGAATGGAAGTTTTCCCACCATTGAATTGACTTGGTTGATAAGAACTGTGGCAATACATTCTCATAAGATTGTGTTAATCACTATTTCGTTAAACAATCAATCCAAAGGTGGATTCAACTTGTTGGGTTATGAAACTGTACTGCACTAGCAGAAGAACTCACCAAACCTGAATAGGTCAGTAGGGCCCAGAAATTATGGTGGTCCCCACTTTCTAAAAAATTATTTACACCCGTTGGATCATCAATGTCTAATGAGTTTACTACCCATCTGAAATGAACCCTATTGTATATGGTTGCACATGAATTGTTCGGCTCAGTTTAGAATGGAAATTAGAACCAAATGGAACTCATCGGTTTTCTATTTTTCTAAATCGAACCAAACCACTTATGTGTTCAAACCGAACCGAAAGAAATCGGTTCGGATCGATTACGAATTTTTTTTGTTTTTTTATTTTATTTATTATAATAAATTAAATAGTTGTTTAATTAGTGGCAGATATTGGACTTCAAATAACGAAACGAGGGTTTGAGTCTTCTTCAAGTAATTTTTCATATTTTTTTATATATTTTATAAAAAATATATATTTATATATATTTATATAATTGATTCAAATTAAATAGTTTAACGGAACCTTTAAACCAAAAACCAAACCTAATCAAATGGTTTGATAGAAATCCAAACCTTAACAGGACCGACCGGCCTAATACAAAGTCGATCCTGGGCCAAAATCGGTTTAGGGTTTTTTTGTCCAAATTGTACACAGTACACCTACCGTTTGTTTAGAAACCGTGTGCCTGCATGGTCCCACAAGACCCCAATCACGAGCGGTCCTCCTCCTCTGATAGTGACATCTCCTCGTCAAACCCATAAGAATTTCAGATCGATCATACGGCTGAAAGCCCAAGTCACTTATCCCATCTAGCCGTCCAAAATGAAGGCGACTCCTTCAAGGTGAGAGATTATTGAACCATTTTCCACCGTTGGATCTCCAATCAACGGATGCAATTGAAAGCTTGCGGGCCATTGGAAACCTCGCTCTCTTCCCAAACGACGATAATAAAAACCCCACATTCTCTTACTCCCAAAAACAGTTCTTGCTGCTTCTTCTTCTTCTTCTTCTTCTTCAGCTGATCTTCTTCTTCTTCTTCTTCCTTCTGCAAATGCAATCTTTTCTATTCTTCTTCTTCTGCTTCTTCTACTTTCCAACAACAATCTCTCGATGCAGAGAGACCCAGTGAGGGAAAAACCCGATCGAATTCGGCCATGGAGGTGAAAAGCCAGACGAAGCTGACGAGAACCCCATCATCACTTCTCCGCTCTCCAACCGTACGATCTTCAATCCAAAGCCTCTCATCCATCGATGATGAAGAGTCCCAGAAGAAAACCCACAGACCCATCTCCCCAAACACCCTCTCAAACCGCCTCCTCCCTCTCCTCGCACTCACCATCGCCTTCCCCCTCTTCTTCTTCCTCCTCAAAGACGAAATCGCCGTTCTGGGGAGCTTTCTCCTCGCCCCCATCTTCGTCGCCGTCGCCGCCGTCGCCGCCGTGAAGAAGGGTTCCATCATAAAAAACGCATCTTTGATTTCGTCCTCTGTTTTGAAGCATTTCTGGGAGGAGAGAAACAGGAAATCGAGATTGAAAAAGGGGGAATCCGTGCAGTGGTTTATTGGAAGTGGGGGCGATTCTCTGTCGAAGAAGGCCGTGAAGAAGACGACTGTGCGAGAAGGGGTTGAATTTTACAGTAATGGGGATTTTTACGAGGGGGAATTCCACAAGGGGAAGAGTAATGGGAGTGGGGTTTATAACTATTTCGTGAATGGGAGGTATGAGGGGGATTGGATCGATGGGAGGTATGATGGGTATGGGATTGAGAGCTGGGCGAGAGGGAGTCGATATCGCGGGCAGTATCGGCAGGGTTTAAGGCATGGATTTGGGGTTTATAGGTTTTACACAGGGGATAGCTATGGTGGAGAGTGGTGTAATGGGCAGAGTCATGGTTTTGGAGCGCAGACCTGTTCAGATGGGAGCAGTTATGTTGGGGAATTCAAGTGCGGCGTCAAGCATGGATTGGGTTGCTACCATTTCAGGTAATTGTCTTGGTTTCTCTCTCTCTCTCTCTCTCTCTCTCTCTCTCTCTCTCTCTCTCTCTCTCTCTCTCTCTCTCTCTCTCTCTGCTTCTTCCTGTTTTGATAGTATCTGCGTCCAAGTGACGAGATTATGCTTGAATTATTGTTGGTGTATTCTTACTTCAGTTGTTTTGCTGTTGATTCTTGGTTGTTTTCTTGATGACCCAGATTGATTGAAGTGGTGAATTTTCTTCTTTTACTGATATTTGATTGTTTCATGAAGAATGCCCATGGATGGTGTAGAGAATTTGTAGAAACGTATTTTCATTTGGGGTTTTATTTATTGATTGATAGTTCTGATGAAGACCCATATGTGTGTGTGTATTGATTTGTATTGTTTTCTTTGAGAAATAGAGTGGGAAAGCAGAATTTGTTGTCTTCTCTTTTTATTTCATTTCTTACTTTGAAGAGAACCAATTGATGCAAACAGCATGTTTTGGAGAGGGAGGGGGAAGGGTTTGAGATTACTTTTGAGATAGTTTAATTGGAGAACCAGGGGGGTGTAATGGTGAATTCTTTCCTTTCAATCAACTTGTTTATTTATTTTTTCTCCATCGACCCAGATGGATGGAAGTGGAACTGTCCAAATATGAATTTTGTGTTATGGAAATTGTGTTCTCTTGGAGATTCAGGCCAATGTTGCACTGGGAATATGTATCAATCACTGTCTCTTAAATTGAAATTTCAAGTCATCAAACAGGAGATGATATTTATTTTGAATTATTATTGTGGCAATCCAGACTAATAGATACTAGAAATTCATATATGGTTTCTTTCTCTGTCTGTTTTTCTTAGAGATATAAACTGAACGCACCAGCAGAAACGCATGTTAGGTGTGTGATTGAATGATTGAAATACTTGTTTGACTTTGGTTCCTATTTTCTCTTATACCAAAAGAGGTTGAAGCTTAGAAATTCAAATTTGATTTATTGTTAGTTTACTTGGAGATGGAGATGGTCAATACAGTGAGAACTCTTGACCCTAATTTTTCCTTTGAAAATGCTAGAGGTTTTTTTTTTCTTAATCTTGACCCAATATGCCTTTATTTATGGTTCTGTGTCGATTTCCAGAGAAAGCTCCTTATTGATGATGTTAACCATCCATGACTTATTGGAAAATCCAACTGATCATTCTTCTCTGCTTTTGCACCCGCTTTCATAATGTCAAAACTATTGGACCATTTTGTAAACGGTCATCTGCATTGCATAAACATTTTATTTAGCTTAAATTTAAGATTTGGACATGAATCTGGAGAGGACACAGAACTTCCAGATTGTTGCAATTTTAAGATACTTTGCTTTGTGCATGAGCTTTAGACCAGGTCACTGATCAATGTTTCTTAAGATCAGTCCCATACTAATTCTTGTACTTGGAGGTCCTCTTTGAATTACAATTTGCTAAGGATTATATGTATTTTTTTATCATGAATAAAATACTGATCTAAAGATTGGATCTCATAGGAATGGGGATCGGTACGCTGGTGAGTATTTCGGTGATAAGATACATGGTTTCGGTGTGTATCACTTTGCCAATGGCCACTGTTATGAGGGGGCATGGCATGAAGGCCGGAAGCAGGGTTTTGGCATGTACACTTTCAGAAATGGTGACACGAGATGTGGAGAGTGGGACTGTGGTACTTTAAAGAAACCCCAGCCACCGCTAACTGGTGTTGTCCTGCACGCTGTTCAGGTACATGTTCTCAAATCTCATTATCAGCTTGGTAACCTTTCCATATGATTGTATGCTGATCTTTATGCCTTAATGGGTTCTTTCTCTTCTGCGTTCTTTTTTATCTTTTAGTCAGCCAGAAAAGCAGCGGAAAACACCATTAAACTTCCCCGTGTAGATGAGCAAGTAAACAAGGCAGTCATGGCTGCGAACCGTGCAGCCACTGCAGCAAGAGTCGCAGCCATCAAAGCAGTTCAGAACAGGATAGATGGGCAAGTTTGCGAAACAGATATCTAAGGAGGGATGGGAAGTTTCTTGACACCGATGCAAAGCATCGAAGCTACTGTAAATTGGTTCACAAGTATTGGAGAGTGAGCAACTGACCCTCTGACTGCACGACCGAAAGCTTATTACCAGAGTTGTGTTCGAGTGGGAGAGAAAATGATAGGGAGAAACTGACCAAGAAAGATAATTGAGATGTAGATCGTCCTACTAGATAGAGGCTGTCATTACCACTGTAACATGTAAATATTCCTTATATGTATATCAATCCAATTTGATTTTTCATTGCTGCTGCTTCTGATGTTTCTTGTGGTGTTAGCCCTGGCTCATCTCTTAGTGCTATCAGTGTAATTGAGCTATACCAAGCCCACACAGAGACACCCTTTTGTGCCCACAAGCATCCAAGCAGTGCAAAAAGGCAGACCAACCGGATTACCTAGTTTGAAATCATGCGGGCCCAGTCATCTGAATGTGGACAGTTGGGAGAGATCTTTATTCCATAAGTTGCCCATCGTATGCTTGGGGTAATCTGATACTTTAAACCAAGATTCCCAACACAGTGGGGCCCACCTGATGGAGGTAATATGGGTGCACACAAACCCTCGGGTAAATTGATTTGGTAGCCCATGTTCTCTGATCTATGGATTTTCTAGTGTTTGGTTTTGCAAGCACATGGGGGACAGCAACCTTTTTCTTAAATATATATGGTTCCTTACTATTGATTAGTGCATGGCTTTAATTTTTCATTTCCTTTCTCATTTTGGTCTGACGCCCATGTTACATTTGAATCTTCTGCTATCCTTTCTTGCAGCAACTTGTCTTGCATCTGCATTTCTTTTATCTATTTGTTTTTAAGATCTCAGTTAGGATTCAGGAATGGGAATAGAATAATAGACACTGTGCCACCCTTGACCCATGCCCTTACTATCTTCATCCTGAAGAATAAATACATGTGGGGAACTGGTTCCTATAATGGAACCTTCAATGGATAGTTAAATGAAGAAAAGTCTCTTACCCTAGTGGTAGGAGGCGCCGGTTCTTACCTGCCTGCCTATCCTAGGTTTGAACCCGGCCAGGCACCTTTCCTCACCTGTGATATCTGATGAGAGGTTTACTTCCCTCACCAAAGGCCCCCCCACGTCACCCAATATTTACTCCCCTCTCCAGAGGGCTAGGGGGGCCAGCCCACCCTAAGCTGGGATACGGAAAAAAAAAAAAATTTTGGATGGTTAAGTGTCTCAAAAATACTGAGATAGGATGTTGGTGACCCATTGATCTGATTAACTTAAACTACACATTGTACCACCTGAAGTCCTCATTCATGATCTGGGTAGTTTTGTGTACATGGCCTGATGGGTCATTGAAACAAGGACCCCATATGTATAATCTCGATCTCAAGAATACTATACAAATGGGCTCTGGCAGAGGAATATATAATTTCTAATAAAAAGCTAGCTACCTGGCTGGGCTATTGCTAGTATGCTTTTCTGCCTTTTTTGCCATCCAGGTCCCAACTACTCCCACCTGCATTTCACCCCATAAATATGTTCAGGTCGGTGATTGCTTGATGGTTACCATCATTTTGACCCAAGAGGGGTGCATTGGCTTGTGGTTTGAAAATAAGAATGTGAGGGCTTTTGTGGTTTGAAAATCAAAATCTCAAGTCTTTTAGAAGTCTTCTTCATGAGTCATGACTAGGCTTTGTCAGTAATAAATTGTGTGAATATGCATACAAAGTCCAACAAGGGGAAAATGATAGCTAGGAAATGATGTGTTCTGTATTATACTTAATTCAAGGAACATGTCCTTCCCACTCCTCCATTGAAAAGCTGAGCTAATTTAATTAAATATGAGAGTGAGCTTTGGGTTTGTTTGACTGAAGAAAAGACATCCAGTGGTGGAAGTGATATCTAGATCTTAATGTGAGTAAATTAGATAAACCTTGCGTTGGGAAGATTGATTAGCTGATGGTTGTCAGTTGGTAGGTTCTGATATTATCATACCAAAAAGGTAATTGAATACTAGTATGCCACATGTTAATACCTGTTACACTGTGCTGAAGTACCTGTGCATGGATATGCCGTCAGGAAAACAAGCAATCCGCCGAGGGGGCGCATCAGGATGACAAGAGGTTGATTATACTAATATTAGAGACGATAGGGGGTTTTACTCAAGCATAGAAATACACTTCAGGCATGGCTTGTTAGGTCTGAGTTCAAGCATGGACCTGGATTTTGAAGCCCATATGGACATGGGCCCAAGCTCAGGCTCTTGACTAACCACAAGCAATAAAGCTAGGCTTGAGCTAAGTCAGTACCTGGCTTAGCCCGCCCAAGTTGCGACTGTAGTTGCAATTGGCACCTCAGCCTAAGGGACTGGACTGGACCCAAGAGAGCGTACACAGGTGGGAAGAGGAAGCCCACACGTGTAAGAGTGTGCTAGAGTGATATGCTGTACACATGCACCATTCAAACAAAGGGTTCTTTTGGATGAGTAGAGAATGACAAGTATTCCTACTCTGCGAGAGAAATGAAGATAAAAGTAGGAGGTGGAGAATCACCATTTTTCACTGACAGTGATTTTTCCCCGTGTTTGGTTTTATAGTTCCACCCCTGCATTTGTTTAACCCAAGGATTAATTACACTGCAATCCGTGGGCTTCTTTTTCCCCAAGGGTGTAGGATACCACTCTGCAACTCCTCTCCCCCTTTTTATTTTCATTTTCCTCTCTATTGCAGAAAATCATTTCAGAAATTGCCTTCTTTAAGTGCGAAAGATCACTCCACCAAACAAGAAGAAATTGGCCGGACAATTGTTTTATCTTTCATATAATTCTAGCATTGAACTGGGATGGAGGCCAAGGAGGGCCTAGCATGTTGATGGTCAATTGCCCACCAAGGGATATGCGTAGGCCAAAGAGGACGTGGATGGAGGTAGTAAAAATAAACATGAAAAATGCGCTACTTATGTGAGAATTTGGCTTGAGGTAGAGCGGAACGGAAAAACATAGCTGGTATAGCCGACCCCAACATAGTTGGAAAAAAGTTTTGATGATGATGATGATTTTGGCATTGAACATGATTATAATGTAATCCATCTTCCTCTTGAAAGACTTATTGTTCTAGTGGGATTTCCCCTTTTTTTTAACCAGAGACTTGTGCTTACGCAACTATGCACACTATATAATGTCTCTTAACATGTTAGAGTTCATTTTGAGGAGCTTAGATTTTTAGAAACTGGGAGGATCTGAACTCTTTGATTGGATTTTTTTTTTCCCTAAAAGATTCAACTCACACCCACACACACGCTTCACCTATCCCTAACCTGCTGACGCACAGAACGGGACCTCTAGTGGGATGTTATTGTACAGCATGTTTGTACTTTTTGTTGGTGTATGCTGTGCTCATTCCAAATGGAACTGCTTTCATTCTCCAATTCATTATTTAATGAGCTCATTCCCCAATTGCCTTTCAACTTGGTCTCATTGTCCATTCCTAGTTAGTTTTGTATTCATTTGAACAGGTCTAATTCAAAGTCGGCCATACCGAGTCATACCTTACATGATGGATCATGTTTTCACATGGATGTAGACTTGTGTTTATGTCTAGACTCACAAGGTTAAGATGTCCCTTTCCTCAGAAGTTCTCAAATCATATTGCACAGAGGATGATAATAGCCTCAGTAATGATGTCTCATCTTAAATATTTGCTTCTATTCCGTGTATTCAAATGAGTGTTGCTTGAGATGAAAGCTTTCAAGCATTCTTATAAAAGAGGGCTTTAACCTTTTTAGTCATCTTTGTCATGGATTGTTTTCAAAAAAATTGGGCCTAGTGATTTGAGTACTTTGTTAGTGGGGCATTGTCATTATGAAAGGTTTGCTATCTATCCCCGTTAGTTTTTCCACTTGATTATGATGTACTACTTTGTGTCTGAAGAGCTTTCTAGTGGTAGTCACTCTTCCCACATTTGTGGACTTCCTTCCTACTTACGTGGGCTATCTTGTATCCCAAATCCCTTTAGTTGGGGTAATCCAAAAAAAAAAACAAAAAAAATTTTTGTATCACTTGATGGCCTCAATTGCCTTACTATTATCAGATTCAATCGAGTCCATGGGTGGAACCAGGAGGGCAAGGAGGGCCATGACCCAAATTTTTTTTGGAAGACCTCCATATGTTGTGGGGAATTTTTTTTTTTTAAAGACTTTCCCAAGAAAAAGCTTTTTATATAGTGCCCCACTGAAAAGAATTTCTTGTTCAGCCATTGGCCGAGTCAATGCTAGTCAAACCAAGGTTTTGAACTATGTAAAAAGGCTAGGCCTTGTTAGTGAACACAAAAGTAAAGAAGCACAAGAACATCATGAAGCGACACAGAGTCAATGGTGAACTGTGAAGCTTAAATTTGATGTACTAAGCAATCAAAAGCTGGCTCCTATGAGGAAGAAGAAGAAGTTTCATGTATCTATAAGAGCCCACTCAATCATCTCTAGTTAACTCTTTTTAAGATATACATTAGGGCCTATTTATTTGCATAGAATACCTAGAATTCAAGCCATAAGTAGTTAAAAATGAAGATCCAAAGTGAAAATATAAAAATGACCATTAAGTAACCTCCCATTTACTGGAAAGTGAGTTAAGGGAAGATTTCAGTCATCACTCAATTAATTCAAGTCCTAGTAAAGTTGGGATCCCATCTACAACTATCTTAAATCCTTCACCCCTCACCCGACATTATTCACACTTTGCCTCTTTAGTAATATTCCTTCATTGGTGCTCGTTTGATCATTTATTCCAATGTATTCAGTTCCTACACATTCCAATGCATTATGCAAACAAACAGGCTCTACATATGGTACCAGTAGAACATCCCATGCTGGCAACCTCACCTCTCATCCAGATGATCATGGATTAACCATGGTCTCCCCCTAATCCTTGGATGAGCGAGTTCTCAATCTACACATATATAGGTTCTCTCTCCTCCCATGTGCGGGTAATTTCACTCCTTGCTTGTGCAGGTTCTCTCCTCACGTGTGAGAGTCTCTTGGGGTCCCATCCACCTTAGCTGGGATGTTAAAAAAAAAAAAAAAAATCATCATCGTCCCATGTTTTGGCCTAGACACCAGAGAATAAAGATGCAATTGCTCTAATAGTTACTTGGTTTGCAATTCAACGAGTTTGCATTCGAGTTGGCAATTTGTAATTTGAGAATTAACTTGATTTGACAATTTGATAGGACAGGTTCATTTGATTTTCCTTTTTATTTGTATGACTCATAGTTCTAGCTTGACGAGTTAAATGAACTAAACCATCTTAGTTAATGCTATAAATTCATTCCAGACACCCACATCTAAAATTCAAATTACTTAAAATAATTACTGTTAAATTAATTCTAAGCCAAATCTCTCTCCAATCAGAGATGGATCCAACATATGATAGATAACATGTAAAATAAATGATTAAAATAAAAACTCAAGCAAAATTTCATGTTTTACATTTGAACAATCTTAAGATGTGACCCAACTTTTACTAAGTTATAGATGGACTAAAGTCAATACATTGAGGAACAATGCTTTTGAATGGCTCAAATCTCTAAAGGGGGCCTCATGATGGACTAACAAAACTCATCATGAAAACATTTGGAGAACTCAACTTGGGGACTGCATAGTATTCTGGAAGGAGATAATACTTCAAGAAATATATATATATATATATATATATTTTGTCGGAGGGACACTCAATTCTGGACAACAGAAAACTAATCCTTAAAGACACATGCAAATCCACCTATCCACATGCATATATATATATATATATATATATATTTTGTCGGATGGACACTCAATTCTAAACAGCCGAAAACTAATCCCTAAAGACACATGCAAATCCTCCTATCCACATGCACCAAGTAAAATTATGGGAGGCCAATGAAGGAAAATGTTGAATACAAGACAAGTTCAAAATAGAATACTAACGGTGGAAGACCAACAAACATTGAGTTTGGAGATTTGCTCCAAAAAAATCTAAACGAGTACTGGAACCAGAGACTTTTTCTTTTTCTTTTTTGTACTAAGCTATAGGGGGTTGGGACCCACTCTCGGGTGAGGATAGTAGACCGCAAGTGAGGTGATGTAGACCTCGGGTGAATGAAGTAGACTTCAAATGAAGTAAATGAAGTGAGAAAGCCCTCAGGTGCGAGAAAGTGACATGCTAGGACTCGTACCAAGGACAGCAGGTGAGAAACAAAGGTGCTTGTTACATGATACCGTAGCAGCCAGTTTCCGGAGTACATGTTTCCTTCCACATGACACATTACAGACTTATGAACGCTGTTTCTTTCATTTGATAAGCAAATATCAGATGGGTACCATATGATTAGGTGGGTTTTTTTTTTTTTTTTCCTTTTATCAAGGATTAGGTGGGCCTTGGATTAGGGTTCAACAGAAAAACAGCTTTAGCTGCGAGTTCAATTCATTCTCCCTAGCATGATGAAATTAATAGTCAAGTAAATTACATTATAATAATATCTTCAATGTTCTAAAAAAAAAGATGACCAAAAGTGTCCAATAAAAGTAAAAAACTTATTTTGAGTTGAATACCAATTCAAAGCTCAATAATTCATTTGATAGGGCCATTAGACCCAACAATAATGACATGTGTCTCAACTTCCAATTCATTTGTAAGATGAAGAGCACCGGCCTCAATTGGCAGCTACAGGTAGTGTGCCACATGCAAACTGCACATTGGTTGGATTAGTACTGACTACTGAGCTTAATGTTATGCTAATCCTATTTCCATCCACTGTCCGATTGAATTTGAAATAATAAATCACAAATGCAATCGTTAAAATATTTAGGGCCCACAATCAAGGCTTTAAATCATCAAGAATTGAGTGACATTTGCACCAACCTTTCCCTTCAAGTGGGCCCTACAGGTATGAACTCCATCTCAATCCATGTTTATACTGGTTCGATTAATCATAATGAAGACGATATTAAGAAATTGCAATTTTTAGAAATCAAGCAAGAGATCCAAAGAGACTTGGTTCTGCTATTGGTCATTAACAGGCCACTTTGTTCAGGGTTGACTTTCGGGCCAGCAACCGCAGATAAACACTGGCTTTAGCTGGTCCTGGAGATAGATTGCTGCTAACTTTGTCTCACCAATTAGGCCTGTTCCTTTACAGGAATTCATGGAATTTCAGTCGAGTGGAATTCCTAAATGCTCCCTTGTACTTGAGCATCCAGAATTCCAAAAAAAAAAAAACCCAAAGGTGTTAGAATTTCAAAGGTCGTTTGAAATCTTTTCGGTTAATTCTGAAATTCTCCTCAATTTCTAACAAGAATTTGCCATGTTGGGAAATTCATGACATGATGTGGTAGCTTGTCCCTTGGCAGTTGCAAATACCAAGTTTCTACAAATAAAAAAATCCAAACTTTCAGCCTCTCAAATGTCCTCCGGAATCTCAGCACCTTTGCTTATTTGTGAAATTTCTAGATGCCCAAGTATCAATGGAGGATTCAGGAATTCCATTGTACATGAGAATTCATAAATTCTCAATAGGAATTCTCTTAGTTCCAGTAAAGAAGCAGGCTACACCAACACCATATTGTAATGAGCCTTGAAGGTGGATTCACCTACACCAACACCATATTGGATGAAAGTGCAGAGAAGACGGCAAAGAATAATTTTCCTGAGAAAAAATTCAAACGCTAAACAGCAGAAGTAGTGGAACAGTCAGGAGTAAATGTGTGGGAGTACAATTTGAAATATCATTTTAGTTTGATTATAGTAAATGGAAGCCATTCTAGGTGGTGTCCATGAAGACTTTGATCATAGTAGGCCCATCCAAGTAATTATATGTATCACTGCAATATATCGAACAAAATTTCAAAGATGCTAAGCAAATCCTCAACTTCCTCATCAGTAAGTGATATGATTAGTAAGATAACATAAAACAAGGGCCGATATAGCACAAAGTGCTAAAGGCCAAAAGGCTGTATGACCTACCAAACAACCCAATAATCTATGCTTTCTAATTCTCCATTAACTGAAACTCCTTTGTTGACTTGCACCGAATTAAACAAGTTTTAAGCACCTAAGAAACATTCTAAACGAAGACAAACAGGAAAAGAACCTCACCTCTTCTGCTTCTTTAGAGGTGCTGATATGCCATCTATTTGGGAATCCCTCTTCTCAATTTTTGCTTTCTTTGTATGTTTGTTGGATGGATCTGCATTATCGGTTGAAAGGCGTTCTCTCTTTGCTTTACCTTTGTTTCCCATAGAAGGCGCATCTTTACCATTTTTCATAAACTTCTTAGGAGTGTGATGTCCAGTTGCTGTGCCGCCAAAATTTTCTAATTTTGGGTGTTTCCATGCTGAGAATCCTAACTTTGCCATTGAATTTTCAAGACCTGGAAATTCAAGGGAAACATCAACACATTGGTTGATCTCTTTTCTCATCTTCTTCAGGCTCTTCTGTGCTGATGAAGGAGGGTTAGGTTGTGCTGAACGGATGCTTTTATTTTGAGACTTTGTTTCAGAACTAAATGTGGCAGCAAAGTCTTTGTAGGCACTCTGCCTTGACGCCTGCCTTGCCTTCCATTGATCAGGCCGCTTCGCAAATCTTCATTAAAAAAAAAACCCGTATCAGCAAAGGAAATTGATACTTTAGCCTTCTAACACCATTTTCAATGTTTTCATGCCTGTTTGTTTGCATTAGGATACATAGGATTTCATGCCAAAGGTGATTAATGAAGATCAAAGTTGAATTCCCAAAAATTAGCATCAAATAACCTCTACTTATATGGAAATAAAATCAAGGGAAGATGGGAAATGAATACCCAGCCATTACCCTAGTAATTCAATACATAGGAATGTGAAGGTCCTATCTACATCTCCAACTTAAATCCTTCACCGCACACCTCAAGTCCTTCAACCCTTGCATCTTTATTATCCTTCGGTAGATTTGATTTTACCATGAATTCTTATGTATCTTAATGCAAACAAACAAGCTCTAAATGAACTCAAAGCTCCACTCAAATCAATGAGGGTCTGAGATGTGAGTCCACTAGAAGCTAAGTCAAGCACTTAAGTCAATTTTTATCAAAACCCCGAGAACTTCTTGAGTTATGGATCCCTTGAACTACATAATCAAATATTGCTGGGCTCAAAAAAAGAGGAACCGGACAACCATTGACCTGACAGTCTGCAAAGAAATTCTCGGTCTCAAGTGCAAACTGTGGTTCAGTATTTCAGTTAAACAGACCACTGATCTGAAACATTAACAGCCACGGCTACAAGAAATTCACTAATAGGATAATAAAAAAAAACAGGGTGCACCTAGGGTTGGGTTGGTTTTCAGGTTGGGTAGGTTTCGGATCGGCCAGACTCGAGTAGGGCCCAAGCCTTATATTTATCAACCAAACTTGAGCTTGGATCAGACCTTAACCAACCAAGACCAAATGGGCATTACAGATCCATCACCCAAGCTGACCTATCTAACTGATGAACCAGACCATCTCAAGTCGGGACAATGACATTTTAGGTTGGGTCAGGGTCAGGTTCTAATTGTGATGGGTCAGATTCCTGTCAGGTTCTTCTAGAAATTGGGTTGCAATTAGGGGTACCAAGGGATGAGTTCAGGGCTTGACTTTTAGTACTTGAGCTGTGCCTAGATGTTATATCTGCCCCTATTAATATTTGGGTCGGGCTGGGATGAATGGTAGAAAGAGGCCCGGCCCGACCCAAATAAGTAATGCATGTAGTTTAGTGACTGATTGCTCAAAAAGTCATAGAAAGCCCAAAACAAGTGACAGAAAGCCTGGCCCAGCCTGATTGACTAAATGGGTGGGCTTGGGCCTGATATGTTTGAAGCGTGCCAGGCACTTAAGGGCCTTGTCAGGCTTAAGTCCAGATAGCCTGTGTTTCGAGAGTTGGCTGAGCCTGGATATGCCTTGGGTCCGCCTATGAACACTAACAGTTGCAATCAGTCAGCCCAAAACGCAATCACCCATTAAGAGTTGCACCACTAATCCAAAAAATTGATGACATATAAATTTTAAATTGAAGGTTAATGGCTCTGATTTGTCAACTTGGCCCTTTTTTTTTTTTTTTTTTTTTTTTTTTTTCTGAAACATTAGGGTCCATCAGATACTATGGTGTGAAAATGTAGAACCCAATGGCCAAGGCTATATTACATGTCTTCAGACCAAGGATAATATATAGCCTCATGATGAAAAGGAATAAACAATAACTCAAAAGAAGTTACCCTTGATCCAAACCTTGACAGTCAACTGACCAAGATTTTCAATTGATCAGCAGAATTACTTAGTACTGTTTGATACTATGCTATAAACTAGAGATTTTCATGTTGGAAACAACAAAGTGGTTGTACGTTTATAAGAAAAATATGTGAATCCAGCTTACCCGTCCACGTCTAACTTCTTTAACAAATATGGGCCATGCCTTGTCCTGTAAAGCTCAGCTTGCACAGCTAACAACTCAGTTGCTATTACTTCTTTCAACGACAAATTAACAGCAGCAAAAGACTTTTCAACTGTAAATGAACCTGAAGGATGCATTGAGAGCTCCCCAAAATTGCCTCGAAGTCTTCAGAGACAAAAAAGGAAATAACTTTCTTTAGAATGCATGACAATAAATGATTGACTAATTTTATTGGTACCCATGCCTTCATTGATATCGTCAAAAGCATGTTGCTTTTGCTGTGTTATTCAAAGTAGGAACTCACAGACAATCCTAGTCTACAAGAATTCCTTAAATAGTGTTATCCACCTGTAGTGTGCACAAACTCTTATTTTTTGAAGATACATTAAAATTCACTTGTCATGTCAAAACTCAACCAATTCAACTCGATCAGTCAGACTTCATGAGTTTGAGATTTTCTTCAGTCCTAAGCTCATTACGAATTCAAGTTGTATTGTAATGATTTAGTTCGAGTCACTTTTGATCATTATAAAAAATTCGCTGCTTCAAGAGTTCTAAGCTTATTTTGAAAATGGGTTGTATTGTGTTGCACATCTAGTCACTTAGATTGCTTATGCTTTGTTTCCCTTTCTGCTCTCCCTTCAAACTAAAACCCATCATTGAAATGTACATATGTGGAGGGAGAGAGAGAGAGAGAGAGAGAGAGAGAGAGAGAGAGAGAGAGAGAGAGAGATTTTGTTTGGCTGTACCATAGGGGACAACACAATTCATTCAGTCACTTTCCATTAATGGTTGTTTGGCTGTACCATACGGGACAAAACACATTTCATTTAGTCACTTTCCGTTAATGGGAGTTTGCTGGATATAATCCAGTGAATCACTAACCTTTCCGTTCATGGTAGTATAAACAAAGACTCATATTTAAAAAAAGATAAACAGCAGAAGCCTTCATTTTCTGGCTTTGTAACTTACTTGGCAATCACTTTGTTCTTATGTTTGGCAGAAGCATCTGAGCAAAGGAAAGACTCAAGAACTCGGCCTCCCCCTGCATCTTTTGCAGTTTCAATGACATGATCAGCTTCCATAGATACAATGCTTTTAATATAAGGCTGAATAAATTCCTGTGCCAGAAATAAGGGCATAAAATAGTGATATAAATTGCCAAAATGCTGACAAAACCAGAATGCATACAAAACCAGTGAACAGTCTAGTTAAACAGGCTGTGTTTGAAATAACATGAGAAATGTGGATCATTGCAATGCGAGTTGGCAGTTACTGCCTCTTTCCTGGCATGTTTCATTCAATTGGTTTTCATTTCTAAAATAAAGGCAAACTTGTAGATGCACCCCATTCACAAACTTATATAATGTGATACAAGCGTTTTTAACAAATTCATACAAAAGAAGAGCAAGGTATGAAGATCCCACTAAGGCGGTAGCTGTTGGCCCTTCCTAAAAAAATGCACACAAGTTTCTCTACCTTAACCAAGCACAGACTATCTTTTCTTAAGAGTAGAGATAACTCCTAAGCACTTTTTGTTACTTCTGCCCCTCACTAATGAGGCCCGAGCCTGACATAATGTTGAGTACATTTTGTCCCTCTTTCCACCAGAAGGAAGCAATGGGCTCAGATGTAATCTCCATCCTTTACAGTTAAGGAGGAGAATGCTTCATTCTCATGTGCTGCTCCTTTGAGTCATGGAAAAAGGCTTCAATCATTCAGAAAACAGGGCTTCAGTGATAATGACTCTGGATATTTTTGATCACTAATGAGGGGAAGAAGCTGTTTATTTTGATTGTCCATCAGACATCAAAACTAAACAGGTCCTTCGACTTATCAACAACTTCAAGTGATACGAGCACAGAAGGTACAATGCAAGAGGAGGAACTATTGGGTCTCATACATCACAGGATGAAAAGAGCATCCTGATGTACTCATTCTGTATGAGTAGGAGGCATATTTTGGTGATCCAGACTGTTGAACTTGCTAGGCTGTGAGTGCAGATGCCCCCAAAAACCTTTTAGATCAGAAAATTGTAGTCTATAATATCTGGCCTTCCTTTTGCACAACTGCTCTTCTTTTTTGTTTAAAAACATCTACTTTTGGACTCTTGATACTATTGATCAAAAGATAGAAGATTTTTATAGTATCCCCTATCCAAAGTGGGGCACATCTAATCAATGTTCTCTATCACTGAACCATGAGCAATACCATGTGAAATAGATGCATCAAGACACCTAACTATATTGAGATCAACAATATATTCCTTATAGATTTCAGATGGATAAGCATCATACTGCACTTAGTGTAGATTATTTTTCTTTTAATTGATAACTCCCCAAGCAACAATGAACAATAAACTGAAGAAAAGGACTATGATAAAAGAAAAAACATACACTTGAATATTTAAAAATAGTCTGTAAAATCAAACAACCCAATGTATGCATCTTATTGCCCTTTAACCAATTCCAGCTGGGTTTGTCCTCACAGCAGTAGTAGTCCTCAAGAAACAGTATCCGTTGAATAATGCAGCTTGGAGACTCAGAACTTGAACATACTGCAGTAGCAAGGGCCTGACAACACTGTAAAACAGACACATGGGCAAGAGTTGAGAAAGAAAAGGGGAAAAAGGCTTAAAAATAAAAAAAATAAAAAATAAAAAACTAAGCGCTAATCACAGACTAATTTTCTATTCCCATAAAAGTTTCCTGTACCAATAAATTTATTAGAGAAATATAGTGACCGCCTCTTTCTCTAAGATTGACAAAATGAGAATTTTAACTAATTATTACTGGTTGAGTTAATATATTAAGAAATAAAAGGGACCACACAAAGATAAAGAAGGATCAGATACGAGCTATAGACATGATATCTATCCTATTTAGCCTTAGCATCTTCAAGCCGAGGCAAATAAGATTAGGTTAAGAGATTCTCCCAGAGTAACAACACATCACTGATCAGTTGATTACATATAGCCAGTCTAATCTACAAGGGCAATACTGAAGCCTATTTCAGTGCATTTTGATCACTAATGTTGGTTATTCTTGTTTGGGCATTGTTGGCCTTGAGGGTTAGCTCTCCTTTGTTGCGCCTCTCGCTGTCGTGGAGTGCAGGTGATGTAGAGCTTTCCACTAAATTCTTTTGAACATTGTATATCCTCTTTTAGCATATATATATATATATATATATATATATTTTCAAAAAAAAATTTTAATAAAAACTGAAGAACCAAAGAAGGTGCAAAAGAAAGAATCAGAAGTAGTGATTGCACCAAAAAAGCTATAGAGTATAGACCATGACAAGAGGTGTCAAAGGTAACATTGAGAAGCAAGATCAATGAAGGAAGGCGTCACGACAAAATCAAATGAAATAGCATGCAAAACTCCTAAGCTCGATCATACTTCAGAAGAACGAGAAGACAAAAGGAACCAAATCACTTTCAATAACATGTTGATCAACAGAGAGAAGATGCAAAAGAAGAAAAAGGGAAAATGGACATTGCAAATGTGGATCTAATGAGCAACAAGCCTAATCGTGTGAATCTAACAAAAATTCTGAAAGAGCCTTGTGGATCATCATAGGAAAATTACATTGTTCCAATGATTTTGAAAGAAGAACCGGTCATTGAAGTCCCCCACATGGATTTTATCTTCAAGGATCACCAATGGATATTGAAAGATTATGGTATGAAGGTACAAATTCAACAATTGAAGCACCGAATGGTTCGATCACGGATATCAGGAAAAAATTTCATTCAAAGAAGCAATGCCTCAAACCAACATGTGGTAAGAGGAAAAGATTGAGTGAAGATTTCAAGCTAAAAGATAATGAAAGACAACACGAAAATCAGAAGTTTGTAGGATGGATCTTCAACCCAAGAGGACGTCTATGGAATTCAAGGTTGAGTTCTATCCAAGCCAGGACGTCTCTGGAATTCAAGGTTGTGATCAAGGGTGCATCAGATGATCAGACCCATAATTAAAGAGGAATCAATCAAATGATCTTGTTCGATGTGAAAAACAGTAATATAAATAGAAGCGGAGGCATGTTTATGTAAGAGGCTTGGAATTCGTCTCCTATTTTTTGTCTTTGAAAAGAATTATTTTCTCCTCTTCTAATTACAATAATCTTCCATGTTTAACTTCTATCTTAACTACGACTCTTTAGCAACTTAAATTAGAAATAAAGAAATTTCTAGAAGACAAGACTTGCAGTTCAACTTAATAGACATGTGACTTGTTCAATCAGTTATATGAAGAAAAGGTTGGGCACTCTTATTGAATTATGCTAGTTGACCAGACCCTTTGGACCACCTCGTACAAAAGTAGGCCTTGAGCTTGGGCTGCATCTCTGGTCCTGTAGAGTTGTTTGCTCATAACCGTCATCAAAATCAATCCAAAAGAATAGTGCCATTATCAAAAGATCATCTAACATGAAGCAAGAACAAAAGACTAGACCTGACAAGTCAAATATCAGAGCAAGTAGATTGGTGACAACAATTTTATGCATTGTCTTCATGCCTAGGGCCCCACTACACACAGAACATAGTTACATTTTGTGATGCTTCATGTAAAATTAGGAAACAAGTGTCAACGTAATAAACTAACCACCTTAGTACCTCACGACCATGGGTGTTATGTCTTTTACATGCAGCTAGAAGAGATGCAACCACTCCAGACTTCCCATTTGCTAGAAGGTCCTTTATTTTAGGGCCAAGTTCTACCCAGACCACATCAATCTGCATACAAACAATAAATTAAATGATATACAAAGTATTAATTACACGTTGCAAGAATAAATCATGTTTTCAACTTCGACCAACATTATCTAAACGTCAAAATGTCAATATCGGAGGCTGTCTAAGACAGACCCAAAAGCGGTGTATGAACCCCCACCATATTAAATACATGGTCATATCAGAGTTCTTTGTTTTGGCTGAAAGATACTTAAAAGTTCTAAAGAAATCCAAGTATTGGTAAATTCTAGAATTTATTTCATAGGTTATATGCCAGTATTTACCCATGTACTCAAACCCATGCTACCCCATAAGATGTTGCATGATGCAAAGTAATGTCCTGAGTGAATAGTGATCTGCTCAATCCTGTGTTAACAGTTTCAGCAACAAATCTCGAGTTTAAAGTTCTATTGTAAGTCATCTGGTTCTAAACATGTAAATATAAGTCGAACAAGCATAAAAACTACAAATAGAAGAAATTTTGAAGAAAACCTGAAAATTTATTTCATTAAGAAATCAGCGAACTAACATTTTTAAGATAGCACATAAAAAATTGCGGATTTATAAATAATAATAATAATAATCCAGATCTAGCTAAAATTGTGCACCATAAGTCCGAGTAAATTCACATTTAAGAAAGGAAGTACCAATCTTAGCTAGATTTAGGGCTTTCAACACCAGATAGATACATCACTTAAAACACTTTAAAATGTTATACCACATACTTGACCTTGGGAACTTGCAGAAGAAATTATCGCTTGAACTACAAAGCTTCCACAATGATGAGAAGAGATATCAAATAATGACCCCTTGAAAACACTTCTGAAGATTTCGTTATGCAAAGTCTCAGGTGCCACTTCTAAGATGACCTGCAAATCACATCAAACATTGTACAGTTATGCATGTGATGTATCTTTTTTCTTTGGAGAAGTAATGATGAATTTTATTGGGAAAAAAGAAAAAGAAGAGAAAACAAGGAACGTGGTATAGGAGGCTGTTATCAAACAGACAAAAAGGGAAAAATTTAGAAAAAAACGAGGGAGAGAGAGAGAGAGAGAGAGAGAGAGAGAGAGAGAGAGAGAGAGAATCCAATAACAACCTCACACCTACATACAGATTATAGCTATCAATACCGTGATTAGTCAATGAATCCGCAATTTCATTATCTTCTCTTAATGTGTGAATAAAATGCACGCCAAAAGAAGAAGCTTGCTCCCCAATCTCCTTTGAAATGATATGGGAAGTATAACAAGAGAAAGCTATGAACATATTTATCGCTGGGAATCAGGGGCAAGTTTACGATTTGAGATGAAAAGAAAAAAAAATACACTCCACTAAAAGTTGAAAATAAATTAATTTGGTACAAGACATTTACTGTTTATATTTGTATGCATTATCATCAGCTAAAGCATTGATACACATTACACAATGCTTGAGCTCTACATCCCATTATGAGAAAGGTCAAATTACTTTCTTCATTTTTTATAGGTATCGTGGCGTGAACCCGAACAATGAGATCCTTCCAACAGTCCTCTCATCCAGTAAAGTCACACTAGTATAGCAATATAAATACAAATATTAAAAAAAAAAAACACTACTTGAAACCGATAAGCATGGTCATTCTTAAAAATTATTTCAACTACAAAGTTCTGAATGGTATAAAACCTTTCAAGAGTATGACCAAAGTAAACATCAAAATATGTACAACCTACGCGTACTCGTCATCATCACCATTTTGTGTGTGTGAGAGATTTTGTGAACTTAAAGGTCAGAAAAGCACCTCCATTAAGTGGCTATAAGCAGTATCCTTTAATAAATCAATAATTTCTTGCACTGCAGTAGGTTCTATGAACTTCCCTTCTGATATGGTATCCTCATGGCACCCAAGGAGGACAGGAATGACGCGTAATAACTCTTCATCATCTCCCACCAATAGCTTTAAAGCAGTCTGAAAAATAAGTGTGAACAATTATCCGACATCACTATACAGCAGCATTTCATAGAATAGGTAATGCACAATTGATCAAAAATACGTTGAGCAAGTATTCAAAAGAACAGTCCATAAAATAGAAAAAAAAATATATAACAACACAAGCTTTTAAAGTCAAAGCATGCTTAAACAAGTTTTGAGTTGAATACATCAGACGCCATCATCAAATTTGATGATAAATTTCTACTTCCTACTTTTTTACAAGATAAAAAGGTATGTTGTCATGTTCTTCATAGCAGTGGACAAGAAATGTTCCTCTGTGACATGGTGGTACATGGTATCCTTTTGAATGGCCCAAAGGCTCCCTATAAATCCTGTAACCAAACCACCCTCCTGAGAATTGGCATGCCTCCACTCCCTTTTAATAAATAACATCTATCGACTGGAAGAACCCTCAATAAGAGTAATCTTTAGGCTTCCAGACTAATGAATAATTATCCAACAGAGGTGATTTATATTCCATGCATAATACATGATAAGACCTTGCTATCCCACACCCTTGTGATTTATGGTGATTGTACCTATGGTAAATCCAAACCCACTCTTGTGAATTGGCACGTGCCCACACTTTAAGTAATTTCACAATTGTATTGAACAATAAAGACCGTTTATGTTTCAGCTTCTAAATCATGGTCTATTAAATCAGGGTGCTCCTCCGACAAGAGTAATTTATATTTGATTCACAATCAATCACAGAACCTTCCTATCCCACATGGCCACACCTTAATGATTGGTTGTGGTAGACTGATCTACCACACCCGTTTGTCTTCAACTTCTAAATCTTGGGTGATCATCCAACAACGGTGATTTATGTTCCATTCCTGACGGGAACTTCCAATTCACATCATCATGATTGGTGGTGGAAGTGTAAGTACCACATGAAAACTCATCCAACTCTACCAATCAGTGAAAGAAATCTGACTCTACCATTGAGTGGAAGAGCCACATTCTAGAGCAAAAGATGAGAAAAAAGAAAAAATTTCTCTAATATTGAAAGTATAAATAAAAGAAATAAGAGTAAAAGAGAGTGGTAAAGGAATTGCCTGCATAACAAGACTACTATACATGTTAACTCGCAGAGCTGCAATGTCTTCTTTAGCATTCTTTAATAACCCTTCAACCAGAAATTTAAGCAGATCAGGAAGACCCTGATTAAGATGGCGAAAATGATCTACACTTGACTGAGGCAAACTGCTACTCAACCGCTCTGCTAGAAGAGTAGATGACTTTGTGACATGAAAATCCTCCGATGAGTCTAATGGTACTCCCTTACAGAAACAAAGAAGACTTCGAAGAACATGAGATCCATAGCGACTACACATCACATCAACAGGATTTACTATAATCACCTGTAAATATAGTGAAAAGAATAAATAAATTAATGGTGACTTCCATCATTATTTTCTACTTAACAGTAGTATGTTCATGTGTGAGTCCAAATGAGCCGCCCGGGAAGCCTTCCCTTGTATGGGGCGCAGCCCAAAAATAACAGAAGCAGACAATCCTGGGCCTCCTTAATCTGTGGAACTTGAGTACAAATTACTCAACTTATACATAACACTACTAATCCAATGATTGGATAACCTGAGTTACAAGTCCGCAATTCTTTCAATCTGTCCAACAACCAATTACAAGGAACCAGTAACACATAATAGAAGTTACAGGTGACCTAAGCAAAGTTAACTAATTCCTATGGATCCAAGTGGGTCTAAGGATCACATCAGAGTTCTTTTATGACAGGAAATGGATGGTTACGAGAATTCAAAGACCACTGCAAACAAATTTCACTAAAATGATAATGCAGGAAAAAAGCAAGAAATCAAATATATGGAATGCCTCATTTTGCTGAAAATTTTCAGAGCTTCCATTTAGATGTTCAAAATCAATGTGCCAGACAACGAGCGGGAAACAAAGATATTTGGTAGGGTAGACAAGTCATTCCAGTTACGGAGTTGTATTTGTGTCACATGGAGTTTGAAATCAGAATCTTACGCATGCCAGACACGTCTCCTACATGACAATGTGTCAAATTCTTTGCAAAATCTACTATCACTACTAAAAATATTATTTCATAGATGATAAAATATTATTATGCGTTTCTTCTTTTGAAACCTAACTAAAACATTGATTACTTAATTATTTAGAGTTAGATTTTCACTTAATTTTTTTGTTTTGTGCTATTTCTGGATAGTTACTACTTGACAAGAGCCTGCACCACAATTTTTTAATATTATCTGGCTTAAAGCCAGCCCATGACACTGATTATACATGGCAAAGAGCAAACATAAATATGAAATGATTGGCAAACACACATATCCCTGAGGAGTAGTTTAGATGTGGAGAAAATAGAGCAAGGAAAAAGAAAGATGGATAAACCTGTCTCCAGTATGAATTTGGACCGTGGACAGTTCTCTCTAAGCAATTAATGGATTAAATTGATCAAACACGCATTCAAAATCGCTTTCTAATGCCAATACCTGCAACATCTTTGTCACTGTCTCTTCAATAATAGCATAGGCTTCTGCATCCTGAAGATGTAAAGATAATGACTTGAGAGCGGTCTCCACCACATGAGACCCAGACTTATCTGCCGCAATCAAAGGCAGTTCCTTTCCACAGCCCCGGAGGAAATCGCAGAGCTGGCCAACATCACACCCTTCAAGCAGAGTCTGCAATGTCCTGCTTATAATCGGGTCTGTTGCAACCTCCACCTCCTTCCCTCTCGTCTCCTCCAACGCATTTCCGCAAACAACAGACCGCTCATCCGCATCAATCTCACCTTCTTCAAACAGATTTGCAATCTCCACAAAGTATTTTGCAGTTTCGGGATCGACCCTTTTCCTAATTTGAGTTTATTCAACTAACTAAGACATGGGTTTGATCAAACATCATCCAAAAACAGTATAGAAAGTGGAAAATCGGGAAGCAAACCTGAGAATGGGTGCATGTGGAAGAGATGGGTGCTGTTGATTTGAGAATTTGTGAGGTGCCCTGTCTTTTTGAGAGTGTTCCTTGCTGTTAGACCTTTTGTTCTTGTTATTGCTCTTCTTCCTGTCTTTCTGTTTGGGTAATGGGTTTTCTCCAGCCATTTTGGTGTTTTGTGATTTGGGTTTTCTATGTTGAAGGGATTTCTTCTGCTCTTTTTGTTTGGGTAATGCTTCCTCCCCAGCTATCTGGGTGTTTTGTGATTTGGGTTTTTTCGGAAGTGCTTTTGAACCGAAAGCAGCCATGCCTGAATTCAATTGCCAACGCTTCTTCCTCTTGTAGAGGAGAAATCAGAAACCCTAATTTGATAGATTACAAATGGGCTGCTAGTGAACCCTTGGTTCCAACCAAATGGACCGTTGGTTCCAACCAAATTACAAAGATGAAGCCCAACCTAGAGGTATAAATTGGGCCAGGCCGCCCAGGCCCAGCATGAAATAACCCAAGCCATACTCCGGCACGACACGTTGACCGGCCCGGACCGGCCCGGCATGGCCCAAAAGATGGGCCAGGGAGCCCTTGGCCTTGCCATGCTAAGCCAGGGTCAGGGTGTCACTCCTTCTTGTATAAAATCATGGGTTTGGGCTAAGTTTTCCAACCCAATTAATAAATGGGTAGGTTCCAGTTGAGCCGATAGGTGCTACACAACCTGGTTTGGAATGGCCCAAAGGTTAGGCCCGGACTTTTTCAAAGGTTAGGCCCGGACTTCAACCACATTGACTTGTATTGGGTTTAAGATCCGACCTCATTAACTGAATTAAACCCCATTATCCGACCTATCTTTAAAGAGACATTTGAGTGAAATTTGGTGAGGGCTAATAAAAGACAAGGGCGTTTGTTTTGGTTGGATTGGATTTCCTTGATAAGTGGTCCTCACTAATGCATTCTCTAGGTTGACCTTTGAAAAAAAAAAGTATTATTTCTATTCTCATTAAAATGAAATAAAAAAAAAAAAAAAAAAAGAAATAACTAGAACTTAGTTATTCCCTTATGGGGCATACATACCTCTTTAATAAGCCTACATCACGAGCCAAAAAAAGAAAAAACACAATCTGGGCATAAACAATTAGCCTTCATATAGGTGCATCGGATCTTGACCTGAGAAGTGTTTAGTAGAAGTTGAAACTCTCTTGATTTGCTTAAACAATCGTCAAGAAGGTCGAGAGAGTGAAGAAACTTGAGGATTCCGATTTTGAAGAGTCCTATGGACATTTCTTACAAGAAATGGCCAATTCCAATCTGAGTCAGAAGAAGATTTAGCCATTTTGAGAAAGGATGAGTCCATCTCAAATATAAAGTTATCCACAAAAGATGGCAGCATTTCCATATTCACTTCCACAGCAAGAGAAATATTATTTTCCTCTAAAGAAACATAATGAAATGGATGCTCAAAATTTGTCCAACAAATGCCTACAGTCCACGGAGAACATTTTGGCAATTGTAATACGCCAACTATTACTTATACCCTTTCTAACATTTAACCAAAAATTAGATGCTAAAAACATAATCCAATCACTTCTATTACATAAAAGGGAGAAAAAATGGAGAGTTGTCCTAATCATTTAACTTCTATTACTTGAAATTAGCTCTCTTAATAACATTTCTCATCCTACTTTTTGGAGAAAACACCCGTGCATTTTCTAGCATACATTAGAATGGGGAATTCCACAAATTACCCTCACCAAATCTCACTCAGATATGAGCTGGGCCTGTCGTTAAATTGAACTCCTATTTAAGTAAAATTCAATGAGGGCCCATAAAATATGGGACCAATTATTTTAATCGGTCTCGATCTTTCATAAATGGCCCTTATTGAGGAACTCCACTAATTTGTGATGAATTCCACAAAATAAACTGCAAAGGGACATTTTGAGGAAAAAAAATCATAATAACTCCTCTCCACTAAGGAGGGCTAGAATGTCCCTTTCAAGTTTAAGAGATGAGCAGTTTGTAGAATTCATCATATATATATGGCTGCTGCTCTCCTCAGCTGCAGCCTCCCTCTAATATCAGTTGTAGGCACGTGAGGAGGGTTGCAGCTACTCCCCTCACATGCCCGCAGCTGATATTAAGGAGGGCTGCAGCTGAGGGGAGCGGCCCTCTATATATATATTAGAGCAAGGCTCTCCTAAGCTCAAGCTTAGGATAAAATTTCGTAAGTTTATGCTTGTGGAGTTCACTTTTGGTCCATCCAAATGGACCAAACACATGACCCCCCTAAATTGCACATGTCCTCCAATTTTCGGTCAGATCCGAATTTACTGGACCGTTGGATCGACTATGTATCAATCTGAATAGACTATTGACCATAAAACTTTTGTGTTATTGGTAACTTGTACAGTTCACGCTCTTTGGCTCTACCGATGAATTATCAAGTAATAGGTCTTTTTTCAATGGGATCTATCCATACAGTGACGGCATTTAATTATGAAGGTTGAATAGGTAGCTGACCCTGTTAGTCCGTTCTTGCAAGAGTAGGAACATAATTTTTCTGCTTCTTAAATATCATTCCCCCGCTTAATGGATAACCATTTGCTACCAATGGGAATTGCTTTTCATCTCAAATCGAGGTGATTGGATTTGCACCAATGGAAACCATAAATTCCATACAAATAGAGGTATACAAGAGATCTTTATTTTTCGATAGTGAATGGAGTTCTTCCATTCTATTCATTGGTACGAGTCATTGATACCGTAAAAATCGTCTCATTTGTTCTAGCTCATGATCTGAACGAGTCGCACATACACCCTAGTACATGTTCCTCGACGCTGAGGACATCCTCGAAGAGCGGGGGATTTCGTGACATTTCTGATTGGCTGTCTTGTGTTTCTAATAAGTTGTTTAATAGTTGGCATGCTGAATCATATACAGAATGGGCTGGTTTAGATCGATCCTAACCGGATGATTATGAATTACTTCCATTTCATATTTTACCCAGGTAAGAAGATAAAAGATCAAGTAAGGGTTCATTCAAATTATGTTTCGAAATGGAATCAAAGATTTATGCGAAATCCCCGGTATTTTCGATCGCTACAAGATCAACAATGCCATAATCTTGGGCTTCTGTTGCTGAAATAAAAACATCCCTTTCCACGTCTTCGGATACAACCCATAAAGGATTGCCCGTTCTTTGTACATAAACCCTTGTGAGGGTTTCGCGGAGTTTCAGTAGCTCTTCCGCTTCCAGGATAAATTCTCCTGTGGGTGCCTCATAAAAAGAACTAGCAGGTTGATGGATCATAACCCTGATGATATAACATAATGAACGATTCCTCTATCTCGCATGATTGGGCGAAGGGAAGGGATAAAGAATAACAAGCAGGGAGAAAAAGATAGAATTGAACAACCGTACAGGCATCTTTTGTGCATATGGCTCTGTAATGGAATTTTTTTTTCTTTTTTCATCGAAGAAAGAGACAAGTCGAATCTATCAGACCCAGATCGTTGAATGATCAATTTACCATCCTTCCTTTCAGTTATGTATATATATATATATATATATATATATGGGGCAGCTCTCATAAGCTCAAGCTTAGGATAAGGTAAGCTCAAGTGTGTGGTGGAGCCCACATGGGGATGGGGGTGGAGGGGATTCCAAGGACTCCCTTGGATTTTCCTCTCTCCAAAAAATCAGCCCTAACCGTGATTTTTATCATCTTCATATTGGCCCAAAAGTTTAATGGTCAATAGTCCATTCGAATCAATGCATAGTCGATCCAATGGTCCAGTAAATTCGGATTTGACTGAAAGTTGGTGGACATGTGCAATTTAGGGGAGTCATGTGTTTGGTCCACTTGGATTGTCCAAAGGTGAGCCCCACAAGCATTAGCTTACAAGATTTTCCCTACACTTGAGTTGAAGAGAGTCTTGCTCTATATATATATATATATATATATATATATATATATATATACACACGTATAAAACATAAAATTTATAATGTATATACACCACTACTATATAGTAGGTTTACAAGTTTTCAAAAACACATACCCTTTAAAAGACCAATCCATTGATAGAATAACAAATGAGGGATCAATCTCTAGCTGTAATGCTGATAATGATGATAGACATGAGACTTGGATTAGTGCCCGAGGATAAGTGGGTGTGTGATTTACCTTTCCAAAGAAGAAGAAGAAAACCTAAGCTTAAAGAAATTAGGGTTGGGGTGAGTCCACATCTGGGCCCAAATTTACTTTGGTAGAGAATTTAGGAATTGGGTTACATTCAGGTTGAATATGTGCTGATTCTGATTTGAATATACCTAATTAAGAGTTGGGTCAGACCATGGTCACCACAATACCTAACCCAATTTGCACTGTCCTTGTGCAACAAAGCATACATACATGATACATTGGGGGTAAAGAACATCCAACTAGGGCTACCTTGGTCCTTGAACCACCTCACTAACAAACTAATTCATGGGTCATTTGTCTATGGATCACTATATAACTGTTTTGGCGCGAATAAACAGCCCATCACGTGCCATCGTTTTCCCGCGACTTTTGCCTTTTGAGTGAGCAACGAGATTAACTGAAAAGGCTTCATGGAAAGAAACGGACCAAAATTCCTTTCTGCTTTTGTTAGTCCTGAAAGACGGCAACGTTGGAGAAGGAGAAAGATTGCGAAATGGGACTTAGAGAGAAGAGAAAAGAATCGCTTTCTTTGCCTCCATAAGCCATTCTTTCCACACCTTACCACCTGTTGTCCTCTTCCTTCATCACCTCTTTCACATATATACCTTTCTCTATGTGTATGCACTTGCACCCCCATTTGAAGTTTGAGCTTGCTCATGTCTCTAAACTCTACTCCTCCTACTCCTCCTCCTCCGCCTCCTCCTCCTCCACATCGTCGTCCCCTAAGACTCAGTCCCATCAGATCCTACCGTCAATACTGGTGCTACCAATGCCATCAAACTGTCAGGATCCTCTCCCTCCCCAACTCCGACATCTTCTGCCCCCGCTGCAACGGACAATTCCTCCAAGAGATCGAATTCACCCGCCCCCGCCTCGTCTTAGACCTCTCCGGCATCGACCGCTCCCCCACTTCCCGCCTCATTGAAGCCCTGTCCGCCGCCCTTGGCCCCCCAATCTGGCGCCAACCCACCGATTTGGATCACCGGAGAATACACCCACTATCAGAAGTTGACCCAGAAACCCTCCATGGCTTTCGTATCATCCTACGGACCAATGGCCCCACCATCACCCCTCTTGAGGAGAATCCAGTTCCTCCTCCCCGTGCCAACATCAACGACTACTTTACCGGACCAGGTCTCCATGAGCTGATCGATGAGCTGACCCAAAATGACCGCCCGGGGCCGCCTCCAGCGCCCCCTTCGGCGATTGAAGCGATCCCTAGGGTCAAGATCACGTCCACCCATATGATCAATGAGTCGGTTTGCCCTGTCTGTAAGGAGGAATTTGAGGTTGGTGTGGAGGTGAGGGAGCTGCCCTGCAACCATGTTTATCATTCGGATTGCATTGTGCCTTGGTTGCAGATTCACAATTCTTGCCCTGTTTGTCGCCATGAGCTGCCCGTTGCCTTCGCTATTGATCTTAGAACTGATGGTGAGGATCATCGCGGGGAGCACCGCCGGCGGAGGTGGAACCCCTTCTCCCTGTTATGGCCTTTTCGCTCCTCGTCAAGTGGGACTTATGACTACAGGAATCCTCCAGATGGTGGTGGCTCAAGAGCTCGGGGTAATAGTTGAATTTTTCAGTTCTTTTTCGTTTCTCATCCCTTTTGATGGTAATGTAATTTTAGTCTTGAGAATGTGGTCTTTGCTGCTGTTATTAGAGATTACACCCTCGTTCAATCATTTCGTTTTTATTGTTTTCTATTAGTTTTTGCTCCATATACTCTGTTTTGGCAGTTTGAATTTCATTTCCAGATATGGATTCAATCTTGTGAAAACAATGGGATCTTGCTAAATAGCCATTTTATAATGTCTCAAACCTTTAATGTATATGTGAGGAGCTAGTTGCTACTCTGCTGTGGATGGCTAGACCCTTTTCATGTTGATTTCAATAGATAATAGTTAGAGCATGCCTATTTCGAACTCAGATTCTGATGAATTCATAGTAAAGGGGTCCTAGCGAGGTAAGGAATGGAGTCTTAGGTGAAGATCTAGATGCTTTGCTATGATATAATCTATTCCTGATGGTGGGTGATTATTTCCTATCAAGAGTGGGATCATCCAATGGCCCCTTGTGGATCTTAACCTTTCCAAAAGTGAAGATTTGTTAGCTCATTTGACAGAAATACATCGCTTAAAAATCTAAGGAAACCAATACCAGTTAGGGACCTGTTTGTTTCACATAATTGAATTCCTAGGTATCGTAAGGCTCATGTTTCTAAAAGTAGATGAAATTGAAGCAGCAGGTGAATATCCATAAATGAACATCACATCCCCTTTATTGGAAATGAATCAAGGGGGGATTGAAACTGAATGCTCAGTCATAACCCTAGTAATTCAGATAGGAAAATCAAGTCCCATCTACATCTCCACCTTATATCCTTTATCCCTCACCTATTTATTAATCCTTTTTTTGGAGCCAACCATGAATTCCTATGTATTCAATTCCATGCAAACAAATGGGCCCTGAATATACAGCTCTGTAGTTTACACAGTAATAACTTTAACATAACTTGGATGACTTGGATATAGTTAACTCGGCTGTGGTATATCCTAATGATATATGTATCATATTATGTGACACAAATAGCCGAAGTAAACATATCAAGTACCATAATGAAAAAAATATCCCCCTCGATGTGCTCCTCTCATAGTTGAGTTCATCAATGGAGGTGGTTTGCTGGACCTGTCCTCTTCCTAATGTTCTATTGGTTTATTTCTTTCCCAACCAATATGGTTTTCTGAAGATTTTGATGAATGTTGAAGATCATTTTCACATGGATTAAATGCTATTCAAGTAATTATACATATGACCACTTATATGAACTTCTTTTTATTTTATTTCCAGCATTTAACTTCTGGTGGCGTTCTTGGTTTCTTCTCTAGTTCACAGATGTTGGATCCTTTGAAAGCAATTTATGTCAGCTCCATGTCTGCAATGTCTCGGGTGGGTAAGTTTTCAATCTGATTTTAACTGTTATGGAATGCCTGTCATGCTGCTGAACTCTTTTCTTCTTTTAAACCTTTTTTATTCGATTACATCTA
Organism: Camphora micrantha; assembly: GCA_003546025.1. Classification (NCBI taxonomy): domain Eukaryota; kingdom Viridiplantae; phylum Streptophyta; class Magnoliopsida; order Laurales; family Lauraceae; genus Camphora; species Camphora micrantha. Next base: position 36,929,173 of record QPKB01000009.1, read on the forward strand.
CTGACTAGTCCTCTTTTCATTTTCTATTTTTTTTCTTTCTTTTTTCAAATGTTCTATGTTTAATCATTTGCTTTGAACAGCTCTTTCTTATCTATAAGTTATATTGTAATACTTTCATCAAGTTCGCATATCTATCTGGTATAAAAGTTGTACTGCCTACTTTATCTTTTAGTTGCTCACTATGTCAGTGCTTCTTGGTTCATCTCTTTTCACCAAGTTTGTTAGTTTATGCTTTTGCTAATTTACACCAATCTATATTTCTTCTCAATGACGGTCTTATTCATTCTCCTCTTCTTCATGGGAGGCTACCTGTAACATTTATTACAACCATTGCTGCTCTGATTTTTATTTATAAATTTACAACAACAGTTTTTTTGGAGAGTTACATGTGATAAGCCCTTCAACCTGCTACCATTGTATTGGAATTCATGCAATTTGGTCTTCTCCTACAACAACTCTATTTCCAATGACTCAGCTTGTTGCATTAGTGTTACAATTAGTAGAATAACCCACATGGTGCTCTGACTCTTGGACTTGGGGGAATGGAAGGTCATTCGAAAACTATCCTATGCAAAATTGAATTTTGTAGCCTGTGGAAAGTATTATACAACCTGTTTTGTCGAAGAGATCTTTTTATCTTATCAATTCAATTTACTTGCCTCAAATTGATCATACTCCCCAGCCAGCACATATTAATGGACATATACAAGTATGCAAAGTAACAAAGAAAAACGAATACAAAAATTTTCATTTTAATGTCCTTAAATTAATGCAGGTAAAAGATTTCTCAAAAATAAAAAAGCATCTGGAGGTTTATGCCAAACGTTTTCTGACCATTAGCTGTTCTTTTGTTTTTGGGGACTAAGATATTTTCATTTGTTAATTTTATTCTCTCTTTGATAAGTTTAAAATATCTAGTTTTAAACATTGAGTATATCTCTATGAGCCACAAACTCATTCCTACACTGTTTACCATGCAAGTAGCGCGTTGGTTGAAGGATTGTCTCACAAGGTACAGATATAGAAATCGAGTTCACGAGGGGTGTGTACTACTGGATCAGTCTTGCCGTAAGTGATTGTTTAATAACCAAACAAATTGACACCCTGCTGTAAGCTATCAAAACAACCGCCAATGAACATGCTTACAAGCATCCTCAAGCTGGGGCTTCTGTTGAGAATAATTTGCAGACTTGACCCCAAAAAAAGTTATTGAATTTTGTTTGAGAAAATAGATTGTAAAAACTCTGCTTAGAAATCGGATACTCCATTTTATAGAGATGTTGTTTAGAAGTTAAGAAACAAGACGTTTGATAAATTAACAACTTCTTTTACATTATGGGAATTAACAGTATCCTCATGTATTACTCGTTCGATATTTCCTTTATTTTTTTTTCTTTTATTGGTAATGGATATTTCCTTCCATGTTCTGTAGGAAAAGCTTTGGTTTGATGCTCATGACTTCAACATTTCATCCCCACATCCTGCAGAAATGGCAGTGCAGATCTTACCTCAATTAGTTCCCTGGGAAGTAGGGACTGAAACAACTATGTGCTCGTTCTGCAACACTCATTGTTCATAAATTCTTCTGTATTCCAAAGTTCTACAAAAGCATAATTTCAGAATATAACATTCTACAACACTAATTGTTCACAAATTATTCCGTATTCCACAGTTCTATAAAAGCATCATTTCAGATATATAACATTCTTCCAATTCTCATATTTAATGAAGCTTAAGGTTCCTAATGACAATAAAATCATTTCATGATGTGAGATGCATATAATTATATGATTAGTTAAGTCCTTTGTTTTTGGTGCCTTGGTCCCTAATGGACCATGGTACACTAGGCTAGAACTGATGCACTCCTTCCCCTCAAGGGCATGTTGGGGTCTCAAAACCAGCTGAGCTACACTTTTACCTGCAAACATTATGATTTCACTGTGTACTCAATTTAAAACCTCAAACCAAATGATTGGAGATATGGCTAAAGATCATTGTGATTTTATTGTTCACCATTGGATGGAAACAACACAAATGATGATGTGATTTTCATGAATGACATTATCATTCCACATTCATCTTCACATGCTGAGCCAAGACACAAATGATGTGAACATAGTGAATGACCAACTCATTTCAGTGATATGTGATGATAGTGATGGTTCATTTATAATATTAAGATAATAAAACTAAATTATTAATGCTTTTTTTTTTCCAGCTGTTTACAAGGGACTCAAACTCACGCTCTCTCACTCTCTAGAGGGGGTGTTTGATGTCTCTTAACCAGCTGAGGCCACAGTGACTACTAATGTTGTTTTATCTTTTCTTTTTGCATCCCAACTTTTAGCTTATTTATAAAAGATTCATGTCTTTTCAATAATTATGATAGACCTCATAAATTGCTAGAAATTCTTAAAATCCCTCTAAACCTCAAATCAAACAAGTCAGATTTGGTTTTGACTAGAAACTTACACTTTCTTTTAGAGAAAAGATGTAGAACAATAACATTCTTTTTCTTTCCACTAATGAGAGAGCCTATAAAAGATACTATTTACAACCAAACACAGAACTCTAAACAAAAGTTTTAACCCAAAATTAATTTATTACATGCCGTTAAGCTCTCAAAAGGAAGAGTAGTAGGCTTAAAAGCAAACACATGGAAAGAGTCATGAGTTTGAATAGCTCATCTGCTACCCTGTTTCCTTCTCTTCTGTGAATTGAGACTTCCAATGAAATCCTAATGATAACAAATTTTGAATTGTTATGAGATTGGAAACAAGATTTAACGAAGAGATGATCGACTAATTGATCTTCTAAACGACAGCAAACACAATCCTTTTGAAAAGTTGGCCGGAGATGAGCAAGATGGCCACTATTTGATAATCATCCAAGAGAAAAAAAAAAGAGCCCTGCTGTCTGTCCCGGGTTCTGGACCGAACCCGGGACAAACAGCCCGCTCCTGGGATCCAACGCCCCTTAAGGGGCTGTTTGTCCCGGGTTCGGTCCAGAACCCGGGACAGGTAGCCTTTTTGAAAAAAAAATTTTGGTTTTTGAGGGAATTTGAAGTGTCCTGAGTTTGTTCTAGAGTAACGAAGGCCCCATTGGGCGATTGTCTTACTTACAAGTGACAATCTGTAAATGATTTTAAATGAGCATTGGCTGGTTACAGTAGTATTTTCCCAATATGGAATATCATTTCCTCCCAAAGGAAAACAAGCAATCAATTCGGGCACGTTTGTGTAGCCGATTTTTTGTGGAAAAAGTGAGGATTGGGGAAATGGTTTTCTGTGCTACAGTAAACTCCGTATTTGGTGCAACCATTAGAGAATGTCATCCGCAAAGTGTAGATTAGGAATTTGTTCGCCTTTTGGGGTTAATTTTGCAAAATATCTACAGCTTTACAGCCTATAATATATAAATACGGGGATAATGGATCTCCTCGACGAAGGCCCCTACCTGAAGTAATTTCTCCAGAAACAAACCCATTTATTGAGACTCAATATTTTGTTGTGGTAACACTTCATTATTTTATTTATGAAAAATGAGTTAAATCCTAAATTGTGTAAACAATCCCTCAAAAAATCTCCAGAAAATCGTGTCGTAAGCCTTTTCATTATCTAGTTTTATTTTCACTAAGGATTTTTTTTTTCTTATTCCTATTGTGCATATTGTAAATCACTTCTTTGGCTATTATTATATGATCATTTGTCCTCTGCCCTTGGATGAAAGCTCCCAAATATTCTGATATAATTTTTGGAAGGATATTCTGAAGTCTCAAAACAAAAAATATATATAATTTTGTGTATGACATTTACAGAAATTATTGGTTTAAAATCTTTATGAATTTCGCATTTTGTAAGTTACAAACTAAATCAGTGGATTCAAGTTCTCTTGCATTTCATTCTTAATGAAAACATCACGAATGAAGTTAATAATGGAGAATATTTTACTTGGAACCATGCACAGGAGAATTTGCATGTGGTGGGTCCCAACTGTTTGACAGCTTCTGTGCATGGTTCTCATGTAAATTGTGCGCAAAGAGTAAGTTTCGATTAATAAAGAACTATTCCTTATCCGAGTGGTAAAGAAAGTCAGTTCTTACATGTCTATCCGGGTTCGAACCCCAGGTTCGTCACATCTTCCTGCTTGTACGGGCCTCTTTGTTACTTGAGTGAGCTACCTTCCCGTGTGCATGCAAGCTCTCTATTAGGTCCAGCTCCCTTGATTAGGGTAAAAAATACAGAAGTTCCGGTTAATAATATCATTTTTGAAACACCAAAACTTTTGGAAGAGTAAAGAAGTATAACCGTCGGGCCCAAGGGCTTTATTAGGATTCATAGAAAAATGTTATAAATGAAATGAATTGGTCTGATTGTTTTAAAAATAGGGGCAGAAAAAAGCTGTATAATTACATATTACTTTTATATTTAAACATACGGTTCGGCCCAACAGTTAAAACGGGCTACTAACATCTCTATAGCTTTAAGGCTGGCTTATGCCAATATTTAGGGTGTGTAAGTGTGACAAGAGAGTTTCATGATCAAAAATGGAAATTGCTCTCATTTTCTGTGCAACCCACTTTCCTCACCGTAGAGGGAAAAAAATGAAATAACTTTCTTGGATAAAGAGAACTTCGAATACCTATAGGAGGGGTAGGTCCGGTAGGAATGCAGGATTCATCTCTTTCATAAAAACAGAAATCCAAATAGAGTAGAATCTTCTTATTGCACAAAGAAGTCATTGATGTCCACATGCACTTCGATATAAGAAAGCATCCATCTTTGAAGATAACCATAAGGCTCACCTGGTGATCAACCACACTCCCCCCCCCCGGGCCACACACACACACTCACTCTCAAATTCCATGGAGATTTCACCAATCTGGATAAACTAAATTGTTGGTTACACACTCTCAAATTTCCTGGAGTTTTCACCGATCCGAATGAACTAAATTGTTGGATTGACTTGCCAATTTTTTATTTTTATTTAAAACCATTAAAAACTATGGGCTACATATGAAGGGGTTAAAATCATCAAATTGACTTGAAATTTGATATTTGGAGTGGTCCCACCTAGGTTTCTCTATCCCCACCTTTGCCATAATTTCTGGGGGCCAACAACTGTCTCACACAATAAGGATGCACATTCATAGGGCTAAAAAAAATTGTAGATTGGATCTAGGGGTGTGACGGTTCGGTTAACCGGTCAATCTGGAAAACCGTTAACCGAACCGTAACCGCGGTTTTTTGTCTTTTAAAACCGTAACCGTAACCGTATCCACAAAAACCGTAGAAAACCGTAACTGCGGTTAACCGTATTAAACGGTTCGGTTACGATTAATAACCGTGGAATGCCTTCCTCACATATGGGAATAAATGTGAATGATTGAAGATAAAATGACACATAAGGAGCAATTGAATAAAGTAAGAAATATTTCATTCGGCCCCTTATTTTTTATTTTATTTGTAAAGGGTACGATTAACCGCATGTGGTCAACCGAACCGTATAATCGGTTAATAACCGTGAATTATTATAGAAAACCGTAACCAAACCGAACCGTACGATTTTTGGATTTCATTAACCGTAATCGAACCGTGAAATACGGTTATTAACCGTGGTTCGATTTTGTTAGGTTCGGTTAAACGGTTTTCTGATTTTTTTTTACACCCCTAATTGGATCTGTGGTTGATGAGAGGACTTCCAAATTGAGGACAATAATCAATCTCCTGTCGGTCCCGTGAGATGGAGGCACCTTGCCACTGAGCTATTAGTGGTTTCGCCCATCTTTATTTCTTTTTTTTCATTTACACTTTTCTTTACGCAGATAATAAAGTTACAATACACAAGGAGATGAAAATGCCAATTCAAGTAGCTTTTATCCAGTGTCGTTTCTTCCAACTACTTGAATTAAAATATATTTCATGGAACTTGCCATACAGCTTCTCTTCCCATCTACTTTTATGGTTAAATATCTGCTTGATACACATGCTTATATTCACTGGTGTTGGGCTAAAGGATACATAGGATTAAAGCACATTTCCACTCCATGGGTCTAAAAATGCAAGCCAAATTTAACCTTTAAGTCATGCTTAGGCTGGCCTTATCCTTGTGCACCCTTACCTATATGTCATTTAAAAGGGTTTTGATGTTGTGCACGTGTGTGCAAGAAGCAAAACCTACAAGCAACAACAAAATAAGTTGGGATATCAAAACCCGAGGTTTACTTCCCTCATCAGAGGGCCCCCTCTCCAGAGGGCTAGGGCCCAACCCCCATGAGCTGGGATACCAAAAAAAAAAAAAAAATCAAATAAGTAACACACAAGAGTAGAGACAGTCATACAGGAAATTTACATGGTTCGGCAAGAGTGTCTTTATCTATGTAAAAAATAATCTTTGATCTTTCTCTTATTTAGTCCCATGTAGTTCGGAAATTGCCGACATCCATAGGGGAGAGAGAGAGAGAGAGTAGGTTCTTACATCTTCTCCTCTCTCACAGAGTATATACATCACACTAGGGACGTAAATGGGTATCCGATTCTTCGATTATCCGGAGGTTCCAACCCGTTAAAAACCAGGTCTGGGTCCTTATTTAGGCCCCGATAAGTAAATGGGTCCGGGTCTGGTTCCACCTTGGTTTGGACCCGTGGAACCGAAACCCGACATGTTACCTCAATTTTTGAAAACCTATCCCAAAAATCATGTTCTTTTAATATGATTCTCTACCTAGACCTGGACCCGGATCTAGACCTGTCTCATATATGATTTTGGTTTCGATTCCGGAGCCAAGAAACAGATTCCAAAACAGTTCTAGGTCCAGATCCAATTCTACATTCTCCTTAACGATTCCAGTTTTGAGTCCACCATAGACTCGGACCGGAACTAACCCGTTTACAACCCCACATCACACACACACACACACACACACACAACACATATAATATACTCTTTCTTAGCTCCCAAGAAAGCCTCAATTTAATTATCAAAAAATAAACTTGACCCTGAACCTTGTCATTGGCCAACTCAATGGATAAATCCAATTTGTCAGGAATGCAAGACATAAACCCAACATTTGATTTGTTGTAAATTGGCCTCACCGTAGAGAATAAAATGGGGCTTGCTTTCCAAAATCAAAACCTTTTCTTTTCTTTTCTTTTCTCTTTCTTTTTTAAAGCTCTATCTTTTTTACATTATCGTTCTCTAAAGAAAAAAGTTTACTTGTTTTTAAACATTGCTATTTTATCAAAAGTTAAAAAATAAGGGGGTCACTAGAGTACAAAACATAGGAGGTTTATAATAAGATTTTTAAAGACAAGATAGCTAGTTGTATATGCAAATAATCCTTTCTATAAGTTTGCTTTGCATTGAATTCCTAGGTATATATTTACAAGAATTTGTGTTTCATAAAAGAAAACATGATGAACTAGATTGGGTGTGTAGGATGTTAGGTGGAGATGTGGAAGAAACCTTTTTTTCTTTTATGATTTGTTAAGGCGTTAGCAAGAGAAGACTATTTAATCCCCATCTGTAAATCTTCATCTTTATTTCTTCAAATTTAACCCTTGGATAAGAAGGGATTGCTTATAATTCCTACCATTTAAATAACAAGACACAAAAGGTCCCCTAGAGCCAGTAGACAATTTGAGTCCAGACTCACAAATTAAGATTACCATCTGTTTTTCATTCCTGCCCAGATCGAATCTCTTGAAAACAAACAGATCTGCCCAAAAAAGAGTGTCCATCTCATAGTTTATGCAGATTGATTAAACCCCTTCACAATCTAGCTAGAAAAGACGACTTCTGGTTTTCTAGTTCGAAGAAGACGGCTAAGAGGCCATTTGGATCTGATAACGGCATCGACCACTAATTTTTAAGACTATTAAAACAAGGGCTAGGATGATTTAAACAGGCTGAATTTTTATTTGACCCTTATCTATAAGAGACGTTTTCATATTTCAACCTCCACCGATAAGTAGGCATCTAAGTGGACCTCACAAGCTGCAAAGCATTTAAGCTAAACGCAGTCTATCATAGGAGAACATTCCCTGCTGTTTTGTAGTTCAGCTTTTGTCTGTATTGATTTCTTCTTTTTTTAAGTGTGGTCTATGGTCTTTTGGTTTGTCATAGTTGAAGGCTTGTTCCTGTTGTCGTTCGGCTTGTCATAGTTTTTTTTTTCTCTTTTGGTAAGAGCTTTGTCATGGTTATAGGCTTGTTTCCGTTGTCGTTTGGTTTGTCAGTCTTTGTTAGTTTTTTTTTTAAAATGGTAAGAGGATTGTCATAGTTGTAGGCTTGTTTCTATAGTAGTCTTCTGTTGTGTATAGTCTCTTCTTGTAAATAAAATTCTCCTTTGCTCCCATTCTTATAGAGGAAATTAAATCCTGATAGGATGATAGGATTCTTCAAAACCTCTGTAGTCATTTGCTGCAATCCTCTCCATGGCTTGGGCTGCAGAGGCTCTGTCCTCTAACCTGCACCACTGGTTAGTGGACCACCCCACAATCACCACCTTTGAATGGATCGAACACCGCACATTTGGCGCATCCCCTCGATTCCTCTTCACCTCTATCATCTCCTACCTATCTCTCATCTCCACCCTCCATCATCTCCTCAAATGGACCCCACGTCTCCCCTCCCCCACCACCTTCCGCTTCATCTCAGCCGTCCACAACATCATCATCATCACCCTATCTCTCATCATGGTCGTGGGATGCTTCCTCTCCTCCCTCTCCCAGATGCCCCACCCCACCTGGCTCTTCTGCTTCCCCTCCAACTCTACACCACCCAAAGGCCCTGTCTTCTTCTGGGCCTATGTTTTCTACCTCTCCAAATTCCTTGAGTTCTCAGACACTGTCCTCATTGTCATCAACCCCAGCAGGAAGAGCCTCTCCTTCCTCCATGTGTACCACCACTCCCTCGTCGTCGTCATGTCCTACCTCTGGCTCCACTCCTCCCAGTCCCTCCTCCCCCTCGCCCTCGTCACCAATGCCTCCATCCACATTCTTATGTACTCCTACTACCTCCTCTGCAGCCTCGGCATTAGACCCAGATGGAAGCAGGTGGTTACTGATTGCCAGATTGCGCAATTCGTCTTCAGCTTTGCGGCGTTGGCCATCTCTGTTTGGTATCATTTCCGAAGTGGCGTTGGAGGTACTAGATATTGTTTAGAATTGAATAAGTTTGAATTAGAACATAGTTACCTAGTTTGCAATTCGAGTAATTTGCTTTAAGTTTGCAATTCGTAATTGATCAAGACTTTGCTTGATAAGAAAATTTGATAGAATATGTTCATTTGTTTCATTTCTCAATTCATCTAATTCGGAGTTCGAGTTAGACAAGTTGGAGAACTAATTCAGTGTCCATGCTATAAGTCCATCAATAGGGGTTGATATCTAAAATCCAAACCATTCATAATGCTTGTTCTTTATATCTATAAGGCAAAATCTTTCTTCAATCAGGCCCACAATCAAATTGGCTGTGTAAAACACAAGGTTGAAATAGAAACAAAAGTAAAATTCCATGTTTTACAGGTGATTGATCTTAAGGTGGAGGCAACTCTAATTATAGTTACATGTAGTTGAGCCCTAATACATAGAGGGGCAATGCTTAGGAGTGGCTTGAACTTTTAGGTAGGCATCACTAATGGAAAATATAGGACTTGAGAACTACATGAGATTGATTCGCTAATAGTTCGTGAAACAAATTGCGAATTGTTCGCAATGAACTATTTGCAGTTTGAAGGCCTTCTGAGCAAACTAGGTAACTATGAATTAGAATTTGAATAGGTTTGGATTAGAATTCAGATTAGATTCAGTTTCCGACCTCATCTAATCGCTAATTATGTTTATTTCATTTTTGGTGGAAAGAATACATAGTGGATATACAAAATGAAATGTGTTCTCTTGAATGTTTCAACAGGAGGCTGCTCGGGATTGGGGGCATGGGTGTTCAATGCCTTTTTCAATGCGTCTCTTCTCGCGCTGTTTGTCAACTTCTATTTGAAGAATTATGGGCGTGGAGAGAGTGGTGTGGGAAAGAAGATAAGGAAGAAATGCGATGACTGAAGTAACAAACAGTCTGTAATGAGTAGAACTGGGGATTTATTGATGGTGGCACATTCTTTCTTTGAAGGTTCTCTGTAGCTGGGACTCCTTTGTAACTCAAAGAAGTTAAACTGGAGATTGTTTCTATTCCTATTGATACAGTTAATGGCTTTCTCTTCTTAAATGGATGGATTGTGTGTTCGTAGTTTGGTTTGGATAAAACTCTTACTTTTTCCCCCACCTACCAATTGAAGTGACTCTATACATGCATGAGTCCCTTTTTTCTTTCTTTCTTTCTTTTTTAGGAGTTGCGGGACCTATGAGAAGCCCACTCACGTAGAAAGAGAGCAACAAACGTAGATAAACCTTAGGCAGCTGGGTGAGAGATGGAGTTGTTAACGAAGCAACCCCTGATTCTCCCTCATTTTTATTGAGTTAAAAGCTGGAATAGTTATATAAAAGGCTATTGTGTTAAAACAGCTATCACACTCATCCTTAAACACATGTGCAAGTTAGACCCATTTTAAAAGCCAAATCCAGAAATGGGTTAACTGGACTTGTATCCTGCCTGATTTTTGCTTGGAGAAGTTAAAAATCCCAGCTCGGTAGGGGGCTCTGCGCCCCCCGTTATATTGACCTACTAGGTCTGCTAAAAGTTTACTTCAGTTCAAATTTTGTGATGTAAATTCAGAAAGGTCTCTCCAGAGTCCAGACCTCGTTGGCAGCAGACCCATCCTTGAATTGAATGCCATCTATAACTAGGATTGTTCTCTAAACAGATAATAAAGTTACAGTGTACAAGGAAATGAAAAAGTTAATTCAAGTTGTTTTCATGTAGTGTCATTTCATCTTAACTACCTAAATTAAAATATTGTCCATGGAAGTTAACTTACTGGCTTTTATTCCCATCTTCTCTCCAGGCGAAATGTATGTTAGATACACATGCTTGTATGCACTGATGTTGGTTTAGGGTGTTTTATAAAAAGATGCACAGGAGTGCACTCGCCATTTTAACTACTTGGTCAGAATCATGCCCAATTCCACTCCACAGGTCTACAAATGGCAGCCCAAATTTAACCTAGTGTGGGTTAAGCTTGAGTCATGTTTACGCTAGCCTAGCCTATGAGTACCCCTCTATATATCCCATTAAATAGGATTTTAACGGGTTGTAAATTGGCCTCATTTTAGATTAAAAAGGGGCTTGAGGTCATTTGCCTTCCTAGACAAAATGAAAAAAGAGAGTTGTCACCTGCACACTACTATTCACTTTCCACACGTCACATTTAAAAGATCCCTCTCTCCCTCTCCCTGCTCCGCCAGACACCGCACGTGACCTCTCCCTATCCATGCTCACCGCCCACCTTTGCCCAACCCTGCCAGCGACCAACCCCTCTCCCTATCCCTACTCGCCGCTCACCTCTACCCACGCCACCCTCTCCCTCCCTCCCCCTCTCCCTCTCCCTCTCCCTGCTCGCCTATGCAGCGCCTCCCACTCCCCATCTCCCTCTTTGTTTCTTCCCCTCCCTCTCCTTCTCCCTATCTCTCTCCCTCTCCCTGCTTGCAGCTCACCTCCGCCTGCTCCACCCTCTCCCTCTCTCTCTCTTCCTCTCCCTCTCATTCTCCCTATCTCTCTCCCTCTCCCTACTTGCAGCTCACCTCCGCCTGCTCCACCCTCTCCCTCTCTCTCCCTCTCCCTCTCCCTCTCATTCTCCCTATCTCTCTCCCTACTTGCTCACCGCCCACCCTCCCTGACGAAGGTGGGCGGCGAGCAGGGATGGGAGAGGGAAAGGGAGAGAGACAAGGAGAAGGAGAGGGAGGCGAGAGAGGAGGTGGGCGGCGAGCAGGGAGAGGGAGGCGTGGGCAGAGGTGGGCGGCGAGCATGGAGAGGGAGAGAGACAAGAATAACGAGAGAATGAGAGGGAGAGAGAAAGAGAGAGAGGGTGGCACAGGCGGAGGTGAACGACAAGTAGGGAGAGGGAGAGAGATAGGGAGAGGGGTCGGTCGTGGGCAAGATCTGGCGGAGGAGGGAGAGAGAAGGAATCAGAGGGAGAGGCGTAGTTTGAGGATTTGATTTTCCTTTTTTAATGTGGTGCGTGGAAAGTGAAAATTAGTGTACACGCAGCAGCCCTAGGAGAAAAATAAGTTTTAGTAATATAAATGCTACGATTTATAAATGTCACATGTAAAACACACTACCGTCTAAGTCAAAATCACCATTTTCACAAGTACATCGAGCGGTTTAGTTGTGTTAATATTTTTTACGTTTTTCATAAATTCTTTAAAATCTGAAAAAAATTAAGATATGAAACTAAAGGTGATCTCGAATTCATGTGTAAATATTGAACTGCTTGAATCATAAATTAGGGACCACAAAAGTGAAGAAAATCATATCCCTAGGTTAGAATTTTTCAACCTCTCTCATGATTTACTTGAAATGTACGAAGAAGATTTCATGTAACCAGTTAACAGTGAAAAAAGGGTCAACGGTAAGCCGTTACATGGGAGAAAGGAAAATGCAAGTTGGTGAAAAATACAAACACATTTACTCATCTGAATCTCCAGAGTCCATACAACTCCAGACCCCAAATCACATTCTTTATTATAGAGTATAAAAGGCTAGATAGCATGATTCTCCAACCTCTCTGTAATCATTTCCTCTGGCTCCAGCCCTGTCTCCATGGCTGTTGTTGCAGAGGCTTTCTCCTCTAACCTGCACTACTGGTTAGTAGACCACCCCACAATCACCAACTTTGAATGGGTCCAACACCAAACCTTTGGAGCATCCCCTCAATTCCTCCTCACCTCCATCATCTCCTACCTCTCCCTCATCTCCACCCTCCATCTCATCCTCCTCAAATGGGCTCCACAGCTCCCCTCCCCCACCACCTTCCGCTTCATCTCAGCCCTCCACAACATCACCATCCTCACCCTCTCCCTCACCATGGCCGTTGGATGCTCCCTCTCCTCCCTCTCCCAGATGCCCCACCCCTCCTGGCTCTTCTGCTTCCCCTCCAACTCCACACCCCCAAAAGGCCCTGTCTTCTTCTGGGCCTACGTATTCTACCTCTCCAAAATCATTGAGTTCTCAGACACCCTCCTCATCCTCATCAACCCCAGCAGGAAGTCCCTCTCCTTCCTCCACGTGTACCACCACGCCGTCGTCGTCGTCATGTCCTACCTCTGGCTCCACTCCTCCCAGTCCCTCCTCCCCATTGCGCTAGTCACCAATGCCTCTGTTCACACCCTCATGTACTCCTACTACCTCCTCTGCAGCATTGGTGTTAGACCCAGATGGAAGCGGGCGGTCACCGATTGCCAGATTACTCAATTCGTCTTCAGCTTCGCGGCGTCCACCGTGTTCCTTTGGTACCATTTCAATGGAGGTATTGGATAATGTCAAGATTTGAATAAGTTTGTATTAGAATTTGAATTGGCTTGAATTAGAGTTTCGGTTTGATTTATAGTCTCCTGCTTTCATCCCATTGCTAATTAGGAAAAATGTAATATGTTAAATTTGTACAGAAGGCTGCTCGGGATTCAGGGCATGGGTGTTCAATGCTCTTTTCAATGTGTCCCTGCTCGCGCTGTTTGTCAACTTTTATTTGAAGAATTACAGGCGTGGAGAGGGTGGTGTGGGGAAGAAGATGAGGAAGAAACGTGATGACTGAAGTAACAGTCTGTGGTGAGTAGAATTGGGGCTTTATTGACGGTAGCACATTCTTATCTTTGAATGTTTGCTGTAGCTGGGATTGCTTTGTAACTGAAATAAGAGCAAGTGTCATTAGTTAAATTGGGGACTGTTTCAATTGAGATGGTTAATGGTTTCTCTTCTTAAATGAATTGCTTTGTAACTGAAAGGGTGTCATTAGTTAAACTGGAGATTGTTTCTATTTCAGGTGACCTGGCTAATGGCTTTCTCTTCATAAATGAATGGAATGTGTGTTTGTTGTTTGGTCTATGATTTAGAACAAGGATAAAACTTTTTCAAACTCTTTTCCCCGCCTATTCAAGTGACTTTACATGAGTCCCTCATTGTAATTGGGTTGAAGCAGGAATAGTTATATAATGGCTATTGTGTTAAAACAGCGATCATATTCATCTTATACAAATGCAAGTTAGGCCCTAGTTTGAAAGCCAAATCCAGAAATGGGTTGACCTGACATGCGTTAAAAACAGGCATCCTGCCTGGTTTTTGCTCAAAGGAGGTTGAAAGTCCCAGCTCGATGGGGTTCTACTGCCCCTTATATTTACTTGGTTTGCTAATAGTTACTTTAGTTCAAATTTTGTGCTGGAAATTCAGAAAGGTCTCTCCAGACCTCATTGGCTGCAGACCCATCCTTGAATTGAATGCCATCTACAGCTAGGATTGTTTTGTGACTGAAAATAGGAGCGACAAGAGTTCATCTACTTTCATATTACGATAGATTAAAGAAAGTCATGTATCAGTAGAATACATAACAACCCACTATTAGCTAAAATACAAGAACCTGAAAATACTCTTAATAGCATTGTTTGTCCATTCTTTCAATTTTTCTGTAAGATTTAACACCACCTCTCTGTTTATTGATAAAAGAAAAGCTTCTGTGGCATAGATAATTTTGTATCGACTGTATATACATCAGAATTTAGTTCCTATTACCTTGCCTCAGACAACTGTATAGCCTCTCTGTTGCTTATTGAATCTTTGTCCCAAGCAAATTGGTGCAGCAGACTTGAGTACTCTTGTACGCGGATCACTTCAAGTTGCTCCCACTCGGCCCACCGCTCAGCCAGCCCCACACCTTGCAGCATACTCACCACTTCCCTCATCGTTGGCCGGTCTTCAGGGGAATTCTGTGTGCATAACAAGGCCACTTGAACAATGATCTCAACTTCTTTAGGGTCGTAGTTTTGTTTCAAGTTGCTATCCACAATATCATGAAGCCTTTTATCCCTCAGTAACTTCTTGATCTGTGGGCACACGATATTATTCAGAATCATCAAGTAAGCATAAATGAAAAGGCCATTTTCATATGAAATTAATAGTTTTAAAACCCATGTAGTCATAGCAGAAATATTTAAGCGTTATTGCTGATATCTTAAGGAGTCATAGAAGTTTCTAAGCGTTTGGAGAAGCAGGGTTGTACCTTTTATATGGTTTGTAATGGGGAGAGTGCCCTTTGTCTGTAAGGTGTCTGTTCCCTTGTTTGTTGGTCAATCAAATAAGATTCATTTACGATTTCTGGAAAGAAGAAGGAAGTAACTTGAAAAATTGAAACTCTACCGAGTTCACCCAATCAGATTCCAATTCAACTTAATGTGAAATGTTACAAAATAAGATTTCATTTACCATTTCAAAATAAATAAATAAATAAATAATTCATGGACTTGACTTGAAACTCAACCAAGTTTACTCAAGCAGATTCCAGTTCAACTCAGTGTGGAACTTTATTTCAACAGGCTTTTGGTTGCTAAGATGCTTGTCAATTGAAAGTAGACCGAGTTGAGTTGAACTGCAAGAGTTGATTAAATTCCTTTTCTGTTTGAAAACAAGGATAACACAACAATATATAATGTTCTTTTACTGAAACTTTAAGGATGTTCCTTAAAATCTATTAAGGTGGGTTTGAAATTACTAATCTGTCAGGAATCCCACATTTGTTATTATTATTGGATACTTATTTTGTTTGACGAGAGTGTGAACAAGTCTTCAAGTTGATGGATCTGCTAGATTTTGTTTTTTTAACAGGTTCCTTTGAAAGGAAAATCCAAAACAGCAAAGAAATATGACAAAGATCAAAAATCAAAAATCAAATTAACAATTTCAGTGAGTCTCACACCATTCCACCTACACCTCAACAAATCAGATGTAGAAATTCTAGCCGTGTTTTGTGACTTCAACCCAAGAAATTACCCTTATCTGAACCTTAACAAGATTTCTTTCCCCTGCATGTAGTTTGATTCTGAAAAGTCTTGCTATTCTTTTCAAGCCATAGTGTCCACAAAACAGCCACGATGGGTAGTTGTATCATCTTAATCCAGATTAACAACTATCAGATTGGAATATAAACTACTCTATTGGGAAGAATTTGAACTCACGCACACTTGCTCCCCCCCTAATGGTTGGGTTTGGTGTCCCTAACCAATTGAGCCACAGCCTGGGACAAGTAGAAACCATTTAGACGCAATCTGCAACATGGGATATGTATGTATGTCAAGCTTGTCATAGGTGTTCCATGGTGCTAAAGCAACAAGCACCAGATAGCAATATTTTCTTTTTATTCAACCCGTTTTCTGATGACCTACTCACGTAAAATAGTAAAGTACTTACATTTTTCATGCTCTTTTGTGATCATTGCTTTGACAGCAGTTGTATGATTTGTGAATTCTGATTCTCAACAGAACGCAGTTGTATGATTTCTGCATTCTGATTCTCAACAGAAAATGATGCAAAGAAATGAGCTCAAGTATTGCTTGCTAGGGTGTATGTAAGGTGGATACAACACATGACCCACAAGTATACAACAGAAATCCTATATGGGCAGAAGAACATCAGAAGGCCAATCATGAGTCAGATACTGCATTGATCCTTGATAACTGGGCAGCAGCATTAAGAGATCATGTATACATAATACACTGGACAGCATTTCTCCTGACAATGCATTAGTTATATTTAGGCAGGAACCATTGTTGGGAGCAAGAAAATTTAACAAGAAGAAACTTAAAACCATGCTTCTTGTATAAGGTCAGGGCTTGATCTCAAGCTATAATGGTATAATTAGATGCTCAGGTAAGACATGAAGCACACAAGACTTGTTAGCCAGCCCTTCTCTTCAAAAGTTCAGTTTTCTTTCTTTTTGGGTTTTGATTCTTTTAAATGTTTATATTCTAGAACTGTTTTTAATACATTTTTTGTTCGTAATATGTGAGGATCATCATCATCAAAGACTTATCCCATCTATCACAGTCAACTTTGTGAGTTCTACTCATCCACTCAACCCTGCTTAAATGTAAGAATGATGCATACTGAGGTTTCATTTCATCGCTGGGATAGAACTTAACACTTCATGGAACAAAGGACTAGTGTTAAATTCCTATGTCGTGCACATTGGATAAATTCCCTTTCACCCTACCCATCAGATAATTCCTTAGTTGATTCGCTAGAAAATGAACACAGGAAAACAAGCAATTTTCATGTTAGGATTTACAACTACGTAATCAGGTTCCAGTAATGTTAAGAGATGAATAATTCTGAAAGCAGTTGAAGTAACTAAATTACATGGTCAGGCAATTACACTATTATTGAGGTAACTAATATATCCAATTTAGATTTCTCATGAATCAAGAAGGTATGAAGATATTTTTAAAAATATAATCAACAGATTGACGTTCAGAAAAGACAATCATCATGCAAGCAAAAAAAAGCACATATTGCATAAAAACTTGGATAAATTTTTACATTAAAGAAAAATCATTAGCCTTACATGATCCAGCAGCAGAACATCCTCCTCCTCTTCAAGACGTGAAAAATCTATTGCTCGCTGGCCTGTTACAAGTTCCAGAAGGGTAATGCCATATCCAAAAACATCTGTCTTCTCTGATGATTTTCCAGTGGATAGATACTCAGGTGCAATATGCCCCATAGTTCCGCGCACCTGCGTTGTGATATGGGTCAGTTTTGTGTCAACCAGCTTTGCTAGTCCAAAATCCCCCAGGACTGGTTCAAAATCTTCATCAAGCAGGATGTTTGCTGCCTTCAAATCACGGTGTATAATTTTAGGAGTGCACTGCTCATGCAGATAGTCCAAGCCATGCGCTGCACCAAAAGCCACACGTTTTCTAGTGGGCCAGTCAAGACCTTTCTCACCAGGTTTTAGATCTGCAGCAATGTATGAAAGGAAACCTAGGCTTATAATGAAGTATGGAGAAGCACTCACAACCTGAGATGAGTGTTAATTTCCCTAGAAATAAAGATAACTCTCAAGCCATTCATGCCAGTTTGGGCTACTCGATTTAGCAGACTCATATAATCACGGAGCTGAAAGCAACAGAGTACTTGTTGACAACAGAGTGCTAATTAAGAATGTTCATGATGGTTTAGGCTTATCAGTTGTTTTTCTTATTTTCTTGCAACTACCAAGAACATTCATGCTGGTTGTGAGTAGAAAATACTTTTGGGGACTTCCATCTTCCAACAAATATTATATCACATAGCCAGAGTAAAGAAATCAAAGCCATTCATCAGTTCAACAGAATAAGAGTTTCAAAGCATGGATTCCAGTGCATAAAGGATGTACCTCGTAACCGGTATGCAACACTCAGGTTTTGCATGAATGGATAAACAAGAATCCTCTCAGAAGGGGTGGTACAGACCCCCAACAGTCTAAGAAGATTTTTGTGGACTGCCACACTTATCAGCTCGACTTCTCTCAGGAATGCAGCCTCTCCACCAGGATTATGATAATCAGTTAAACGTTTTACAGCAAGCTTCGTATTGTCTGAAAGAACACCCCTGTAAACTTTTCCAAATCCCCCTTGACCAATTATATTATTCTCATTAAAATTGTCAGTTGCAACTTGCAGCTCGCGCCATGAAAATCTTCGTAGTTGTCCAAAAGATATTTTGCATTCATCTTCACCTAAAAATGGCATATATGGAAGTTAGATGTACCAAAGAGGAAATCTAGATTGGGTGACCTCATAAACAATCAGCGTGATCTGATGTAAGATATCAGTTTTTCAATCTTCATCTATACCACATAAAATTATGATTAAAAAATAGAAACTCAAACAGATATCACCAAATAATGAAACTGAAAGAAAAAATAAAAGTAACATTGTAAAAAAATATTGGTAAATGGACTCTCGCACATGCATGTAAGTTCCTACATAAGACTACAATGAGAGACTTTATTGTTCAGTTCAAAGTATGACAAGGCTGAGTTCAACTAATGAAAAACAGGTCTTATGTGGGGACAAAGTACGCCACTATGTGATATCGAATGAAGTTCCTAAATAGTTTCACTCACAGTCCAGTAAGTAGTATCATGAATATTGGTATCACTCGTGAGAAGAGAATGGAAGAATCACATAAGAATGGGCATGATGAAGGGAACTGAAAAGAGGAGAATTTACATAGAAAGAAAAACCCCTTCAATGAGAACAACTGAACAAGTACTTAATAACAAAAATAGCTGGATAAAGGAACCCTTAGATTCTTCCTAGATGGATGATTCCTCTTATCGACAGGAAAGAGTCAAGCCCAACATATTCATGCAAGAAATTGTATGGTCAATCTCAACATAAAAGTTGAGGAAAGGAGCACCGTGAAGATGTAAATAAGAAATGGAAGTAAGATCAAAGTGAACTTATGAGGTCAAAGAAGAAGCATGTTGCCAGTTCTGTAGGAATCTTTTTGAGCTGCTTCAAGTAGGGCCTGATGGAAAGAAGTTAAGGGATTAGTGTGATAAAAAGTTCCTCTTGGGTTGCTTGATTTTTTTCCTCTTAAAATGCAGAGAAAAAACTGGAAAATGAGAACAAAATAGGAGGCAAGAACACATGAGCTAAAAGGATGCAGACAAGAAAAATAGACATGGGAGAGAATATTGTGAACAGGAAGAAAGAAGACGAGCAGAAGAAAAGCTGGATGATGAGATGAGACAATTTGGAGATGAGAACAAGTGAAAGGCTCTAGGGAAAATTCTGAGTTTTCATGATCGAATCAGAGACAGACCATTGGGCTTTAACAATGAAAATATCAAATTGTCATAAACGTCAAAGTGCAGAAGAGGCTGTGAACATGTTGTTACAAGTCATGACTACTTGTCACTCTAGATGTTAAAGTCAAGAGAATGCGATCTATCCCATCTCAACAGTTTTGGTTAGCATGTAAAACTTATAATATAGGCAAATTATCTAGAGAGATCATGACTCATTTTAGCAAAATGAGTCCTCGCTTTCAGGCCTGCTCGGGATCAATCCAACCTTCACACATGTCTACCTCCTCATGATATGGTATATATCCAAATTTGACCCAAATCTAACTGATATCCATCATTAGATGGAATAACAAAATCTTTTCACTTTGAGACTGTTAAAAACTCTGGTATCCCACTGGTATGATTTGAGGTCCACTCCTAGTCTAAATAGTATGGAAATTGCTATATTTGGTGATTTCACGGTGCATATGAGAGGAAAGGGACTGGAGGATCTTTGAAGGAAAATCTCACTATATAAGAACGTTGCTGGAGGATAAAGTTCTATAATTTCTCAGTGGATCTGAATGATAGGGTAATTTAGGAGAATCTCTTCATGGTGCATATGAAGAGAAAGAAAGAAAGAGGATCATTGAAGGAAAACGTTGCTCTAAAAGAACGTTGGTGGATAGGACAAAGTTATATAGTGGTGTCTAAATATAAGATATTAAGGGGAATCTCTTTGTTGGACTAAAAAGGAGAATGAAATGTGGAGATTAAAGGGCCAAAGAATGTGAGAATTCAAACTAAACCAGATCAATGGAGTTCAATGTGGATGAAAATGCACTTGGTAAACCTGGACCTTTGAGAGAGGGTGGAGCGACAAAAGATGGTAGAGGTGTGCTCCTACTTGAGATAGGATGGAGCGACAAAAGATGGTAAAGGTGTGCTCCTACTTGCATTCTTCGTCCCAGCTAATGTTGGGGGCTCAGATATATCAAAAATCTTGTCAATTGTAGATGGTGTTAGATTATTATCGCACTCTTGTCCGATGTTATTATTAACTGAAGCTTACTCTATAAACACTATAAGGTGGGCTCAGGGATCAGATCCAAAACCTTGGAGATTGGGCGATATTGTGAATGAAACATGGATTTAATATGCACTATTGATGATGTTTTTATTTGCCAATATCCAGAAAAGAGGAATGTAGAAGCAGATACATTTGCAAAAGCAGGAATCTTCGTATCTAAGTTTGTTTCGAGAAGCTCATTAGCTTTGTTATTTTGGTTTTTGTTATGCTATTCAGTTGTCCATTGCCTTATTGGACAGCTATTTACCTATACAACCTTAGCTTATTTATATACCTATTTTGTTGCTTCTAGAAAGATTTATTTTGGTTTTATTGGTTTTTTCATATTATTTTATTTAAAAACAGACTAGTTTTTTTCATTAGATGGGTGAGTGATACCAATACTGTGAGACAACCTACCTGCCCATGGATCTATCCCTGGGCAGCTGTGTGAGATGAGGGTGTCGTGATTTTCTCAAATTTATTTGAATATTATACTGAATCCTAAGTTTTGGTACTTGTCAAATCAGACTCATCTTACTGGTAATGGATTCCACCACATGTAACCCTGCCCATGCAACTTAGTTAATAGCAAAGGATCCAGATTTTTTTTTTTTTTCTTTTGGAAATCTATAAAATAAGAAAGGGGGAGGTGTACCAGCAACATCAACGAAGACATCATTGTGTTTGGCTCCATGGTCTCGGCAATTCCGATATACAAACATGGCCCCAATGGACAAGGCTAGCAATGCCCCACCAACAGCACCCCCAACCACAACCCCAAATTTGGACTTTCTAACCACGCCTGCCAAAAACAAAAAACCGATATCACTTAAAACCTTAGTTACCAGAAACTATTTCACCTCAGGTGCATGCGTATTTCAGTTCTCATTTCTCAATCTGTGTAATGTACTTTTCACATTTATTTTATTCTGGAAGTTATGGTTTGAACATATTGATTAGAACGAGAATAAGGAAATAAAAAGACCATTCAAAGCATGCACCTGGTGTTGAGTCCCTTGAGACACAAGATGGCTGCAAGCTAGAGCCACATTCAAGATGAGTTCCTGTAAAGCTGACAATAGAACACTGGAATTAATGAATATCAGATAACACTTGTGATGCAAATGAAACAATCAGGGTTCCTGAAGGAGGAACTGAACTGAAGGAGGTTTTATGTTGGGAAATATCAATCAGCCAAGATAATGATACAAAAGGCCCGCGAAGAATTACAAAGCAGAACTTGGAAATAATAAGGTGATTACCATACCACATGGCAACAAAGGTAAAAAGAAGGGGTAAAACTTGTTATCTACAGACAATGTGATAGTACCAGTAAATTATTCTATGACATCTGCAGAGTTCAGACTTTTCTTTTAATTTACACTTATAATGGCGGAATAGTTGCTTTTGAACACTAAGAACTTCTGATAACAGTGAAGTAAATGTAAATTACACCCAGATACTTTGTAGTCTGTTTTTAATTCTTACCAGGTGAGGAACTACATTTCAAGCTCACAGCCAATAATTGGCAAGCTTTATGGAACAAAAAAAAGGACATTATCTGCATTGCACATAGGCTCTGAGGAGGCACAACAAGTTAAAATGTTGCCAATGTGTTTGTTCAGCGGCTTTGCGTCTCTTGTTGCTTATCAACATATATTTTGCTTATGATGACATGTTGTGGCCAACATTTTGGCACATTTACCACTAAAATTGTGCAGGTCATTTTCCACTTCGAAAAACAAGAGGAGAGAGTCAAAGTTTGTGTTTATTATAAGGAACATGCAATCAAAGCACAATATCACTAACAAAACAACTTTATTGTTGATACAATTATAAGTTCCAATAGCCTAAACGGCTAAACAGATCCGAATTCAATGAAACAAACAACTAAAGAAGGTACAAACTAATGCTGCTATCATCAAAGACTATTCCTATCTATAAAGGTCGGCAAAAAGTTTTGTATACAATACAATTTTTATCTTATTTATCTGAAAGGGTCAAAGTACGGGGGGTTGTTTTTGGAAAAAAAAAAGGGTCGAAGGGGAGAAATATTCATCATATCTATATCATATTTGTTGGCAGAAAACATAAAGGGAAAAGGAATTAAGTGATAGTATTACTTGTATAATGGAATTGAAAATAGTTCTGTGGGAATTCTCCCAGTAAACTCATTGCAAGAAAGATCCCTGCAATAACAAAATTTTAAGCATTAAAATGTATAGATAAAAGATAAACAGTAGTTTATTGAAAAACTGACAAAGACATGATGCCATCAACCAATGTCAAAAGAATTGCTTACAGTTTCTTTAACCCTGTGATGTTTGTAATTGAAGCAGGAATGGTACCACTTAGGTTGTTCTTGCTCATTACCCTGTGTTGCAAGTAACAATTTACTTCTGAGAAAAGGAGAATGGGAGGGTTGAAAACCATAGAATGAGCACTAAAAAATTCAACTCAACTCAAAGTCCCCTGCTTTTGTCAACTCAAAAGTGATCCAACTAGGAGGACTGGATAGTAATTAAATAAAAAGGAACTTGATCATATTTAAGGGAAAAAAAACTATTATGAACTAGAGAAATTTTATAAAATATGTCTAGAACACCAGGTAAAGATTGCATTCCCATGCCTCACCGACGAACGCGTATGTGAAGCCTGAAAATGCAGATCTCAGTTCTCAATACTACAGACCTAATGAACCCAATAGGGAACACCACATAGGGAAGATCAATAAAAAGGTAGACAAATTTTTCTTTTGTATTCTCAACTACTTAACTCATTGATTGGTTTTTCTTGTAGCTTCTCAACTACTTGACTCATTTTCTGAATTTCAGCCAGTAACTCAAAAGATTAAATTTAATTTCAGACTGAACCTGAAACTATATTTGAGTTGAGTTGACTAGGATGAATTTTATTGACTGGAGTTATTGATTTTCTACCTATGATTCAAATTGAAATTATCTACTGAACCTTTTCCAGTAGTAACTTTCACACATACAAGTTGACTTTGTATCAAATGAGTGCCATGTACTCTTGTTTAACATTATTGAGATGTATAGGAAGTACTTTCTTACAAATGCTTAAGGTTAGAAAGTTGACCCCACGTAGTAGGTATTGACCCACTGAAATTATTGTTAGCCAGATTCAGGTACTGTAGTCGTGCCATACCGCCAAGGTAATCAGGTAATGTACCAGACAGATGATTATTCTGCAATTCCCTGCATAAAATTTATGCAAAATACTGTCCATCACCACAGAAATCAGCTCCATTTATCAATAAAATGAACTACAAAGATAGGATATCAGCAACAATCCCCTGATTTCTCTGAAGCAGCGAAAGAACTTCTGATCTGTCTCAAAAAGTAAAAAATTTATGGATCTTATAGAAAGGTTGGAGCAAATATAAGAAAATAAACCAAACAATGTATGATACAAGAAGCAAACATATAGTAATTGTTTTGCTCCTTGTTTTTCTGTCCCACTTCAGTTAATTGGAGTTTTTCAGCCCATTTCAGTCAGACATGGATGAAATCATTTCAATTGGAAAGCTTCAGTGGTGAGCGGGTGCTAACCGAAAAATGTACTTGCCGACAAAAAACTTAGCCAAACATCATTTTTTAAATCCCATTTCAATGAAAGAAGACTTGTCAATTTCCAGTGATAAAAAAAAGGGACTCGTTGAATGTATTTGGGTAGCGTGAGTGTATGCGCATGTGAGTATTTACCAGAGGAAAAATAAGAAATGTATTTTCATACAGCCAAACAGCTCATAGAAAACACTTGTAAAAACAAATGTGTTGCATCATAGAGAAAGGGCATGGAAATTGGAGGAATATATTGACCTTGATTTTAAACCAGTGTTGCACTAGATGGATAGAGTAATCAACAAGGCAGTTTGACAAAGAACTGAGTATTACTGGCTTATCTAGTGATAATTCAGAAATTACAGTCTTGTAGGTGTAAATGGAATGAATGTACTAAAGATGCCATTATAAAATCACAAATGTGCTTCGACTCATGATACTTGATCTATTCCATGTCATGAAAGTCAACCAGTTTCTAGTCTATTTGGATTTTTAGTTTTGATATATTTTAGTTTCTACCTAATATTTTTCATATATTCTAGCTTTTTTCAACCTTCTGTTTAAATGAAAAGATAAAAGAGGAATTATTTCAACTGCCAAGTCTCATTGAAACATGTTGGATATTGAGATTTGAGTCAGTTCCATGTCACTCCAATCAATGTTGTAGTTTCTTATGTGCTAACTCTAAATGTTTTCCATAGGGGGTTCATCTCGACAGAAAACTCTTCTTGATTCCAATTTGTACGACTATGAAACTTGGATATCCCAGTGCCAGTACCTTTTATCAAGAAAAATAAATTAACACCAATTTATAACTTAAAAAAGAAAGCACCATGAATGTGTATTCTTATTATATAAAAATAAATTGACTCAATTAGAAAGCACCTTATTAGTGCATGTTAGTGTTGCATTAATAATATCATGCCATATAGGAAGTGCTGTAGTATCAAGATATTTACTTACAAGCTAATGAGAAACCTTAATTTTGTAATTGAAGGTGAGATCGTTCCATTAAAGCCATTTGAAGCCAGACTCCTGCAAATGGACATTTACAAATAAAATTACTGCAAAAGAAGCACAAATGGAACCAGAAAGGCAACATTAATGAAGCAAAGGAACACTGCAATATGAAGATCCTTATAGAAAATCATAATAAATATGAGTGAAATGTTGAACATTTCATAGTGGACATGGGACTAAGAGGTACTTACAGCGATATAACATGTCCATCCCCACAAGTAACATGAGACCAACTAAAGCATGGGTTCACCAAGCTATTATCCCAATCACTTATCCTGTTGTTAGGATCATTTAGAGCCCTTTTAATGTCAGTTAACGCATCACCTGAGATATTAGTGAAGACACATCAAGCCATTGATATTGCTTTATAATAAGATGACTACATGATAGAAAGCCCTTCCACAAGATCTGAAAATACATTTAATTAAAGAGATATATATAGCTTGATCACACAGCATACTTGAAGTCAAGTTTCTGAGGAGCATAATTTTTAACAAGAACCAGGAAAAGGAAAACCAAATACCATTTTATTTTGGAGGTTCAATACCTTGTCTGAATACCCAGCATGCTGTCCGAATCATTGCTTAAATTTTGGTGTATATAAAATGTAGAGGTTAATGCAACTTAGATTCTAACAACGTTCGGATCATCGGCCTCATCATCATCATCGTTGAAGCTTTATCTCATCTACTTGGGGCTCTGTGATTTCTACTTATCTGATCATCCCTATTTCGGGTTATGTTCTGTCACTCCACAAATACATAACACTTCTGCTTCATTCAAAGGAAATACTTCATAGTTGCCTGTATGTCAGTATGTGCATGTATGAACCGTAATAAACATGACACTTCTGGCTGTTTCCTGTTTGTAGGTACATATATGAACCATAATAAACATCTTGTCCCTACTTTATCTTCAATTAGAGTGCACAAAGTTCATACTGTATACTAATTCACAACTCATCTCAGCCACTTATACTGTCTTCTGGTAATATCTCCATAGACCAACATTCAGCTCCATGTAATAATGCAGTTAGATCATCATCTTATGGTAATGTCTTTTTGAATTCCCTTCCCATGAACATCTTTGACAACTTTTTTTATATAACCCTTGTAATACAACATGTTATTTTTCTGATAATTCAGTAGCATTTATATTCCATTTTCAGTCTCCATAAAATCAATACATCTGACTGCAAAATCCTTAGTTTTTCCCCTCTTTAAGTTCCACCACCTATTCTCAGGTTACCTATTGCTTACCTCTTAGTTATCCAGCTCTTTATCAACTTCCCGAAAGCCAGTCTCCTATAATGACTATAAGCCTTACAAATTTGTCCATTCTCCATCAACCATTAAATGCCACAAGATGTTAATCTTTCATATGCATTAAGCTATTAGCTATGACAAGATTGAATACCAAAGAAAAATGGATGATCTGCACATGTAGTCTAAAATGGTTAAGATAGCAAAACAAAAATGAAATGAACAGGAAATAATTGAACGAAAATTTATATCTACTTTGTCAGTTCTACAATTGCAATATGAACTTCTGAGTTTTTGGGTAAAAAAATTTACATTTTGTGATCGTCGTGGATATTTATTATGGCTTACTTATGCATTTAATGATTTGGCAGCCTAAAACTAATTCCTGCCTATGGAGAATTTGGGCAGTGCTACTAACACTAGAATTTTCAAAAATATGGAAAGATTTTCTCAGCTCCTAAAACTCAATGAGGGAAAAAGCACAGCCCCGATTCCAAAACAAAACTAACCAAATTAAGCCAGAATTTCCTAGGAACAGAGCTAGCAATCACACATAAAAAGTTAGAAAGAGTATATGACATATAAATATAATTAGTAGTGTATGTCCACTAGCCCAGATGTACAAGAGAATGAAATTTGATGTTTTCACAACATTATGGTGAATGGAAGGTAAACATATAAGTTAGAACAACTTGAAATGAACTTTGGAGGGAAGTACCAATAATTCACCAATGTAACTTTAATAACATACAGGGCTTACTAATTTATATCCAAAATATTAGACATCATACATTTCGTTAAAACAATAAACTTAGCGACACATAATAGAAATCTCTATAAAAAAAAAGAACTTTGTATCACAACTTAATCATACCTTCAAAATCAGGCAGAGCAGAGGAGTGGCTAAAGCCAACAAAATTGAGGAATACAAGCCAGCCAATTATTAACATTTGGTGAACCTTCCAGCAACTAAACACTGGGCATGCTGAACTGTATTTTCCTTCCAACAGTAATCCAAACAGCGATATCCTACTCCATTTGCCTCGTTCTGATATTTATGAGGATCAAATAAAGAAATTCTTTCAGTTTAAATAGAGATCTAATAAGTGATTAAGAGTACTTCAGACTATACTGGTACTGTAATATGGCTAAATGCAACTATTTATTTGAATAAAAAATTAAATGCATGAGGTATACTTTCTCTTGGTGTTCTGAAATTTGAAGAACTGATTGGCGATTCATTCTCAACTCAATTTGTATTTTGTAAAGATAATTTATGTTGAATACTTGTTCAGATAGCACAGCAAGGCACGAGAACTTTCATCCGGTCTCACTTGAGCATGCCAATTGAATTAGCTAGAGATGTGGTTTAGCTGTTATAGTCCTAAATTAGCTCTCACCCATTAGTTCTATACATTAATAAAGCGAGGTCAAGTGAAGAGATGTTGGGAATATATCCCCAAGTCTCATATTATCATATGTTCTTTACAATTTCCATGAGAGGGATCATTTGTGTGTGACAAAACTTTTCTTTCAATTAGTTTGACAAAACTGTTGCATGGTAATAAATAATAAAAAGAAAGATAATCATGAGCCCATTCTAAGAACAACCAAAATGAGAATACCATGATTGTGGATCATTGTAGAATACATGTAGAATGATATGCTGTATATAGTAACAACATGAATAATAATTGACTGATTGCGTAACTTAGAAAAGCATAGGCAGCATGCTCAAATTAGGAGGCAGCACATGAAACTCCCTTTTGAGAAATCATGAACCTGCAATGGAAGGCCATGCCACCACTTCTCCAAAAGATCAATGTATTTGTAGAATCTATTTAGAAAATACCATTTTATTTTATATGATGAGTGATGAATCCCACCTTGCATGGTGGGTGCTGAAAAATAACTACTAAATTGGAAAATTCAATCCCTTTGTTCAATAGCAACAATCTGATGTTTAAGAAGCAAAAAGAGCTACTGTCTGGAAAGAAAATAAAAGGAAAAAAAAAAGGCCAAATATTGGGTAATGCAATCCTTTAATCCATATAATTTGTACAAAGTACACATCAAAACTGTAGACATACAAATACCCAGAAGTTTGTTCCTAACGAATCAAATTTATCATTTCTTTTATTTTTTCTATTGGAGATTTACCAATTCTTTACTCCCTACCATTTTAAGAACTGACAAAATCCTTGAGTTTTTCAGACTTAAGGTATTTTTGCTGAGTGATATCCCCAAAACATGAAAAAGTTTTTTATGGCATCCCAAGACACCAAGAAGGCAATCCTCTATTGAATTCACCAAAAGGGGAGAAACTCTACTTATCACTTAAAAAGCAATTAACAACTAACTAAAAACCAAAATTTGCTACTTAAGAGTTCACACAATCAAGCCAGAACATAAGAACACATGTATGATGTAGTGTAACCTTGCACTAAATTCAACAAGAACTGATGGATTAATGAAACAGTTATTAAGATCACACTTCATAATTATTGCAAGTAATCCTTACAAAACCACTAGTGTTTAAGAACCCATATGTGAATATATGGTGACAGAAAACCCAAACCCATACTTCAAACAAAGGACCCTATACAACAATGCAAAATCCCAATATAATTAAACCAAAAAAACCAAAAAAAAAAAGTCCTCTCTTAACTAACAAAAATTCACCCAATTGAGAAAGATGTAAATCAATAGCAGGAGCACAGCACAGCTGCAGAGAATGAAAGGGTAGAGACTAGAATAGGACTGACCTTGTCTGGCCATGGACACAGCTACAATCAGAA
The DNA here is from genome assembly GCA_003546025.1 of Camphora micrantha. NCBI lineage: Eukaryota > Viridiplantae > Streptophyta > Magnoliopsida > Laurales > Lauraceae > Camphora > Camphora micrantha. The sequence continues at coordinate 36,958,623 of QPKB01000009.1, forward strand.
AACACCCACCCAAAGGAGACAAGCTGGTGCCACAAACTGAAGTAGCTTGTAGCAGCATAAAGCACATTGAGAATGAGAATAACAATTGGTGGGCTGAGATGGGGCCCACCACTCTTCCATCTGGAAGGTTTGTGCATTATGTTAGCTAACTAAGTAGTGGAAGGATTGATGGGATGGGGTGAGAATTTGAATTCGGGAATGCAGTGGGGCCATGGCCATATCTATGCATGTCATGCTTTTTGGTGAGATATGGGACTTGGAATCCCCCTACTGGTTGTTTGTGCGCCTGGGGAATGAGATTTTATTTTAGTAGTTAGTGCGCACGTCCATGAGTTCACAAGCACTAGTGGGCCCAAGAATAGAGTGGTCAATGCCTTGGGTAAGAGGTGGGACCACTACAAGATGACCCACGCTCAAAAGTAATTGACCCAAATAGATTTTAGCCATGGAAGGGCCCCTCATGCTCATGTTGCTGCTGTTGTTTTTTTATAGCTTTTTCATTAATTATTGTTGCTGTTGTTGTTTGTAGTCTTATATTTTTTCTTGTGCAACTCATACACTCTATTTAAGTCCCTAATCATTGAGCGCTAAAGCCGATTCGAGCCCTAGTTGTTCAGGAGGCGCTGTGTCCATACCTGCAATTTGGGTCGATGATGATGAGCATGGGTCCCCCACTTGGATGATGCCATGAACAAAAATCCATGTTCCATCTCCTAATACTTACAACTAACTAGTATTTATATTTCCTTCAAGATTCTATAACTTCACGCCTACCAGCTCTTAAAAAGCCTCACCGTAGTTATCATTGAGTTCAATCACAAAAACAAATGCAGCAAAATATATACTAAGATTATTTGATTAAAGTAGGGGTTTTTCTATGATCCCCTCAGGTGGGCCACACATGACACCTGCACATGGGCACGCACCCATGACCCATTGAAGTAATATTTATCTCATCTTTAATTGTGGACTCCTTGACATTCAAAACCTACCACTGTTGCAATAGGGCCCACCCATTGAAGCTTTTTCTTTTTTAAAAAAGTGCACAGAACACCCCCACTTGGGAAGACTTTGGGGATGTGTAAAAATATCAAGTATAGCTCAAAAGGTCGCCATCCTTTCATGTCTTTTCAGGACTACTAGTTGAGGCTCCATAAATTTTGAACCAATCAGGATATACTGTTGTTAGGCCTGTACTGTTCCAACTTTAGAAATTTTCCAGTCCAAGGCCAGCTCTTGGGCTGCCAAATGGACCAATTTCACAACCATTGACACAACCATTAATAATGGGATTATGACTATCACTGGGTGGGGTTGGGTGGGGTGGGCCTACCCCGAGCCACTATGTCAAAGTCAGACAAGATTTTTTTTTTTTTTTTTTTTCTTTTTCAAATACTCTTTTGGGCCATGGGCTGGACCGTAACTTATCATTGGTTGGATTGCTAGAAGCCTAGAACAGGCTGGGTCTAGGTTTGTATGGGAATTCTTTTTTTTTTTTTTTTTTTTTTTTCGGTGCACTCGTACGCGATTAGAGAGTGAGATTGTGAGAGGAAAAAATTGTACTAATTTTCCATATAACCCCAAATCAACAAGGATCATTTTGTTATTAAAACTGTTACCCTGCACTGACCCAGGGGAAGGGGATTCATCAATATTCCCCCATGTGGTAACTCAAGACTCGAATCGAGCTTTTCATGAAAAAAAAAAAAAAAGTAACAAGGAAACAGATCAAATGCCACTGCTTTGCTGACATGTATTTTATATATATATTTATACCTATATACCTCCAGAGAGAAAAGGCTTGGCATGGACAGATGGACTGACGTCTAGTAGGTTTTGATAAGTGTGGAAACTGCTAAAGCAATATAAATATGATGGGACAATTTAAAATTTATATATTCCTAGTGCATACTGCATGGTGGTGTCCACATGCTAGCTCATGGTGGAAGTTGAGAAGTATCAAGGACCAAACACTTAAAAAAAGACTAATAAAAAAGACCTCATGAAATAATCCTACATGATAATTTTATGAAAAAGGGTACATTTCATGATATCATGGAACAGGAGCATTTGTATATTGGATTATATTCCAGGATAACATGAAATAATCTACATGCAAATTTCATGAAAAAAATGTACAATTCATGATATCATGGAACTGGACCATTCGCACGTTGGATTATTCCTTGATATCATAAAATATCAAGTTAATCTATGCAATCATGGAATAGAGGTCAACTACCATCATTATAAAGTACTTGGGTCTGCTATTGTCCTTCATTGTTATTATCAAATGTTTGGGCTTGCTGTCATCACCCGCTGTCGTATTTCTCAACTTAAAAAGGTTTTTTCATAATATAACCTACCAATCATACACAATTGCAAAGACAACATGAATTGCATGGTTAGGATTGTTCAATCCAGGTGACAATTCCTCGTTAAGAGAATTCTTCAAACCCCACCGGGCACCGAGAGCTCCGCCGCTGTATGATGGTCTCAGGACAGGAGGAGGGGGAAAATACATAATGAGCAATGGGGATGAGAATTGCCTAAATGGCGATGCTCCACGTATTCAGTATACACATTGCAAAAACACTCATTATGGCATTATGCTGGAAGAGGAACAAAAAGGCTACACAAATAGAACTACATTCAAGTGTGCCCCTTTTTAATCAGTCATCTTAAATGCACTTCAACTCAAAAGAAGATTACATTAGAAAAAAAATCTGGAAGAAGCAAAGACCAAGGTATATTGAAAAATGTATACCTTAGAACAATCAATCCCTTCCAGCATACAAGTATGAGCAGAGTACACAAGGTCATATTCTCAAATTTTTTTGATTGACAGTTACCGAGAGCAATGTAGGGTAGTTCCAGATGGCAATCTCCTCTGAAGGATAAGTCCTGAAAACTATGATGGAACTGAAAAGAGCGTCGCAACTTTAGATAAAAATGCAGGGCCAAAGATTTGTTTGCAAAACCTTGGGGCAAGCCACAGAGAACCCAAGAATGGAAGAGCCACCGAAAACCAAGAGAACAATTTCTTCTTTCTTTTTTGCCCAAAGCATTGCCAGCAGCGAAGCTTCCATTTCTATACAGGATTTTGGTTTCCCTTCACTTAATTGAAAGGAATCTACTCCATCCAAATTACCTAGGAGAGAAACAGAGATGTTAGTCTTTAACATTGGTTCCATTGATATGCAAATATTTCTTCAGAAAGCAATCCTTGAAAACAAATAATGCGAACGAATCCCTAGGCAAATGAAGAAATGAATACCATAAGATCTAATAAAGTAGAAAGATGGGCAATCCAAGTATCTAGATTGCTTTGGTTACATTAGAGAAAGAAAGCCTGGGAATGGTTAGGTTACTAATGACAAGTATCTCAAACCTACTCCACTACATGTGACTTGAGCATCAACGGGCAGGTTTTATGCAACACACAGATTGATCATGGGTAAAATATGTTATATTTTGAACAACTCAATCAATGGTGCATATCACTCCAACTATAATTCAATTATTGATATTTGATAAAACCTTTTGATAGAATATTTTTAATTTCCTTCCAACAAGGTTTTTAATTTTCTTTTGCAGTTACTTCCTTCCACTACACAAAAGCTAATAAAACAATAGATACCGTTCTCAGTTCTTCTAGAATTTATTTTAGTTGATACCTATTTGGCGTATTTTAAAATACTCACTGTTTTCTGAAGTTTGCATTTTCAATTTTTCACTTTCTTCTTCATTAAAGATTTCTACACTTTTCTCTTCAATTAAAGATTTTTATGCTTTTCTCTTCAATTATGAAATCCATAAAAATATAAAAAAAAAACAGTACAAAATATTATTATATTGGTTGTGTTAATATTGTGTAACCTATATATTAGTTTTTTTTTTTTTTTTTCACTTTAATTCAATTATATTACTTTTAGGGAATTTAACAGGTAACCATTTCAACAAACACAATAACTGCTTCTCTTTTTATTTTTTACCAATAACCACCTCCACAGATGAAGATCCTGACCAACCACCCTTTTTTTTAATGGTATCTCAATCAACCACTCTGTTTTTCTGTTCTCCCTCCCTCCCTCCCTCACTGCGCGAGAGCTCCAAGTGTCCAGCACCCCTTTTTTTCCCTCCATGCAGCAAATGTCCATGTGTTTCAAATTTTAAATTGTTTCTCATTTGATATTTAATAATTTGTTGAGTAATTTGTGTTTTTTTTTTTTTTTTTTTTTGCTTTATATGTTCTATTTTTACTTTCCAAATCTTATTATGAGTTTTAATGTCTTTCATTTCTTCTTCTTCTTCTTTTTTTTTTTTTTTTTTTTTTTTTTTTTTTTTGCATTTTTTAAGTGCGTCTTCTCCAGAATGAAATGCCGGAATTTAAGGGACCGCCAGAATATTCCACTACAATGCCAAACCGAACAGCAACCTAAACAGTATTGACAACTTTACGACCACCTTGACCAACAGTCACAGGTAATTCTGTCCTTTGATGAAATTTGACTTATTTGTCATCAAAGGATGAAAAAGACGGGATGAGGAGCTGGATCAATGCCCTAAAATAATTTGCTTAGATCTAATGTGCTTCAGATTAAATCCACAACAATTATCTTGGTTCAATTGGCTTAGATTTAATGGTCTTTTCACACTACATTTAACCCAAACCAGGTTAGATATGTGAGATTCTTCGTTCTTTTCTAGCGAAACAAAACTGTTTCCACCAACCAGTTTGGCACCAGCCTCAGACTACTGATCGGGGTGGTTTTTTGAGATTTATAGATCAGTAGAAGTTATTAGCTGTAAGAATTCAAAAAAGAAAAAAAAAAAAAAAAAAAGTAAGCCTATTATTTGTATGTAATTATCAGAAAAAAAAAAATTGTAGTAAATAATATGATTCTATACATCAGGGATTTCATACATACATTATATGATTCTATATTTAAAAATACTACCCAACAACTCAACAGCCTTTTTCAGCAAGTTGTATAACAAAAATTGGCTAGCCCACAAGATACAGAGCAGTTTGAACCTCTCGGGTTAAATAATATAATTTTTATTTGACAGATGGGCGTTTGGTATTATAATTTGAAACCATATATATACTCATGCAGGAAGGCAATTACAAATTATATCATCTACATTTTTTTATAGCTGATCTATGTTTTATTTAATTGGTAACAAGACTAGAACCAGCAACCACTTGGTTGCAACAATGAGCACCTTCTAACTGTGCTACATATTTATCATATGCATTGTTTTGTTGATGACGGTGGTGGTGATGTTGACATAAAGACTAGAAATTTGATGTAAGTCATTGCATACAGCAATCCTGAGTCATTAGCACCCAAGCACCAAAGTAGAGCAGTTTAGGTAGTATTATTTATGACAATCCTTCTTGTACATAAAACATCCAAATACAAGAAACAAAACATAGAATCATAAGCTTAGTTGATTAAAAAGAAAAACTTGCCCCACAATATTTCGCTCTAATTGTCTTGTGGGTGAGGTACAATGCTCTTGTACCTTTTTGCTTTCGTTGTTATTTGTCCTTGTATGCTTTTCTTCTATTAATGAAAGTCTTTGTTACAGATTCAAAAAAAAAAAAAAAAGTTTCAGATGAATTACCATAAGTAACCACATAATATAAGGCAGATTAATAACAAAAGAACGATACAATGAAGCACATGATAGTACAGTTTGCTGCCATTTTTCATATATCCAAGTGCAGCAGACACTAACAATGTCCAGATCAATTAGATTCGCAAACCAAAACATTTATCTCACCATAGATAGCTAGGATCCTACAGTCCTGTGAATAAATTGTTTCCCAAACAACCAAGATGGGACCATTATACTGACAATTTGGATCACTGAACCATTGACAGCATTAGTACAAACAGCAGACACCAAGCAAATTGGACTTTATCCGTGGTTCCCCACTAAATCAGCGATTCTAACTCAATGAAAAGGAGTTATACTTGAGTGGGGATCAAAAGTTCTGAAGCTTATGTTACCATACATGAGCTTTGATGAGTCTACCAACTCCTCCCACACGCTAGGGCTGTCTACTTGCCAGGCCCGGGTTAGTTCAGGCCAGGATTTTGAACTTGTCACTCCAGACCTACACAAACTACAATGGTCGAGACCTGGGCTCCAGCCCATTGACAATAAAACTTCACTCACAAGATACGCAAACAAGGAATGTGATTGGATCTGATAATAAAAAATGAAAAAGCAGCTTGTCAGCTATCTGATATTCACCACCAGATTTGATTAATGAAAGTGGACAGTGGTCGTGCTTTCTAACCATCTATCTTTTTTCTCCAATTCACTGTTAGGATCATCAAAAGGTCCTGATTTTATTACACATTCATATCCATCCAGGAACCACCACCTACCTAGTGACCCAGATCCCTCCTCTTGTACTGTAAGAGTAGGGAGGCATGAGTGAGTCTAAGAAATTCACAATTCTCATATAAGATTGCATTATATAAACGGATAGAAAACTATCATGCTTTTTGAACAAACATTTTTCTTTACAGGATTGAAAAAAAAAAACACTCAGTGCTTAATGTAATGAACATACACAAACAGGTGAAAAACGATGACAGCAACCTTATTAGTGAGAGAGGATGTCAGGGGGGAAAAGTTCAAACGAGGAAAGAAAGAATTAAGCGGGAGAAAATAGCAAACAATGTCGCACCTTAAAAAGCTATCTGCGGCTATGAGTTCTCCTTGGTGCTGGAGATCTCTCAGAATCAGCAGAAATTTTGTTTTTAAACTCTGGATGTGGCTTCTCTTCCTTGGAATCAGATGGTTTTTGCCTTCTCTGCATTTCTTCTGCAAATCGTTTCCAGATTGACTCCCTGTCTTTCCTCGGCATCTTTGAATACCTTGGGTCAGGTTTTAGAAGCCGTTTTGCTTCAGACCAAGAAGTTAGAACATTCTTTCCATCATCTGTCATTTGCGCAGCTGTTTCTGCAGTAATGACCTCGGCTAACAGGGCTCGGAATTCACGTGCAGAACGCTAGAAAGGCAATTGCTGAAGAAGTTAGTCACATTTTCCATCATTGATACACAACAGCGAAAAGAAATGGCAAAATCTCCATCTCTGATGATTAAATGATCATAAAAAAAATTTCTTTTAACATACCTAAGGCACTGAACTATAACTTGAAAAATACAATGGCTCTCTAGCTGACCTAACCATAACCCTAACTGACCTCAGAGGCCTATAAATAAGACTGCACCAGTTTAAGTCAAAGAACAAAGAGAGAAGGTAGGAGAGAAGAAGAAGAAAAGGGATGAAAAGAAAATCCAAAATTGCTGAATTCTTTAAAGATCTGTGAAACTGTAAGTAGTTAGTGAAATAATTACGATTCTAATTTGATTTACTTTAGAAGCACTAAAAATTAATTTGGATAGTGAACACGTTTTTAAGTGCATGTAAGTCTGATTTACTTGCTTTGAATTGTTGATTGGAGGGCTCGTTCGATTTGAATATCCGATTTCTTGAATAGTTCTATTTGAAATCTCTATTTTTAAAAGACTGATTTTTTTCCTTGAATTTGATAAGAATTGATTTGCTCTAATTTGACTTCTATAAGTTCTGACTTCTGAATGAATGAAATTTCTATAATTTACTTGATAATATTTTATTTGACTTGATATATGATTTGCACCTGGCGCCAATGAAGATTTGAAAAGAGATTTGATATGATGTACAATTTCAATGTTTTATTTTTTTTTTTTTATTTGAACATCTGGAAAGAAAACCATTGCCTGCAAGCTAAAATGGGTGTGTGAGATCCCTTGGGTGTAGGACCTGAAAGAATAACATTGAATCCCTTGGGTGCATGACCTGCAAGCTAAAATGGGTGTGAGATCCCTTGGCCACCCACATTGGCCAGGTGGTTATCTGAATGCCTGAATTTTTGTTGATCAAGACACAAGCCTAAAGCCGGCTGTCAGTATGACATGGCACTTGGTATTCAATGTTTCTGTTAGCTGTATGTTAGCCTAGGCATCTATGTGTGTTCAATTATTTCCATCAGTTTGGTCATCGTCACTGATCATAATAGGGAAGGGATTTTTTTCCCTCAAGTTTAAAACCTTGGATTTCTGACTAATGTATTTTGTTGTGAAGTTGCTTTAATTAATATTTCATGAATTCCTAACCAAAGTTCGACGGATAGGTGGAGATGGAAAGAACCATGTGGGACCACCCCAGATACCAAATTTAAGTCATTTTGATGATCCTAACCCCTTGTTCCATGGTAGGGCTATCATCAGTCTGGGCCGAGCCAGGTCCAATTGTTGTCCAAGTCCTATCTTCAAACTATGTGGACCGGGCCCAAGGCAGACCAAAGTAAAGCTCTCAAAGGGCCCATACTACCTATGCCTCTTACACGACCCTGCGGGCCTGGGCCGGGGCTGATGAGCCTAGGGCCTGAGGAGAAGAAAATCATTTTTGTTATTTTTCTCTACACTGTCATTGGGTATGAGCATAAACTTGACGTTAACTCCTCCTTTATCCGAGCTTGGGACTGTCAATGCAATGCAACGAGCAACATGGTGACAGATGAAACTCTCACTTTACTACAATCCGATTTACAAGGTGGATGGCAAGGCAATCATCTACTATCCAACAGAAACTATTGTAAACTTACCTCGTACAATGTCTTTACATGCTCCCGGAAAAGCTTTTCCGTGTCAGCTTTATCCAGGTCAGGGTTACTGGCACGCCCCTGTGGATCCTTCTCCAATTTAGGGCTGGATTCAGTCCAAGATGCCTAAAGAAGTAGATGGCAGCATAAGTAAACATTCCAACAAAACACACTACAACATTTCAACAGAAGTTACAATGCAAAATTAGCAACTGATCGGGGGAAAAATTGAGAACTCCAAAAGAAATGGGACAAATTTCTGTTGGCTTGACTCGAGTTTGACTCACGTATAAAAAAAAAAATTATAACCGACTCACGTATAAAATTCAAAGCCTATTATAAACTCCATTATCTTTCTTTATTCATCTTCTTCCTCTCTCTCTCTCTCTCTCTTTTTTTTTTTTTTTTGCGATGTATGGTTAGAAACTTCTTTACCAGTTCAACTGCCTGCAAAGATTTCATGATATGTTATAAAATTTAGCAAACCATCAAATGAATAAACACTATCAAAAACAACCTTAGGGTCTTTAATTGTTTCCACAAGCAAAGCCTGATAAGAAGCTACAGCCTCCTTTCTGCGAACTTTCAATCGTACTCTTTCCATTTCCTGTTCTTCTCTTTCTTTTCTTTTGCGCATTTCTCGCTCCCTTTCTTTCAGTTTATCCTGATATAAAAGAAAAAAGGCATAAATAATTACAACCATACAAAAGACTCCATGATGACCAGGCTAATTATAAATAGCCAACTGGATGAAATCAATTCTACAGCATCAAGATCCCTGACAAAAAATAAACAGTACACTTACCTGCTCCTCCCTTTTGGCTTTTGCAGCTCGTTCTGCTTCCTCTTCTGCAGCCTTCAATTCAGATATATATTCATTAAACAAAACCTCTCTATCTTCGTGCTTAACAGATTTGTATCTGGGATCATTCCGTAGGCTATCCTTCACCTAGAACATGAAAATTATGCACATATTAAAATGAAGAAAACAAAATGGCAAAGTAGTTTGTTTGTCTGCAGCTAGGTGCAAAATCAAATATTGATGTCCATGTGCATGCAAGATTTCATGCGCGTCTCAATAAAAGCTTCGCACGACAATTTGTGCAATGAAATGAAAAAAGTTTTGTACTAAAGTGTCATATTGGCAAAGGAATAGTCCACCAACATCTAATAAACAGGAGTTTCATTACAGACATTTGTTTCATGCTAAGAATACCCTTTCTACAACATTTTCAAGTTTAAAATCCACTTATTAGGGACACATTCCATATACAGATTGGAATCGGAATCACCACAGAATCGAACCAATTCTAACTCTGGATCCAACCCCATCTCCTGAGCTATATCAATTCATTCTTACACATGTAGATTCGCTTGCTAAACAGAAAGACGGAGATGCATCAGATTGAGATCAATACCCAAAGGTAGAGATAGGGGCAGGAGAAGGTACAGTAAAGGGCAGGAGGAGCAGATGAAGAAACCAAGCAGGGGCTACTGTAAAGTTACTAAAGCCTAATCTAGATAGTGCAGCAGTAGTCAAGAACTACTCTTCAGTTCCTGTTTCATTGTTAAGTCATTTTTCTAGTTTTAGATAAATTAAAATTTCAGCTTTGCTGTCTACTTTCTATAGGGCCCCTTTCATTACAACCAATCTCCATTTCGCCCTCAGTTTCTCAAAGTTAAATCTGGACAGGGTTTATGTCTGTCAGGAGAAAAATACACCAGAAGAAGCCACAACCTGCTTAGATGAAAAACATCTTTATCTACTAAATTTGGAAAGACTAGAGAAGAAAACCAGAGCATGTCATCAAAATCAGAAGATTATCCTCTGACCTTTCTTTTCCTTGGAAGGCAACAACCAAAGAAGCCCTAAAAGGTTCAAACATGTCCAGACCTTAGCCAGACATTCATTTTGTGTTTGACTTAAGTTCAAACTTCAATATTTTCACCAGTTATATCATTGAAAACATGACAGCCTTTATCAGTTAGCTTTCAACTTTTCATGACACATACATATGCTTTATTTGGGTTACACTGCCTATTATAGAAACACATCAATATAAATTTGGCATTGAGTGAAGAATGGAGGGGGGCCTCCAAATGTTATTTTTCAGGTTTGATAGTGGCAAGTGAGACTGCAGTAGCGACTAGTTGGGTTTCTAAGCAGAGGGAGTCATTCATCTCGAACAATATTAAAGACTTGCGCAATTCAATGGAGGTAGATAATCAGCATGTTTTAGGGGATGCAGGTGAAGCTGTGGATTCTTTAGCTAAATATGGAGTTGATAGAGATGACATGTTTGTAAGATCTGACTTAATTTTCTGATTTTCCGCTATCTATTGTAATGTTCCTTCTTCCTTTCAGTATATTTCTTCTCCTATACCTCTCAGCTTTTTGTTTCTTTGGACTTGTTCTCTTTGGAATGGATTGTTCTTCATAACTGATCAAAAAAAGTCCTTGACTATGTGTTTGTTTTGAGTACTAATGTAGTAGAGCTTTTGACTCTGAATATATAACTTTGCTTTAAGACCTAAGAGTTCCGATGTGAAAATAAGTATAGACTAACATTCCTCTGCATCACTCCCTGTAACCAATAGCAATAAAATGTCGTGAGCACAAAAGGCATTGTGAATTCCTGGCCTACATGCCATTCAGACAAGGACAATGTGGATCATTTATTCCTTAACTACAGGGTAGTGTCTGTGATCTGGAGATCGGTGCTTAGTTGGTTTAATTGCAGTCGGTTCTCCCAAAATCGTTGCTCATGTTGTTTGAGGCTTGGAAGGTGGTGGACTTTGGTTGGCTCGTGAACAGGTAAAATCATGTGGAAGGTTTCCTTCCTGGCTATTCTGTGGAATATATGAGAGGCAGGAACGTACAATGCTTCTAAGGTAAAACCTCCTTCAATTGAGGACCTAATTGATAAAGTCAGATAATCATTGCTGATTCATGGGTGTCTCCTATTCAGTTGTCTAAGGATTTTCCTGTGTCTATTATCATGTTGAACTGGAAGGAGTTTGCCTTTTCCACTTGTGCGTTGAGTCATTAATTCCTGGTCCCCTTCTCCAACAAGACACTTTAAGTTAAACTTAGATGGTAGTGCGTAGTGCGATGGGCAACCTAGGAATTGCAAGAACTGGTGGCATTATTGGAGATTGTAACTCTTCACACATATTATCCTTCTCAGCCCAGTGGGCTTTTGTTCCATTAATGGGGCTGAATTGTTGGCTTTGAGGATGGGATTTCATGAAGCCCTTCGCTTGAATCTCCATGTCTTCTCATCGAGGGTGATTCAAAGTCTGTCATTCGTTGGGCCTCAGCAAGCTGCAAGCCAACTTGGAGATTGTTGAACAAGGTGGAAAAGGTAGTTGATATTGCAAGAGCTCTTGATGTGTGTGTGTCTCTCTCTCTCTCACATAAGGTGATCAACCAATGAGGCAGCAGATTATTATGACTGAAGGAGGGAGTCTTGCATCGGATTTGTTTGTTCAGCATGAGTCTTACTCTTGTATCCTTTCTTGATTTGTAGCATTGTTTTCAGTTTTCCCTTTTTATCTTTTCTGGATGTGTCGCTTATCAGTATATACCTCTTGTACTGCTGAGCTTTGATTAATGAAATTTACCATTCAAAAAAAAACAAAGAGCATGAAAAACATGGTACATATGTGCATGTTCTCTTTGGATGGGCAGGATAGACATGTTATAACCCCCTAACTTCAAAAATGGGTGTTGTGCTGAGCACAAGAAGCAGATTTGTTTAGTTAAAAAGGACAAGAGGTTTCAAATGAGATATGCATTAACTTGACTAATTAGTTAAAAAGCATGAGCAGTTTCAAGTGAGATATACATGAACTAAGGCACCTACCCTAGACCAACGACTACTCGTATTTATGTCTCCACTGTCTTGAAGCATGGATTTGAAGCTAGAAACAGCAGCCGCACGTTGTTCTTGAATTTTCTGTTCAGCAGCTTTCTTTAAAGGAAGAACCCTGCACTTATATTGATAAATCATGTCTCATGGAAATTCTAAGAAACACGCGCACACGCGCATGTTGTTCTTGAATCTTCTGTTCAGCAGCCACATTCAAATGTTTTCTTATTAAATGCATACCTTTCATTTAATAGAGCTTCTCGATCCTTGCGATCCAAGGCCTCAAATCGTGGGTCACTGCCCCATTTTCTTTTGAAACTGTGATAGTCAGTTTTGTGATCAATATCCTGAAAGGTACAAGTTCAACTAATCAACAGTTGGAGACAATTAATTTCTAGTGCCGTGGGGATGTTAAAATACAGAGATGCCAAATCAAATAACAAAATTTATTAGCTCCAAAACTACACTTCAACATGGAAATTGTCATCAAAAGTACGTGGTAAAATTTATAATGCAAGGCAAATATAACCTCAGAAGCTTCCTCTAACAATTGTTTGAAGCCCTCTATTGCAGCCTTTTGAGCGGCTCTTTTTTCCTTGCGCTCCTCTTCGGCTCGTGTGCGAACATAATGTTCAAATAAGGCTCTCCGAGCAGTATATCCTGGAACAGCCTGCAACAGAGCAAACTCATACTAGTAAGAATACCATGGGCAACGGAACTTCAAAGGTGGTGATGTTCATTAAATACTAAAAAGTTTCAAGATGAACTAAAATATAGGAGGGACCAAGCATGAAATATACGTAAAACTTCAAGACAGAATTAAAATGTTGATAATAGTGACACACTGACACCTAGGTAGCCATCACTGGTACTTGATAGCAATAAAAGATAAGTGACATCAAATGTTAAATTTCCACCAATGTAGGAAAAAGTAAAGCCGCTACAATCAAAATCTTACAATTTTCTAGTTCTAGTTCACTAACTATGCAAGTTAAACATAGTGGAAAACAATTTGAATCTTGGCTCTGCATTCAAGAAGCTTATAATTCTTTTGTAGATCTTATGATTTATATTTCAATCGTATGGTCTATAGAAAGATGAGGATCATGGTTTTGTTCAAAACAGTAACCAATATAATGAACTTCTGTTTCTGGTTTTTGAATTTCATTAAGGTCATTTTTAATGCAAACATCATCTTGCATGTATGTCAAGAAACCACAACATAAATAAAATGCTTTGGTTTAAATGCACGCTAAAATTCAGAAGGTAAATATTTAAATCGAAGCCAAAAAAACCCAAGGCATAATATGCATAGTGTTAATGTTGCAATAGCGGTTACTTGCAGAAAATAAGAATATAAAGTGCTGGAGAAAGGCTATCCCCCAACCCACCAGGGAGACGGGAGAAAAAAAAAACGTGGGCAGTCCAGCAAGAAAATTACAAATTAAGCATCAAAACATGACTAGAGAGAGAGACCCCTCTCCTTTGCCAAAGAGTTCGCTTCAGAACTAGTGCCCCTAAACACAAGCGAAACGGATGCAAGATGGTAATGCAGGAGATACCAGAACTCATCCAGCCCAGGTGCAATTTTTCATTGACCATCGGACCAGCCTTGACCCCAGTTCAAGCAGTGTCCTTCAATAATAAATGGGAAAAACCAAGCTTGAAAGCTTCCCTAACTCCAATCAGCATTGCTACGAATTCTGCTTCAGTCATTGATGCTTCCACTGCCTTCTAAAACCCAAAAAGCCCCAGTCTCACCCCTCTAAGCCCTGGATCACTGGATAAGCCCCCTGATCAAAGCCACCCCAGGACTACCTAATGTGTTGGGTCCAAGTTCAATTTCTGCCAGCCCACTGATAGCGAGAATGAGATCCACAACCTTATAAGGGGAGAAGCCAATCAGCAATCATCAATTACCTCAAGCCACTTCCAGTCCAAAACCACCATTGAAGCCCGCAAAAAGGTATTTGTCAATAATGCCCATCAACTGATGTTGACAACCCCAACACAGACACAACTTTGTTTTCAAAACATTTGTTATCTGTTTGTTTTCAAATTGACCAAATCGTGGCAATAAATGAGAGTTGACCATGGGATCCTAATAAAGGTAAAGTGTGGATATACTCTTAATTCATCCTCAAAACTATTGAGCCTGTTCGGACTTTGGAGCTCTCCAACCTTGTAACACAGTTAAACTGGTTCTCACCCATAAAGTACTTTAAAACCATGAAGACCTTGCTAGTTAAAAAAATTATGAACCTTGTAGTTCATACAATAGGATAGTGTCAAACAGAAAAAAGAATCTATTAATCAAGCGAGTTCATGGATACATTTATGGTCCCAATTTTTATTTAAATGATTATGATCACAAATTATTTTTGTAGAGATTATATATTAGGTAAACCAAAGGGTTCACATTCCATATAACCGGACAGGTTCGAGGATAAGGTATGGCACCATATAGTCTAAAAGGCCAGAGAGTAGGAACCATCCATGTGTCGCCTTTATATTCATAAGAAAATTGACAAGCACCAGTAGCATAGTTGGAAGGTGCTCATCATCGCAACCACAAGGTTTGCAGGCTCAATTTATGTTACCCATAAACAAGAAAAAAGATGAGTAAATAGAATTGACATGACTAGAAAGAAAAATAGTGGACAATGATCAAATAATCACATTGGCATAAAACACCAGATCATCAAAGACACTTTACCACTTAACCTAAAACGGGTAACATTAAGACTCTTTGCAAGAGATTAGATTGTAAAGTACCAACACTTAAACCCCATTATACATCAACTAATTAATGACATTTTCACTTACATTTCTACCAGTACATCTTTTCCCCGTTACAATGACACTGGTCTTTACAATATTATGTTTGCCCCAAGGTTCGCAACCACCTCATTGATGATCTGTCACAACTCAGCGTATAGTTCTGCTTAATCATACTGACAAATTGTGCTGCTAATATTCAGATATTACAGAATGCAAGAAGAAATAGGAGATGGGAACTGTTCCCGGATTGTCCTAACAGAGGAATATTTCAAGAAACATCCACGGCATTCCAGAATGCTGTCTGCAGGGAAGCATTACTGGACTACTGCAAGTCTGAAAACAACATGGCTTGAGTAAAAAGCATTTGAGCACCACATGGCAAACACACCCTAGACATGCAAGCTACAGAAGACAACAATAGGATCGACCTACCTATTTTTGCTTCTATTTGGATTTTTAGAGTGCCATGTCAGAATACAAATGGTTACGTGCTATAAATCTCTGTCATGTGAGAGGAATGCTTAAAAAACTTGGGTTACTCATTAAAATCACAACCCAAAGTTGTATGGGGCCCAACTGGATGCATGTCAATGACAGGAGTAGGGGTTAGGGTTGGTGTTGATTAGGCATTGGCCAAATATCACATTAATCACATCATCTTAACTCTTGATCTTAGGGCCTCAGAATGTAATGGTTTTATAAGTGCACCCTTTAGTGTGAGTCACTGGGCTGTGCCTCAATCCAATGGAAGAACAGTTAAATCAGTATCAAATTGGAATGAATTCCCAAGAGTGAGAGATGGTGGTACAATGAGATGAATGGAACAAGACAAGCACAAAAGTAAAGACCAAACCAAAAAAAAAAACCCTCCCTCAAGTAGGTATAACAAATTGGTCCAACAAACCTGTTCAATGGAGTTCCAGTTGTAGGAAAGGCCCAAAATTCCCGTAGAAAGTAATGATAACCTTTAGACTCAACAAACCTTAAAGCGTGGATCAAATAAAATCTTTGGCAGTTCTTTCTCCCACTTCGAGAATGGCGCTACTCCTCGTTCTTTAAGCATCTCCTGGTAACATGAAAGATAACAAAAAGTCATGTTAAAATATATAGGATCTAATGATCGAAATGCGAAACACATGCATGTGCATGGTCATGCTAGATGATATTGCATCTCCTGACAGAAATGCAAATACACGCCCAAAATCAAATTAGAAGATATTGGATTCGTCTAATGATGGAAACACAAAACAGATGCACATAATAAATGAAATGATTGCAGACAATTTTCAGTTATTTTTGCATTATGTCCAGTCTCCTATCAAATTCCAACTATTATAAAATCTAGGGACATTTACAGTAGTAAAAACATACTGAAGTTCACAATACAATGATCTTCTGGAAGAATCCTTTAATTGCCTCACTAATCAGGAATAGGCACAAGCAAAAACAGTAAAAGGAAAAACAAGATAATAGAAGGAGAAAAGGAATAGAAGTCGTATTAGTAAGTGATAGAACATCCAGTGCTCTGCATGAGCAAAGTTAAGAAGGTATAAATGAATTTGAAGCTGTTGAATTCGTGTATCAAAGCCAAAGGTACCTTGAACTGGATAATGCACTCCTCTTTTGTAGGTCCACTGTCCACATCTGAATCTGAAGAAGAGTCTGACATATTTCCATCTCCATTTGCATCCTTTAATTTTTCTTTGCTATTCTCACTCTGTTGCCCCTTGGCTATAGCTTCAACTGGACCCAGTCCGTTTAAATCGGATATGACAGGCACAGAAGAAGCCGGAAGAGGTGACGAAGTAACAGGCATACCAGCATCCTGCAGCTTTTTCTTAACCATATCCAATGCAGACGACGATGCCGTTGCACCTGAAGTTCTTAGAGCCATGGCTTCACGACCACCCGAGTTAACAGCAGGAACACTCAAACTAACAGGAGCAGAACCTTTATCCATTCCAAAACTAGCATTTTGTGAAGTCATACTGGCTTGTAAAGAATCGCTATCCTGCCTTTTTCTAAGTTCTGCAACCTCTACTGGCACTTGCCAGCTACTTACCTGAATTAGAAGGAAAAATAATAATAGCAAAACCATTAGACAAAGTCAGGTGTCTATTCAATAAGCATCAGTGCAAAGAAACATTTGTAATAAGTTCATAAGATGATCACCCTAATGAGTTGAACATCAATAATTTTCTCTATATAGAATCCTTAGTAGTGCCACTGATGCAGGAGCATGAAAACTAGCCTAATATGGTGAATCTGATATCAAGTTGATTGACATTTATAAATCAATTTATAAATAAATACCCATTCCACCATAAGTAATGCAGAATTTCAAATTAGCGATTAAGAGACAATGTTAGGCCTAATCACAATTCCACAAATGCTTGTCCTTAAATCTCGATTGAGGTTCCAAATGGAAAACTCAATCTCCACTAGCCTAGAGATCACCATACAAACAATCAGAATGTTCCTTCAGATTTTGAGCTATCTTTCAATTTGGTTCCTTCCAGAACATGCCCTTCCATTGGCAACTTAGATGAGGAAATGACAAAAATGAACTTATCCTAAGCTATGTAAAACCCTTTCTAAACATTCATTTTCACTTTTCCCTAGATCTAATACCAACGAAGATGGAGCGGAAGCTTTGATCGTGGAAGAATCAGCTGCTACGAATGTGAACACAGATTTTGTGCGACTAGGATCGAGCACCCAATGTGGAGATATGAGAACATCTACTAGAGATTGATCCCAACTATTTCACTATGCAAGATTCCAGGGCAAGGATGGACACCCTGATCATGGAGTGAGATGGATGCACAGACTGGATCAACTAAATCAGACTTAAAAATAGAATTATCCCAAGATGATAACCACTATCTTTTTCTCTCTCCCTTTCTTCGCTAACCGGATGAAGAGAGAGTTTTCAGGTTCGGTCAAGCCATCCTTTTACAGCAATGGGGATCCTTATCTCTTAAGGGATATAAGAGATGAGAGAGAGAATGAGAGAGAATCTCCAAGTACTTGGAGAGAGAAGAGAGGGGGAATCAAGGTGCTAGAATTCGACATGCACCAAGGGCAAGGAATGCTCTATGAATTGATGCAGAAGCATCAAGAGATAGATTTGATGAGCTTTTTTGCCTCAATTACAAACCCTCAAGGCCAAGAACATCAATCTCTGTTTGTATACTGGAATCCATCATCATCATCATTCATCACAACTAGGTTGGAGTCAGCTACATGAATTTTATTTTTTCATTCTAGTCTATCATGGGCCAATCACAGAATGCCAGTGTCTCAGAATTCATGTTGTAGTTGTGACATAAGTTTTACGCCAGCCGTCAACTAGAGATGTCAAATGGGCCGGGCTAGCACGGCAGTCAATGTGCCGTGGCACGGCCCGAGACAAGGGTCGTGCTGGGCCGCTAGACCAAGCACGGTCGGCACGATTGGGCATGGCCCGCCAAAGGCATGGCACGGGATATTTGATATTTTTAGTATAAATATAAAAAATATAGTCTTTTATTTTATTTTTATTATTATCCAAAAAAAATTGTAAAGGTTTTGAAGGTAATCCTATTGAAAAATCTTCAAATATAAAAGATCCAAATGGTTCTTTTCTCAATGGAGTAGGTTGAATTTGATTGAACCACTTATATTTGTGTGTCATACTTTTCTTTGTGTGTATCTTTTAATCTTTTTAGTGTAAGACCTTTGTTTCTTAAGCCCAAAAGGTAAGAACCACATGAAGTCCATGGCACAATAGGCACGGCACGGCCCGGCATGACTCAGGCACGGCCCGTTTGACATCCCTACCGTCCACCTACCTGACACAGCTCTCCTTTATCCGTGCTTGGGACCGGCAATTACAACAAATTGGCAGAGTTCTTTTCCCACGACATCATCCAAGATCTTAATTGGTCTTATACATCAATCTTAATACATCAAAAATCAAAGTACATCCTATAAAGAGATGTGATTGAGTTGGACTTGACCGCCCAAAATCCTCAACACATTTAAAAGGCACCACCAAGGGGCAAAAGCAAAACTGATGGATCTTATTCACTGCATTCCATGAAGTGATGTTCCTCAAACATATACTCTTAAATAGCTGAAAAGACTTCTTTGTGATTCACTTTTCCTTTCATGTCTATAACAAGAGTCCCCACAAAAGTATCCAAAACAAATTCCAAGTAAACCACATTTGAGTGAAATGGCTTACCATGCTCCAATGCTGCCACATAGGGATGACAACAGTTCCCTGAATACCTGAACACTAAAAGGACCCGAACTGGAAAACTTAGCGTACGCCGTACGGGACCAACATCTGAACCCATTTTATTAATGGGTGCATGCTCAGGTCTATGTAGAACTGAACTGAATTTGGGTAGGCATAAATTTGATCCCATGAATTTCATAGCTAAGAACACGAATACCCAGTGCCATAGCCATAGATATGTATATTGTGGTACATATATAAATATACTGTATTAGTATATTAGTAACTGGACCTTGATTTGGGTTGGATCCAAGCCGTTTTATTCGAGTTTGGTCCAATCTCAGGTCTTCAATTTGAATCTGAGTACAGGTACGAGTCCTATAACCTAGAGCCAATTTGGGTCCAAGTTTGGGAGACCCAACCAGAATACGAACTGTGTTCATCCCAACTACCACTCATTAACAAGCTTTGATTGAGGGCTGCCATGTGAATTCATCTGACGGTGGAAAGAAAATATTCACCCGATCTCTTCATTCTTCAACTCCAAAATCATCGCCATCTAAGCAAACCTCATTAGGCTCGGAGACACCATTGGAAACAACAAATACAAACCGTGTAACTCCATACTTCAGACGCATATATAAAATCACACTACTAATGAATTCCTTGGAATCAAAACCATGTTTATAACACATCTAAAAGTCTGCCTCTGGCGCATAAGATAACATCTCTTTCAGATATCAACGTCAAGCAGATAGCAGGAATAGCTTTGCTGGATGTTATGGTAGACCAACACATTTCAAGGAGGGAAGAGGCCCTGTTAGGTGCCTTTGTACTCAGGTGATAGCACATAAGCAGCCAGAGGCAGAATCAAGTTTCATGTGAAAAAAACTCAGACTTAAATTTCATCAAGCAGGCAGCAGGCATGACAAGGGTTTGATACAGCTTAGGGTACCAATATTTTAGACCTTTCCTCAACTATGTTTTTGGCTGGAAGGGTATTCTGCCAAAAAGGACCAAATAGAAAGAGAAATCAAAAACTTAATGATTGTGGTCATATTAGCCTTTCCTAGAGCCCTCATTTAAAATTAGGCATAAACTTAGGGATTATTGAAATTTCCCATGTTAAATGAAGGACATCACACATGTTGTTAAGTGATGAAAATACAATGACAAAATATTTACCGATACCCAACAAACAGAAAAAATATAATCTATACCTTTGTCTTCGTGTTGTGGTAGTACTTCTTGCCATCATTTGTTGACACTAATACCCAATCTGTTCCAACCAATTTCTCCCTGAGCAAGAAGACATGATTAAAAAAGGCAAGATGAGGTGAAATCTAAAGGGAAAAGAAAACACGAACAGACAAAAGCTATTATGAGGTAAGATTTAGAGGGAAAATAAAAGGAATATTTGTTCATGATTCACAGAATTTTGCACTTACAAGGTAAATTTTGAAGGAAAAAAGAAAAGGAACATTGCTTCAAGATTCATATGGATTTTGCACATTCCGCAAAAAAGATTACAAGTATAGAACAACTCATGCAATGGAAGAGGATACAAACATTTCATAGAAAAGATTAGAAGTATATAACAACTCAAGCAATGGAACGGGAAGCTACAAAAACTTTTAATCAGAAGAAACTATAACAAAGAAGCATTCACTATGAACTGAATGATTAACGACTCTCACAACACATTGTAAAAACAATTATGATGGGTAATCTCTCAAAAATTTTAAATATGCAAGAACAACGAGTTAATTTCACTCTTCCTCAATGTTGGGCAGAATGGATTATATTGTTATAACTATTGTATGAGCCATCGTATTTTAAGTTTTAACCTTTTTTTTTTTTTTTTTGGGATACAAGCCATCATATTTTAAGTTTTAACAATTTATTTTGGCCAGCACATTAACAGACCAAGGCCTTCACAGAATTATGAAACCAGTACAAGCCTCATAAACTTGATCGAGGACTAGTCCCGGGTGTGAAGTGCCCAAACAATTTGCTGCTTGCATTGTTAGCATATTTTTCACAATATTTTTTTAACACAACTCATTCCAGTTGCAGGGCCTTAGGACCCGACTCTACAGACCCGAGGAAAGGCTGCGAGAAGAGCTTACGTGGAAACTGGGGTTGACTGAACCGGGACTTTGTCGGACTGCAAAACAGAAGGAAAAAAACTGTTCATACCACAAGCAAAATTTGAGGATAATAACAAAGTCAAAATACTTGAAACGGTATTTTGTGTTCCAACAACCTCCCCCTTAAAGCTGGAAGGTCTTTCATACGTTGATTGTCCAGTCAGAGAATTATAATAATACACAGCTCCTGTTTCAGTCTTGTGAGCTGTCCACAAATCTGAATCTTCACTCTTAGCAATCTCTCCATTCGTGCCAGTATTGCCATCAGATTGTTTATCTTGGTCTGCATAATGCCACATAAAATTGATCACTGTAATGAATTTTAATCTCAATCTGACCTTGGCTTGAAATGCCAACATACCAATGCCTGGTGGTGGAGATTGTGTGCCCACACTGCTTGTAGGCTGACCTGATCCTGCAGTGGCTGGAGATGTTCCTACAGGAGGTACTACAGGGGAAACACCAGGAGGTTGCGAATCAGGCAAAGGCATAGAAGGAGGTATGCCACGTACAGGCAATGGAAATGGAGCAGGAAGACCAGTGGGATAAGGCATGTATGGAGGGCGCTGCAGACCACTCACTTGAGGAGGTTGCAACCAATGTCCTTGAGGGGGTGGAGCCATAGCTGGTTGAGAATGATAGGGTGGATATAGTTGCTGGTGAACTGCAACTGCAGCTGAATTTGATGGAACAGGTGCAGGTAATGGCATTGGTCTCAGAGATGCAGAAGGATCCATTGCTGCTGGCCGAGCATTGGCAGTAGAAGATATTGATGCAGAAGGTATCCCTGGAGGGCCAGGTGTTCCAGGAGTTCGTGGCATTCCAGGAGGCCCAGGCAAAGAAGGGGCGGTCTGTGTCCACATGGTCATTGGATACACACTCGGAGATGCAGGTACAATCATAGATGAACTCGAGGAAACATACACTGGCAATGCTGTGGATTGGGAGCTAGAAGATGCTGCAGGAACAGTTCCAGTTTCTTGCACAACAGCAGCTGAGGCACTCTGCAATCGTCCAAGGAGTCAAATGATGTTAGTGTTGTTAGTTTCATTTGCCTGTGCATGCATATAAACATGACTAACCCATGTGACTAAGACACCGACAATGCACAACGCAGCAGACCTGATATCTTCAAGAGAAGTACTAGTACATTGTAATACTGAAAATATATAATTAAAGTTTGGCTTGTAAAACCATTGAATAGAAAATAACAGATTCAGACAAACAAATAATGCATCTCGAGAATGGTAAAGGATGAGAAATGCTTCAATCTGGAAGTTGGCTGTAATAAAATGTCATACATATATGATGATTTTTTACTGGATGAACAAGAACTTAGCCCTCCCTTAGAGGGGTGAATAGAGAAGTAAGGCTAATAAAGACCGCCCAGACAGATGAGATATGGCTTCAATGAATTATGATGAGGAGGTGATCAAGGATGCATGAAAACTAGTCTCCATACATATACAGATATTGTGAAGAAAAAGGTATAAAACTTTGTTTCCTAAAAGAGCCATCATTCACAAATTCTAGGTGGTAGAGTGCCCTTGGTGTACAGTGGGTACAAACATACAGTGTTGGAAGATTGCTTGTTCTGTGGGGATTCTGCTGCCACAGGTAACTGAGAGCTCCCGCCAAATGAAAAGCCAGCTGCAATTGATGGGTGTCCTTTTGGAACAGAAATAGGTGATTGCATTGGAGCTGGCATATTTTGAGGAATAGTTCCAGGAACAAATTGATTAGGGCGGCCAGGCCGCCCTGGAACTGGAGGCTGTAAGGATGCAGCAGTATTTGGAGGTGCAAACTTTCCAACTTGGATGTTACCCGGGCCTGTAACCTGGAATGAAGAAGAAAGAAAATTATATGGAATACCTAGTCTTGTGAAAAATCAAACTTAAGTTACTAATACTCTGCCAGAGTACTGCACATTCAAATATTTTACCTAAACCATCCATAAAAGTTAGGTTCTATGTGCATGTATCATAAAAGCAAAAATATCCAGGATTGATGACCCAAACTGATTAACTCACTGGCAGTCACCAAATGCATGACTAAAACAAAAGCTGGTCCACATACCAAAATCAACAAAAAGAAACATATATATATATACATATAACTGAGTATAAGGATAATCCAAAAAAAGAAAAAGAGCAACGTCATTTTCTCTTACATAAAAATTGCAATATATAGAACTACAAAAAAAAAAAAAAAAAAAGGAAACATATGGGCCTTACAGTGCCCGATTGAAGTTGTTGACCACTTGCGGAGCCAACATTGGGTTGTGAAATTAAATTGTATGAAAAAGATGGTACACTTCCAGAAGACTGGCGAGGAACCGGGGGTTGAAGAGCTGCTGCAGAAGTAGGGGGAGTAAACTTTACAGCCTGCAAGGGAACCCACCAATGAAAATAAGTAACAGGATTCAAAGAAGCCAAGACTTTCTTTTTTTCTTTCATAGAAACATATAAAATACACTAAGAAACCAGAAACGAACAGGAGCAGATTGAGATTGCTGAGAGCTTCCAGAGGCAGAGCCACTCTGAGAAATCACGCTGTACTGGAAGGAAGGTGCAGGGACAACAAAGCCTGGAGTTGTAACAAATTTCGCACGAACAGTATCATTTGATGGTTCACTTGTATTGGGACCCCTTGGAGCTGGTGGACCAAGTGCTGGAGTAGGAGGACCAGAAACTTGGATAGAAGGAGCAACAGTTGGTCCTGAAACTGGTGCTTGAGGGGTCATCCCGGGAATTGAAGATTGCGATGACATTTTTATCAGCTGCAGCATGCAAAAGGAATGAGAAAATAACCAGAAGCGTGAATATCCAACAATCATTTAAAAAAAATCAAAGACAAACTGTATGCTGGGCGCTTTTCATTTCAGCATTGATTTCTCATGCCAGCAACACAAAGAAGTTTGAGCGCGATGTTTACAATAACCCAAAAATTGTACATAAGTGAATAACTTTTCACGTAAATCTTTTGCAAGGAAAACCATTATAGCAATGAACTAATAACAAGACATTCAAATTTGCAGCCATACAGTGCTTATTATCAGAATACTGCATAAATGACAATGAAAGCATAACATGCCTACGTTTCAAATCTATATTTCCAGGTATAAGAGCATAGACTGGCAGCAACTTAATATGCTCTTCGACCAAACCTCAACCCAAATCCATGTAACCAAACCTCAACCCAAACGCATCTAACCCATTTAATGATGCCAATCATGGTCGTGCCAGCAGCTGAACGATGCCTTCATTACTTGGGGTTCTAGAACTTGCCCTCAGCAGTTGATCAAAAATAACTAATACTTTGAGTTCAGTATCAAAGACTTTTTTTTTGCATGAAAAAAGATCAAATCATTTGATGGGTCAAAGGTGGGTGGAACAGAACCCAACAAAAAGTGTAAAATCTAGCTGATCCGTTTAGAGATTAGAACTGCTCAAAGTAGAATCCTCAAAATGCCACAACTACTTCGTTTTGCTCTGTACTCTGAAATCAAACAAAACCAACGAGTTAAATTAAAACCCATACCTTGATTTTACCCAAACGCCTCGTGAAATCTCCAGAATCATTCAAAAGCCAGAGCCTTTAAACCCTATTTGTCGAGATTTTCAATGCTTTGCTGTTGCAAAACCAAGAACATTGATGAGAACATTGAAATCGAAATCGAAATTGAAATCAATTTGATTGGATTAGATGAATTGAAAGGAACTTACAGATATCAAATGGCGGGAAATTGCAGGGGGGTAGAGGCGAAGAATGGGGAAGAAAGGAAGAAAGTGGGAAAGGGTCGAAAGGGGTTGGGTTAGGGTTTTTTTAGATTTTGACTTGCATGACTTGATCTCCTGTTCCGACACGTGGCGTTGCTTGACTTGGCAAATAGTAAAACTACAGGGAAGCTATTTCATCCTTGGTGGGTTGTATGGATATGGGCCAATTTCTTAGATGATTAGGGTTTTGGATTTTTTTTTTTTCTGTTTTTGTTTTTAGGATTGGAACAATGCCCTAAGAGTGGTATTTTCAACATTGGAATCAGGAATTGATCTGTGTTTGGTGATGTGAGAGTGGGTTGCCTTGCTAATGGAGTGGTTTGGTGGATAGTTAGGATGTTTGGGAATTTGTTAGTTTAACTCTTCTAGTTGGCCAGATTGATGTCTAGATTATAAACAATTCAGGTTCTAGTCTATTTAGAGGTGGGAATGTGCTGAGCTATATCATATTGGGCTGCATTGTCTTTAGGTTTTAACCTAATAAATGAAAAAAAAAAAAAAAAAAGAAAGAAACATCTTCTTTTAAAAAAGTAAAAAAAGAGAAATATGTTTTGGTAACATTCTCAAAGAGGAATCTTTTATGATTTTCCTCTATTCTTGGGAAAACCCATGTGGTCGCCCCTATAAAATCCAAACTATTCCGAGTTGGAGTCTCGGTAAGTACTGTTATTAATATTTATCGTGTCATTAAAATTACGCGGGTCAAGTCGAGTCGAGTCGAGTCGAGTCTAATATGGGCAAGACGGGTTAGCCCGACCTTAGATTTAATGAGTGTGGGTTATATGTTTGCAATCCGTTTCATACGAGGGTCGGTCATGGGTTGGAAGTAAAAAAGTATGCTCTACCTTTAGCCCAATTCGACCCTACCCGTTTGCCAACCCTGATAAGAAGAGAGGATGTGGGGACAAAGAGAGGAGATTGAAAAGGGTTAAACTAATTTAATTTTGATGAGTCAAAAACATTTCCAGTGAATTGGAGTTGATTTCAATTTGAAATCAATTTGCTGTTATTGATTTCTGCTGAGCAAATCAGTTTGTTGTTGTTGATTTCTGCGGAGCACATAAGCACAATCCAAACATCATGAATTTTGGATTTATTTACAAAAAGTTCCAAACAAATAAATGACCATTTTTGGATTTCCAACGAGCCCATGTGCACAATCCAAACAGTTGAAACCCTTCATAAGGCCAATTATAACTAAATAGTAAAATTCAACAGCCTTGTTCATCACCGGTCATGAGATAATTGAGAAAGATTCCATACCGTTCATCTTCCATACATGCAAAAAAATGGGATGCTTGTAGCAATCTGATTTTTTCCAATTTTTTCTTCCTCCGAGCAATCGATTGCTGATCTAAACCGTGCATCATCTCCGTAAAGCTAAAAACAACCATGGGCTCTAATGTCACTCGTATATTCATTAGGGATTTTAAGATATTTACAAGAAAAATGGTTCATAACCTAAAAAGTGGGTTTTTTTAATTTTTGCAAGGGCTGTCGATAGTCTTTAGATTGTCAAAAAAGGCAAGCCCATCAAATTGTAGGGACTTCACTCATCACGCACCATGGGAAAAAAAAGCTGTGATTGTTGGATGAATAACTCATCCCCTCGAAAATATTGGGTGTCCAAATGTGAAATGAAGTGATTCTTTCCCCTAGAAAATCCAAACATTGGTTACAGGGGAATGAAGGATAGAGGATTATGTGCTTAGATTCGTAGGGTCAATTTGGCACCATTCCCATTTTGTTCCCCAGGATGTGCTCAAATTAGTTTGTGTTGAAATCGAATTGTGCCAAGACTATGCCACGCAAAAACTGTATGACAACATTATGTTAAATTGCTATGCCAAAAATATATTGTATAAAACTTTTTTGGTAACATTATAAAATATTTATTTCAAAATAACAAGAGAATCATATGATTTACTGCAGGGGACCCACCCTTTATTGTCTGAGGCACTCTACTATTATCATATATAGGACTAATATTTTAAAGTCACAATGCGGTACCACCTTTAAAAATTAGAACACGATGCTAACATTCAAAGGATTCACAATGTGGGCCTACCTTTATAGGAATTATAATGTGATGCAACCTTTTTGTAATTGTGAATATTATGACCCTTTTGAAATTACAACGTAACGCCCAAAGGTTAGAAAACTCGTGACTCGGGCTTAACTCGTCCAATGCAAAAAAATTAACTCAGATGGAGTCAACATGTAGATAGGGGATAGTCATGTTTTTTTTTTTTTAATAATTTAATAAATATTTAAAAACAATTCATTACTTGTAAAATATAAATGGACATTTATTCACAATAGTCAATGTACGTTAATACGTTTATATATGCAAGAAAAACACTTCAATAAGCAAAATAAAAGAATCTGTTTGAATATCACATAATTTATTAATCCAAGTAAAAGATCAAATATTAGTTTCAAATTACATTTTAGTCATCTTTTTTAAATTGCCAACTCTAGACCCCATTCATAGTTACTTATAATTAATTTTAATTATTTAAAATTTGATTTACTCATCAAATAGTTTAGAATACAAATAATTATATTAAAACGAGATGACTCGGCTGAGTCTCCCATATTTTTTACTCAGTCATTTGTCAAAATGTGATTACTCGGGAGAGTAAATAGTCAACTCAAAGTGTTTTTAGACCATCGTAGCACCCACCTTTAGAAATTAAAATATAGGGTCTACATTCATAGGATTTACATTATGGGTCCACATTTTGTAATTGTGACCATGTGTGTGACCCACCTTTATAAATTACATAGTGGTGCCATTTTTTTTTATTTTTTTTTGTGATTGTGGACATGAAACTACCTTTAGAAAATTACAATGTGGCGTCCGACTTTAGAAAGCAGAACACGGGGCCCAATTTCATAGGATTTACAATGTGGGCTCACATTTATATGAATTATAATGTGGGCCACCTTTTTTTTTATCGTGAACACATGAGCCACCTTTAAAATTGCATGGTATCCACATTTAAAAATTAGATAAAGGAGCCCATATTTTTAGGATTTACTATATGGGTCCACATTCATAGGATTTACTACCTTTTCTATGATTATGGATACGAGACTCACCTTTAGAAATTATAACATGGTATCCACCTTTAGAAATCAAAACATAGAACCCAAGTTATTTGAAAATGTGGACTTGGGACCTACTTTTAGGCCGTGGACGTGAGAGGGATTGAAGTCCCCATTAAATAGACTTCATTATATGGCAAGCGACAAGTTGGGAACAACTATGTGAGCAAGTTGTTTCTTTAAAAAAGTTAAAAACAATATTTTTATTCTTCTCTAATTGGAAATATGAAAACATCTAAATGGCACGGTATCAAAGCACACCAAAAGCATCGGTCTAATGTCTGATTTTTTATTTTTATTTTTGTAGTAGGGAATAACATGGATTAAAGAAAAAAAAAAGTACATAAAAAAAGAGTACAGAACATAAAGAAATGAAGGAGGCAGAAAGAAAGAAAGTCTGAGAAAGGTTGAGCTAAAAACAGAAATGTCTGATTTTTTACTTGTATACTGCGTATACAGTATATACTCATCCAATTAATTGATGTGCTGCTTTTCACCAGATTGACGCTGGGTTTGATGCTAATTGTTGAACCTATCCATGCCACAAACCCACAAATAGAATTGGCATGTCTAGAAGATTTGATGATTTCGCTTGTTAAATTGGACTTAATACTCCATTGGAGTCCGCCAAATACATGTGGTGCATACGTTTGGCCCTGCTAGAGTGGGGTCGACATTAGTTTTGCAAGTATGGGTCCGCATTTGATTGATGTACATATGTCGTCATGAATGATTTGTTTGAAATCAAACGGAAGGTGACCCACTCATTAATCGAGCCGAAAATATCCATATAAAAGCAATTAACCTGTATAGACTTATTCCCTACTGCTGATATTGTTGGCTTATAATCATCTCAAACGATGGTATATTAATTTATGGGTGCTACCTTTAAATGCTCTTGAATACGTTTTCTTAAATTTCCATATCTTTAGGTTGATCTAACTTGTAACTCATCATGACACTGTTGGACCACTAATTTTGCACATGGAACTCATTCAATTTACCAATTTAATTTAGTTTGACCCTAACAAACGGGTCGGGTCGAGGTAAATTAGGTCGGGCCAGAGATAAAGCACACTTTTTAGATCCAACCCGACCCGTGTATTTTTAATGACATGGTAAAAATTAATCATGGTATATGCCAAGACTAAAAACTCAGGACAATATAAATTTCAAATGAGCGACCCTACTACTACACCACAGAATATCTTTTTGTTAATACTTATCAACAAAAACTCAAAATTAGTTAATGAGCAAGGGACCCAGCCTCACTTTAGAATATTGACCAAGAGTTGAAATTTATCTACGTGGTATTTATAAAAATAACTATATTTTAAGAATATTGACCCTCATTAACACTGTTGTTATTATTTTCATACTTTTGATATAACTATTTTATATGATTTCCTAGATGGTCATTAATTTTCTATGATAACCATTTTACAATAAAACTAAACTCAAATGAATGTATAATATATGGAATTGATCAACAAAAATAATTAGTTTCATAATTAATAAGAAAATGATAATATTATTGAAAAAATAAAAACTCGCAACAACAGCGTGGAGCTAAAAAGGAGGCGGGAAACTTTCCATGTAACTAATGTGCTACCATGCACGGTTGCTGAGGAAGAAATGGTGGAGTTTGGTGTTTTTCTCTTTTTTGTGTGTGTGGTTTTAATTTTTATATTTCGCAATGTATATGAGTGGAACATACGATAGACCCCATATATTAAAAATCACAATCATTAAGACAAACATCCTTGCTATTTATGGGATATTTCAAATTTTCACCTCATTCTGGGTTATTTCCACGGTCAAATTGATTCTTTGGTAAAAAAATAAAAAATACTGGAGTTTTTCAAATAAAGTTCTATTTATTTTTTTTTTGTGATTTGGACTCTCCATCATGCCTTTTGTCTATTAAGAAGCTCCAAATAACATCATATTTATATCAAAGCAATAGCATTTGAGTGTTAATGAGTCATAGTGTCTAAGAGCCACTAATCTAAGGAATTTAAAGTATTTTTGTTTGTTTTGATTATAATGATTTTTTTCTTTTTAGAATGTGAAATGACGATTTCAGGGTTGTCTGGTTTATTTAATCATTAGTTTTTTTTTATTTAATCCACTATTAGTTATGGGTTGTCTGGTTTCATTTTTATCTATTGATTTTGATTGTACACTTTTTTTTTAAGAATGCAGAACTAATGGTAAAACGAATCTCCAATAATATTGAAATATCAAAATAAAGAATTAAGCTCGTTCTTATTATCATAATTTTCTACTTTATCCAATATAATTCTATTTCTCTATGTCAACAAGGGAACTTTCATTTTTCCCATTCATTTACTTTTAAGTTCGTTGTAGGTTTTTTAGAGCAAGTTCAATAATATTTTTGTTTATTTGTGTCTCTTTTTAATACCGTCTCAGGTCTTATTTGCATGCTTAGTTTAGATCAGTGTTCAACCCATTTTAAAATATGAGCATTTTGAGACAATTGATGTAATTATTAAATATTTCAGTTTGAAAGGTAAACCTTTTTTAATTCATTTACTTTTGAGTTCATCATATTTTATTTGAGCAATTTTAATTATGTCATTTTAATAGGATTTATACAAAAGAATCATTATTTTAAAATTTCTATAGATTTGCAATATTTTTATGGTTTGTATTTGTATAGTTTTCATAGATTGTGAGTTTTTTTCCCCCTTTTTGTTTCAACTTTCGGGTATTCGGTTCTCCTTCGTTTTTTTTTTTAATCACTTTTTATCATGGGATTTTCTGTAAATTCTCATTTTTCCGTTGTATTTTTTTAATGCTTATCATTATGAGTTAATTATTTATTTTACTTCTATTGGATTCTTTAAATTCTCTTAACAAAATTTAGTATAAATGTTATAAGTAACTTATCTCACATTGGCATCTTATGTTTAAGTTGTTTAAGGACTTATTTGGAATTTTTGTCATGCCACTGTGTCCAGTACCAAGATTTTATAAACTCTATGGTCATATCTAGCTTTTTTTTCTCCCCCCATCATTTCAATTAATATAGATTTTGAATTCATGGATTAGAAAAAAGTTTCCATTTTTAGACATTTTGTCTTATAACGATAGACAATGAAATCAGCACTTGTTTGTGATAAGGATAGGCTGTAGCGCAATGTGTACAATTACTTTACAAATATATATTTCTTAATGTTTGTCTCTTTAAGTGTGGGATATTATCGATTTACTTACATTGAATCAAAAGTATGCACTAAAAGATTCCATATCTCTATCTTTGTCTATAACTTCTATATTATAAATGTTGTTGGTTACGCGCGGGCATCGCCTGCTAGTATATCTGGTACACCAATGCATATGACATTATATATCACAGCTCACAGGCATCAATGTGATTAACTGCGCACTCAGATCTTCAAACTTTTGGGTCCCGTGCGGGCAACCTGTGGCCATTGAGAGCACTCTGAAGGTGGGACGCTCATTTAACCACATGGTCACATATCTAAGCTGTCCTTATTGCAATTGTAAATTGGTTTGTGCCATGTTTTTTATAAGGTCAGTGGTCCTCATGGTAATTATAAAAATAATACAGCAACGTGGTCCACTATTCTCAATAGGACGAAGCAAGTGGCTCACCACTTTGGACAACCTGGAATGGGCAATTGAATTTCAAGTTGCTGCATGTTGGCCTCATGCATGAATATATCAGAGCATTAACATAGGGTTCTCTATGGATTAATTTTCTTGATAAGTTTGTCTTTCACCTACACACTCTCATGAACATGAATGGTGCAGAATTTTCGATCCACATTGTCCCAAAAGGCCAAACCCCCCTTTAATTAGGTGTAGTTCATAATTTTATAATGGTGGGTAGAGTCCCTTACACGATGTTTGGGAATGAAGTAAAATGAGGGGGAAGAAAAGGGGGAGGGAAAAATGGAGGAAAAGTTAAAATAGAGGGTGTTTGAGAATGGGGGAGGAAAAGTGAGGGGGGAAATTTGGGGGAAAATTTTTGAAAATTTCCTTAAATATTCCCTCCTCCTAAACAAACAAGACCTTCATTTTCCTTCCTCTAAAATTTTTCCTCCCCTCCCCTCTCCTCCCCTATTCCCTTCCCAAACATAGGGTTAGGCTAAAATTATCCTCTCTACCTATCTAAATAAACTTTCAAACAAGTTTTGGGGCTTCTCCGAAAGAACCAAAAAAAAAAAAAAAAAAAAAAAAAAAAAAAAAAAAAAAAAGAAAAGTTTTGAGGGCATGGGATAAAATATTACTACCTCAAGTAAAATTGATCTTTCATTAATAAATGTGGACATTTACCTTTACAATAATTATTTTTTAATTATAGAATAGTTTTAAAATAGCTTCTTATGCATAATTTTCTCCATTTAAATCCAAAGATAATTGGGAATCACCATGTTATAGAGGTTTGGCTCTCTGTAAAGAGATTTACCACCTCAACTATCCTCTTCATTTCACTGGCTGGGATTATTTTCTCTACATTCCAATTTCCAAGGGGCCCTGATATATTTTTTTTCAGATCTATTATGGCATGTACATTGATTTGTAAAAACCCTAACCATAAAACGCTTTGGAATAGTCTAACTATTTTTGAAAAACAATCAAAGCTAGTTTTTAGAAAATACATATTATTTTACATTTTAAATCATTAAACAACCAAAATCTCCTTATTTAAGACAAATTCCTTTTCAACTATTATAACTGTTCAATAATGTCTCATTACTCAAGTGGTAATGAACGTCAATTCTTACCTGGCTGCCTGAAATTTGAACCCTTAGTACGTCACCTTTTCCCACTTGTGCGGACTCCTTCCCCATTTGTGTGGGCTCCATTCCCACTTAATTGGGCTACTTTCTATATGTATGCATGTTCTCTCTTGGGTCCCAGCCCCCTTGGATGGGGTACCAAAAAAAGAAATAACTATCATAACGGCTCCTCTTATGAAGATATTTTGCTTTTAATCTATTTTATGGCAGATAGGGGTGTACATGGGTCGAATCAAGTTAGATTGCGAACATCTTGGCTCAAGTCAACTTTAGTAACAAAGGTTTTCATTGAGCCCAAGCTATATAAGGGTTTTAGGTGCCTAGCTCTGGCCTAATTTGTTTGAAACATGTTAAGCCCAAGTATGCCGATTTAGTTAATTGGGCTGGATTGGGCCTGACATTCTGGCTCTTATTTGGGCAAATCAGTCACTTAACTACAAACACTACCTATCTAAGGTGGGATTGTACTCCAAACGCAGTCCAAATATTCAGGTCCAAGTTTTAGATTCGGGTGCAACCGAAATACTAAAACACAAGATCAAAACCCAACCCAAACCATTCTATTCCTGGGTTGGCCTGGTCCACGAACATACCTAGAGAGTACCAAGTCTTATATGGGGTCCCACTTCTTCCCTCTTGAAGGCCCTTCATGTCCCTTGCCAACCCCCTTAGTTTCTAGAATGAGAAAACGGTGACATCGCTAAAATATCGAGAATGCAACCAAATTTTAATTTTGGAATTAAAAATATTCCAATTTTTTGATCAGTCACAAAAGATGATTCAAATATTTTAGTAACGCGAACGAAGAGAGACTATTTCTCTCTCTCTCGTACCCACCTTGAAGTTGATAGAGTGGTATAATGTATGAATTTTCCATACACATCTTACGTTTGAAAATTGAGTAAAAAAAATTTTTATGTACATTTGTATGGGCTTAGCCTTACCACCCGGAGAATTGGTTCTGATGGGTCACAGGCCCTTCGCAATCTACGCCATAGAAAAAAAAAAGGTTTTTTTTTCCCAAAACCTACTTGGTCTTAAATTGCTCATTTTTCAAACATCAGACAGTTCCCAGTTCCCAGTTCCCAGTTCCCACCAAAACCCCCATATTCCTGATTCCGCGGACAATTTTCTCTAACGGCGTCACCAAAACCCTAACCTGGTTTCTCTAACGGCGTCAATAAAACCCTAGTCACAGTTATCTTTCCAGCACGGCCCTCTCCTTTTACCCTGTCTATTTTAATCCCAATCTCCGACCCCAGCCCACATGCGCCTCAGCATCTCACGTGACCTCCTGCCAATCTCTTCTCATCGATCTCTCCTCGGTATCTCCTCCCACATCTCACATCTCTTCCTCCTTCTATAAATCTCGTCTCTTCTTCACTCTCCTTCTACTGCCTTTCCTCCATCTCACTCGCTTTTGAGCCCTGCTTTTGCTTCAAGGTCGGTAAAAATCTTCTTCTCTCCTTTTAATCTCCTCTTTCCAGTGCCTTTTTGATTCGAAATCGGTGTTTTCCGCTGTAAAGATCGGATCTTTTTAGGTATTTGAGTGTGAAATGGTGGCGATTTGAAGTGATTCTGATCTTCTTGGGGGCATTGGTGTTTTTTGTTTTCTGTCTTTACTGGATCGGAATATGGATCTGTAGTTGCATTGCCTTTTGATCGATTGTAGGGTTTTTGATACTGGATTTTGCTTTGACTCTGTGTTTCTAGAGGATCTGTTCGAAATTGCAGCAGATCTGTGGATCTGTAACAGTGACGCTTCGAAATGGCTGGCATTTATTGATATCTGACATGGATTTTGAGTGGGAATGCTGTTGTCGACACGTTTCTAGTGATGTAGCATAGTTGGATAGCATGTGTCATTTGCTTAGCTCATAACTGATACTGTCGCTATCGAAGTGGTTAAAAAGTCAAAATTTGTGGGTTTTCTCTGCACTTGATTGCGTTTTTTCTTTCATGCAATGGTTTGCTGTTTTAAACAGTGTTTTCAAAATCTTTGCCCCCAACATAATTAGAGTCGAGTCTTCATGAATTCTCTTTCTCTATTTCATGTAACCTGAGCCAAATCATCAGACAAGTAGTACTTCTTCATGTCTATTTTTACTTGCTCAGATAAATTACTTGATTTTTTATGTACTCCATTTTTCAGTGTTCATATAATGTTTTGATTGGACTTGGTTTAAAAATCTTGTTTTTAAGCTTTATTTTGAAGAGGATGGCGATTGTTAACAGGTTCGAGTTTTGAAAGGGTTTCCTGCTGGGTGTTTGATGTTTGCTAGGATAGATCTCTAAGAATGGAAGTCTGTAGAAGTAAACAGTTGAAGTTTGAAGTGTCAGTCTTACCACTTTGATGATGGATTTTAATATTTCATGGAACTTCTTGTTTCCTCATTTTTGAAACGCACGTGAATATAAGGAACGTGGAGAGTCAAGAGGTTTGGCCTCAAAAGTCTCTGAATGCATCCTATAATACAATTTCATCCGGTGGGCGCACATCTGAGATCCAAACTGTTTATAATCACTAATCCTTCTTGTTTTAACTTTAATTGACTCAAATTTCCCACAAACCTGAGCAGGGCTCGCTGCAACATTTGTAAAACATGTAAATTGACTCCTTTTTTAAGTTTAATCACATATTCTATGAGTGATCAATCTGATTGCGGGCTCAACTCAGCTTGGAATGAAATTTGGAATATATTTCTTTTCTTTCTAAAGACTCGGCTTGTATACTCATTAGATGGGACACACTTGTATTTTGCATTAGCACAGTTGGTAAGTTATTTCTTACTGTCAATTTTTAGTGCACATGTGACTGTTGACTGGGCTATCGTACACGAGGAGGGGGCCAGCCTGGCTCATGTAAACATGCTTAAGTGCTCATTTCTGTGCTCATGATTCTTTACTTTTCCTTCTCTAGGTGTATTCAAAATAGTTTTTCAAAGTAACTTTCTTTTTATGTTTTATTTGAGAGTTCCCATACGTGTGTCAGACAGGGCTTTTCTGTTGATGTACGGCTGTCCATGTGCTCTAGTACACTGAATGCATAGCACTGTCATGGCATCTTGAAATAGTGGCCGGACTACTTAGAATCCTGGTACCATTGCAGCCATTAACATAACACCTTCATGAGATTGTAATACCTGGCAAGGGCAAAATCAGCTTAATTTTCACACATCATCTGTGCCTACAAACTTGTCATATAACCATGAAACATCACCTATCATTTGATCTTAATTTGCGTATTTCTTCCTCATTCTACTTATGTTTCATTGTCAACTCTGTCTTTCACTATTGACCCATGAATTAGCATTCACCCAAAGTTGACATTAATCTGAATTATGTTCATTGTTTAATTAAGTCTCATAAAAAAATGTGACTTGAGAAACCGTTAAACTTTGAGGCCCCTAAATTAATGGTTTTGATGAGATAATCTTTGCCCAAAATCTTATCTGCAATGAGACCTTTCCATCACATTATCTACCCATGATTAGCATGCATCCAAGCGGGTCCCACAAGGGGCTTAGATGGTGCCTTTTTCGCTTGATTGAAACTATCCATCTGCCAAAACTTTATACCTTTCTTTCAAAAGTCAAAACCGATAGACCATCATTGCTGTGCATCTTGTTATCTGCAAATAGCACTCATGAATCACGATTAAGTTTACAAAAAGGAAAACAACTGGTTATGTGTGCCTGACAGCGAATGAAGGAATATCATTTGGCTGTGGTCTTTCAAAATAAGCTGTATATTCTGGAGGGCCTTTCTGCATTCTTATCATTATTGCCGTCGTCACTCTTATTGTTGCCTATGTCATCATTATATGTTATTGCTCTTGTTATTTTTCTGTTTAAAGCTTTAAGACTCAAGGCTTGCAGAATCATTGAATTTCTTCCCTGAATAATTTCTGATCATCAACTCAAGAGCTCTCTCTTTTGATGTTTCAAATAACATGGGTATTGTAAAGATTGTTTAATGTTTTCATTATTTGTAATTTACATTTTTCCTTGAGCACCTTACTTGTGTACTGTTGCAGCGTGCTCACTTTTGATGTTTCAAATAACATGGGTATTGCAAAGATTGTTTCCATGTCTTCATTATATGTAATTTACATTTCTTGCTTGAGCACCTTACTTGTGTTGCAGCGCATCTGCTTATTGCATATCTTGTTTTTCCTGCTTCTGTTATTCTCAGCCAGTCAGCCTAGAATCATTTAAATATATTTATGTCTATTACTGAGCATACTTGTACTTTCTGGATGTCACACTAGTTCTTGATGATTTTACTGTCCCCATTGTAACCTCAATCAAGGCATTTGATAGTATATGCCAGGTGTGTTTTTTGATCTTCTTGTTATCTTTGATGCAGCTTAGGGCTTTCCACGATGTCTGATTTGGAGGCGCCGCTGCGCCCCAAGAGGAAGAAGGTCTGGGTCGACTACTTTGTTCAGTTCCGTTGGATCATTGTCATCTTCGTTGTCCTTCCAATTTCTTTTACCATCTACTTCCTCACGTATCTTGGCGATGTTAAATCTGAGTCCAAATCATTTAAGCGCCGGCAGAAGGAACATGATGAGAACGTTAAGAAAGTTGTAAATCGCCTTAAACAGAGAAACCCATCAAAGGATGGTCTTGTATGCACCGCCAGAAAGCCCTATATTGCTGTTGGCATGCGGAATGTTGATTATAAGCGTGCTAGGCATTTCGAAGTTGATCTTTCAGAATTCAGAAACATTATTGACATCGACAAGGAAAGAATGATTGCAAGGGTAGAGCCCCTGGTTAACATGGGCCAGATTAGCAGAGTGACGGTCCCCATGAATCTTTCTCTTGCTGTTGTTGCAGAGCTTGATGATCTTACTGTTGGGGGTCTCATCAATGGCTATGGAATTGAAGGAAGCTCACATATTTATGGCCTTTTCTCTGACACAGTCGTCTCCTATGAAATTGTCCTTGCAGATGGGCGTGTGGTTAGGGCAACAAAGGATAATGAGTACTCAGACCTTTTCTACACGATCCCGTGGTCTCAGGGAACACTTGGGCTCTTGGTTTCAGCTGAGATCAAGCTTATACCTATTAAAGAATACATGAAGCTAACCTACAAACCTGTGAAGGGTACTTTATCCGAACTTGCACAGGGTTATGTAGATTCTTTTGCACCCAGAGATGGGGATCAGGATAACCCTGCAAAGGTTCCAGATTTCGTTGAGACCATGATTTACTCCCCTAATGAAGCGGTGTGCATGACTGGGAGGTATGCATCCAAGGAGGAGGCAAAGAAGAAGGGAAACGTGATTAACTGTGTAGGATGGTGGTTTAAACCCTGGTTCTACCAGCATGCTGAGAAGGCACTCAAGAAGGGTGAGTTTGTGGAGTACATACCAACCAGGGAATATTATCATAGGCACACAAGGTGTTTGTACTGGGAGGGGAAGCTCATCCTTCCCTTTGCTGATCAGTGGTGGTTCCGGTGGACAATGGGGTGGTTAATGCCTCCCAAAGTTTCTTTGCTCAAGGCCACTCAGGGTGAGGCTATCAGGAACTATTACCATGAGATGCATGTTATTCAGGATATGCTAGTACCTTTGTACAAGGTTGGTGCTGCACTAGAATGGGTCCACCGTGAAATGGAGGTATGTTTCCCCTTTTCTTTATGCAGGTTCTTTAATTAATAATGTTTCTATTTCTTGTCTGATTTATTATTTTCACTTACAAGTGGTTTTAGTTGGAGATTCTCTTTCAATGTCTAAAGGGAGTTGGAAATGATACCATTATTCTGTTTTTTTTTTTTTTTGCCTTTTTTGTTTTTCTTTTATGATTCATATAATTAGGGAAATATATCAATGTGCTCCTTATTCATAAGGGGAAACTTGAACTATATCATCCTCTCCTGGATGGTGGGATTTTTTTTTTTTTTTGGATTTTTCAAACACCTGTTGTATAGACACAGATGTGCCTGGTAACCTAGAGTTGGTGAAACAAAATGATATATGAATGTTTTGTACCAAACACATTATGGTAAAACATCTTGCTTTACATTTGATTGTTCTATATATTTCTGTGGACACGGGAACCATTCTGCTACTGTATGAAGCTTACTGTCAAAATCATGAGGAAATTGTTTATTCTATATATTAATGGGGATTTGACATATGAATGACCCTTGAACACTGTTGTCCCAAGTTCTTGACAGGAAGTAAGCTAATGTCACCAAGGTCGTTTGACTCTAGTCTCCTCCTCTTTTTTTTTTTTTTTCTTACTTTTTTGCCTTGGATCTCATGTTATCATGGGTTTTTAAAAACCTATGATATCATGGGATCTACATGTTAAAAGTTGAAAAGCTACTTGGATCCCATGATATCATGAGTTTTTAAAAACCCATGATATCATGGGATCCAAGGTCAAACGACTATGGTGACTTTTAGTCATGAATTTGAAGATTGAGTATCTAAAGGGCGTTTAATTGTCAAATCTCCTATATTAATACCAATTCATAGCCAATGAAGGTATGCAAACCATGGAGACATGCACTGCCCGCTAATTGCTCTGTATCTTAGGTTTTTATCATTGCTCAATAAAACACGTGTCATGTAATACTGTCTCTTAATACGTTTGTTATGTACGCAGATATGCTTAAGGATGTGTAATAACATGCACATACTAGGCCAATCAAAGAAAATCATATATATGCTATGACTATTCGTTATATGAACTTCACGTGTGTACATTATGTAGCAAATGGAAAATGCTATTGCCATTCAGAGTTTTGTTCCATTTACTTAGGATGCCGTAGGGCTTCTTTAACATATGCTGAAAATATTGATTCTTCTTTGACATTTGGCTGCTGCTTAACTCCAAGTCTTTGTTTTGTTACTTCCAGGTGTATCCTATCTGGCTCTGTCCTCACAGGCTGTTCAAGCTTCCCATGAAAACTATGGTTTACCCAGAACCTGGCTTTGAACTAGAACGCAGGCAGGGAGACACTGAGTACGCCCAAATGTACACAGATGTTGGGGTCTACTATGCTCCAGGACCAGTGCTGAGGGGCGAGGTGTTTGATGGATCTGAAGCAGTTCGCAGGATGGAGAATTGGTTGATTGAGAACCATGGGTTCCAGCCACAGTATGCTGTCTCTGAGCTGAATGAGAAGAACTTCTGGCGGATGTTTGATGCCTCCCTCTATGAGCATTGCCGTAAAAAATATGGAGCTGTTGGCACTTTCATGAGCGTCTACTACAAGTCGAAGAAAGGGAGGAAGACTGAGAAGGAGGTGCAGGAAGCTGAGCAAGCACACCTTGAGTCTGCGTATGCAGAGGTCGATCAGCCAGCTGACTGACAGTCCAGAAGGTTTTTCAAAAAGAGGTGTCAACTGTTTTGGTATTGCTGTTCTGACTTGGATTTATTTTGTTGCTTGTTTTAGGATTAGACCTGATTTCATGTAGGCACCTGTTTGAATCAGCACAATGTTGTTAATTTGGTGCTCTTCTTTCTGCTTGCCATTGTTGAAAATTTTCGATTTAGGATTTCTGACATCGGATTATTGTGCTTGAAGAGAATTGGTATATGAACCTCTTTGCTGTAGTTTCAAGTAAAAAAGAAAAAGAGAAAAAAAAAAAAAAGAAGAGGAACGCAGGTCTGGAAGCTCTGTCTATATACAAGAACTGGAAGTGGTGAAAAGTGAAAACAAGCTGGTGGTCCTAAATACAAATATGCGCTGTGGCCTATGGTGATGGCTATGCTTCATTCTGAGAGTGCCCATGAAATGTCATTTGAGTAAGCAGTTGAGACAAGGATCAACCCTATCGTTTAGCAATATAAGTCATCTAGTTTGTTTTGTTGACAGCTGAGCTGACTGAAAGGCATTTTAGGTTAGTAATAGAAATGCAAATCCTCTATTTTTCAAATAAAGAGTCACATCAAAAGTATACTTCTTCAAAATTTTCTTTAAAAAAAAACAAAAAAACAACATTCTTTTTCTACTAAATGATAAAAAAATACTCACTTTTTATATAAATAGTTAAAAAGATTCCCTACCAATTCACTAGAGATAAAATACCATTATAATCTTTATATATTTTATTCTTTTTTAATTTAATGCTTTATGTCGCTTTTACTTTAATAGTTAAATTGTCAAACAGGCAAGTTGAGGAGTATTGCTCTTATTTACCAGCCCCAACTTTTTTAACCTCCCTCTCCTCACACTTTTTATTTATTTATTTATCATGATGAGGAATCCGCCGACCCCCCTTACAGTTGATCATTAGTAAAACTCTAGATACACAATACCACCCTTACAGTTGATCATTGGTAGAACCTCGGGATAAGGCCCCAAGCGTTTCGAAGCCAGAACTTCTAGTTCATTACTGGACTTCCTAACCACTCGAATAATTTAAGTGTGGGTTGTTAGGATTTTGAGTGTTGGCTAATTCATGGGTTGGACAAGACTCTGGGTTTTTTAAGTTGTAATTTTTATTTAGAAAATGACTCTGAAGTTAGAAGTTTGGAAGGACTTAGAAGAAGAAAGCCTGAAAGAATTAGAAGATTTCTGCTGGAGAAAATATGTTGTTTTAGTCCTAATCATCTTAGGCAACCTTAAGCATGACCAAATGACTATTTAAAGGACTCAAGGGCTATTTCAAAGATAAGACATCACCTTTTAAAGTTCTAAGTTAGAGATTCTTGTTGAGAGAATTCTTCTCTAAAGTTTTTTGGTGAAGTTGTGTTGCTAAGTTCTCTAAAGTCAATTCTTCTGCATCTTTTGTAATAGATTATCTTCTTACGAGAAGACTTGAGGAGTCAAGCGCTGGATTTAATATGTTGCAATCAATGGTGTGAAGTCGTTGAAGCGTGAAGCGACACAAGGTAACTTCAGTCCTTGGGTAGGGGATATCTGGGGAAGAGATCTGAGTTTCTAGAGTCAGTTCTTCTGCATCTTTTGTAGAAGATTATCTTCTTACGAGAAGACTTGAGGAGTCAAGCGCTGGATTTAATATGTTGCAATCAACGGTGTGAAGTCGTTGAAGCGTGAAGCGACACAAGGTAACTTCAGTCCCCGGGGAAGAGATCTGAGTTTCTTGTAATTGCTAGATTCATAGTGTTTGATTTGATCCAGCTTGGATCGATGGTTTTTCACCTGGTTAGGGTTTTCCACCTTAAATTTGATGTCTTTGTGGTGTGTACTTGTTGATTTTATCTCCGCTGCATATTGTTAATTTCTGCACACTTTTGGGTTGATAATGGCTCCTTACATGAGTGGTAAGGAGCATTAGTTCTTATCTGGCTGCATGGGGTTCGATCCCCCGGTACGTCATATCTTTCCGCTTGTGCAGGCGGGCTTCCTTCCCACTTGTGTGGGCTGATTTCCCGTATATGCGGGTTCTC
The DNA here is from genome assembly GCA_003546025.1 of Camphora micrantha. Classification (NCBI taxonomy): domain Eukaryota; kingdom Viridiplantae; phylum Streptophyta; class Magnoliopsida; order Laurales; family Lauraceae; genus Camphora; species Camphora micrantha. The sequence goes on from QPKB01000009.1 coordinate 37,001,389, forward strand.
TCTTGGATCCCAACCTCTTTGACTGAGGTAAAAAAAAAAAAAAATCTGATCAAACATGATGACATCATGGAATGAAGCCTAGCACAATCAGATGCAATAAATCTCTCATTTGGCTATGGCTTGGATTTAATGGTTTTTTATTTTTCTTGGGGAAGATAAGTAATTATATGCTCTTTTTTTTTTCTAAAGATATCAAATTGGGCAGTCGGATACGCAGCGTTAACTTTGTCCAAATCATAATCCCAAAAGCAGAGAAATTTAAAAAACTTGTGCAATGATGCACTAACTTGAACGAGGAGATGTGAGGGTGACTGAAAACAGAGTGCAAAGGTGAGATTAGCATAAAAATGTGTGAAAGCCATAACGGAGAGATTAATGTGTTTTAGAGGTGATTGGCATTGAATAGCCACATTTGAGAGAGAGAGAGAGGGGTTAATAGGTTTGGGAGGTGTCATTTGCATATATGGAATAAAAGCGATAATTAAAAGACATTAATGATATTGGGAAGAGTGATTCTATAAATAGTTTGAATTTCGCATTCTTGTTAGATTTTTAAAATCCTTTCAAATTTTCATATATTCTTTTTTTTTTTTTTTTTTAATTTAAGGAGTATTTTTGAGCTCAAATCCGGGGACCAAGTTGGGGCAAGTCCAAGTTTTGAAGTACAAAAACATAGAAAGGTAAATAACCAAAAAATGAATCCAAGGAAAGCCGTCTTATCTATGTCTCCACTTTGTATGTTTGTCCCTCACATCTTGAATATTCCCCTTTTTTTTTTTTTTTTTTTTTTTTTTTCCTGAGCTTATTTTACCATAAACTACTATGTAATTAATTATATGTAAGTAAATAGGCATTAATAGATATACCGGCCAATTAGGTTAACCCACTCCTTGTTTTATAAGCACTTATTTAAATATTCAAACTCAAAATGGCTTTGGTGAACCAAAGTAAGGTGGAGACTCAAACTCATACACCCACAACCCATGTTCCTTGCCAGCCCAGCTAAAAGCTTTTCTCTCATAGCCACCCAAGTCTCTCACCATCAATGCTATAGCTACGGTTTGATCCCTAATACGATCCATATCATATCATACATGTCTAGATTCTTAAGTTAGAGTACCGCTTCAGCAGCTCTACATGAAAAAAAAAAGAGAGGGGATTTTAAATGTACAATTGCCCTAAACAAGATTCACCCAATGAGTGATTTGATATTTAATAAATTCCTCCTGAGCTATTTGCGCAATTTGATATGCCATGTTATGGTACAAATAGCTTTGCAGAAAATATTTAAACTTCTACGAGGAAAGACTCGGCCACCCATATGAACTGGTGCCTTTGAGTCGACTCATGGTTTTCTGTCGCTCTCTTCCCCATCATAATCCAACCCCCAAAACCATCTCATTCTCCCACACAATCATCATCCAAGATGCCACGTGGCTCAAATTCAATGGTCCTAAAGAGCCCATTGCCTCCCCATCGCCAGCCATGCTATACCACAGGCAAATCCTCTAACTAACACGCGTCCACATTTCCACGTAGCTTCTCCACGTCAGCATTCCGAAGTGGCCATCGACACATCATCACCTACGTGGCATCTCCTCTATAAAAGGCGGGCCTCGAGCAGTGTCGAAGCAGCTCTCTCTCTCTCTCTCGTCTTGTATCTCTGTTCCTGCTAAAACCCGCGTCTTCTTCAACGCCAAGAGCTCACGGCATTTCAAAACCTTTCTAGGGTTTCTCTTCTCTACGACTCTTTTGATCTGTTATGGTGAGTTTCCTTTGCTTCGTTTTGTTCTGTTTACAAAATCAAGCAGATCTGGAGCTTTTTTTGAGAGATTGTGATGAATTTTTTTTAGCAGAAATCGGCTCCCATTCCTTTGATTACGATGCAAATCCAGTAGTTCTATGCGTTTTGTTCGATTTTTCTGCGTTTTGAGGTTTTCTTAGTTGTTTTTTTTTTTGGATCTGGTTTGAGAGATGGTTGATCTGTGTATCTTCTGGAAAAATTGTGTCTTTTCTAGTAGAAATCATCCTTCTTTTTGTTAATCACCTTAGCTGAAGATGGTTTGTGATTTTTTCCTTGTATAGGTTTTCAAAACAAGTTTTCACCAGTGAATTGGTGTGATTTTGTTGTTCTTTTCGCTTATTTCTGATAAATTGTTTGATGATTGGAGTTGCGGATGCTGGGGAGAAAAATTACTGAGGCTGTGATTTTGCTGAAATATTTTGATTTATTTGAGAGGATTCTATGAGTAGTGTGTCTGTCTTTTTTGTGTCTGTTGATGTTCTCTTGGTGTTATTTTTTGAGGACTGGTGGGATTTACCTTTCAATTTGTCATGTTCAAAAGCAATGAGAACGTTCGCGTTAAAAAAAAAAGCTATGAGAATGGAAGATAAAAGATTGATAAGTTTGTCATTTTTTCTCTTAGTTTTGTTTCTGAAATTATTTGTTAAGTGTTTTTCCGTCTCTCTTCGTACTTTTGATTTATGGAGATGATTGTAGGAATCTTAGTATTGAATTTGAACCTCTCTTAAGCAGTTTTTTACTCTGTAGCAGGGGCTTATCATTTATCAATGGTGTTTCTTGTAGGCATGGGAAGTTCCTTTTTTTTTTTTCCTGGGATGCTTGTTTAGATGCTGGGGTTGATTTTCAATTCTGTCATCCTGGTTTCTTTTTTAGTTATAATGCTTAGAAATCCTTTGTTGTTTTCTGCTAGTTGGTGGTTTCATGTCATTTGTAAATTCATCTAATCTGAAATATTTGTAAACGGCTGATTAGTGTTGTAATGAGCATGTTGTAATGAGCACTTTTGAGAGCATTTAGAGGAAACATCAATAGGTGATAAAATAAAAGAAACCCGTTTGAGATGGTTTGGACATCTCCAACGTAGGCCAACATCAGTGCTAGCAAGGAAAAGTTTTTCTATACGGATTGATAGCCCACCGAGGGGAAGAGGTAGGCCAAAGAGAGCATGCGTGGAAGTAGTAAGAATAGATTTGAAGAAGTGTAACCTATTTGAAGACTTGACTTAGGATAGATCAGAATAGAGAAACATGATTCATTTAGCCGACTCCAACATAGTTAGGATAAGGCTTTGATGATGATGGTGACAATGAGCTGATTATTGTTGTAATGCACCCCATGCAAAAATAGTGGGCCACTGCTTCTTCAAATCTTCCTCTTGTTGTCAGTCTTTTATCCTAGATTGTCGAGAACCACATGAAGAGGCTATTACTAGAAGTGTTATTGGAGGTTTGCCTATGAGCGCGTGTTAGGCACAGGTGGTAGGGCGCGTGTTAGGCACAAGTGGTAGGGCGCGTGTTAGGCACAAGTGGAAGGGCGCGTGTTAGGCACAAGCGGTAGGGCGCGTGTTAGGCACAAGCGGTAGGGTGCGTGCTAAGCACAAGTGTTGATGGCATGTTGTGCTACTTGTCGGGACTCGGACACATGAGCCAGAGTTTTAGAACTCACACCCCATTGGCTTGTGAGAAAGGGTGGATTTGCGTGGGAAAAACTTATGAACATGACAAGGGTGACAAAATATCATTTATTCATTTCGGTTACAGCTTGGCCAACCTGCCAAGTAGCCCCACCTTTTGAATCTGTGTCTCATCTGTTAGGGATGATAGTACTCTTATGTCTTCAGCATTAAGGCTTGAGTGTGAAAGGAAAACTTTGAGGATAGGATCTCTCCGGGCCTACTTGCATCTCCATTCTTTTACATGCGTGATCTGGTAACTTATACATTTGAGTAGGACCCACCATGCGCATGAGTGCATTTCAAAACAAGGTGGGCTGGATGGTCACAAGGTTGGAGTGGAAAAATATATGAAAAGTTATGATTTGCCTAGTGGCTTGGACCATCTGACCAGCTTGCTTTGTAATCATATCAATGGAGGGTTCTACTTCTACTTAATTGGCCGCCAGAATCTCTACCCATGTTCCCTATTTACATGTGTCCTAAGAACAAATTGTGTGGCTAGCAATAAAGAAAAGCATAGTGTGATACTACGAAAGTCCCACTGGTCTTGCAAAACTTTGTTTTCTGATTAATGTGTATGGCACCATTTTTGCTGGGTGAAGTTGTGATATATGAATTATGATATTGTCAGGCTTGTGGGAGTCTGACAGTAATTTATGTGCAAGTTTTTGTTAACAGCTCGAGCATGAAAATATAACCGAATAACTGGTGGAAATGTGAAAAAAAAATTAAAAAAATACTGAAAAGCTATCTGTTGTATCCTTCATTTTGATGAAGGATACAACAGATAGCTTATACTGCACCTATGTACCATATTTAAGGACATGTTGGATTCTGACATTAGATTTCATGTGCAAGTTTCTATTAATGACTTGGATATGCTAAGATAAATGAATAACCGGTGGAAATGCGGAAAAACTACTGAAAATCTATCTGTCATCCTTCATTTTAAACTCACCTATCAAAGGGACCTGAATTAGTGGTTGATACCTTATACTGCATCACTATATCCCAATTCCCAATATTAGATGTATTATGCATTTTTAATTTGTTTGGAATTTAGTTTACATGACATTTATTTCCTAATATTTTATGTGGGAACATTTTTTGTATTTTACAATAACTACATGAATGTACCAATATGATGGTTGCGGAGGTTATCGTATCTTGTGTTCTTGTCTGTTTCTGAAATTGGTTTATTTTTGTGTAGGATACTGACATGATGAAGGGGAGTATACTGATGCTTACAGATCATATTGTTATGCCTTACAATGCAGTTATATCTGCAGCTAGGGAGGTTGGAAATGAAACGTTCAGAGAAAATGATATGCTAGTCATCACACAAATTTCCACTCCCAGTAATCTACATGCCTCCTTTCAAAAATATGTATTTTTACATTTTTTTAGTTTATTTTACTGTAATCATCATTGAATATTTTGATTGTAAGTTTTGATTGTTGGCTGTGAATTCTATATTTCTTTCTACAGACACAATCGAGCTGACAATGTTCAGTTTTCTTCTTTCATCAAAAGGAACTCTTTAACATAATAATGTGAGCCATTTATTGTTTGGAACCTAGTTGTGTGCAAAACCTATCCGAGCTGCCTCTCCTGCTCTCGATCCTATTATTTGCTAATTCTTCCAACTGTTGCTCCCTGTCAATTGTTCTCATTTGAGAACCGGCATTCTCCCACCACGTACTCAAATCCCCTCCTAGTTCTGCCTTTTGCAACTAAGATCTAGCAACGAGGAATGCCTCTCATTGTATCAAACCAGTCCTTGGCAGAGAACAATCAAATGAAACTATGTCTATGCCCCTTTCCCTTTCTTTGTAACAATTTTTTTTAATCTGCATGGTAAAAGAAATGGGCATAAAATCCTCTAATTCATTTTGGACTTCTCTCATTTCTTTAAATGATGAAGCACTAGCACTTCATTTAACAATGTAGTATAGGTGTAAAACTGTAAGGTCATTCAGTTAGAGTTGTGGTTGGATAGAATGAAAATGTTTTCCGGATAGTAAATATACTTAATTTAGAAGCCATGGTTAGTAGGTTATATTGCACACTTGCGCCCTCTCTCTTCCTGAGAAGATCAGCGAAGCAGCGATTGATCAAAGAATGAAATTTTAATTCTCTTCCTGCTCTTTTTTAACAATTAACAATAACCGCTATTATTCTTTTCCTATAAATGAAAAACCTTATCGCAGTTCTATCTTCATTAAGGGCTTTTCCTAGTTCTAAATGTAATGTGGTGTTCTATTCAATGCTTAAAAAAATTCATGTATTCTGGCTTTTAAATTAATGATGGTACTGCTGCTGCTGCTTTACTACTACAACCTCCAATGAAATCAGTTATAACACCTAAAAATCAGTGTTCCTTCCATTTTCTTTTCTCTGAGCTGGAGCTGGTTGGACTATAACAGGACAGTTGCCAATTGAGTCTTCATCACTGGACACTGTCATTTCTATATGGGAAAGATCTGACCTCCTCAGTGCACAGTGGCTTGAAGAGATAGCTAGAGTGTTGAAACCTGGTGGGACAATACTCACACAGACCTTTCTGCCTCCCAATGACACCGATAAGGTTAGCCACGTTTTATATTATAATTTAAATATCAAAAGCTCTGGAATGATAATTTTGTGGAATCTCAATGCATAAGGACTTCCTAATGATTATTGTTTTTCAGTCAAGCTCTGCACTTGAGCGCAAAATACTGATGTCAGGATTTCTAGAAGCACAAGTTCTCCAAACAAAACCATTCTTACCAACAGAAGTTCAGTCTTTTACAGTAAGTATGAAATTTCAATGATGTAATTCCTGCTTTGAAACCTGAATATTTTTAGCATTTTTCTCAAGATTTTTTTTCTATTCTTTATTGCTTCCTTATCTTTTCACAGATTAAAGCCAAGAAGCCTTCTTGGAAAATCGGTACATCCTTTTCCATTACGACAGCAAACACAAGTGTGCCCAAGATTCAGATTGATGACGATTTGGATCTGATTGATGAAGACAGTCTCCTAACTGATGAAGACTTGAAGAAACCACAACAACCACTTGGTAGGGTTATTCAAAATTATGATATTGCTTCTGTTGTGCTCTGGGACTTATTTTGAGGCAGATGAGTGATTAATCAAGCAAAGTCCTGCAGTTAATGACTGTGAAGTAGGAACCACAAGAAAAGCCTGTAAAAATTGTACCTGTGGTCGAGCGGAGGCAGAGGAGAAAGAACAGAAGCTGGGCCTTACCACAGAGCAGCTGAACAATCCTCAATCTGCATGTGGCAGTGTAAGCGTCTGAAATCTCTAGCCATTATGTGCTCTTCTATCGTTACATACTGCTTAGCTGTATTGGTATTTTTAATACATAGTCATAATTCTGTACATGTTCATGCGAACCCTGCAGTGTGGACTGGGAGATGCATTTCGGTGTGGTGGGTGTCCGTATAAGGGTCTTCCTCCATTCAAAATGGGTGAAAAGGTAATGGTAAACAACCCAATTACACAAAGCGGTTCAATATTTCTTATTTTCTTCTTAAGTGAGAGGTCCAGTCACATTAACAGCCTGTTTGTTTGCATGGGAATTGAGTACATAGGAATTCATTGTCAAATGGGCTCCACCAAAGGATTATTAAAGAGATGAGGGTTGAAGGATATGGGGTAGAGATTTAGGTGGGATCTTGACTCTCCTAGGATTTGAATTTCCAGGGTGATGGCTGAGTATTCATTTTCCATTAAAGAGGAGATTATTTGATGGTCATTTTTGGATATTCACCTTTGTTTCTTCAATTTTAACTACGTTTAGAAATCTAAGTCTTAGATTCCTTAAGAGTTCAATTACATGAAACAAACAGGCCCTTTGGTTAAAGAAGGTTGAGATTTTAACAATGTAGCCAATCCGTTTCTTTGATGTTTATATTTCATGGGTGTCTCCTGCAGGTATCACTTGCTGGGAATTTCCTTTTAGCTGATATTTAAATTCAAAACAAGCCATCCAGGTATCTTTCGTGAGCTACATTCAGGGCATCAGCAAACTGGCTGTAATGTGAGCATGAAACCCACGTCTGTTTTGTATTGAAGTTTGTATGCATGTACTTTTCATGAAATGAGTTCTTGAGGTATATTTTTCCATTTACATTAAGGATACCAGCATACCGACTCTAGTGTGATCCATGGTTGTATTTTTTCTTCGAGTTAATACGTATGCCCATTCCATGAAATGGATGTGTGTTTACTGTTTCGGAAGAACATATTGCATACTAACAAGGCTTTGACAGTAATGATGATGATGATGATCTGGATCGCAGTAGTAACATTGTAAGATGTTTCTATGTTTAGAATCTTGTAGCTTGTTCTTTGAAAGATGGGGAAGTGTGTCCCTTTCATATTTCTCTTAAAATGAATTCACCGTGTCAAATCAGGAATAAGTGGAATGAATTTGACAGTTACTTGTGTTGAGATAGGAGGTGACATAGCAAACCTACTAATATTATTCTGGAGAAACTGATCAGTCCAAACCAGAGTGGTTGAAACAAATCAGTGATATGTCATTTGTGCACGTACTGTTTCCTGTACCCATTTCTTCCTGCATGGACAATTCTCTGTACCCAGTCCACCCAAGAAAATGTACCCATCGCTACCTTACTTTATTGCTACTGATGTTTGATCAGACTTAAAGTTGGTTTAAACAAGCTATGGAGAGCATAAAAGGATTAACCTACCCACCTTCCATTGGAACATTGTACAGCTTCATCGGACCATGATGCGACTTTATATTTAATTTTTTGCTTTGTTTTGTTTTGTCCTGTGCACTTGCTTCTTCCGCATGTGTTGTGTACTTGGGCAGCTCCTGTTGATATGGTGTGGCTTTATCTGAACCATTTTTGTATGTTTATGCATTTCTGTTACATTGACGGATCTGGGAATGTATTAACCAGCCAGTGGCCTATGACAGATACCGAGTAATAATCACCTACAGATGAAAAGAAGGGGTTGCTCAGTTGGTTGGCAACCCTGTATGTCACCTAGCAATCCCTGGGTATGCCACTCTTCTCACTTTGTGGGCTTCGTCTTCCCACTTGTGTGGGCTCTCTTGAGCCCTAGCCCCCTAGGCTAGGGTAAAAAAACAAAGAAACACCTACAGATGGCTCTCGTGGTGCTAACGTGTGTGCAATGGATGTGCAGGTAGTTTGTGTAGCCCACCTTGATTGGGGATGACCATTCTAGGTAGTTGTAGCTGTGAAATTTTTGGCCTGAAAATGGAATGGGTAAAAATAGGATATTCTGATGTAATGGTGGGGATCTATGATCATGGATCAAATTTAGGTTCCTTTCTTCTTCTTCTTCTTATTCTTCTTGATGGTGGGCGTTCGTTTTGATGGACCAGATGGGTCCTATGCGAAGCTCCTACAATCTCCATCATTTAATCATTTTTGTTACTGGTACTACATCAATGGATGCATGACACAGATATTGCACCATATGTATTATTTGCAGAGCAGAAAACCTCCAATGCTTTATCTTGATGCATGATTCTTAAGTTTTTGTGTATTGGCTAATTCATGGGTTAGACAAAACTCTGGGGGTCCATTGAGTTGTAATCTTTTTTAGACAAGGACTCTAAAGATAGAAGACTAGAAGGACTCAAAAAAGAAAGTCTGAAAGAATTAGAAGAAGAAAGCTGGAAGAAAAAGAGAATTTCTAGATCAACCAGAATGGGGTCCACTCGAGCGACCACATCATCCGCTCGAGCGGACATGAGACTAAATGGCCAGACGCACTGACATAGCATTTTTGCGCTGAGACAGAACCTCATCCGCTCGAGCGGACATATGACAGAGTTCTACGAAAATTAGAAACTTTGTTCTAATTGTGCCCAAACTGCTTGTTTTAATCCTAATCAAGTTAGGCAACCTTAAGCACGACCTAAGTGCTATTTAAAGGATTCAAGGGCTATTCTAAAGATACACCTCACCTCTCAAAATTCTGAGTTAGAGATTTTATTGAGAGAATTCTTCTCTAGAGATTTATTCATGGGTTGTGCTGCCAAGTTTTCTAGAGCCAGTTTCTTCTGCATCCTTTGTAGAAGATCATCTTCTTGTGTAGAAGATTTGAGGAGTCAAGCGTGGGATTGAGTCTATTGCAATTAGCGATGTGAAGTTGTTGAAGCGTGAAGCGACAGAGGGTAATTTCAGTCCTTAGGTAGGGGATATTTGGGGAGGAAATCTAAGTTTCTTATAATTTCGAGATTCATAGTGCTTGATTATTGATCTAGTTCGGATATGTGGTTTTTCACCCGGTTAGGGTTTTCCACGCAAAAACTGGTGTCTATGCGGTGTATGCTTATTGATTTTATTTCTGCTGCATAGTTATTATTATTTTTTTTTCACACTTTTGGGCTGATTTGTTGAGTTGACCAATCTAGAGATCTCGCACCCCTAAACTTTCAATTGTCTTGGTGAAATCTGAAATTTGGCCATGACCAGTGGCTTGTCAGGCTTGAGTTACTTACCAGCTAACATGGAATCATTGAACAACATTACAGCCCTTTTCCATTCCATGAGAGGCCCATGAAGCAACTGTGATCTATGCAGTTATTAGCAATGTAACTCATGGTCAGATTAGCATATCATGTGGCCGTTGCTTAAAGCCTTCAAAAAGAAGGGCAAATGCTGGACTCATGGCGTAATTCTGCCTTCGGTATGTATGATGCTGCTAGTATTAGTGATGCTGTGATGGTAAACAAAGAGAAGATGACCGATTGCACTCAATGATAGGCTCCTTTCTGTGTGTTTTCCCCGGTCCTCACTTATGCCAGTGTTGTGATCTTGTTGCACTGCTATTCTCTTTCCTATTGTGTTCTGAATTGCTAAAGAAGCCCTGTTAGGATCCTCGAAACTCGGTTGCCCTGCATTAACTTTACCAGCAAATCCCTCGTTTACGATCCACTAGTAGCTCAGGCACCTCCCTCCTCCACAAAAACTGGGGGATCAACCCCTAGTTGTATCAATGTTGGTTAAGTACTTGGGGTAGTGTGTGGGTGCATGAGTATTTGCCATAGAAAAAAAATAGGTTTAACTGCAAATCTAATTACCTGTAATTGGTTATGACAAAGACCAAGACAGCTGCCATTTAGAGGTAATACAAACGGGCCCAAAGGAACTTCATTTCAGCACACCAGAGTATCCATTTGAAAAATTTGCACTTAGTAGTGTTGAATTAACTTTTGGTGTTGGAACTAAAAATGCCAACTCTTCCTGTTACAAAACAATGTTAAGAGATAGCTCAAAGTTTTGTTCAACAAGTACTCATTTTTGCTCGATAAAACATGGAGATTGAGCATGGGTTATCAAGAATGAATTATCTTTCCCACCTGCTAGCCAGTGGTATCATGTGTCTTGTGTATGGGTAGCAAGTTTCTTCTCATTAGATGGTTTAAATCATAGATTGCTAAGAAAAATCAATTTGAACAAACCTTGATATTTAAAAGATCACATTGATATACTCCATGATGGGAAAAATAGCAAGAGATAATCAGAGTAGTTATGATCTCCTTCCTGATATCAAAATAAATCTTATTTTGCTGGACTGAAATTAAAGGGATGCCTGCATGGCTTTCTATGCTTACAGAGCTTATGAAAGAGGAGCGAAAAATCGATCAGAAAATAAGCAACTGAAGCAGAAAACAACTCTGTAAAATGACAACGCCTGTTTGGATCTTACTAAATCGAAAGCTGGTAGCGCGGTTTACATATAAATAATTACTCAAATCCTTTGGACAACCCTTTTTATCTGCATGTTCTTTGCCAAATAACCAATTACGTATAAGCAAGAGTTACAAGTAGCTTGATTTAGAGCTAAATTGAATGCAGGGAAACTGACTTTTAAGGATCCAAAGGAATCATTGTCATCTTACTTGCCCTAAAATGTGGGCATAAGCATTTTTTAAATCCTAGCTTGCTCAACTGGGAAAAAAGCTCGTCTCCATTCAATAGTGTTATCACTTCCAATGATCAACTAATGAAGCTTTAAGCAAGCTTAAAGTACTAAGTTGGCTAATGAAGTAGTAATCTTATGAAGGCAAATAGCTATGTTGGTCATGAAAGAGACTTCAACATGTGACTTCAACATGTGCCTTTCACAAGGCAAAGCTCTGCAAAAATTCATTCATCCTAGACATGCATATACAAACGGCCATCAAATGTCATTTGCCAAGTTTTAGATGAAAGTATAACTATCAGATGTCATATTGGCCATATGATTCTAACCATCCAAGAATGGTTAAACGAGTAGGTGGCTAGAAATGTTCTGTTCAAATTAAATTCCATAGTTCAAATGGTTACGATTGTCCTTGCAGTGGAGTCCATCAGATCTTGATTTGGATTACACATGCACCAACTCAGAAATATCATATGATGCCTCTTTATTTCTTTCATCAGATTATCATTTCAGGCTGGACTAAAACTTCTATGCAGGGCTAACGACTGGGTCGCATGACCTCAAGTGGGTTCCTCATCACTAACTATTGAGCTTAATCACCCCACCGGTTCAACTCAATTCCTTGGGAATGAAGCATTGGAATGTATATCGTTTTAACCTTTTTTGTTTTAGATTCAATCTCCTTCCCTCAGAGACTCATTTTCCATTTTAGATTAGGATTCCTTTTGGACTCATTTCTCCATCCTTTTCCTGTAAAACTAACTCTAAAAGATTTAATGGTGTAAACTTGAGCAATTCATTCGAATGTTGATAATCATTCTTATCAATATAAATTGCAGGCTAACCAAAATACTCTTGACCCAAAATCAGGTCCCTAGCTAATACAATGGACCAATCCAATTAATCCGGAATATAAAATATAATAGTTGGCTCTTATTCAACAATCACACATGTATACAATACTGTTTTCTACACCTTCACAACATCATCCTCCACTTTAAAGCTCATTGTGCAAAGTGATATTTTAGACTAGAATAAGGATTTTTTTTCTTTCATTCGGAAAAGGGATTTGCACTTTATTTGTAGTCTACTCGTGGAATTGAAAATCAAAACAGAGAAAAATCAAAACAGAGTCATTAATGTGATGCTCTCACTTTTTAAATAATGAGAAAGTGATCCCAAGCAAAAATGTTGTAATTCATAGGCTTTTGCATTTTGCATTTTTCACTTTTCTACTTCCATGTAAACAAAAGGATCATTGTATCCTTAATCCTCAATTTGGATCCAGATATTAAAAGTTAAAAGTGCGTTCGCGAGTGGATGATCCACTGATCTGATAATCCAAACTTCAAAACTAATGTTAAGAAGAATTAGAAAAAAGGGGGAACTCAATAAAGATGGTTGATTGTAATTTTTGTTGAGATCTTCCAAACAAGGCTATTTGTGAGGCATCTTTCACTGTGCAAGAGAGCATTAGGTAGTGGTCTGCTATGCCATGTCAAAACTTCATGGTGGTCCAGAAGCACTCTGACGTCGACAATCCTTGCCACCCACAGTAGGGCACCTCACTTGAAGTTAAGGCTCATATGGATCTTTGTAATTATATTGACATGCCAAGGGGTCGTTGTTTTTTTTTTTTTTTTTTTTTGACCGGTAAGGGATCGTTTGTTTCACATGTGAAATGGTGCTCCATAAAAAATGGTGATGTGATTTACATGTATTAATTAGATACATATCCTTCTCTCTCTCTCTCTCTCTCTCTCTCTCTCTCTCTATATATATATATATATATATAAAAGCCATTTTCATATCCTACTCGTAAAACATAAATGACCCGTAAGAAAAAGTTTATGTGCTTGGACAGCTCCATCTTTCGCTATAGCTGTCGCTAAATCCTTTCTTTTGAACGAAGGTAACAATTGTAGCACCACCTTCCACTCACCTATTGTCATTCTAGATCCCTCACTCTCATTAATTTCTCATGAATTTACACTCATTTTCAATTTGACACCAACTTGAATTATATTAAAGATACATTTATGTAAGTTTGTGAAGAATGGGTTCTACAAAACTTTTCCTCTTCCAAATACAAAAGACTTATTCAAGGGATCGCGAAATTTTTTAATTCAATTTTACAATTTTCTTCTTAGAAAAAGCGGCAGTAACAAATGTGATAAATCTTCATCATGAAAAAGTAACCGAAATTCTCAAGCCTTTTTTTGCAAAAACTCAGCCCCACAAACTAGCTCTAAACATTACATCAAATTTCATAGGAAAAGTTGTAAACATTGCATTGACTTTCATAGAAAAATGCAACTCAGAAAGTAAAACATAACTTTTTCGCAATGATTGTGATGATCTGATTGATAATTATTTTGCCAAAAATGCGTGGGATATGAAAATTTTTCCTTCAAATAAATGATTGTGAGGATGCCAAAATCAAACTTTTCCTTGGCAATATAGTCCATGTAAGTAACTGAGAATGCATCAAAGTGGGCCTTCAACAAGTTAAGGGAAAAAATGGAGGAGGAAATCAGTGTAGTTGGATGGGGTAGAGTAAAACAGTCACCTAAAGGCTAAAAGTCATATCCTCATGTACTTGCTTGTTTTACTTTACTCCTCCCACCAACTTCAGATTTTCACTAGATCTATAATCTCTCTCCCTGTCTGTCTGAGTCAAAAGGCGATGAAGGACGAACCCAGAGATCCAAAAGAAAAGGTGAAGGTCTAAGCTGTAAATTTCAAGTGAACTATATATACGAGATTTGTACATTGGTCTCTCCAACCAAACAGGCCTGAATCCTTCTTGGAAGCTTCTGTTCATATATTTCCCAACCATTTCAACTGCTCTTCCCAGTCCCTCTTCTCAGAAGAAAAGCATCATCTTCTTCCTACAATAAAAAGAAACGAACTTTCCCATCCATCTTCTTTTCTTCCTTCACTGCTTATGGATTCTTAAGAACCCATTTGAATAGAGCTCTGTTTTCTTATTCCTTCCAGCTTAAAAAGCAAGTAAAGATGGCAGAAATGGTCAAGGTACCCATTCCCTTTAATGGTTTTTTCCCTTTTCCTTTTTGGGATGTCTGGTCCCCTCTCTCTCTCTCTCTCTCTCTCTCTCTCTCTCTAGATGTATATATATCTGTCCATGTTAATGTATCTATGTATGTATGTGTGTGTATGGAGCTTAGATCAGTCTTCAGTTATCAAAGTTTTATGCTTTAGGGGTTTTTAATACTTGATGCGGTGTAGACAGGGGTTATTCATACTTTTGCCATGTTTTAGATGGATTTGACTTCATGGGTGTTTTTTGATTAGTCTGGTTTGATGGTGTTTGCTACTCTATTTTCCTCATCTGGGTCTTAATTGGGATCCTTTTGGATTCTGATAATCACTCACATTAATTGATGATTTGATATTTTCTGTGGAGAAGAAGATAATCCATTTTTGCCTTCTCATGGATAGTTCCTTACATAGTTTTAGTCTACTATGAAAATATTTGCTGAGGAATTCTGGTTTGTTTCTCACATGGAATCTTATTTGTAATCGTAATTGTACAACGAAATTCAGCTATACATATAATGCTAGTAACAGAATTATGTCTCGCTTATGATAATATTTGGTATGGTATTTGGCTTTGGGGCTGTTTGATTGATTTGGATTTTGGAAGAAGAGAACATCATCCATTTTGCTATGAGTTTGAGACAGTGCAGGGATCGGAAATCACTGTAGTTGAGGTGTGCTCTTTTATGCCTCCTCCTAGCAGCATCATAAGCAACGTTTCTCCTTGATATTGATTTAGGTTGGAGAAGCTGGGCAACAACTAGGACAGCTGATGTGTTCTCCTATTTCTTTACTGCCCTGAATGAGCACTAGTACTGAGAGTGGTCCTTTTTGACAAAATACTTTGAAGTGATTGCTTTTTTATTTTATACTCACAAAGCTGACCTCAAATAGATGGGATAAGGCATCAATGATGACGGCGGAGATGATGATTCTGCGTGATTGCTTTCTGGGGTACGGCCGAACACACATTTAGTATATTGGCTTGGAGCCTTGGTGCTCTGCTTATACGTTCTTGTAATTTCATGATTTTAGTTTGGTCCCATATTTCTGTTCTTTGTCTTGAAGGGATGATAGTAATTAGGTGCTCTTCAGATATTCTCTTTCTAATTCTCATATGCGTGTTATCTTGATCTGAAGTCCTTGTCTGCAACCTTGTTGCAGGTTCTCAATAGTGCACCTTGTGTTGTACATGGTAAGGTGCTAATTGCACGAATTTTTAGCAATAACATTAATGTACATGCATGTGTATATTAGTTTATATGCACATATCATTATCATCACCATAAGCTTATCTCATCTAATTGAGATGTGAGGGTTGGCTTTGGTCATACTCATAGGTGGGCTCCATTTAGGATCAGTTGAAGGTCATTATTACATTATTAGAGGAACCCCTCTTAAGAATTTTCCATTAACCTTCTCGATGCCACATCACCCCTCCAAGCAAAAATACTGACGCACATGCTGACGTCAATTGTCTTCCGCATCGATTTGACACCGATCTTAGTGTTATCCATTATTGGATTGAATCGTAATAAATGTTTCCCTTAGCCATTCAACTTTTGAGGGCATTAATGCCAATAGATAGGATGAAAATGATTATACCATTTTTAATCTACATAGGACCCTTCCTATCCTCAATTCCCAGTATTGGCATTTGCATGAAATGGTCCCATGCATGTGTGTGCGTTGTTTAGGTGTGAACCACTGTGGGATCCATGCATGCCAATATTTGTGCCAATTCGTGGTGGGATTATTGAGTACAAGGGGTGTAACTTGATCATAGATGGGTCAGGTGGCTGTTCTCAACAAAAACAACAAAACAATCACAGACACAAACAGTGACAATATATAGAAACATAAATGCTGATCACTGTAGATTTGAATGGCCCGACGTTGTCAAATTGGAATGCCTGGGCTAGCTTTGTATGAGGATTTGGGTTGATCATATGTGGGCTCCATTGTATGAATTTGAAATGTGGTTCTTTCCCCCAATTTAAACAAAGCATGTGCTTCGTTTGGTCAGTATTAGATATCTATGAGACTGACTAGATAACAACACCTATTCTGTGGGTCCCACCTGGATGTGCATTCGGTGGACCTAATACCAGTTTGATCAAGCGATCTTAATCCTTAATTTCAGAGTCTCAGTTTATTGGATTTATATAGAGCAGATGTCCCTCTCTGGTTTTATTTTTTGTGATCAGGTCCAATAGTGGACAATGGTTGGATCCCTGTCAAAATAGCTCCAGTGCTCATGAGGCTGTGTGTGTAGAACAGCTCTGGCCTGTGGGGCCCACTTGGATGGATTCATGAACTAGTTAGGGATGTGTCAAAATGGTCCCTATATATATATATTTTGAAAGGAAATAGAAGCATCTAGCTCAATGAAGTCGGATGCTTCCTATTTCCCCAGTTTCACTAACTCTAAGTTTGGTAGGTTTTAAATATGTTCTTGCAATCAGCCTATGAAGCTATTATTGGTTGGATTGCATTTAAGGGGGCTTTTGTATGGATTATTGAGATATGTATTACCAGAAGCACATCAGATTGTTGAAAGATTTAATTTCAGTGTTATTTGAGACAGAGACAATAATGTTGTCAACCCCTAAATCTTTCATTGCTGGACTACCTAGTCACAACTTAGAGAAGTGGGCACAGATTGTGGAGGTACCACTGTTGTAATTGTTCCAGACCAGTTAATCAGATTAGCCTACTGTTGATGGGAATGCCTGTAATTCTTTCCATATTGGAAGATCTTAATCTTTCTTTCTTTGGCCTTTTCTTACGGCTATCTTGTCAATCCAAGCCCAGGCCCATTTTGGGCCCAGTCTTCATATCTTATTGTAAACCATATTTTTAGGATCTAGATAAGGATACTAGCTTGTAATCAGGACATTCAGCCCATTTAGATAAGAATAGTAGCATGTAATCAGGGATTCAGCCCCTTTATAATGAGAACAGTCGATCAAGACTGGGGACAGATTTTTACAAACAAACATCATCAGTGTTAAACATCTCTCCAAAATGACATATCTCCTATTAGGCATCAGTTTGTAGGCCACTGATCTTAAAAGTTAAAATCATGATAATTAAAGTTAGAGGATCTTTAGTTCATTCTCTGGTTACTCTGGGGATCACATCAATGATTTGTGTCACTGTACCATGGACCTGCATGTACAGAATTGAGTACCTTGGCGAACTGTACCCTTCCTAGGGCCTAGGTTCCTATAGTTCACCATAACTTTATGCCTGGTGCATTTGTATTATCTCCTTTCGTGCTACTATCTAATGTTGCCTTAATTTGATTTTAAACTTGATATAGCCATGCTTCTCCTCTTAGTGTACTCTCTGCCAAATGGGGTGTGTGTGTGTGTGTAGGAGAATATTCATGTGCATCCATCCCTCACCATACGGTGAGAGACACTTACATAATTGAAAATAATCATGTGCAAAAGAGGAAAAGCCATATATGGTCGTATGCAGAAAAAGAAGATTAATGTGCAAAGAGGGAAAGCCATGTAAGTGTCCCTCACCCTATGGTGAGGGATGGATGCACATGAATTTCCCCCATATATATATATATATATATATAGCGCTACATGGCGCCCGAGTATTTTTTTAGAAAAAAATGCCCCTCCTAGTTTGGCCCGTTGGGATGCATGATGATTATAGAAGTCAATTGGATGAAAAGATCCACATGAGGCCTACCTACATGCAAAATCTTGTGCCCATAAGATCATCCTAACCTTTTGAACCATGGCCATTAAACTTAATGGTTTGGAGGCATCATTTTTTTATGATTTCAACCCAACGGTGAGGAAAAGTTGGATGAATGTCAAACTTAGACTTGTGACTATTCATTGGGGGGGGGGCGGCGGGGGGGGGGGGGGGGGGTGTGTTGAAAGACTTGATTGTCACAACATGGGCCCTATGACAAGAAAAAGAGGGGCGCAAAAAGGGGCATTTTTAAAGTGGGGCGTTTTTGAGAATTTCCCTATATTATATATATATATATATATTGAATGACATTTGATTTGTGGCTCTTAAAGGATAAAGCACCTAATTATCCTTTCTAGCAGTAATTTCTACTCTCTCTTTTCATGTTTTTTTTTTTTTATATTAAATCATTAAATAAAAAGTTTTTATGTACTATTTTACCACGACCCAGTGTCCCAGATTGTAATAAAAAAATCGCAATGAATAGACTTATGGAGAATTTTGGTAGATGGAATCCAATTTGAATGTTTGAAGTTGTGGAAAACCTTTTTTTGCCAACGACCACAGGTCAATGGGATGAAAAGATGTATGTGAGAATATGGCGGATAGGGAGTTGGTCTGAAAAGAGTTGAATGGTGCTGATAACAATTTCCTTGCATGATTAGTTAACTTGACTAGCTAGTTCCAATTACCATTATTGATCATTGTTAGCTTGAACAATATTTCCAAACTATATTCAAATGATACATAAATAAATTAGCTATACTTGAAATTGGTACCGAGTGGCGATCATTTGGACCACAGTTGCAAAATTGTCACAATCGTTGTTATAAATAATGTTGTGCAAGGTTAAACTTGTCAGATTGAACTTCTTGAATGTTTCATAGCCTGTATTGGCATGCATGTCTAGGGAGTCAAATGCTGATTTGTGAGCATGCATTCATGAGTAGTGGTTGTTTTGGAGGTGACACTGGTTGATCTATGCCTACTAACCCACCATCATATTCTTATTAGAAGACCATTTTGAAATAGTAGTGTGGATGGATCGCACTCTCAACTTTTTCAGGGACCTTGTAGGTTTTTGATGAGGGAAAATAATGTGGAGATAAAAAGAAGAACACAATCACAACAAGAAAGAAGAAGAGATAAAACAGAGGAGCCAAGCTCACTACTGACTTGTTATTAATCAAAATAAAACCAACATAATCTGCCCCAAACCATGGGACTCTTACAAGTTATATATCATTCTCCTTCCATTAATACATGCTTAATCCCAAACATAACTACGTTCAAGACCACAACTTACGAGTAGTCAACTAACTCTTCCAAAATAGAGCACAACTTTCTAGGAACTAGTTAATAGGAAAAATAAATACTCGGATTTCCAAGAAGATTCAAAATGAAGCCAACCACTTTACAAAATCACATTAACTGGGTAAAGGCCTTTGGGTCTCCAAGGTTGTCACTTAGAAGCCCACATGGCAATGAAAGTGACATGTCCTGTTTCCTCCTACATCAGTTTTATCTTTAGTATTTGCAATAAAATTTTGTTGGAAAGGAAGAAGTGTACAAAGATCGAAAGATGAAGAAACATACATAAGCATTCAATCTGTATTTGCTCATGTTGTAATAGAGTTTGGCATCTTCATTTGCCTCTAGCTACATGTGAAAGGAACTTGCAACTTTTTGTATTTTGGTATCCTTATTCCTGGTTAAAATAATCAACATCCTCTAAGGTTCCATAAAATGCGTTGACAGTTGACACCCATTTGATTGCATTTCTTGAATTATTATCCACCAAAAGTGGCCTGGAAAGAATTGCATTTTAGCCCTCAAGGCTCCACTAAATGAAGAACTGTGAGTTTTTCTGGTAACTATATAGTAACCCTTTTACATTGAGCATTTGGAGGGTTTTCTGACATAGCATTGAAGAGTTAGTTATTTGGTAACTATATTTTATTGTTAACCCTCTATAGCTGAGGGTTGGAAGAGTTCTTTGATAATGATAACTATATGTTAACCTTCTACTATACAGCTGAGGTTTTCTAATTGGCCATGTGCCTTCCTAGTAATTATGATGAACTAGTTTGTTACTGTTCACAGTGTCTTATTTGTTGAAAACTCCGCATATTAATTGTTTCTTATTTCTCCTACTAGATTCTAAGTTTGATTGGCACTTAACGTTTTCAATTGTTTTATAACTGTTAATCATACGATGTGTCTTGCTTTGTGCTTATACTTAGTCTATCATGGATCATTCTAATACTTTTAGTCTACATCCGATGGTCCCATATTGTTCCATTGTCTAATAATCAACTTATCACATGTAGGAAGAGTGTGTTGCATCTGTATCTATACCTGTAAGTCATGAGACAAACTGTTGGGGCTGCGGCTTTCGCCTTCTTCTTTCATCATATACTCCTGTTTTTAAATGTGGATGGTGTGGGGCTATAACCAACCAAAATCCACGGAAACATGAAACTCGGTGCTCTTATCGGTGGAGACACGTGTGCGGGATCGGTTCTTTGTCACTACCGTCCTTCTATTCATGCTTTTTGTGATATGTAAGTCAATACATGTTTCACTTTTTCAGTCAATAATTATAATTACCATTCTCTTATAGTAGAATTCTGGGCATTTGGTCCATTAGATATTGTCTGTATGGATATACTGGGTGTTATGCCACGTGCAGTTCTGTAAGAACATATATTTATGTAATATTCCTTAGGTTTTTTTATGCTCTGCCATTGTATGATGATCTATTGCACATGCGCATAGCCACTGTCCAATTAATGGGATGGTTAAAACTAGCAAATAGTCAATGGTGAATTGTCCCAATTTTTCAAACTTTTTTCATTAGTTGAACATGATTCTCCAATAATCTGACTTCCGGGGGCCACCATTTGATGATTTAGATTGATGTATATGTATGCTGTACATGATTTTGGAGTTCAACTCACTTGGGCACTGAGCATATGTGAGACTGAGAGGAGACTCGATTTATTCTCTACCAAACCATAACAACTTGATTTTAGACGATTTTTAATTCCATGATGTCACTTCTACATGGGTTGGGTGGATGACTATATGACTACAATTGTCATACTGAGGCAATGTTTTCTCTTTCTCTTTCTATTTGATATTTACCCTGGCAACTGCAGGTGGCGGTGTGTGGGCAGTTTACCCTGTTATTTTCTCAGTCAGTGTCCTCTTTGGTGTTTTCCACTCCATTGTAACATTTATCCTGTCTGTGAGTACTATTTCTAGCTTCAGCTTAGCAGCATTTAGATCTCCTGGGGCACCAGCAAACATGCTATGGGGAAGCTATCCAGTAGTGGAAAAAGGTGGTCTTGAGAACTACACATACTGTGCATATTGTGCAAAGCCGAAGTCGCCAAGAACACATCACTGCCGTTCATGTGGAATGTGTGTACTAGATATGGATCACCACTGTCCATTCGTATGTATTCTTCTAGCCATCTTTAACTCATTAGTAGTAATTTACAGCTTTTGACACTAATTGATTATCTATGTGAAGTTATCAAGTGTGCACTAATGAACGTGTTTATGAGGATCAGAAATTCAGAACCATTCCTTCTGTGTGAGTTACCGTACATAGGTCTTATATATTTTTTTTTGATCAATTGGGCAATTCTAACTGTTCATCTGGAAGGACTTTTTTTCTTTTTCTTTTTCTAAAACTAGACAGTCAATAAAGCTTCGGTTGATGTTTTCATTTAACCTGCCATCATTCATTTTCTCACAAGTCATTTAAGCAAGTTTTGGAAATTATCCAATAATGATTCTTGAGTCCTGGAACATCTGATGTTAGGCCTATTTTGTGATTGGCTTAATCTCGTATATGCCAACGATCACCTGTAAATAGCTTTAGTTTATGCATTTAATTCAGCATATTGTTTTGTATTCTCTTGGAAGTTTGAAGTTGATTTCCTAGAGGGTTCGTTTATTTTTAAAAAAATGGAGAGGTTTTTAACTTTATTTATTGATTCTGTTCGCAAAATCACTGATGCTTCAGTGTCAATGCACCTTTGTATCACCAGAGAAACCTGGGTATGATCTCTGGTCCTCATGTTAAGAGTTACCGCTCCACTACCAGTGTTAAAACCTAGTGCCAAAAAAAAAAAGGAAAAAAAAGAAGATTCTGTTAACCTGACTCTTATTAGAAAACTTTTGGACCTTAATGAATTTTTTGAGCAAGAAAAAAGAATTTACCAAATGGAAAGGAAAAAATTTGCAGCCTGGTATAATATACTAAGTGCAATGAATTAGACAAAATGACATTAATTGTGATAATGTGGACATCCACTATGCTTTTAAATTACAATGAAAGCCTCTGATCTTTTAACTACAAACCAATTGGTTTTCTGAGGGTACCCCTAACACTAACTACATAAACATGCCACTGAATTAAAGAGAAGTACTCTCTTGGTTTCTGACACTTGGTTAGGGTTTGAAGCATTTAGATTTGTTTTTCATTATTTTGTCCTGATCATCCCATAATTTAAACATTCGTTTACTGCAGGAGTACCACTTCTCACTGGTGTGCTTTTTGCAGAAAATATAACATTATTAGTATCGGATCATCATCATTATCAAAGTCTTGTCCCAAGTATGTTGAGGTCGGCATAACATTAGTATTAGATATTATTTTAAAACCTAGAGTCAGTACTCAGTACTTCCTGAAACACATCATTTATCAAATTCCGCACCTCTGTGACTTCGTGTCCCTGTAGTTAACAATCTCAGTGCTTTTATTATGTTAAATAGATGTTATTTACTGGCTAATTAGGAATTTTGAAGATCCAAATCTACTTGTTAACTGACATCAAATAGGTGTTCTCACAAGTATGGAGAGTCATATGAATCTCGGCGGGCCAACAGTCCAAACTTGTCAACAGCAATGAAATAAGAGGGCCTAGGAGAAAACATTCGGAACGTGAGAAAAAATAGAAGTATTATAACACAAACAATACCAATTTACATGCTGAGTCCCTTAGGTTGTAAACATGATTGAGGTCACTTCTTATGAGACTTCAATCATTTGCTACCTAGATTGTGCAATGCATACATTGACAGGCTAGCTTATCCTAGTGGTTTAGATGACTCGCATCACACATGGTTTGAATATTTCGGCAGAAAAGATGGATGTGGACTATGCATTTGGGATGGCACAAAAATGCAGAAATCGCATTTGGTGGTGGGGGAGAATCTACGGTTACTGTGATTTCTTATTTTTTGCAGGCCCAATGCAAAGAAAAATGAAAAACCACCATTTCTGTCAAAATATTAAAGTAATCTGCAGTTTGAGTTACATCACTTTTGCACTTGTGTTGTAGCACATTCAGGTACATGTGAGAAGTATTACCACACGCATCAGCGACTTACTTTTGTTCTGTTTATTTGCTTATTTTGTCTTATGATAGTGCATTCGGCTGTTCACCATTTCTGAAGTTATGAGGGCTGTTACCACATTTCTGAAGTTATGAGGGCTGTTACCACATTCTTTGGTGATCACTATGTTTCTTACATGATATGCAGATTGGTAATTGTGTAGGTGCGGGCAACCACCGGTATTTCATTGCATTCCTGTCCTCTGCAGTCATCAGTACCATGTATGCTTCTGCAATGTGTGCTTATGTAGGCTTTCATCTCTGGCGACCATTGACTTATGGTTCTGTTAGCACCTTATCTATCTTCAGCAGAGACGCTGCTTTAACAGCACTGAAAGAAATTGTGCATGCTTTTTTAAGCTCTGCATTTTTCTTATCTGCAAGGGGCCTCGTTCTCATGTATCTTGCTATTGCAAGTCTGTCTGTTCAAATTGGTATAGGTGTGCTTCTGTGGCAGCAACTCCAGTTCATTTATGAAGGAAAGACTTATATTAGTAATTTAAGTGCACAGGATAGTGGAAGTGAAGAAAGGGGTTGTCAGAATCTCTTTAGATTCTTTGGTTGCCCATATTGGGCCTCACGATTCCTGTTGGGTTCGTCAAATTCTGGTAAGAGTCACAAGAAATGACAAGATCATGATGCTGTAGAGGTAACTTAAATGTTTCTTGTTTTGTTAATTTATTTTTGTAACCAACCACCCCACCACAAATTAGAGTTAACCTGCTGTATCATAGATCTGCAGGCATAGAAAAATACAATAATCTTTGTTTAACTCAGTGTTTACCTGTCGCCCAAATTTCCTTTAAGTGTTTTTGGACATGATCCTTTTAAAAAAGTAGTGTACAGTTCCATCGTGGAAGACAAGGTCCATGCTTGACACGGGTTAATTTCTGGACAGATTTCTGGGCTGTTTTGGCTGGTAAAATCAGCTGAAGCCTTATAAGGCATATGAACTGAATGGCTTCTCTTCATCCGTTTTTCCATTTTCTGGATGTTAAACTAACTCCAGATGAAGAAGTTTAACATATAACGATGAGAGAAATGATCATATACTGAGGCCTGCATAGGAATTTCCATGCAGAAGAGTTCAAATGGGCCCCACATTTACTTGATCCAACCCATTGCCTCAGGCCTCCCCTTGAATATGCAGTCAGCGACATTTCACTTCATTTAGAGTGACACATCGTTTGATCAATCTCTGTGTAAATGTAAGTACTTGGATCGGTGTTTATTCTCATTTTTTCACCTAACAATCAATCCAATGGTGAATATCACTTCAATTGAGGTGAAATTTGGTTTGCTACCTATTTTTTGAGGCATGTAATGTGGATGACTTAAATCAAGAAAAAGTGGCACCTGCATCCTCAAGGGAATTCCCATGCAAATCAGAACAGGATCTGTCCTGCCATGGTTACAGCTGATTTTCAGGGATATCAGTGACAATATTTGGAGTATGAGAGGCAGGTGGTATTCCTAGGCAGAATAAAACCTGTTGCAAACAGGCCAAAATGTTTCCCCAAATTATCCTGAATTCCCAACTTTCTAATTTGAAAAGGAAGTTGGAAATTCTAATCTGGCCTAGGTGGCACCATCTGCCATGGATGGGACATATCCACCCCCTTACTTTTGTTTGAATGCATTTGCTCCAGAGTGGGGTTTGAATTGTTTTGGTTCACAAATGGGGCCCTCCATTTGTCCATCACCAATCAGCACAAACAGTGATCCAGTTATCTGGATTGTGCTAGTAAATGACCAAGAAGACTGGTTTTAAAGCAAACAAGAAGCCCTGGAATCATGCAACCTGTAAATCCTTTTACCTGTAATTGGTCATTGCAAAGAACATAGCTGCCTAGAGGTGCATTTTCATTCATATTTGGTATCTGCTGTGTGTGTAAATTCTGATCATCACCTTGCCTGAAAAAAAAAACAGGCCTAATTTTCTTGCTAAACCCCGGCCCAACATATTTAACACAAAGGACTGTACATCTCTCATTGGTCTGTGCTTTGGATTGACTTTTAACTTTCAAGCCCATCGGCTAAATGCAGGCCAGATGCTAGCCCCAATAACAAACCATCAAGGCTCAGACAAGGTTTCATCTCACTTCTTTCTCCAAATCTATAGGAGCCCTGAGGATGTAAATAACAATCTGGTAGAAGATTGATTACATGCATCACCTACCAGTCTCAGAGATAAACCGAAACTTACAGTAAGTTTTAAAGCAAGTATCAAAGATCTGTTTTGGAGTTCAAGATGAAAGTAGAAAAAAACATGGTTTTGGTTATCAAGTGATCTTTTGAAAGAGAGAGAATACTTTATTTCTTTCTAGATTTTCAAATATTTTAAAATAATATTATATAAAAAATATCCTTGAAATCATCAGCATTTGTAAATGATGATTTATAAATCCAAATCCACATGCATCAACTTCAAGGGATTTGCAATATTTATGGGTCAAAAAGCATGAAACATCCAAACTAAACAATTCTACATACAATGGCTTCCATAACTAAACTCTTGGTTATATTTCTTAAGGGATTATTGTTAGGGGTGCAACTTTGGCTGATGGGCTTGGTATTGAGCAAGCCTAAGCCCAATCTACATTGGATGAGGCCAGGCCAAGGCTGGAATGAATGAGCTAGTTTACTAAAGCCCAATCCCAAGTAGAATCGCAAAGCGAAGGCCCGACCTTGAACCTGAACATGGATGCTGATGGGCAAGTCATCCCTGGGAAGGGCCTAGGGTGCAGAAGATGGGCCTCTATCTAGGTCCTGATGAATTCGTCCTTGAGTTCTTCAGCTCCATTAATCCTTTCTTCTTAGAAGAAACGAAGGGGGAGATCAGTTTTGGCTTTGCCTTTTGGGCGGAGGGATTAGCCTCTTTCAATAATGTATACTTGTATTGTATGATATTGACCAGGCCCAGGTGGGAAAACTCGGGGGTGCCCAGGCCCAAGCCTGAGCCCAGCTCAATTTCTAGTTGAGCTTCAGAATCCAGGCCCGAGCCTGTGCAGCCCAAATAGGGTTTTCATGCAGGCTGGGAATTATAGGCTCGGGTTCGATAGGCCTGGCCCAAGTTGCAACCCTTGTTATTTTTAAAACCCTCTAAGTGCCATGGCTTAAACAAATTTGCAGAAAAAAGGAACATTATGGGAATAAATAAGGCACTCTATGGAACCCATCCTCCACCTTATTATGGTGGAATCAATTTGAACACATAGATCAACAATTAGTCTCTTCTCTATCCATGGGTTTATGCATTCAAAACATCATTAACCAAAAATGGGAAACGTGTTGAAATCACTACAGCCAAATGAAATTATCCATCCCACCATTCATCTTATGGATATTAATGAATCATCCAATCATTTATTTATATAAACTAAATTTCCTGTATATCTTGCAGAAGATCCATTCTTCTTCTTAAGAAGTGACAAATATTAATAGCTGCACAGTAAACTCAATATATGGTTGGTTGGTTGGTTGATTGTTGAATCATGAGTGACTTGGTAACCCAGCAAGGCCAAACAAGACCTATGTATACACATAGTCAATGACTGTAATTGCTTTCAGTGGACTCATGTATAGTGAAGTGATGGCCCTTCTCTTTTGAGAACATCAATCGTTAGTGGGTGTAAAGATTAGATTCTCTTTCCTTTCTCCGTCCTACACACTAGCTAACGAAAGCTACCTCCAAAGGTAGGGGCCCAAAAGTCTGTTGTGTTGTCTTTGGCTACATGCAAGGTTGTGGAGACTGGAACTAAACACAACCCTCTACTTCTCAAACCACCACCACCCTTTTCTTTTGCTGCTTCTACATCCAAGTTTGTGCCAGACAATTTATGGCTCTGAAAAACAGGAAAAATAGAATAAAATCCAAGTGTTATTAAATTCACATAGGTAATATATTTATGGTGTGGATAGAGACAGTAAAAATAGATTTTAAGAAGTGTCGAACTTATTTAAAGATTTGACTCATGATTGATCGGAATGGAAAAACGGAATTCATGTAGCCGACCACAACATAGTTTGGACAACACTTTGATGATGATGATGATGATGATGATGATGTGATACATTTATGGATTACGTTTGATAAAGAGTTCTTTTTACTTTCTTTCTTTTTTAACAAAAATGCTCCTGCATTTTTGCTAAGCTTAAGCAAAGAGTACTTTTGTCATTTTTGCTAAGCTTAAGCAAAGAGTACTTTTGTCATTCTCAAAAAAATAAAAATAACAGTTACTTGTTTCACCGACAGACCAAGGAGCTTTACGTAAAAGAAAAAAAAAATGGGAGCCTTTTGAGGTTGCGCGTAAATGCAGGGATCTATTTGGTAAATGATCAATGATATGGCACTAATCTTAATTGAGAGTTCTACATCATATAGTTGAATGCTACTTATCATTTTAATCACATTTTTAGTAGTATTTTTAATCAGTCTCATCAATAAAAACATGAAAGAAAACAGCCTGATTGGAGGATGCAGCTGTATCTTTATACTTTGATCTAATCTGCACCTCTTTATGGATGGGCATTAACCACAATCCCATTTCAATTTTCAAGCATAGTCATATATACCTATAATTGATTACCAGCATGACCACCTTCATATTCCCAACCCTTTGATTGATATGCATCCATACAAATTGAAAGGTGCTTTTAAAAAGCAAACTAGGCTTATGTTAGAGGACCCCTTGATATAAATGAAGAAGAAGAGAAGTGACCATTGGAATGCTGACATGGGACTCTCCAAAAAAAAAAAAAAAAAAAAAAAAAAAAAAAAAAAAAAAGAGAGAGAAAAACTTTGAAATATAAAAAAAGGAAGAAAGTGTTATTTAAAAAGTGAATGCATGAATGAAAAAAGATTAATAATGTCTCTTTATTATTTATTTTTGCTAATTTTGTTTTATCTTAATAATATTGAATTCTATTTTCACATTTTGTTCCATTTGGTCTCAAGAAAAAAGTTTTCTTTAAATCTCATATTGGAAAGTCAAGAAATGAGATAATATTATGAAATTTAAATATGTAAAGGAACATTAAATAAAATAGAAGAAATTGGTATATATCCATGAGTACTTACTAGCATCATATATGGGGTGCTCAATACCTAGAATAAGAACACAAAGATTAGTAGTAATAACCACATTATAATCTTAATGAAATTATTTATTTTGACAGAGTTAAAAAAATCCTATATTTTCAACAGAACTCCAAACTTACAGTGACTTGGTCATGGAGAAACTTGATATATTCAATGGCATCGAATAAGACAGAGGCAGTATCCGTCTGAAGCAAATGAAGATTGAATTTTCATAGGTCAATTTGTTAATTATATATTATTAATTATAACTTTCTCAAATTTGTATAATAACAGAATAACAGTTCTACTGAGCATTTCATGATAGAAAAAGACTAAGCCATGTCAAAAAATTTCACTTGTTAACAGCATTTTAGAACTTTCCGAGTCAAAATCAAGTTAGCCGAGTCGGGGTCGAGCCTGAGTTTTGAAACATAGCTTGTTATAAAAATATCCTATGTTTTTTTTTTTTTTTTTGGTAAAATAAAAATATCGTATATATGTTATATTATATCAAGAGTTCTCTTTTAAATACTCGCTAAAAATGAGATTCAGAAAATAAAAATTTTCAGCTCTTCATGATATTTTACAATTTTCAACTCTTTATGGTATTTTTCCTATAAAAAACTCTCTATTATATTTTCTCAAGATCCATGTATCCATATGCGAGAAATTCTTTTCTTGTATATTTAAGTTTTAACTGTGACAAGAATTTCTCCCCTATTATATCTAAAAGAAATTAAAAGTTTTAGAAATTCAACAAAATTTGCAAGATGAGAAATTGCTAAGGACCAGTTTATGTCAAAGATCAATTGGTCATGGTCTGAGTATTCCAACTGATCATATAGTGTTGTGTCGGCAAGAACTATAAAATGCACATGTTAAATGGTGCATATGGCTTTGCCCTATTGAAGGGGCTTTGCGTAGAGTTTGAGTCTCCTTATTGGTAAGCAGGAGTATTAATAAAGACAAGGACTGATATATGGAATTCTTTCTACCCATTAGCTTAATTAAAAGAGAAGTGATCCCATGTTGTCTTCTCTATGGTGCTGATGCCTGATAGGAACAATTTATTTAATTTAACCTGTCTCAAATCTATTTTGCATGAAAGAAGAATGTTCATTACATATTGACCACTTCAATATAGAAACTAATCCTAAATTTCAGTTCAAATGGAGTGCTCTATGCCAGTGGAGTGATCATATGTAGAAAACATGATTTTTTTTTTTTATACTTCACAGATAATTTATTCAATTATCATGTATTGCTTTGACCCAAGTTAGATTTGGGTCATTAGTCATGCGAGCGAATAGGATCAAACAAAGGTTTGACACATTCATGTTAAATTAATTATATATTAATTAGTTGCTTTTTGGGATCAGTTTCTCTTTATATGTTTTAAAATAGAAATGCCATTTCTTATTGGTATATGGGGGAGCCAATTCACATATCCTTATTAATACACATCCTTTATAACCATTTGTGCTACAACTTGGGACAAAGTATTTCTCTTTTAGGATTGAGTATTTTAGGGAATTGAATATAATAGAAATTTATGGTTAAATGGACTCTAGTAGAAGATTATTAAAGAAGGTGAGGGTGAAGGATAGATGCAAATGGAAAAAAAATTGACATTCTTGAGATACGAATTACTAGGGTGATGGTTGAGTGTTCATTTTCTATCTCGCTTTAATCATTTTTAATTGAATAAGAGATTTTTTTTTTATAATTATTTTTGAATATTCACTTTGACTTCATTAATTTTATTCAATTTTAGAAATACAAGTCCTAAAATTCTGAGGAATTGAATTACAGAAAACAACTGTTCCTAAATAAATAGAGAGCCTCCACAAAATAGAAGAAAAAAGGAATAACATGATAAAAATGCAGACATTGACCTTTCAACAGTAAAATCAATGAAAGTACAAGAGGTTGGGAAATCAACCTTTCCAAATGGTGAAACAAGTTGTTGCAGCGCAGTGATTCTGTCACCCAGTTTCTCCTTTCGAACCTGTAAAACATGGCAATAACAATTCCATTCCCTTATAGCAAGTCTTTCTCTCTCCAAAATGATACCACCTTGGTTGTATAAATAGTGCATTTTATGATCAATTGTTTGACATTAATCTCTAACAATTAACAAACAATACAAAAATGCTACTACCTTGAAGGTTGTGAATGGGACATGAGAATCTGAGCGAATCCTTTTGGGTGTACTCTCCTCGGTGCTTTTCTTCATGTCCATACAAGAATCCTGAAATGAAAACAAAAACCAAATCAATAATTACTCATAGTTTTCCCCATGCATCATGAATTTCTCATATTGTGTTCAAGGAAGAGTTAATTACTACCTCTAAAAAGAAGTAGCTTTTCCAATGTAGGCCCTCTACTTATAATCATTAGAGGGATGGCAGTTTCAAAGTGGGACAATGGAATAGGTTGACAAAATAAAGCCTAGGAGTCACTGAGGTGAATGTTTGCTAGGACCATGATATATAATGTGCTTTGCTTTATTTAAGTAGTTGGATTCCTCTTGCTTGTACTAGTTTTGGAAACATCTTGAAAAAGGACCTCAAGTAGTTGTTCTTAGTCTTTTCCCTTGCTGGTAGGTGATGATGACTTGCTCTTGCTGTGCAAGCAGTTCAAGCAATGAACTTACAGTGATCAACTTGGGACAAGGACCTTATGTCTAAGCCCTGAGAGCCAATCTTTTTCTTGGAGGTTAAACGTCTTTTAGTCAACTTTCTTACATAAACTAGAGGGATGATCCTATTTTTGAGATTATATGCAAAGGGTTTGTGCAAAAATCAACTCCTAGCTACCATATATTACTGTTGGACAGGACATGATTTAAACCATCTCCAATGAATCTGTATTTCTGAATCCTATGAGGAGGCTTCAGAGAATTCTTGACTTCATCATATAAATACATTGGTGGAACTCACCTATTGAAGCCAAATTGCTTAAAATCATGGCCCTGCTATGCATCAACATTGACTCAAGTTTCTCTCTAGCTGAAGTTGGACCCACCGTTAGATTGATCATATGTGAAACATGTGATCACATGTTCACACATGATCAATCATATGATGGGTCTAATTTTAAATAGAGTGAAACTTGGCCTAATGCCAATTCATGGGAAAGATTGATATTGAGCGGCTTAGATTTCAACGGTGAACTCCACTGTTGGATTTATTATATGAGTGGACCTAAAGATTTTTGTTGATGGTCCGGGACAGGCTGGGCTAGTGCATATCTAGTAGTCTAGGCCCAACTTCATAAGCACAAGCCTGTACCTAGCCTAAGCCCGACACAGGCCTTAATTACCTAGACTGATCTCGGCCCACCTTACAAATGTGAGGCCCGAGCCAGCCACTTTGTCAAGAAGGCCGGGCTGGGCTGGGATTTTGATCACTTGTTTGTGCTTTCTAAACACTTATTTGGGTAAATTAGTCACTAAAATACATGCATTACTTATTCAGGCCGGGCTCTATGCTTTGGGCTTTCTATCACTTATCCAGCCCGCATTGCTCGCATAAGGGTTTTGGCTGTAAATGGCACCGATTTTTAGGGGTTCAGAGATCCGATTGAATTCTGTTCTCAACACCATTAAAGGAAACTAAAAACAAACATTAATAATTCTTTTATTTTTACACTATTTTCTTATATGATCTTTTTCTCGAAAAAAAAAGAAAAAGAAAAAAAGACACCGTAATATCAGCCAAAATGGGCCGGCCGGCCCATTCATCTTCGAATGCAGTTTCTTAAACCAAAAGATATGTAGTCTGCATGTGGTCGGGTCCTGGACCATGCAGTCCATCAAACCACGTCCAGGAATTCCAGGTGTTCAGACTTCCTTAAACCCAAAGAAGCCCATAAGCTAATCCCGGGCCATTGCCGAACTCACTGAAATTACACCTCCATCCGGTGGACCCCATGCAGGATTTCTGATAAATTAGAATAATTTTCCTCTCTAACACGGATTTCTCTTGCTGCACAAATGCACCCTAATTTATGCTATTTTCCCCATATGGGCTAGGTAGGCCCACTCCACCAACGTCTAGGATTCACCAAACATGGATATTGTGACAAATCAATATTATGACTTGGCCCAAATCGAGTTATGTCATCAGATAGGAGGTGCCATACTGCCATCCCATCTATTTTTTTTTTCTATTAGATTTTATAAAATTTTGTTTTCACCAAGCACATGTTGGCTGATACGGTGCATTCTGATTTAAAGTTGCCCAATTCTAGGAGGTTTGAGGTCAAAGAGGGAGTCCCTACGAACCAATCGAAAAACCAAGTCCAGATCTTGTGAGTGTCTTCAGAATGGTTCTTGTGAGGAGAATGTGTGAAACTCAACCTTGGGTCACTTAATCGATATTCTGGATTGTTTGAAATAAATTTCATCTCCTCAGGTTACGTATCTTCAAAACTTACTTCAATAAGAGTTGGTTCCATCGTAAGATTAAAAACAAGATTGATAATATGATTAGTGCATATACTTAAGGAATTTTTACGGATTAATCCCTCTTAAACTTGGGTTCCAAGAGATAATGACAAAAGTTCCCAAAATAAAAACAGAGTTGCTTGACTCTAGTCAAAAATCTTTTTGACGATTTTGCTCAAATTCCATAATATCATGAGTCACAATATCATAGGATATCCTCTTAAACAGTCATTGTTTACAAATACTAATAAATCCCACAATATCATATCCCATGATATCATGGGTTTTTGTACAAATTTAGTGAAAAAATTGCAGATTTCTAGCTATTACTGAATGATTATCAAGTATGTGCTGCTTTTTTCTCTCTGATTAATGATTAACTTAATATATGGTGAAAGAAAAAAAAAATCCTCTCTGATTATAGTTTTTGTATTTTCAAAATACTGATCATGGAATTTTCCCATGATATATCATTTTCTTTTTGTGCAAAATTTAGATAAGAAGTTTACATATTTCTAGCTCTTATTGAATGATTACCCATTAAGTATATGGTTTTTTCATTGCTCAATATATGGTAAAAGAAAAAAATCGTTTTCCTTCTTGATCATGATGGTGAACACCCATGATAATCATCGGATTTGGGCAAAATCATCGAAAGAATTTTCTGACCAGAGTCAAGTGGCTGTTGACATTTTGGAGACTTCAGCCATTATCTAGTGGAACCTGAGTCTAAGAGGGATAAAATTAATCTGTAAATATCTCTAATATTAATAATATTTAAGATTATGCTAATTACTAACAGCCATGTTGTCAATCTTAACCAACTCTTATGACGTGGAAATGAAGAAATATCACTGGAGGAAGCGTCATTCATTTTGAATGATTCGGATTATCAATGGGTGAGCGGGAAGGTCCAGCATCACACATCCCACTAATCAACCAGGCCAGTAAACCATGCAAAATCACCACTAACCGATTGTTTACCTTGAGGGCCGCATTGCAAGCAGTAGATCTCTCTTGGCCTTTCTTGGACGACAACACGCCGGAGCTCCGAGGAGTTCCTGCCGTCTCCTGTGACCCCTTCCACGACGACGGACTATCTTCACCATACACCAAACACTGGTTGTTAATGCCGCCCATCCGCGGAGCTTTGCTACCTGAGGACAGGCATGTTCCTTCTCCGACCATTGCCGGAAACAATGGCGGCATGGCGGAAACCTTCTGAGTCAGAAATGGAGAGTCACCCACAAGCGAGTCAGACTCCAAATTGGGAAATGGGTGTTCTTGTTTAAGCATATTGTTGATGGCAGGTGCAGTAAATGGATTATCGCAGCGAAGGCCAATGCCACTCCTACTACTACTGCAATCCATGAAGGAGAATAGCTGGGATGTTAATGAACTATGTCAACATGATCATGTATAGGAAGATACAAATTCTAATGCTAACAGGTTAATGGGATTTCTAAAAACTAAAAAGAAGAAGAAGAGGTTAAATGGAAGTTATTTTTACTTCTTTAAATGCAAACAATAGTCAAAATGAAAATATAACCAGAGCATAACATTTATTAGTTAGAGAGATTGCAATGTAGTCTAGATTTAATCAAATTCAAGATCCAGCATGATTTTTATGACACATTTGTGTAACCTTTCATTCATGAAAAAAGAAAAGAAAAATGAGATATTTTTTCGGAAAACCTTTCAATTATTTGATAGGAACACTTTTATGCAAGAAAACAAATATCAAAAGTTGCACATTTCTTTTTTTTTTTTTTTTCAAATCTATGGAAAAGCATTTTATTTCTTTTTTTTTTTTTTTTTTCTCTAGAGTGGGGTGAGAAGGGTGGGACTAGTCTGTCATGTAAGAATTCTATGGACGATATACAAACGTGTTTTAGAATTTGGGCGAAACTTGTATTTCCCTAAAAAAAGATTTTAATCATGACTCATATACTTATTTCTTAATGGGTTTAACCAGAAGAAAAAATGTATAAAGTCAATACTGAAACTCTATTTTACAACCTTTTCATTAATATTGTAATTTTATTTGCACCCTAAAAGCAATTAGGATGGTCCTCGGTACAGTGGCTCAGCTGGGGGCATCGGGTAATGTATGTACAGGTGTGTGAGTTCAAGCCTCTTGCAAAGAGAAAAAAAAGGCAATTAATTAAGAGTGGAGAGTCAAAATTTACTTTTTTTTCTTTTGGTATTTTGTATTTTAAAAAAAAATTATTTTATAAAAATGTAAAAATAATATGAAAAATGTAAAAAAAGATAAAAACCAATCCCCTCGTAGCTCATGTGGTGAGTCCTCTCTCCATCTGCAAATACAGCTTGGATTGACTTCAACAGAGATTTGGGTAGTGTGAGTACTGTGTGGGTGTGTAAGTATCAGCAAAAAGTAAAACATAAAATGCGAAAAACAATACAAGATATACACAAACGTCTCAGCATAGGTTCTTGATATGTTGTCAGAAACAGTAATATAAAAACCATTCCATGTGCATGTGAAAACACAAGTAAAGAAAGGAACCTTCATCTCAACTCTGAAGAAATCTTTAATTTGTCTATAAAGAGATATGTTCTAATTGTATTAACATCCTATGTAAGATAGAATCTCACTAATAATTGCTATAAGATCTCATGCATTGAAAGTAGACTCTGAAATATTTTCTTTTTTAGAAGTGAAAATGCAGAGAATAAGAATGAATGAAAGATTATATATATTTTTTAAGTTGTGAAATAAGACTCCTTTGAATCTTAATGTGTGCACTTAAATCTCTTTGGAGATACTAGAGTGAGATAAATTTTTTTTCTTAAAATAATAATTAGTCAAGCAATAACAATAATATCTCAAGTTAGATAATTCCTTTTTCAAGTCTAGCTATTTAGGGTAGGCCTCTTAAGGCTGCCCCATTTTGATGGATTAAATCCCTCCTATTTGATTGTTAACCTGAAAAATGATATTAAGTTATCAACAACTAAACTTCATGGACTGAGTTGAAATTATGTATTAAACTGGCAGAGAAGAATCTGTTAGCTGCATGCACTTACAGAAGATCTTGCCCCCATATAGAAGATGGAACACCCAACTCTGAAAACTGAAGTTGAGAATAAATCTGTTTAGGCTCTGAAAACTCCATGGAATCATCACAAGCAGTAGCTGCGTCGTCGTTAATCTGTGTAGCCAAAGAAATATCCGAGGACCATCCAATCAAATGAGATGTCTCTGAAGTCCAATCCCCTCTATAGATGCTTCTCTGCATCTCTTCTCCCATCTCCTTCTTCTTCCTCTTCTTCTCTTCTTCTATAAATTCCTTCCTATGTCCTTTGAAATACTACTGATACTTTTGGCAGCAAAACAAAAGCCTCCTCTCTTTTTGTATGATGAAGAAAAAAAATGGAAGTAGAAACTTTTATAAATAAACTCTTCTATTGTCAAGAGATGTTGTTCTTTGATAATAGGAACTCTGTACTGGAAAAGAAGAAAATCGATTGAAATCCTTACAAACTATACGGTTGATGAAGATTTCAGCTTTTTTTGGAAAAGACCCATGTCTGATTTCCTTAGAGCCCGAAACGTGGCGCGAGCAGTACCCAAAGTCCTTGCCTTTGTTTTCTGCGAAATGGAGCCTCTTTCTACTCAAGTGTGTACGTATTTTTATTTTCTTTTGATGAAGCTTTTGTTGCGTCGTTTTCTTCTTTTTCTTTTGAAGAAAGCAGAAGCTTATTTTACACTCTGCAATGATCTAATGCTTTGCTTTTATGGACTTTAAGAGGAGGAGACTCTGAAAGGAAAAAGGAGAGAGTGGGAGAAAGTCGTATATATACCTGAGAACTTTCGCATCTTTCTACTACCATCATTACCACGCTCCCACTAGAATCCTCTCCTTTTCCCTTTTTTTTTTCTTTTCTTCTCTTCTTTCGCTATCAGGATTTTCTTCTTCACTAATCGGTTTGAGGGTCCTGGTCTAGTCACAAATGGTGGTAGGATTGGGAATTTGGAAGTGTCCAGTCTCCCAATTCATGGTTCATGGTTTTTGGGTCTGCATCTTTGGCTCCTGGCCAACTATATTTATGTACAATTTGCCTTTTGATGTAATGAAATAAGGTAAGACAATGATTTTTAATGATTTGGATTTTAAAAGTCGGCCTCAATAAAAGAATTAAACATTAGGCTAATTAAAGAATTTGGAGTGTTTGTTTAGGTGAGAGGAATGTACAGGGAAATAGGGGTCATGAATAAAGCAGAGAAGAGGG
Organism: Camphora micrantha; assembly: GCA_003546025.1. NCBI lineage: Eukaryota > Viridiplantae > Streptophyta > Magnoliopsida > Laurales > Lauraceae > Camphora > Camphora micrantha. The sequence continues at coordinate 37,038,784 of QPKB01000009.1, forward strand.
GTTAAAGTAAAAAGGATTAAACAACAAAATTCTACTTTCTGCAGATTATTACAGCCTGAGAAAGTAAAAAAAGTGGGAAAACAATTATTCCCCGTCCTTATTTTTACCTAAACACCAGTGAAGCAAAACAATTATATCACTTTTTTTTCTTTTACATTTTTTCATCCAAATAGAAAGTAAAATCTTATATCACGTAACATACTTTTTTACTCTCATTCCTACTAAACATATAGAAAGCAAGTTAGCAAAGGATCTCGACTTTTTCTGTTTGGGGGCTTTACTAGTAGAGTCAAGTAAGGTAAAGCTCCAATTTCTATAAAAAAATCCTTACCAAAACACTTTAATTCAAATTTCCCACCATATTTTTTTCAAAAAAGTAAAAAAGTAACCTCATTTCTCCACTAAAAGACAAAAAAACTCCACTTTCTAATAAAAAAAAAAGTCAAAAAGATTCCATCACAGACAACTAAAAATAAAATACCATCATAACCCACTTATATTTTATTATTTCCTCAAAATAACCTTTACTCCACTCAACTCCAATAATAAAGCCCCCAAACAGGCCCTAAGGCTTACACCTACATTTGGCTTGGATCAATCAGGGCCAGTTTGGCAACTCTACTAATAGAGTCAAGTGAAGTAAAGTTGATTTTGAAGAAAGAATAAAGTATAAGTGAGTTATGATAGTATTTTATTTTTAGTTGTTTGTCATGAAATCTTTTTGACTATATGAAAACTCTCGTTCATTATGAAAATCAACATAAAATTTTTGGGTTTGCCTCTAAAACCCACATGAAAATTCGGAGTTTTTTCCCCAAAATTCAACTATCTATTTGGGTTTGCCTCCCTCAAATGAAAATCCTGAGTCCGTCAGCTGTTGGTGTAGGGTCCTTATCGGAGATGGATTCCAGAAAATACCCAATATTAAGACAGGCCCATGTGGCATCATCATCATCACTATCTGAGCTGAATCCATCAATCTTGAGTTGGCTCAATCAGTGTTATTATCATCATTATTATTATTTATTTTTTTTAAAGGCAAACAAGGTAAGATACATATCTTGAACCTTTCTACACTTTTGGGTCATGAAATCATTTCTCTCCATATCTAGGCCATATCATATCGATCTAGTTAGCAATGTGGCATATACATCCAGTATAAAGTTCACCTTCAAAAGGGGCCCACTTTGAGTATAAAGTCAACCAACTTAATGGTAGTTTTCCCTCTTTAAATTAACGCATCAAAACCATTCTTTTGTGGCTCATCTTGATGCTCATCTTGATCATAAATAATTACTTGCATGTCTTAGCAATAGGTGGTTAGTCAATTAGGTCAAGCATTTTTCTGAGGATTTGGTTCAAGCTCCACAGATGGCCAACCTGATGGGTGACTCTGATTCCTATAAATGAGGTAGGTGAATGGTCGAGATTGAGGAAAACCACCAATTACAGTGGTGCTTATAGAGATGAATGGACCTACAAAACAACATTCCTCTATCTTCTAATCTTTACAGAAAGAACCACGAATATACTGAGTAGAGATGCATAGAATCAGATGCTGACTCGATTGATCATATCTCTCTTTCTTATTGTCTCTGATGACTCAAGAGATTCGACAGAAGCAACCAGTATTAAGTAATCTCCAGCCTATAAAGTGGCTAATGGTAAGGGTGTGGATCAGCCATGACTCAAAGTGAGCTGAGCCCATGTGAAGAACTTATTTGTGCAATGAGAGAATTCCATGCTTTGGGGATTCCTATTTCCCCTAGATGAATGAATCAAGTACTCCTATCCTGCCATATATAGAGAATCAAAATTTTTTTTATCAAGGAAAACCCATTCATTTTTTTAGTCTTTTCCTCGAAGTAAATGTATTGCACACCAAATAAAGAAAACAGTGGAGTTGGTGAGAAATCAGAACCGTTGTCCTCTCTATCATGAAATTCTCTCGTTACACAAATGCACGTGAAAAGTTCTATAAAATTAACATTTGGCTCCCCTTTCTTATTTTATTTAAGGGGAAAACTTATGATTGTTTCAATCCGTTCATACTCATCTCACGGCTCAACCTCTTCAGTTGATACAAATTCTAAGGGCTAGGATTAGTGATTTGTTCAATTTTATCACATAATTCGGTTGCTGAGCAGCCATTTAACTTTAGGGCCTAAAACTAAGGACTAGGATTATTAAATTTGTATAATATTTTGCAAACTTCTTTTTTTTTATCGGTAAGAGTAACTTCCATTAAAAGGTAAGATTACAAAAGTGAAGAACTTACAAACGAGGAGGATAAAACAAAAAAGAGCAAAGAAGCCTAGGTAGAGAAGGCATATAGCCACTCACAATCAGGGACGGACCCATGTGGTTGTGACCTGGGGCGGTCGCCCCAGGTCATAATTTTTTTTTTTCTTTTCTTAAACAAATTACCTCAAAGTTGGGACCTTGGGCAGGGCCATTGGATTGATTTGGGGCATGATCTGGTGCAATCGCCCCAGGTCGGAATTGAAATCCTCACAGAGTTGAATGGGCTCTTGGAGCATGCCCCATATATCAAACTTATCGTTCCACATATATTTAAAGATAGCCCCACATATATAAAACTTAGTTGGTAAAAAAAGAAGAAAAGAAAACGTTGCGGCAACACATCACTTCCTCTTCTTTCGAAACATTTGTGTACCGGTTGTAAATTGAGCTCCTCGTTGCCAATCCCTATGTACTGTGTAGACTACTGCATCTTCATCTGTCAACACATATATAGAATAATTCTTCATAATCACTTTATATATCTAAATTTGAATGCTTAATCTCCAATTTCTATTTCCAAACCCCGAATCCCTAAATCCCAATCCAAACCCTAAACCCTAAACCACCAAATCTGAGCGTATCTATAAAAATCTAAAGATGACCAAATTCATTTCTGTTATCCTGTCTTCTTACCTCTGCTGTGATTCAAAGACTGAATCTCGTTCCCATTATCCAAAGGTTGGAGGCTTTGAGAAAGTGAAAGAAATGGAAAGGATGGGTGTCCTCAAAATGTTCTTATATTTAGTTTTTCTCACACACCCACTCACTTCGAATTTGCAACAACGTCCATTGGGCATTGATTTTGACATATAAATTTAGTGAAACATGATAATGTGAGTTTGAGTATCTAAAATCTAAAATAGAATTATTTTTTTTATCCATCTAAAGCTTTTGGGTGCTTCTAATTAACATCCTAACCTCTTCATTGCCCATTCTTCAATAACTTCATGCATCTGGTTGAGTTTCACGAGTTGGACATTTTCTAAAGAAAAACATATAGGTGCTATTTGGTAATGAAAAAAAGTCTGATAAAGTCTAGCAAAAGTTTTTTTTTTAATGTTAAGTCTATCAAAATTTTAGCCCCACCTAAATGAAAATCCTAGGTCCGCCACTGCTCACAATAAAGTCACCTAATAAGGTCCTCCCAAGGAGAAACTCTGTCAACCTCTTGCTCTTAGTACAAATCGTGTTATTTTTATCGCCATGCTTTTCTTGATTATCATGCATTCAGTTCAGCTCTCGTGAAGTGGCCATTAGTGTTAAGAAAATACCCAAGTTTCCAGCAGCATTGCTCATATAATCTATTTATACATGATAAACTTGTATACATCCTCATATATTTACCAATTGACCTCAGTTTAAGCAAGCTTTTAACAAGCCAAGCTCAGTTGGGAATAGTTTTGGCATGGTGGGTAAGGTGATCCAGCAAAGGTCAGCTCTGCTGTCATCAAGCTTACTGAGAGGTGACGGAGCTGGCTTGGCTTTGCCAGGCCCACTAGGAATGACATGAAAATGAAATGTTGACCCCTCTTAACACTTGGGTTGATTGAATTAATGGGATCTTTGGACGGTTTTGATCTTTCGCAAGAATGGTCCCACCATGATCGTGAGAGTAGAAAGGTAGTTGGTCCCACTACTAATAATGGAGGTTGGAGAAGTTCACTGGAAGCACCGAATTAGATGGAAGACAGGAGCAAACAAGGACATGGAATTTAGGGCACTTTGGGGCATGTTTGTTTTCAAGGAATTCTTTTTTTTTTTTTTTTTCCCTCCCCCCTTCACCATGAAAAATATCTTTTTGGTTGATTTTGATCCACCTTTGTGCAGAAAAGTCTATGGAAAAAGAAGAAAAGTGAGACGTTTTGTTATACTATTATTAATATGAACCCTAAGATCTTGAACATCATGATAATCACATGTAGGATTTAATCTTAAATAAATTGAAGAGTACCTCCAGACATCCTGATGCAGAGAGGTTTCCGATCCTACTGTCTGGTGCTATTGTTGATTGATATTGAGATCCGTCGAAGAAGAGGCTGGGTGAATGATTCCGGTATCTCTCTCCTTTCCTATAAACCCCAATGTGTTGAGTTTTGTGTGTAGCCTTTGTGATGGACAAAAGGCTTTATTTTATAGGTGGAGAGAGGACCAAATTTCCAATTAGGATTTCCTTAGACTTAATCTCAACCGTTCATCAAGGTAGAGAATATTATGGAATATATCTCATTAAAAAACCGATTTTTGAGTAATTAATAGCATATATCCTATGAAAATGGAATTCCTATAATGATCACATTTCGGAAAAGGTAAGGACTTTTGGTCCTAGTAATAGACCTAAAAGTAATTGCCTTACACTTTTTTCTGCTAAGAACTTTTTCCTTCATTTAATGCATATATGTTTTTGCGAAAAAAAGTGCAAAAAGAAATTTAATCTTTGTGATTCCATGAAAAAGAGTTTTTGATTTGGGAGAGGTGAGTGTGTAGGGGAAGGCATTTCATTATGTGGAAAAGATGAAGTTTACAAACATGCCCTTTAAGACATGATATTTGTTAGAGTAAAGATATGAATCAGTGCTCTTTTGCTGTGGGCTTAGGCACAATGCCGAATCATCTAAAATCCCCATATCTCTCTTGTGTGGTATGATTATTCATGTTTTGCGCTTCTACACACACGTTAATAACATAGGGAGGGTGCATGGATATCCTAAGAACACGTTTATGTGAAATTAATAGTAATAAAAAACCTTTGATCATTTTTTGCACTTGTCATGCATCCTTTTTTTTTTTTCATGGAGGGAGGAGAAAAAAATAATTGTTTTTCCTCAATTCCACATAAAACATTCTCACAAAAGAGGTGTAAAAATTCATTTCCTAGAATTCTTGGTGGAATTCTTGGGGCATTTTTGTGTGGTGCCGTGGAAAAAAATCAAGTGCATTAATCCTTTTGAAAAACGGTTTTTTGCATGATTGTGGAAATGTTAGTTCATTCTTTTCTTCTTCCCTGAAACGTATTTATAGACTCAGGTGGTAGGAAAACTTGATCAAAGGTCTCTCTTTGTTCACTCTTTTGTGAATATTCTTCTTTAAACTTGGAAGTATGTATTATGTATATTTTATACTGTCCATACACATCAGCATATGTATATTTTATACTGTCCATACACATCAGCTGATGATAATCTTACTGGGTTAGCTTTTTAGTCTAATGCACCAAAGTAATGGGGCCCACCTGATGAAGAGTGCATCTCTTAAAGTGTGCCACAATTTCCATTCTGGACAAAGGTGATGTAAGAGCTTCAGCCGTTGCTCCCAAGTACTAAAAAACAGTGCACTACTTCATTGCATAAAGGCTCCAAAACAAAAGCAGACTTGTTTGCTAGTGTATAAACAATTCAAGAAATTTCTCCACCACCCCCACCAGTGACCAGCCTGCCTAATGCTTCCCGCTACAGTGCTGGAATTTTAGAACCCTGTCCCTTTGCCCCTCTTCTCTGCCATTTCATGTCCCAAAAAAGAAGGCTGCCCTTGAATTATGCATCTCTTTATGCACCAAATACCTTTCTTTATACAAGATGAACCCCTTTATGTTTGAGTTGGTTATTTATAAGCATTTCCTCATTCTAGGGAATAAAGATGAAAACTATCTTATTATAAGCATCTCCTCATTCTAGTTTTGTTATCCTTTCAACCTCAAGGAAACCCATGACAGAACTGCCCAATTGAATAGAGCATATACACTATACCTAACTTCTAGACATGGGACCACTTCTTACTGGAGTTTTATGTGGCAAGGGTTCTTGTAGAATCAATGGTAGCAAAAGCATCCATGGCATTTTCCGGAAAATGGGGTCCTATATTTCCTAGTCACTTTAAGAGCATGGGTTACAAATCCGAAAAAAGGTGGTGTATTCAAGGCTTAAATACTTAACAACCGGGTGAGAACTATCACTTTTTATCACTCGGGTAAAGGAGCCGTTCTCTATCCTGACCTATAGTTAAAATACACAAATACATGTTGAAACTTGACTAAGCACCTAAGTAGGCACTCACATTTTTAGCGAAGTGATTTTCGCTGCACTAATATGAATGTATCGGTTTTTTTTTTTAATCACCTGGTACAAGTAATTAATTTGAAGAGCTTAGCCCACATGGAGTAGTGCCCAAAAAGAAACACATGCTATTGCTGAACAGGTTCGACAGGTGTGGTATGGTTACCCGCTCAAGTTTGGTTTGGGGTCTATGACCCACCTAATAAATAATTTCGGTATAAATTTAGGATTTAGACTTTAGAGTACGTCCTCCCTATTTCTATCTTTCGAACATATACACCATTTGCCACACCTGTGACCTACCTAGGAGAATGATAATTCCTACTTTTTACTTTATATATTAGTTGTTAGTCGTTTCTTGGGGTTCTTAACATGACAATTTTCATTATCATTCCATGTTTTGTTTGGATGGATTATGAGAATTCTAACCTTAGGTGTGATGTCCACATCCACCTTGCTTTGTAACTTTGTTTGTGTTTGACCACATGTGAGAAGTCATCTTTACTGAATCATTAGTTGGTGGATGGTGAATAAAAAACAGGAATTATTTAGAAAAATTGGCACTATGCTTACAACACATTGAGAAAAGATGACATAACATAAACTTATGTTGTGAGTCTTCCACAGTTTCACTTCCTAAAAGAGCTCTTCTTATGAATATTCTGGTAGGGAAACATCAATTTGAAGTTGGAAACTTTTAGTTTTAACCCCTCAAGTGCATCTTAAATGATTTAACTGGGAAAAGGAGCCAACTTCGACAGGAGGATAAACATGAAATCATGGTGTTTGCAGAAAGTGGCATTTGATTTGGGTCCTTTTCTAATGAGTGACTGGAAGACTATAGGGAAATGAATCAGGAAGCAGATCCATTGTCTAAGCCCCTCCGGCCACTCTATGTTTTAGAAGATCCAAATTCCAAACTATCTTCTCATATTATTATCTGCTACTCATTGTCTATTAAGCAAAACAACTAACCAATATGGCCTTAAGGTCCATAACATGGGATTCTCCCTCAGTGCCCAAAGCGGGGGTGGGGTGGGGGTGGGGGTGGGTGGGAGCGACGAAACACTAAATTTTAAAAAAATTATATGTTCGGAGCGCCTCCGGAGCACTTATACAACATAGTGGTTGTGGGTTTATAAATAATTAATTAATGGGCACAAATATATCTTATCCTTATAGTTAAGTATAAAAATGGAGAAAAAAAATTTAACTTTGCAATTTAATCACATAAAATAAAAAATAATTAATAAGTTGGTAGAAGTTTCTTCATTCAAAAGATAAATGTCAAGCTTGCAGAAAAAGAAAAAGCACAAAAAACCAAAGACTTTGTGTGGTTAACTCCATATTTGGCCGAACCATACTCCGAGAACGGTCGAACAGCACTCCGAGGACTGATCCACTCCAAAAATGCCGATCCACATTTTCAGAGCGGACCGAGAGGGCTGAGAGGAGGTTCCGGCACTAGGATTGTCCCATTATTGTGGCATTTTCTCAGCACCAAAATTACAGTTCAACTATGAATGGAGGAGAAAAATACCCCAATAACGATGTTTTTAAAGGCGTGCATAGCTCTGATTAATGTAAAGTTTCTCTTAAATGGCAAATTGAAGCGGGGATAGTAACATTTAACAGTTTGGATTTTAAAGGTGAGTCTATTGATGGGTTTATGGAGATGGCTGAGAGAACATCTGTTGGATAATCTGGAGTGGCACAACAACATGTGCTTAGTACGGGTATATATATATATATATATATATAGCATTTCAAATTAAAAAAAAAAAATTAAACAAATACTTAAAATTGATTTTGTGAAAGAAAACTAAAGAATAAAAGATTAAAAAAGTACGTACCTCACTTTGCCAACTGAGAGGAGGTGGAATAGAAAGGAAATAAGAGAGGTGAATTAGATTAGAAGGGCAATAGGAGAATATAAAAAATAGAGAGGAGACGTGAGTAGTTACATGTTAATGTGGAGTAAATGGAAGTTGGAAGGGATAATTGAAGGGAGATGAAAGTTGCAAAAAAAGTGGGGTAAAATTACAATGATTCAAAGTAAAGAAGATAGCTATCGGTCGGTCATTGGGCCAAGTTTCTATCCAAAACACTTGGCTTTAATATATAATAATTTGATGAAATTAGATAAAAGTAAAGAATATTTGGTCATACTATATTTAATTGGAACTAAACAATGAGCGTGACAAATATTTTAGAAAAGCAAATTCAGTCATCTTAAGAAATTTTCAATGACTTCTATGGCATTTAAGTGGGGTAATTAACTTTCATAATAGACTTTTACCCTTTCCAGACTTTTGTGGGATAATCTTGATTGGATGAAATTACATGAAAGTAAAAGCATTTGGACATACTATTTAATAAAAGTATGAAAGTAGAAAAGCATTAAGTCAACTTAAAGAATTCTATCAATGGATCGACTTTCATGGCATTTGAGTGGGATAATTAATTTTCTTTATAGACTCAAACTTTCCAAATGTCCTCACTCTTCTTTCCTTTTTTCCTTCTATTGGTAACCCATCTACGTCGAACCTTGACCTCTCAGTAAAAACTGCATATCATATCTACTGGGGTAAGACGTTGTTCTTTTATATCTTGATAATACGTAAACAAAAGAAGACAATTTGGTTGATATCACAATATTATATGTTCAAGGAAATATTGCAATATTATGTGACAAACTCAAAATAACGGTGATATTTGCAAGATGGGTAATTAGGGATGTTAACCATAGTGTATTTGGTTATGCTAAAATCCAACCAGAGTGTATTTGGATCCATGGGCAGACCCACGTACAATCATGTGGGGGCTGTTGCACCTCGGTCTGCTTTTAAAATCATAATGATAATTCTGGATCTGGTTTGAAAATTCAATAAAAATCCTGCCTCTACCTCCAAAGCCCACATGAAAATCCTAGTTTTGTATCCAAGTTCCTGTGTGGGGTTTACACGCCTCAAATGAAAACCGTAGGTCCACCATTGATCCAAATCCATTTTTTAGGTGATGATTCCATCTCCACATCCGGATCCAACATGGACTGTGTATGTTGGACGTGGATCTGGCATCCTTGAAAAACCAAAGGCCTCCTTTAGGACCCAGAACAAAGTCAGAAATGAGGCTTATATGTATTACTCACATCAATGGCCCCTCAAACTGGATCCTTTGATCGTATAAAAGTGGGGGCTTTCTAAGGGAAATCCTAATTCTCTGTACACACTCAAAACTGGAATGTGACCCATTCATATGCTAAAATCAAGTAAACTTGAGCAGGCAAGCCTGTAGTCGGTTCTGGGTTCGCCTCTGGCTCCATGGGTTAGAAGATAAATTGATATGGTTCTTAATCCAAGTTCTGTAAACTACATACATACATGCATCCCTTCCACAGAAACAACCAGTGATCAATTCCTTACAGACGGTGAGAAACTTATGTGGGTGTGGGTGTAAGCGTGTGAGTACTTACCTTGCATGCATCCGAATTTCTCTCAGATCCCTACACTGCTACGGAATTCATTGGCCATGCCAAACGGGCCAACTTGCTTTGGAATGGATTTGATCCCTGGGCTGCATATGGGCCTAGGTTTCTGGCCATGGCCTTGCTCTGGGCATATAGATATTCTTGAAGGCCCAGCCTATCTCAACCTCATTATTTAAAACAAGGGGGTGGATGCATTGCGCCAAATCAATTCTAGCCAAGTAGCTTGCAAGCCAATGACCATTGCATTGCATCCTTTTCACACCCTAAACTTACACTATTATAATGAAATCCAAAATCAAAGGGATGAAAATGGGCAATAGAAACATGGACAAACACAACAGACCTACTGCCTAAAAACTCCCATTAGAGAAATCCTTTATCCAAATGATATCAAGAGGACCACTGCAAAAACTCATGGCAAATTCCAAATTCCATAACACATGAAACAAACATTGTGCTTTATTCTATCAGAACTTAAACAATGCCTTCTTAGAGGTTAGACCCCTTCTTAGGAATAAGATATTAACTAATCAAGTTGCTTTCCTATCAGGTAGAAGGGCTACTGATCAGATTACTTGTTAGAATTACAATATTAAATAATCAAGTTGCTTTTGTTTCAGGAAGAAAGTCTACCGACAGTGTTGTTATTTTAAAGGAATTGATTCACCACATGAAATAATGTCCCCGGAAGAAAAAACACATCCTCAATCGAATTGGGCATTGAAAAGGCCTATGGGCCAATGATATGGGGTTTCTTCACCACTGTTTTGCCAATTTGAATTTCAGATAAGATGTGATTCAAACAACCACAATTCGTATTACAATCAATGAGACATAAAACCCCTGTCCACACTCACCCACCAAAGGTTTCATAAGGGCAGAATTTTCAACGACTAAAACTCTTGTACAAAGATAGTGCTAGATTTTCAATCACCGTCATTCACAAAAGTGAGACCCTGTAATTAAGGCTTCCCACCGAAATTCTCGCGCAAAAGTCTTGCAGGAGTCCCATTGGTGAAAATCATACTGGGCCTAGTGACTCCTCATAAATCCATCATCTTGGTGCACCAGATCACTCAATTAGTAGTTTCTAGACCATCAAAAGTTTTTTCAAGGTGAAGCTCCCTGTGAAAATCCTACTGTGAACCCGTGAAACCTTAATAAATCAACGATTGTTGGCAGGGAATGGAATGTAGACATCCAATCCATCTTTAAGACTTCTGGATTGTTGGCACATGCATAGACATCCAATCCATCTTTAAGACTTCTGGATTGTTGGCACAAGGGCCCATGTAGACCCACATATGTGGTCGCAGAAAGACCCACATTCGCTTTATTGATTAGGTCACATATGGGGCACTTCAGGATGCATTTGATGTCATGGCAAAGTATGTTTCAGTGGACTCTCTAATTTGTAGTTGGGCCGAGCTTGGCCCGACTCAGTTAGACTCACCTCTTGTTATTTTTGAGCCAAGTTGAGCTTTCAAATGTTTTGAGCATGCTTCTGATCAACATATGTTGCAGCAAGTAACCTTGGGTACTTCCAATTTTAAATGGGATTGAGTTCAGATTATCTTCTGAGAAGTTTGGTCTCCAGTAAATTTTTTTTTGGCCCATGAAGTATATAAAGCTCACTGTGCAACTTGGGTCAGGTCCAATTTGAGTGCGTCTGAGCTGACCTGATCACAATTCAAAATTGGGTTTACCTGATTTTAGTTATAAATCACTTTTCAGAATCAATATTACATATTTCCCCCTTTTTAGTTCCTATTCTGAAATTATCTCGATTTCTTAACTATATGTCAAAAGATTGACAGAATTATAGGCAGCATATGGAAATATTTTTAAAATATTACTGATAGTTTTTACTCCAAAGAGGACCTTACGAGAATTTTTCATGTTGAGAATTGCTGACATTAATGATGGCTGTTCTCTCAGCATGAATGTTCAAACTGCCGTAATTGGTCCCTCTGTCAGTTTGAACATGTATAAAAACATGAAAACAAGATCTAATGCATTATTAATTATATTCATTAATCACATCCTCAATCTAGCAGTGGGACGAACTCTCATCCAAACAAAAATTTGGAAACATCCTAAAAACATGGAAGACACTCATTTTTGAGCGAGTCGAATTTTCATAAGATAGCCCCACTGTAAAGTTCCACTCCTGTAAAATATAGCTCTGCCTCTTGTCTGTCCGTGGCCAGTGTTTTGGGTTCATGTTTTAGCCAGTGCCATCTAGCGGACCCTGCTTTTGCAGCACAAGCCATCACCAACTGTTGTGAAGTCGTCCGATGGTCCTGACCATAAAATTACTCCTTTTGCATGTTCATCAAATCGATCCAGCCGAAAAGACATGT